>JAVSCE010006922.1:0-602164 GCA_032199065.1 Smutsia gigantea | reverse complement strand
CCCTGGCTGAGGTTGGACTCCGACCATGGACCTTAGCACCAGAGAGGATGGATGTCTGGCGGCTATGCCCTCACAGACACAGGTCCCCCTGGCTGTCTACCACGTGGAACGGCTTCTGAGAGACTTCTCTGTCCTAGACAAGTTTTTAAAAACCCTGGTCAATTTGCTTCTGAAAATAAGGGAGATCAGTAGGAACGGTGCTGTGTGCGGAGGACTGTGCGTGTCCCTGCCCCCTGCTCACTTTCCCCCCCACAGCCCACCCGCCTCTGGCCCACCTTATTTGTATCTGCTCTCCGTTCCCTGACCGACCCCACGGTGTCATTCTGGAAGAGACAGGACATGCCAGAAGAGGACCTGAATCTGAGGGAGCTAGGTGTGTGGTGCCCATGGGTGCGGGGCCTCGGGATGCGCCATCTCCGGAGCAAGCTCCCCGGCCCTGTGGGTCCCCAGCCCCGCTTCCTCTGCCTCCCCAGGGCTCTAGGCAGGTTCTGGCAGCTCTCCTGAGCCCCAGTTAGGCCACCTGCTACTCATCCTGAATGGTGGCACGGGGAAGTTGCCAGAGACAGCTACGAGGACGCCCACTGCCTGGCTTCCTCTGCCCTCCACAAGGTGTGCGTGTGAACTTGGATGTGGGTGATTAACCCCACCAAGCTTCAAGGTCCTCATCTGCTCATCAGGGGTGATGAGAACCCACCTGGGTTATTTTGGACACAGAGTAAGCTCCCAATTAATAATATTAATAATAGTCAACAAATAATTAGGCAATTATATGTGCCTGACACTGCTCTAAGCACTCTATCTATATTAATTCATGTGATCCCCACTAGTCTCAGGATTATCTACCATTATTATCTCCCTACTTGAGAAATGAGGAACGAAAAAGGCCCAGAGAGGTCAAGCAACTTGCCCAAGGTTGCACAGCTAGTAAGTGCAGGGTCAAGAATTGAACCCAAGCAGGCTGGGCTTATACTACCCATGGGCTTCACTTCTGCCATTATTATTTTTTGTGCTGGGTCAAGCTGAGGGCAGGGATGCGATGTCCAAAGAACACTGGTCCAGCCCTTGCCCTCAAGAATCTTCCCCTTCCTCCAGGTGTCTGCAGGGTGAAGAGAGAGACTTCAGTCCTCCCTAGGGTCTTGCATTGGCAGAAGCTCCAGCCACTGAGGATGATTTAACCTCATCAAGCCTGTTCCTGCTGTACTCAGCAGCTTCGTTTGGAAAATGATGATGGACTAAGATTTAAAAGCCTGGAGAATGGACTATTATTCTTACCGGTGCTAATAGAGGTGAAAGCATTTTATTTCCTAGTGAGCGTGGCTCAGCTGACAAGACATGCCTCACCCCGCTCCTCACCAGCCTTCGTCCCTTCCTGACTCCCAAATCTTCCGAGGTTCCCCAGGGCCTGTGTCCCTAAGACCCTCACCCCACCACAAACCTCAGCTCTCTGCAGAAGTTCCCCAAAGGCCAGTGGGTTAGAAGGGCGAAGACTGGGGTGCATAGGCTCCTGCGGGTGATTCATTCAACAAATGCTCACCTCCTGTAGGCTCTGTCCCGGGCGCCAGGGATTCCGTAGTGAAGAGAGGAGAGCTCCTGCCCGCACACAGCCTGCATTTTAGCAGGGGAGAAAAGCCACAGAAATAGACTGATAAATATGCAACGCCGTGTAAGGCAGTGATCCACACTTCAAAGCAAAATGAGCAGGGCTCAGGGTGGCGATTGTGGAGAGGAGAGAGCCTCAGTCTGCGACGAGGCAGGAAGCAGACGGGTCCTCAGCTGGCATAACAGAGGAGACTTCATAAAGGGCTGAGGATGTGGGTAGGGTCGAGAGGCAGCAACCAGGGAGGGTCAGTCACCCTGGACCAGCTGGACTGGGAAGCCAGCCAGCCCACTCCTAGGCCTAAAGGAGAAGGCGGGGAGAGTGCAGCTGCAGTCTGCTAAGGAGAGACCTGATTTTCCTTCCTCCTTCTGGTGGCTTCCATTAGTTGAACCCAACTAGAAGGCAGAGGCCAAGGGGGCCTGGCTGATGTCCAGTCCACCTCCTGTGACCCACAGCAGGGTGGGCTGCGTGGGTGTGGGTCTGGAGGGCTGAATGGAGAAGAGGCAGCTGGCCTTTTATACATAGACCCTTTCTGTGACATTGGAGCAGAAGCCTGAAATGAGCTCTCCCCCTCCCACTGACACTCTAGCCGCCTTACCCTGCTCTATTTTTCTCCCTCATTGTGACCAGCCACAGATCCATCCTTGTGCCCGTGAAAGAACCAGGGGAGTGGGAAAGACATGGGGTTCCGGCTTTGCAGGGCATCTTGGCTGCCAGATACAAACACTTCCTGGACCAGGGGGAGTTTCTGTGAGGCATAAGGGTCCCCACCATCCTCCTAAGCAGTCCCCACTGACCGCATGGAAAGGATGGGGAGCCACTGGGAGAAACAACCAGAGCTCAGGCCACTGCAGTCCCTTCTTCTCAGGCACATTTGTAGAGAGCCACGGGGGCGCAGCTGCACCCAGAAGATCCTCCATCTGCTCCTCTGTGCCCCTGGAGAAGTCCCACATGCAGATCTTGCCACTACATCTTGCACAGACTTGTCTACACAAGTTGAGTCTACAAGACCACAAAATACCACACAAACTCAGGCATTTCATTGGCTCAAGAAATTACACACACACACACATGCTGATTTCCACCCCAGTCTTCAAAATTTGCCCAGGGAAAAATCAGGGTTTTCTGGGATTCCTGGGACAAGGGATGGTCCTTGGAATTTCACCCATATTCTGCTCTTCCACATGCCATCACCGGCCCCACTACAGCCACCAGACACCAGAGTGCTTTCCAGTGCTGCAAAGACAAAAGGGCCTCAGATTCTCCCTCTTACCTTAGGGAGAGTCTCTGTACCCCTCATCGATCATTTTTCTTTCTCCCCAGGGGGTCTTCTGAGCTGGTTCCCTAAGAGACTCTTCTCCCAGAGTGTATCCCAGCATGATGACTGGGTTTGCATGGGTTTGGTTTAGATGCTCTGTGTGCTTCATGCTCATCACCCTTTTCCTTGGACTTGGAAACTGAATGCAATCCACTGACTGAACTCACGTGTTTTACTTCCATTGCTCTTGGAATAAATTTCCAATTCCTTACAGTGACCTCTAAAACTCATACATAATGGTCCTGTCCAACTTCCTTGCAGGACCCGCTCCCTCTGGCTCACTACTTCTAGCCACGGCAGTCTCCTTTTTGTTTCTTGAATTCACCCAGCCTTCCACACTTTCATCCTTGCTGTTCTATCTGTCTGAAATGCTTTTACTCTAGCTCTTACCATGCACAATAGCTCATTCTTATTCTTCAAGTCTTAACTCAAAAGTCACCTCTTCAGAGAAGTCCTCCTTCTCCACCATAATAATGAAGGCTTGCTCTGCTCTTGTCTTGGCACCCTGACAAATATCCCTGACTCTCTTTCACAGCACTAAGGACCATCTATAGTTATATCGTTGGTGAATTATAGTTGGTGGTGGTGGTGTATGTGTGTGTGCTGACCTGTCTTCCCCACTAGGATGCGTACTCCTTGAGGTCATGAACCCAGTCTGCATTTGTGCAGTAAGGAACAAAACTTACCCAAAGAGAAGTTTGACCTTTGCCTTCAGCTCCTGGACCGTCACCTCTAAATCCTTAGATTGTCTTACCTGGTAAGAGTATCTTTGCTTACTTGGAGGCCTTGGCCAGCCAGATACTTCAGTGTGATCTATTGTGGGAGTGGAGGGGCCTTAAGCCTCATGGTATCAGCCTGACTTCTGAGGGGCTGGAGACCAAGGTCAACCATGCAAGCAGTCAGCTCTGGAGCCAGATGGCCTAGATTCAAATTCTCAGCTTTCTACTTTGTACCTATGCAACCTTAGGCAAGTTACTTTGTATCAGTTCTCTCATCTGGGGCCAAATAGTGTTACTAATCTCATAGGATTATTGTGAGGATTATTAGACCGCACATGGACAATGCCTAGAGCAACGGTAATATTCATAATATTCATTACTATCTGTTATATCACATATCTACTGATGATATTTGTTATTCTAAACCATCAAGGCTTAAATTCCCATCTCCATGAGCACGCATGATTGATCACAGGCCGCCCACATGACCCAGGCCTACTGCAAGTCCATGGAGAGAAGGCCCTGGGACAGACAGCAGCCTTCTGCACCTACCCACCACGGCCTAGAATGCCATGTCCTCAAAGCCCACCTCCTCCCCTCTGCCAGCATCCTGACTAGTCTCACTTTTGGCGCTAAGAATAGAGTTGCACACACAGAGCTAATCATTCCACTATCTGCAAACACATTTACAGTCGGGATCCATCCCCCTGATTGTTAAGGAGAATCCAATACCAAATCATTACCATTAAATCCCATTACGGACAGTCAGAACATAAAACAGTCCTCAGCAGGAATACGCCAACGCTGTGGAAAGCCAGGGCTCCAGCTGCCACCAGTGCTCATAGCTGAGGGTCCCGCCAGCCTGGAGGGCTCCACTCTTGCCCTCAGCAGCACAGCCACCCATGTCCAGGAAGAAAATCTTTTAGGGGTAATCTCTGTGCTGGTTTAGGACAGACTTGCTCATGAGAGTTTGCTCTGGAGTTAGAATGGTTCCTTCTATTGCGATCACCACTGTCCTCAGGGTAGCTTGGCAAATCTCCAAGGTGTGTGATTCTTAGAGCACAGATGCCTTTGTGGGTAGTGATGAATTGTGCGGAGAGGGGAGCTGGAGAGGGGGACAGAGACCAAATAAGTTTATATCCCTCTTCTGCGAGGGCCTGAGGACCTCCACCTTAGCTTCTGTACCTTAGGGAGTTTCCCAGTGTGCTCTGGGAAGTTCGTTCTGCCTGGAGCCAAACTACTGCAACTGCTGAGACTGTCTGCTTGCCAGGTATGGATGCTGGGGCTTGGATCAGAGAGAAAATGGATATCCTGTATGAGAGGATAAGAGGGAAGAAAGCATTCTAGAAGCTAGAGTCCAAGCACAATTTATGTCCTGGGCCATGGAGATCCTGTCACTGGCTTCTCCTGATAGAGTTTGACCCCCATTTACTTTTTTAAATTGCTTGTGGGCATGCAAACGTTTCTGAGGATTGGTATCTCTAATGTTCCCTCCTGGGCCTCCCCTGGGATAGGAGCCTATGTGCCTTCATTCTTCCATTCCCTCAAGGTGATGGTGCAGAGATGGTAGGAAATGAATGAGGCTGCGTGCGCCTGTTGCCACCTAAGACCTCGTGTGCATATGAGTGTGTGTGCGCATGAGTGCATGTGCACGGATGAGTGTGTCGTGGCTAATGAGCGTCAGTAGGCATCCTCAGGAAGATAGGATGGAGCGATTGCTGTCAGAGCTGTGCTTCTGAAGAGCTTTCTATCCCCAAAGCTAATTGTCAAATTTAATAGGCATCTGCCATTTTTCATAAACATGTTTGAACTTCACAAGCCAAGTGATTTATTTTAGCAGATAGTCAGAAACCCAGAAAATAATACATTTTGTATCCTACCTGGTCCAATATCCCCTCTCAATCAAATGACAAAGTTATGGAGAGGAAGACTAAACAGAAAGCATAAGGCACAAACTTCCAACCAGCCCCCTCACACCGGAGGCAGGAATCGCTTTCCACTGGATGCATGCGTTGAACCTAGTGTGAGCAGAGAACAGCATGATGTGCACAGGTACCAAATTACTCTCCCTAAAATCAAGGGCATGCTGAAGGAGAGCCAAGGTACAGAGGCAGAGGAGGCTGTACCCATGTGTGGGGCTCAGATCAGATCTGCATGGCTTGTGAAGTCTCCAGGAGGTTGTGTTCTTTGTGGCAAGGATCTCGGTAGGTTTCATGCCATGTTCAGTGGAATATGGGATTAAACAGGTTTGCAGCTTGTTACCTCTGGCTTCCCACGGCCTCCGTGCTGTGCATCTGCAGCCAAGTAAGTACCAACGGAGCAAACATCTGTAGTCTTGCAAGGAAACGTCCCAACTTCCTCACTGTTTATCCACTTGCCCTTTCTTTAATGACCAGGACACTAAACTAAAGAGTGGTACAGAGAAAAGGGGTGTATTAGTTAGGAGAGGATAGGTGAGGCTCCTATAACAAACAACTCCAAAATCTCAGTGGCACATTCAAAGTCTAGTTGTCATTCTGCTATATTTCCTTAGGCGCTCTGCCCCTGCACTGTCATTGTTCCTGCACTGGTATCCAGGCTGGTGGAGCAGCCATCACCAGGAACTTTGCCAATCAATGTGGCAGAAGGACAAGAGAGCCATAGTGGGTCTCACATTAGCAATTAAATACTCTGCCCAGAGGTGACTCTACTCATGGGTCAGAAGTAGTCACATGGTTCCATCCAGCCACAAGGGGCTGGTTAGTACAACTCTGCCACGTGTGTAAAGTAAGGCAGAGGCAGAATAGTGGCTGAATGACACTTAGGACTATCACAAGGGTAAAGTGGCCCAGAGAGATTCACCAATGAAAGCAACATGGAGGCAGATTTGAGTCTATTAGGGAAGAAACTTTCAAACTTCCATAGACTTCTTTGGGTGCCATGGACGACCAGGGGAGGCAGCACAGCCGTGTGTCGAGCTGGCTCCAGACATAGTTGGGAATGCAAGTAAGTCTTTAAGATCCCTTCCAAATGTATGAAATCAGCCTTCATCACTCACCTGGTTTTAAATAATCATTCTCACAAGGTTTTGGTCATTCAGCTTCTTGCAGGACTAAGCAGTCTGAAGGAAAAGCTGAAATCCAGTGACAGGGGTGAGGTCAGAGGCTGAGGCGGGGCAAAGTGCAATATGCAGACTGCTGTTGTGGACTCAGCTATGCCTGAGTTAGCTCCTTGTTTATACCATGAGGTTGGGGGTAAGGTTTTAGTCCCAGTCTGTGGACTGGATGTGGATCTTTCCCCATTTGAGCCTTTAGGTAAGATGCCAGCCCTGGCCGACACTTTGATTTCTGTTTGTCAGAGACCTTGAAACAGAAGACCCAGCTGACCCATGTCCACATCGCTGACCTGCAGAGACAGTGAGATAATAAATGTGTGTTGTCTGAGCCACTAAATTGGTCATTTGTTATGCAGCAACACAAGGCAATCCCCTGGAAGAGAGGTGGCCCACGCATTAGTGTTTGAGATATGGGATGGATCTACATCAGAGAGGAGAGCCCGAGCACCTGGCTCAGAAAAAACTTAGCAACCCTGGAGGGCTTAGGCAGAGGTTGGTCAGACCATCTGCTGAGCCCGGCTGGGGGTCCCTTATACATTTCCAAGATGTCACCAAGACTGAGAGGTCTGAGTTAGATGGAGTAGTAAGCTTAAATCTCAAAGGCCGGTGAAAGTCTCACTCTTCCTACTTACAGCTGGTCAGTTGTCAACTTCAAATATAAATTCAGAACATTATATCAAGTGCTAAAAATAGCTGTCATTTATTGGTAGCTGCTCTGACCTAGGCTCAGTTCCTAGGCTCCATTTATGCTCAGGATGGCCCTGAGAAGTGGGTGTCATTATCCTTATCTGAGAAGTAGGAAGCTGAAATTCAGAGAAGCAAGTAACTCCACAGTGCATTCAACTAACACGTGACAAAGCCAGATTCAAACCCACATTGGGCCCCAGAGCCAGTTCTCTTTCTACTGAAATCTTCTCCACCCCAATCTTCCAGGTGAGCAGAGGGGCCTCCCATAATCCCCAAACCTGGAAAACAATTCCCCATCAACCATGTCCGCAGTGAAGGATGGCTGACCCCTTCCACTACCCGTCCCAGCCAGCATGACTCATCCCTTAGCGATCCTGCTCATAAAACCCCATCCCTATTAAAAAGTTTCCTCACCCATCAGCACCCTGATTGCTAAATATAACAAAAACACCATCTTTTGCTTAATTTAAAAATATTTATGTCACACTTTGAAATGTCAAATGTTTTCATTACAATCCTCTCACACTTGGGCTGACAAAGGGATGCCAGGATCTTTGGGAGACACTTTAATCTCAATCAATTAGGGATAAAGTAGTCCTAGCAGTGTGGCAATAAAAGAACACTTTAATTTTAGAGCTAATTAAATATCAACAATTGGAATGCGGCAGCAGACACTTAACCTGCAGTAACCCACTATTTATTAGAAATATAATGCCCTGACTCTGGACATGATGTGAGTTGTAGTCATTTTACTATCAGCTGTCATAGCCAAGTGACTCCCTTTTGTTTTGCTCCAGCACAAGCATCTCCCAGGCCCCGCCGGGATCGCTCTGGCTCCTGCGCTAGACACAGGATGAATTAAGCTGGAGCCACACACAGGACTGACTGGCACCAGGCTGCCCTGGCCCTGCGCAGCACAACGTGTGACCAACAGAGGGCAGCATAGGCAGGTAACAGATGACAGGTTGGTACAGGCCCACCTGGACTAAGGCGCCAAGTCTGAGCCTTGAAATGGACCAGGTAGGATGCTTTTGGCTGCAAGTAATAGGAAAAGTAAATAAATAACAACTCTACCTTTAAGGTACTTTAGCAACAAGGGCTTATTATTTTGCATAAAGAAAAGGCTGGGGGCAGGTCGGCTGCAGATTCGGAGGCGTGAAGATACCGTCAGATGCTCAGATGCTCTCTTCTCTCACTGCCCGGCCGCCCTTAGCAGGTGACTGATGCCACCCCTCCTGGTGCCAAGATGACCCACAGTTCTATCACACACAGGATAAGGGCTTGCAAAGGGAAGGAGCCTCCCTTCTGGGCCTCTTTCTTCCCTCATTGCCTTTTTACTAAATAAATATTTCAGTTTAGCATAAATTCTGATTTACTGAAAAGTGGCAAGTTAGCACAGAGAGCCCCCTTCCACTCCTCACCCAGTTTCCCCAATTATTAACTAAACTGCAGAATTTCTTTGACTCGCTCTAATTTTTCGGATCCAGGGTCCCATCCGGGACACCCCTTTGCATTTAGTCAGCATTGTGTCTTCAGTCTCCTGGGGTCTGTGACAGCTTCTCAGTCTTTCCTTGTTAGTTTTAAGAAGAACTGGTCAGGTTTTATAGGATGTCATATTGTAATGTTGATGTAATTCTGTCTGATGTTTTTCTCGTAGTTAGACCAGAGTTATGAGCTGAAGGGGAGAAGAGCTCAGAGGTGAGGTAGCTGCCTCATTGTGTCATGTCAGGGATACCTGATATCATTTTAGAGCTGATGACTTAGGACTGATGATGTGGGTCATAGGGCAAGGGAGTGTATGCCAGGCTTCTCCACGGAAACCTGTCTGAGGAACACCTCCCCAAAGCCTCCTAGCTCGCGTCCTCTTGGTCCCATGTCCATGTCTTCATCAAGCACCAGCAAAGGGAATCAGACAGGCTTCCATCCATCAGAATCCATGCTCAGGGCTTTGGGTGACTGGTGGGGGTGGGGACAGAGGGTCAACAGCAGTTGGGCAGGCAGCCAATAGCACCCGCCTCGGAAAGCCATTTGTGTGCACTTTGCTCCCTGTCCCAACCCACCAGCCTCTCGGGCTGGCTGCTGTGCAGTAGGAAAATGGATGAAGGGTGCTATAGGCATCAGCAGATGGAGGGACATCACATGACATCCTACCTTGTCATGCTAACAGTGCACACATGGAGCCTACCTGTTGGTTCAAATCCTGGCTCTGCCACTTACTCTCCATGGGACCCTGGGCATGCCCATTATGCTTCCTGTGACTCAATGTCCTCATCTGAAAAATAGGCATCATTATAACGCCCACCTCATGAAGTCAAGTGTGGCTTAAATGAACGTACGGTAAGCCTGTGTAAGTGTTAGCTCGGATTCCGTGTATACTGAGTTCAAAACCATGGGAAGCAAAACGATTGTTAGGATTGCAAACATGTGCCATACAACTATACGGAAGAGGGATAGGATGGTGTTTCCAGATGTCTGCCCAGGGTTTATACCCTAGGGAAGAACTCCAAAGGGGATAGACACTAGGGGTCTCCAAGCTATTGTCGTAGTCTATTTTGAATGCTGGGCTCATGGGAATTCATTTTATTGATTTTTATGACATGCACACATTGCCCATTCTTTTTGCAGATATAAATCCTTCCATAATAAAAAATAATAATCCATCCATTACTCTGCTTTTTCCAGAGGTGAGGTGGAGCTCTGTGAATTTGGAGCCAAGCTGGAACTCTGTTGGGAGTTGAAAGGGAAAAGCCTTCCAGGAACAATCCACAGAGATGACCTGCCCTCTGGGTGTGGGTAGTCAGTGGGGGCTGGACTTGGAGTCAGGCCAACTCTGTCACTTACCAGCTGGATGACCTTGGCCAAGTCACCTCTCCTGGCCTCTGTCATCCAAAATAAACTGAGAAAAAAGAGGCCTTGCCCTCCTCCTAATCAGGGTTTGGGGGAGGATCTAGAAACAAGATGGATGAAGTGCTAGATCTTGAGTTACTGTGTTTAAAGTCCCCGTCAGTGGGCCTGTGGGTTGGCTTCCAGATCATTAACTCCAGACCCTATCTGAGCTCCTAATTCACCTTGCAAACACGAGATCCCCTCCTTCCACGGACAGCCCCAGATGGGTCCTTCGATCCGCATGTCTCCTTCAGCATCTGCAGCTCCTATTCCTTACCCTTGACCTGGTGCTCCTGGAGGGCAAGCCTTCAGTTCTCACCTCTGGATTGAAGCATTGCTTTCACTCCCCTACCTCCCCTGCCAATGGCTGATGGGGCAGCTAAGTGATCATTCATTCCCTGTGGGATCTGCTGGATGCCTGTGCATCTCAGGAAATTCTAAAGAAATGGAGAAGTAGAACCAGAACATAAGGCTCACCTCTTATGATGTGGGACTTGGGGCAGATCTCATCCGTACAGTGAAGACTGCAGTCACTACTTGGCAAGAATCTTTGAGATGACTGCATGGGGTCCTGGATGGAGAGTATTTCAAGAGCCTGGGGCAGCCTGACACCTTGCATACCTGACATATATTAGGTAGTCGACAGCACTGGTAACTACTAAAATACCCAATAAACATAGTTTCCATTTTAAAAGAATTAACTGCATTTTTTTCTTTCATTTTTGCCATTGATTTTGACAAGTAAATAAAACTGAGGTCATGAGCTGATGACATCACCAGTTTGCTGGGAGCCATCTGACTACATACCTAGGCCTCGATCTGTGAACCTAGAGGTCTAGAAATAGCTACCAGGGAGAGGAGGAGAGGGAAGTGGTAACAGTTTACTTAGAAATTTTCAGGCAGAAGAAAGTAGCTGGGCTAGGGGCAGAATGAAAGTTGCCGTGATGACTGATTCTCACAGCAAAATATGCATCTTCCTTAGGGGAGAAACAAGCATGTTTAAGCCAAGCCTATACACTCTTCTTTGTTCCCTGCTCTCACTGATGAGCCCAGGGGCCCCAGCTCTGGAATGGAAGCCACGGACACATGTGGATAAGAACCACAAAAAAAAAAATCCTAGGATGGTACCTTTAGAGACCAATTACTCCATCTCTCTACGTGGAGAGAGAACTATGTCTAAGACACCACCAAGAGGTCTGTTTTGGTGACCAAATCTGACTGATAAAGGAGGGGTGATGGCAGCACAGTGTTAAGAAGGATTCGGAAGCACATGTCCAGCTGAGCTATCAAGAAGGCCATGATGAATTAGTGATGTCGGCTCTGCAGGAGGGAATCACAGTAGCACTTATGGGTCTGTGTTTGCCATGACCTTGACACTTTCTTGGTTCACTTTGAATTTTGAAACATGACCAAACCTCATGGTCTCAGTGACACAGTCAGACGTAAGAGCAGCAGTTATCAAACAAAACAGGCTCAAGCTGGAGATCTGGTAACCCTAGAAGAGCTCCAAACAACGTAGCAACCTTTCTGTAACCAAATTACATGTTCTGTGGCTCTTGCCCAGAAAGGCCAACTGGCCTTATGCCATGTATGGTGTGAGGTGGGGATTCTCGTGCCCCCACCCCATGCCCAGCTATTAGCCTAATCATTTCATCTGAATCTAGACATGCCAGAGGAGTGCATACTCTGCTCCCAGTGTCAGCCACTGTGCTCAGAACCTAACTTTTACCCACAGGTGTTCAGGGCTCAAGGGCCTGAAGTCACAGACTGAGTTTTATATGCACTGGGTGTTCAACCTTCAGCCTGTTACTTCATCTCCCTTGGCCTCCGTGTCTTCAGCTGTAAGATGGGGATAAAAATACCTATGTCATAGACAGAATGACCACGTGATTTATTGTCCAGACTTGGACAGTTATGAGGGTTATTTTTCATTGCATCAGAAAATAGGCCTAATCAAGAACCATTCCAGAAAATCCTGGATGTGTGGTTCCCTCCCTAGGGGGGACATTGTAAGGATGCAAAGAGGAAATGTAGACCACTACTGGGACAAGCCCCTGCTCTTTTTGTAGGTGTGAGGCTCGCAGCTGCCATCATCCCCCACTCTCCTGCATCAAAAACATCTCCCTCCCCTGGGTCATTTCCACCAGCACACAAATGCACGCTCTGAGCTCTCTCTCTAAGAAGAAAAACACTGTTAGCTTCCCGGCTTCTTGGCCCCTCTGGCTGGTACCACATCTGTCTGCTCCTCTTTGCAGAAAAACTCCTGCAGAACAGCCTCCACTCTCAAGCTCCATTTCCCTCCCAGCCAGGCTTTCCTTCTCACTCAGCAGCAGCCAAAGTCCTCCCCATGGCCTCCGGGTGGGCGGGCGCAGGTGATCTGTCCCTAAGCCAGCCCCCTCCACATGGCCAGCTCTGCTCCGGCACAAAGGATTCTGCTCTTGCTTGGGTTTGTCAAGCTCTTCCACACATTGGGCCTTCACGCTGGCTGTTCCCTCTGTCTGGAACTCTTTTCCTTATGTTTTTGCACGACTCACTGCCTTCCCTTCACTCAGGTCTCAGCTCTAGCCCCTTCTCTGCGTGGTTCTTCTCAATACGTCTGCATCCTAAAATTAGATCATATTTAATTAATTGGATTGGGTAGGATTTTTGGTTGCCTTCTCTGAAAAGTAAGTTCCAGAGGATTTGTTTGCTCACCAGCGTTTCCTTGGAGCCCAGAACAGTCTCTGGGTCTCTATCACACGCACTGATAGCATGTGCTGAATGGTTTGCAGTGATTCCCAGTACATAATGTGTGTAGAGTGGACTGACCAGGCTATCCCAGAATGTCGGAGATGTTTTCTGAGCTGATTCCCCGTGTCCCCACACCTTCTGCCAGACTGTATTTCGGAGGGCAGGGGTTGTCCACCTGGGAGGTGCCTCAGCGTACAGTTTTCCAGATGGGCTCATTGCATCGCCCAGGTTTCCAGCTCCTCTGATGAGATTACCATCAGCAGGAGCAGCAGCACGGGCTGAGATCCCTGCGCATCATTCAAGGCTGGAGAGGGGCATTCCGCTGTCCGTCATCCTTGGTCAAGATGCAGCCTCTTCCAGCTTTTGCTGAGCATTTATTATGCAGCCAGGCTGACCTGGGAAGGAAAGCCCAAGGCAAACTCCAGCCCAGAGGATGCCCACTGTCTAAAAGAGGGATAGACGAGGGCAAAAGGAAGCCTGCAGACAGGGATCAGGGCCATCTTAGCCAGGCTGGCCCAGGGCGCTCTGGCCCACTCAGGTTCTCGGCGTGGGCGTGGCAGAAGCAGAGATCTTGGGCAGTTATTCTCCAGCCCAGAGAGGCTGAGTCCTAGCAGACAGGGCCGCTGCTGAATGGGGTATGAAGAACTGCACTTCCCCAGTAACCCCCAATTGCCTCGGTCCTCTGCACCTGCCCCCCTCACTATCCAGTGTTAAATGGAACAGCTGGTCTGTCCTACCTCCCCCCTCTCCCCACACAACTCTGGCTCCCCCTCCCACTGGGGCCTTTTAAGGCCCTCCTTTGCTGTAGGACTTCACGAAAAAGGGTGAATTGAAATGCCAGCTCTGTCTCTTTCCGATTCTGTAACTTTGTACAGGCTGTTTAACCCAAGGGTCGGCAAACATTTTCTATAAAGGGCTGGAGAGTAAATATTTTAGCCTTTGTGGGCCACATGGTCTCTGCCACAGCTACTCAACCCCCGGCACGATTTGGCCCGTAAACCATAGTTACTAATCCCTGAATAACCTTTAAGACTCAGTTTTTTTCATCAATAAAATAGGGATAATAACACCTTAAAAGATTACTGAGAGTTGATATCCACAAAAGTACTTAAAACTGCACAGTAAATGCTGTTTTAACTTTGTTTCGTTTTGTTTTTTTACAGCAAAAACCCCTGCACACCAGCGCAGAGCAGCCGCCCCTGGGCTCCTGGCGGGCCCCAGCTGCGCCTTAGGGGGCTCGCAGCCCGGCACAGCACCTGGACCTCTCGTCTGCGAGCTTGCAAACCTCGACTGCCTCTGTTATTATTTATCTCGGCGTGGCTATGGTGCTTCTCCAACTTCTCGGGGCTGAGTTGAGGGGATGGGGCGATGGCGCATGGCCTTTCCGAGGAGCTCCCGATTCATCTGTGCGGGACACAGTAGAGGCGCGGGAGGACCGCGGTCCCCTGCCTCCGCCTCATCTGGGCTGTTTTGTGCTTGATTTCCTTCTCCGCAGCCCCATTTTGCTTTCTCTTCTTTCTTCCTTTTTCGCATGTCCCCCTTCCCCCGCTCCTAATCTGCTTAACAACGTGCTTCGCTCTTGCTCTCTTCCCCCTGCCACCCCCGCCGCTTCGGAGCGGCTCTCCAAGTCCCGTTAAGAGCGCAGCGGCTGCAGCATTTAATAAGAACCGCTGACAGGGAAATCCGGGCTAACTGAATTATTTCCTCATTAGAGAGGCGGGCAGATTCCTGGGCCCGGCGTGCTCTGCCCTCCCGCCTTGCCCCGCCCCGCTGGGCGCGCCCTGCTGGCTGCAATTAGGCACAGATGCTTTGGGCGGAGGGGGCCTGGGTCCTGCAGGCGGCTGGGAAGGGCTGTGGGCCTCTCTCCGGGGCAGTTCATGGCTCTGCGTCCCTTGCTTGACCTTCAGTACACCAACCAGGCAGCTCCAGGTCCACTGGGACGACAGGACTAAGGAGGTGACTCGTTGGTTTGAGGTTACCCAAGCCTCCTCCTACTCTTTATTCCAAAGGGGCTGCTCTCTTTGACCTGGAAGATGAGCCCATGATCCCCAGGATCTGCCTTTGGCTTCAGAGAAACCTGCTTCCCAGCAAGGCTGTGAGATTCTCCCGAGTCAGCAGGATTCCCCCAAGCAAAGGGCAGCGGGAGCTGGGCTCTGGGAATCCACCCCCCCCACCCCCACCCTGCCCACCTCGTGGAGGCCCTCTGTTCTGTGGGACGAGAAGCCCTGGGCTCTCCATGCCTGCATTTACTCAGGCTGCCCTTCCAGTCTCCCCTGACTGGTGTCGGGGCTGCCTCACCTGCCAATTGGCAGCTACCAAGTTGACCAGAAACGGTTATTTTAAAAGCTGGCTGCATTTTGAGCCTTTTACTTGCAGGCCTGGAAGATTTTGCTTGTTCCTTGTTTGGGAGAACACCATAGTGTGCTGTTAGCTGTGGGTAGTCTACATGGGGGAAGATGGGGACACAAAACATTGACTTGCTTTGCATCAAAAACTAACAGGAAGTTTCGGTTCCTTGAACTGCGGGGAATGGGGGTGGAGGGACTGGAAAAGGTGTCCTGAGGGGAGGTTGGGAAATGAGCCACCGGTAACAGCCTAACGGCCTGGATGCTGGGAAAGAAATAGCTTAGACCACAAAACCCACCACTCCTACTGAGTCACAGGAGATGCTGGCTGGGGTTGGGCATACTAGGAATTTGTAACCCCCAGCTCCTGTCTTGGAACCAAGTTCCTGCAAGAAACCACTGCTGAGGTTAGGACTTCTTAAGCTAAAGCCACTTGGGAACAAGATCTCTTGTGCTCCAGGCCAGCCAGTTAAAGTAGTTCAGGGCTGCAGGCTTGGCATCCATGATCCAGCCTGATGCTACTTGATAATAATGCAGCGGTTTGAGTTCATGGACTAATGCTGTCCTTGCACTGAAATGTGTAAAAGGCTTTTAGCGTCTGGTTAGGATGGACTAGTGGGTGATTTTTGCCTGAGGAACCCCAGGCCCAGGATCTGGTGGCAGTACAAGCCCCTGCTACTATGGCCGCACACTTAGCATCAGGCTAGCCCAGTCGGTCCCTTCAGGAGGGGGCTGTCTCCAAGGCACCTGTTGGGGCCTCTTGACCTAAGTAATGACCCTTCTCTGGCCAGCCAAGTGAGGATCCAGCTTTCAGGGGTCTCTTCTGTCAGCACAATGCCTTTAAAGAGAATCAGGACATGCCACCCCAAAATATGTCACTTTGTCCTATTGATTATTTTGAGCGGAAGGCACTTGAGAAACAGCAGATGTAGGAAGGGCCCTCTGGCCTTCCTTTGTCTGCCCCAAAGCAGGTCATAACATTTCCCAGGAGAAAGGTGTCCTGCACCAGGAAAGGAAGAGCATTCTTATCACCAGAGACCAGAGTCAATGCCAAAATGAGCATGTACAGGCAAACTACTGAAATGACCCTGAACATCTTTAATTTCCCCCAAACATTTGCTAGTCACGGGCCCACAATTTACTGTACCTAGCCCCAGCCCCTTTGTCTTGTCACATCCCTACCATCTATCACTCTTTATTTAAAGAGGTATATAAGCTTTGGGGCCTAATTGCTTCTTTAGATCTTATTTTCCTGATGAAGACTCCTGTGTGTATGTGTAAAAATACTGAATAAAACTTCTATGCTTTTCTTCTGTTAACCGGTCTTATGTTAGTTTAATTCTCAGACCCAGCCATAGAACCTAAGAGAGTAGAAGGACATTTTTCTTTCTCTACCCCTGACTGCCCCCAGCCCTTATTGCAGCATCCCCTCTCCTAGCTCTGATGTCAGCGGGCCCTGAAGCCTGGGGAGTTTGAGAAGCTGGAGCCCTTGGCCAAGTGGCTAGGGACGCCCCCCTCTCTTTCCCACTGGGCTGCAGGAGGACAGAAAGTGAGGTCAAAGCTTGCTTGAATTTTGGTTTGTCTCTTATCCATGGGCTTGAGTCTCCAGCTAAAGACTGGCTTATCAAGAGGAGGAAAAGGTAACTCTGGGCCTTGAGAAAAACCATCCTTTTGTCAGAGTATACAAAAGCACAACAAAGTTATGTGAAACCCACACATGGCTTTGCTCTTATCTCTTACTTAGGATGGGTTTCCTCAAAAGGAGACCCCGAGACAAAGACTTGGATGCAGGTAGCATATTCAGAGGCTGGTCCCAAGAAGCATAAGCCAGTGGGTAGAGAAGATGAGACAGGGAAGAGAGACATCGATAAAGGGGCACCACCACTGAGTGGGTGTGATGGTTGATTTTGTGTCAGCTTGACTGGGCCAAAGGAAGCCCAGACATTTGGTCAAATGTTTTTCTGGGTGTGTTTGTGAGGGTGTCTTTGGATGAGGTTAACATTTGAATCAGTAGACTGAGGAAAGCAAACGCCCCCCCCCCCAATGTAGGTGGGCCACACCTAAGGCTGAGCTGGGGGCATCAGGTGTTCCTTCTTTAGGCTGAACATGGGCCCTTTCTGGGTCTCAAGCCTGCTGGCTTCTCACTGGAACTACAAACCGCTCTCCTGGGTCTTCAGCTTGCCAACTGCAGATCTTGGAACTTGTCAGCCTCCATTACCATGTAAGCCATTTCCTTATAAGAAATCTCTCTCTCTCTCTGTATATATACATTCATTCACTTGGTTCTGTTTCTCTCGAAGGACCCTGACTAATACAGCAAACTCTCTGGGGCCCTGCTGAGGAGCCATGGAGAATGTGTTTTGGGACTGCCCCAAGGGATGGGGAAGCTGAAATATTTATCCTCTGACTCCTGTCCTGCACCGGGTGAGGGTTACCCCTGGCACTTCTGGGCTGCCGCCATGCATGAGTCGCATGGGTTATACGAGATCCTGAGGCACAGGGGAAAGGTCTCAGGCAGAAAAGCAGACAGCCTTGGAGCTTGAGGTTGGAGGCCAACAGCATAGATAGGAGCTGCCCGGCACTGCCGCAGCTGAGTGGCAAGGTAGGCTGGGAGGTGATGGGATGGGATATCAAAAGCATTTTTTTGTAAACCCCTCACATCCCCGAAGCTGACTCAAGAGAGGAGTTTAAACCCTCTAGTGATGCAGAAGTCTGAACAAGTTGGAAGAGCATGTTCTCATGCCCTGCTTCTGTAAGTATTCCTACACAATATTTAACAAAGAGACAAATCCTTGGAGAATGAATTAAGACCCATAGTTCTAGGATTTTTCAATGGAGTTGTCCATCTGTCTAAGAGGCAGAGACATGATGAATTTGGGGGAAATTTGGAACATATACGATAAAGAGTTTATAGCTATAATATATAAAGACCTGATGTATCCAATAAGAAAACAATCACAAGCCACTAGAGAAAATAGTCAAAATATACGAACAGGACCTCACCAAAACTGACATGTAAATTGCTAGTGAATATCTCAAATGATTTCAATCACACTCTTAATAAAAAGAAATTAAGTTTTTTTTTCCCCATCAGATTAGCCAAAAGCTTGCAAGATTGACACTAGCCAGAGTTAGTGATGGTGTAGAAAGACAGACATTCTCCTGCCACCCTTCCTCTCTTTTTCAAAGACAGTTTGGCAACATGCATTAAAAATGAAAAGTGCGATGACCTTTGACCTAGCAGTTCCATTTTTAGGTATGTATCCCATAGAAATATCACCGTAAATGCACAGAGATAGAGAGAAGTTCATTTTAAGTAATAGTAAGAAAATTTGAACCAATCTAAACGTGTATAGAGATGTAGTAAATAAGACACCCATGCCCTGAAATACTACACAGCTATCAAAAAGACTGAGCTGGACTTGTCAGGGGTCCATTAACCAAAGGGAGTAGGTCTCAGAACAACATTTTATTGTTATTCCATTTTTTGCAAAACAAAGAACTCTATTTACATTTATGTGTGTATGCATTAAAAAATATCTGGAAGGAAATACATCAGATTGTTAACAATAGTTTCCTTGAAGGAATGAAATCAAAAAGTGAAGACACTCAGGGGAAGGGCTCAAAGGAGGTGGTACAGTAAAGCAGAATTTTTAACTTCATATACTCTTATTTAGTCTGTTATCTTTCTAATGAGCATGCATTATTTATGCAATTTGATGAAAACTGATCAAATCTAAAATGTTGGAGTAAGTAGAATTTAAGAGGATCCTAGTGATTCTCAGTGCCAAAACTTGAATTTTTGGCTGTTCATAGAACCTTTCCAGGCCCACTTGTGAGCTTGAGCATCAGAGGTACAGTTCAAGCTTCCCAAGGCTTCTCATCTTCTAGGGTCCAGCCTGGCTTCTTTCAGGCTGGTGTCTGGAATGGCTTTAATGTATAGATAAAGGACATGTGTCAGTTAGCTATTGCTACATACCAAGCATCCCAAATCTTAGTTCTTAAAATGACAACCACTTATTCTTTCTTATGAGTCTACAGAGCAACTGGGCCAGGTTTGGCTGATCTCAGCCAAGCTTGCTCATGCATTTGTGATCTGGATTGGCCAACTGGTCCAAAATGACCTGGACTGTGACAACCTGGCCTTCCTTCAGTAGCTCCCAGCCTCCCCGCAAGCCAGCTGAGGCATGTCTCCAGCGGGAAGTACTGCTGCATGGTGAAAATGCACAATCCTTTTTCAAGCTCTGCTTGAGTCAAGGTGCTTCTGCCCCACTGGCCAAAGCATGTCATACGTCTGAGCTGAGACTTGGGTTGTTGGGAGGTCACTACCAAAGGGCTTGGATGCAGGGTGGCCATTCACAGAGCCATTAACACGATCAAGCTCCTACAGAGACCTGCTCAGGACCTTCTGCGGTCAGAGATGACTGGACGCCCTGACTGCATGACCTTTTAATCCGGCCGTAGGGAGTCCACGTTCTGGTGACTGCAGCCTCCCCTGCCGTGGGCTCAGCCTGGGGATAAAGAAGTCCAGTCTTTCTGCTGCAGAAGCAAAAGAGAAGCAGCTCCATCTGTAATTAGCGGGGGATCAGCCCCTGGTGATCAGTGGCCTCCTAGCCTCACCTGGGGCTCCAGGGCCACCGTGAGAGTGAAAGGATTGGGGAGGGGGTAGAGAGGAGCCAAAATACCTGGGAAAACCCAAAAGGTTGGAGTTGTCACCAGTGAACTGGTCCTAGGGCTTCCTTAACAGCCTCTTTCCGGGCGCCTCCTGAGCCCCTCTATCTATCCCCCACACCCCCCACCCCTGTCTAGTGAGTGTGTTGGGCTGGGAAGTGATTGTGCAGACAGACACTTGCTTTGTTTATTTTCACTCTGGGACGGGCAGGAAGTGGGATGTGGAGGTGGGGGCTGCAATGCTGCTTCAGCCCAGAGAGCGGGAACTGACTTTGCCTCAAGCCCCAGCTGGTGTCCTCGTCCCGTTGCTGCCTCCCCCCTGTCTCCCTGCTGGCCCCGGCCCCCGCCCTGACCCGTGATCCTGCTCCATACGCTGTCGTGTGGGCAGGTCCTTTCGTGGTCTGTGGGGACTCCCGGGCGGAGTGATAGATTCTGCCCATGCCGTTCTCAGGAAATATTGCTACTCAGTGCGCATTTGTCCTGCCCTCATCACCCCGCGGAGACCGAGGCTGGGGCCGGCTCCTGGCCATCCGTTATCTGCCTCTGCTGGAGGAGGACAGGCTCACTTTGGGACTGCCCGGGGGTGGGCTGGGGCTGGGGAGATGGAGCTCTCATTCAATAAGCCACAGATATTTATTGGGAGTCGGCTGTGTGCATAGAACTTCAGGTATTGGAAGGAGAGAAATGGTGCCACAGCGGCTGGAGGACACTGCCGCTCCCACCAGATTCAAACGTGGGCCAGAGAGGTACAGCTTTAGCTTTGAGCAGCTGAACCCTCATACACCGCTGGGGGAAGCAAAACTTGGTACAACAGTGCCAGAGGGCCGTGTGAAACTGGGGCTCAAAACCTACAGGAGCATGCTCTCGGATGCCACATCCTACTTGTAAGAATTCTCCTAAGTGAATAAGTGTGGACAGAGATGAGTGTGCAAGGGGGTTTCTCAGAGCACGGAAGTTTATTTATAGCAGAGAAATAACTGGAAAGCACCTAATAAGAAAATGGTTCAGCAACCTATGGTACATCCATATTGTGATATACTATGCAAACATTAAAATGCATATGATAAAAAATATTTATTGATATACTAAAAAGCCCATGAATTATCATCAAGAGATAATTTCCAATAGGTTGGTATATGTAGTTCTGGCCATATTCACACACACACAGATTTTTTTCTCCAAATGAAATAATATGCTATCTTGTTATCTTGCTTCATCTCCCTTCCCCAAAAGCTCCAGGGAACTTCAGGCGACAAATAACTGGATAAGAGTCATTGAAGTTAGGGCGTGAGGGATCCGTGAACCCAGTGGTCCCTTGAGGATCCACATTATTACATAGGCCTCTAGTAAATGATGTTGATCACGAGGACACTGAGAGCTCACCATCATTTAGGAAGGCAGCTGCATGAGTAAAATAATTTAGGGGGGAAAAATTTCTGCTCCAAATGGCCCCCCCAAAAAAGTTGTGATAGAGAATGGGGACCCTTGTTATTGAAGCTTACATAGCTGGAAAAGCTTATGGTGCTGTTGGGTGACTATCTGGGACACCTGAATGTAATCAGGGTCTTTTACCTTCCCGTGAGAAGCTTTTCTTTTTTTAACCTCCATCTCTGGCTGCAGACACCATTGGGAAAACCCCCAAATATCATCGTCCTGCTGGGAAGCCCGACACTTTGAAAGGAAGGCATCATGCTGGCAGGAACATAAAGATCTTCCAGGGAGTCTGTTTTGGAAATTGTGGGTTGCAGGCTGAAACACAAGTCTGGGGTGACTGAATGAGAGCACGGACTCTGAGTTCTGGTGCAGGTGCGGTGGGTGTGGGCTCCAGCGATGCTCAAGGGCTTTAAGCAAGACCTGCTGGGCCTGAGCATTGAGGAAGGTTTCCACAGGCAGATCAGCAGGGCAAGCAGCTGAGGCTCAGAGAGGTCAGAGAGGTCTGTGACTTATGCCATGTCACACAGCTTAATAGGGAGCCTTGAGCTTGGATGATGCTGCGGCTTCTGGAGGACCGCATGTGCTGCCCGGGGCTCCTGCGTGTCTGGCAAGGACCTGGCGAGGCGCGGGAGGCAGCCTCTCAGCTTCACTTTGATGGGGCATCTCGAAGGCGGTTATCATGTGCAGATGCTATGGAGGGAAGTCCTGCGTCCCACTCAGCTCATTTGCATGTGTAAATGCATGTGTATATATATTGCTTATTAGTGTCAGTGGAATTTGCATTTTAAGTGGATTGGTTTGTGGGGCATGTTTTTTAGAGCCCTGGACTTAGGAAAGGAATTTTCCAACTTCAATGTTGCTGTTCTTTGTGCAATAAACAAAGGGCTCTCTCTGAGGGGCTGGTGAGAGGTGGATAGATGCGGTGTGGAGGAGGGAAAGGGACGCTGAACTGAGTGTCAGCGCTCAGGGTCCACCCACAGCTCAGCCCACAGCCACCTTGGGCAAGCAGCAGCTTCCCCGTGCTTTGGTCTCCTTACCTGCGTCAGCTTTCCTGCTCTCCTCACAGGACTGACTGAGAATCACAAGGAAAATAATTGTCCCAGTGAGTGGGGCTGTGTGACTCTGCAGCTATAGGCGTTATTATCATTTCTGCAAACCGAGTATCAGCTGTCTGTTCATTCTCTGCTGCCTTTTTCTGCAGGTACTGTCTCTGCATCTCCACCCAGACACAAGACCCAGCATGTCTTCAAGGACTGCCCCCCCCCCGACTCCCCACACAACTTTCATGAGCAGTCTGGATTTCTCTGGAGAGGGGAGATAGAGGGTCAGATTGAAGACCCCACAACAACTAAAATAATCCTTGTTAGACCTTCCTGTTTCCCAATCCCATCTCTCAGGTCCTTCGTTATGTTCAGCACACATCCCCACCATCCCTAGGTGTCTCAGATTTCCCCTGGAAACTTGAATTCTCTTACTTCTTACATACTGAATGGCTCATCTCAGCTCCATTTGTGCTCACCCCAGCCCATCAGGATGCCCAGCCAAACAAAAGGTCCTCTTGTTAATCAGACTCCGCATGGTGGGAAGGTAGTTAGGACTGCACATCACAACTTGCCCACTGTTTCAATGCTATTATGTCACTTCAGCATTGGGGTGTTGGCTTGTTCCCCAACCTGTTCACTCGGCTCACCCAGAACCCTCATTGTCCACCATCGATTGGATGACTGGAAATCTGGCTCCTAAACTCCCTGAGGGTACACCCATTGTCACAGAGAACCCGTGCAGGCATGACAGTGACAGGGAGATACAGTTAGCCTGTGCTTTTTGGGGTCCATCTGCATCACCAGGGAACAAGGAATGGCAGCCCTGAGAGTAACAAGGAAGTGGGAGAGGCAAGGTGAGACAGGGGACAGATAGCTTTGCTACTGATCTGCCTGAGAAGTGTCAGTAGGTGGGGAAAGAAGACAAACCTCCCCTGCTGAAGAATCCCAAATTATTTATGCAACTACTTTACCCCCAAAGAGAAAACAATAACTCCCCACTCCTGCAGTAGACTGTGCACAGTGATTTTCTTCCAAGGAGGACAGTATGGAAAGGGAGAAAGAAAACAGTACTTGCCAGTGGAGAAACCCAAGAACACTACCTGTGCACACCCTTGACCTGATGTGAGGAGGATGGCACTTCACCTTGTGGTGTTCCTCCCCAAAATGTATCACCCCAATCTAATAATGAGAAAAACATCAGACAAATCCCAGGAAGAAATGTTCTACAAAATACCTGACCAACACTCCTCAAAACTGCCAAGGTCATCAAAAACAAGACAGTCTGAGTTACAACCAAAAGGAACCCAGAGAAACATGACTCCCCAGTGCACTGTGGCATCGTGGAGCAGAAGAAAAGACATTAGGGGAACACTAAAGAAATCTAAATAATGTGTGGATTTTACTTAGTAACTGGTTCATTAATTGTGACAAATGTGTCATAGTCATGTTAGATGTTAATCATAGGGGAAACTGAGCTTGGGTATAAGGGAGCTCTCTGTGCTATTGTTGTAATAATTCTGTAAGCCTAAAACTGTTTGAAAATACAACATTTATGGGGAAAAGAATTTAGATCTTGGAAAATGACCAAAATCTGTTACTACATTCATCTCTCTCTGAAACCAAGCTAAGTGGATGTTTGTTCTAGGTTCCATGAACCATCATCGCTCATTGATATTGGCGTCACCAGATTGTCAAATGCTAAACAGCACCTTGGAGGAGTCTGGCAGCAAATCCATCTAGCCCGTAAGAAACTAGTCTAGGCCAATGAAAAGCTATTTGTAAGAAAAAATTCGATAGATTGCCCCACAGTGCTTCCCACCTTCTCACGTCTGATAATGACTGAAAACATGCTTCCTGAAAACATACATCTTGGCTTCCAGTTATTGTGTGACCCTACACAATTTAATAAACTCTACTAGGCTTCAGTCCCCCCATCCATCTAGTATAAGAAATTCATACCACTATAAGAATAATACCTGTATTAGAAAAGAAGATATGTTTCAAATCAATTATCCCAGTTTTGACTTTAAGAAACTATAAAAAGAATAATTTGAATCCAAAGAAATCAGAGGGAAAGAAATAATAAAGAGCAGAAACCAATAAAATCAAAAGAGAAAAACAATAAAAATTTATGAAATGAAAAGTTGGTCCTCTGCGAAGGTCCCTACAATTGATAAACATCTAGTCAGACTGATAAGGGAAAGAGAGGAGAAGACATAAATTGCCAACAAGGGGAACAAAATAAGAGACACCATTGCAAATCCTACAGACTTAAAAGATCATAAAGAAATATTATGGACTTTATGGCAAACATTCAGTAACTTAAATTAAGAGGACATATTTCTTGAAAAATATATACTACCAAAGCTCATTCAAAAAGCAGTAGATAACCTGAATGGTCTTATATTTATTAAAGAAATTAAATTTGCAGTTAAGTTCTACATAGTTAAACAACATCCCACAAAGAAAACTATGTGCTGAGATGACTGCATGCACCCCAGGTCAAGTTCTTTAAACATTTAATGAAGGAATAACACTAGTTCTTACACACTTCTAGAAAATGAATAGAAATGGACACTTCTCAACTAACTAGATGAGACCAGTATTAGACCTACACTAAAACCAAACACATTTTAAGAAAAAAGAAAAAACAAAAAACTATAGACATTGGCCAATATCACTAATGAACAAAGATGCAAAAAATCCTTAATAAAATATTAGCAAAATAAATTCAGCAATATGCAAAAATGATAGTACAGCATGATCAAGTTGGAATTTACCCTAGGAATTCAAGGTTAGTTCAACATTCATGAATCCTGGAATCCACTGTATCAGCAGATTAAAGGAAAAAAAATCATATGATCATCTCAAAAGATGCAGAAAAATGTGACTAAATTTAATATATACTCACAATAATAATAATAAAAAAAAGGACTAGGGGGAAAAAGGAACTTCTTTAACAAGATAGGTTCATTTACAAAAAACCTTCATGTTACATTACACCTAATGTTGAAAGGCTGAATGCTTTCCATTTAAGATCAGGAACAAGAAATCTACTCTCACTACTCTCCTACAACATCATGTCAGGAGTCCTTAAGTACCATAAAGCAAGAAAAGAAATAAAAGGCATACCATTGGAAAATAAATAAAATTGTCTCTATTCACAGATGGCATGGTTGACTACATATAAAAATGCCAAAAATCTATAAAAACTACAACTAATTCTAATAAGTTAGTTTAGAAATGACACAGGATACAAGTCATTAAATAAAAAATCAATTCTACTTTTTATGTCCTTGTAATGAACAAATGGGAGTTGAAATTTTGTAAAGTTTTTAAAGTACCAGTGATAGTATTTCTGAAAACAATAAAATATATATGCAAGATTTCTATGCTAAAAACTACAAAGCATAGAAAATAGAAATTAAGTAAGACCTAAATGATGGGGGAATATATTATGTTCATATTATCAAGATGTCCATTTTCCCCAAACTGGTCTATAGATTTGCCACAATCATAATAACAATTCCAGCAGACTTCCCTGTAGAAACGTATAAGCTTATTTAAAAATTGATGTGGAAAAGCAATGGTACTAGAATAGCCAAGAGTAATGGAAAGTTGTTAATTAACTATAAATCTTACTCAGCCAAGCATGCATTTAAAACAGCTAGAACAATCACTGTAAGACAGGCATAGAGCACATAATTCCCAAGTAAGTAGATGGGGAAAATGGAATAATAGCGATAATAACAGAAGTAAAGAATTCCTTCCAAAAGAAAGGGGAAAACATAGAAAGAAAGAGAAAAAAAAACAGGAATCTAGACAAATAAAAAGCAAAATATAGTAGAAATTAATCCAAACAGACCACATCATGATAAATGAGGATGAATTTGATTTTCTGGTTAAAAGACCAAGATTATCAGACTGGATTTTGTAAATTGAACTAAATACAACTTAGTGGAAACAGAGGAAAAAAACATGAAGTTTGAAAGTCAAATGTAAAAGTTAAAAAAAAAGAGGATAATATAACGAGGAAATACTAAAAAGAGTGCTGGTGAGGTTATAAAACACTTTTAGGCCAAAAACATGGCTAAGAATAAAGAGACTTTCTACGTAATGATAAAAGTTTCAATTCATCAAGAAAACACCAAAATTCTAAATGTTTGCCAAACACAAAGCCCAAAACATAGAGCAAAATTTTGACAAAACTACAAGAAGGAATAAAAAAATTCACAGCCATGGTGAGAGATTTTTAATATTTCCATCTATTATTGATCAAAAAATTACCAAGAATATAGAAAATTTGAATAGTCCCAATAAGAAAGTTCTCATGATCCTATACAGAATGTTACACCCAGCAACAGCAGGACGCACATTTATTTCAAAGCATTCAGGAAACAGTTACAAAAATTAACTATGTGCTAGGCCATAGAGCTACTCTCAACAAACCTAAGAACCCATATTCTCTGGCTCTAATGCATTCAAGTAAGAAATTTGATTTTAAAAATACCTATTAAAAATCTACATTTATATCTGGAATTTTCAAATATCAAACATTCATGGGTCAAAGAAGGAATTATAATGGAAATTAGAAAATAGAAATGTAAGTAAATAACAGATACAAATTTATTCCTTTTAGAAACTGTAAAGATACAACTAAAGTAGTATTTAGAGGAAAATTTACACCTTTAATGGCATGTGTCAGAATTAAAGACACTCAAAATTAATGACTTAGGCATCCAATTTAAGAATTCAAAAGAAAAGTCACAGAATAAATCTCATGAAAGCAGAAGGAATAAAATATTAAAGTATAGAGCAAAATTAAAGACACAAAACAAAGTGTAGTGGAAGGACTTTTCAAAGCCAAAAGTTGGTTCTTTGAAAATAAGAAGCTTTTTAAAAAGCCCATTCCCTAACATCATTAATCAGAGAAAATAAATAGCTGGTAGGGTGTGAGAATGAAAAAGATAAATAATATTAAGAAT
The DNA here is from genome assembly GCA_032199065.1 of Smutsia gigantea. Taxonomy (NCBI): domain Eukaryota; kingdom Metazoa; phylum Chordata; class Mammalia; order Pholidota; family Manidae; genus Smutsia; species Smutsia gigantea. The sequence goes on along the minus strand of JAVSCE010006922.1, from coordinate 574,655 downwards.
TTAAAAGGGATCATAACTGCAAAGGCTGCAATGCTTAAACAGATGAAAGGTTATTATAAAAAAAAACTGTGATAAATTTTAAAACTTAGACAAAATGGATAAATTCTTACAAAAAAAAAACACCTTGCCAAAAAAGCAGTAGAAAACGTGGAGAGTCTAATGACCTTTAAAGAAATTGAATCATTAGTTAAAATCTTCCCAGAAAGAAAAAACTGGGTCCAAATGATTTATCAGCAATTTCTACCAAATGTTCTAGGAACCACTCTTCCAGATAATAGAAAAAGAAGAAACACGCACAGATCATTTTAAAAGGCTAGCATAATCTTAATTCCAAAACTAGACAAGGGCAGCAGCAAGAAAAATCAGTCTAATCTTGTTCAAAACCAGCGTTAGTCAAGAGACAATATATGGCTTTTGCAGAATCAAATCCCCAGATCTCTGTGGTCCTGCACCAGAAGGGTTTGTTTCTCTCCTTCACCCTAGTTGGCTGCCGGCTAGGCAGCTCTGCTCCAGGCACTGATGCAGGGACCCAGGCTGCTGCTTCTCTCTGTGGCTGTACCTCCTAGAATACATGGCTGCTAAAAATACCTTCCAAAGGGGAGACATGGCTGGCATATCATGCGGGGTGATTTTAAGGCTCAGAAGTAGAAGTGACTTACACTATTGTTATGGGCTGACTTGTGCCTGCCCCCAGATTCGTAACCCCAGGACCTCATAATAGGACTATATTTGGACATAGAGCTTTTAAAGTGGTAATTAAGGTAAAATGAAGTCATATGGGTTGGTCCTAATTCCTTATGATTGGTGTCCTTATAAGAAAAGGAGGTTAGGACAGACCCGCAGGGTCCATGCGAAGACACAGCTGGAAGGCGGCCATTTGCTGGCCAAGGAGAGAAGCCTCAGAAGAAAATAAAATTGCCAATACCATGATCTTGAACTTCAAGCTTCCAGAACTGTGAGAAAGTTCATTTCTGTTGTTTAAAATACCCAGTCTGTAGAGTCAACTAACCAAAGACACAGAACGTCTCAGCTGTCCATGGACCCTTGCCGGCAATCAGATGCCTGCAGCCTTCAGTCACCTCCTAACCTGCTCCCCCTTCCCTAGCATAAAAGAAGCTTGTGGTCAACCCTGAGCTAAGCTGGGGCTTTAGAACATGAGTGTCATCTTCTCTGTCTGCTAGTTTTTCAAATAAAGTCACCTTCCTTACCCCAACAGCCTGTCTCTCAACTTACTGGCAGTCACGTGGCGAGTGGCACAAGCTTGGACTGGTTCCAATCTAATCACAAAGGAGGCTGGGAAATTTCCCCTTTCTTATTCCCAGGAAGAGGAAGTGGTGTGATTAACACTTTGCATGGCTCTGCCACATGAGCAAAGATGTAAAGGTCCTGAGCAAAATATCAAAAAATAGTGAATGCATCAGAAAAATAGTCAACCAACCCAAGAGAAAAATGGGCAAACATATTAGGCATTTGCTAGGATAGAGAGCATGATGGTCCATAAATATATGAAAAGACAGAACTCCTGGCTGCTACTCTAAGTGTGGTCCTCAGAGCAAAAGCAGTGGCACCATCCAGGAATATGCTGAGAATCAGGAAAGTGAAAAAGGAAACCACACTGAGACACCATTGCACACAGCTTGGCAAAGACTAAAAGTCAATACCAAGAGCTGATGACGATGTGGAGAAACAGAACTCTCATCCTCCTCTGGAGTAGACGGGAATTGGCGTAACTACCTTGGAAAACAGTTTGCCAGTTCACTGTAAAGTGGACTAGGTGCCTGCCCTGGCACACACTTCCGCTGTGTACCTAGAGCAGTGCTTCTCAAACTTGAACGTGCTTCTGATTTTTGTTACAATGCAGATTCTGACTCAGGAGGTCTGGGTAGGACCCTGCAATTCTGCATTTTAACAAGTTCCTGGAAGATGTCAACACTCCCCAGCTGAGGACCATGCTTGGAGTAGTGAACAGGAGTCACAGAGATTAATATTTACACCAACATTCCTATAGCCCAAATTCCAAATTTTCACTGGCAGTAGGCTGGACAAATAAATTGCGCATCTTCATACACTGGAAGGCTACTTAGAAGTGAAAATGAATAAACTACAACTACATACATTAAAAATGGAAGAAGCCAACACATACAAGGCCGAGCACAAGAAGCAAGGCACCGAGGAAAATGTACAGCATGATTCTGTTAGATAAAGTTCAAAACTCACATGGAGCTAAATAATACATTGTTTAGGAGAGCATACACACCCAGTAAAACTTTGTGAAAAATAAAAAAAAAAGGAAATGATTGACAGTAAACTCAGGATGGCAGTTACCTCTGGTAGAAAGGGAGAGGGATGTGATGGCAGATAAATCCTCAGGGGGCTTCTCAGGTACTGGTAATGCTCTATTTCTCAAGCTGAATGGTGACTATTCGGGTGTTTTTTATTATTTTTTTAAAGCTGCATATATACATTTTATGAACTCTTTTGAATAAAAAAGCAGGAAAGCCTTTCTGTATTTAAGTCCCAAGTGACTGGTAAAATCAACCTAGTGAATTATAAAAAATCTGAATTTTGAGAATCGTGGTTTACTTGCACTTCTGAAACAAAACACACACATGCACACACACACACCCAAGATTTGCAAGCCGTACTATATTAGAGACAGGAGACTCCAACAGAAATACCTCAGGGACATGCTGCCTCTTTCAATATAAGACTCTCGACCAGACAAATATGTGAAGGGAGCAAAACTTCTAGTAAGTGCAGACAGGGAGCCGCCATCCATGCGTTGACTGGGTCAGACTGGTAGGCTGAGAGGGGTGAGACCGATGACCTCCTGGGGTGGCCAGGGAAGAGAATCAGGGGAGAGTCAGGTCCTGGGGAAAGAAAGGGCTGGGGACCATCATCTCTCACTTTCTTAGTTTGGGCAGCATTCCGGAGAAGACCACCTTCCCTTTCTGAAAATCTCATCCCATCTTCCTGTCCCACCTTCAAAGGAGCGCCCCACCAGCTGGTTATGTGAGCCACAGCAAGCTGGCTTTAACTCTTGAGCCTCTGGTTTTCTGGCTCCAAGCCCTCTGGCTCCTAGACAGGTGTGGTACCTGGACCAGCCTTCTCCCGCCTCCATGCCTGGAACTCTCCCTCCAGGTACCAGCCTTGCTTGCCTCTGACCACTCATGCAAGAATGATGACAAGATTGAATTTTAGCTTGGGGAGAAGCAAGATATAAATACATCTTGGTATATTATTAATGTCAGTAATATTAGTGCAATTATTCCCAAACTAGTCAGATTCAATAAAAGGGACAGTAAACAAGCCTGGAGTGGCCACCAGGTTGAGCGCTGGGTACCCTCCCCCACCAACACTCCCACAGCTGGCTGCCTGCAGAGAACACCTTGCTTTTGCTGCTGTCCCTTGAGCAGGGGGGACCTGGTGTGTGGCTGCCCCTCTGCCGTGTCCCTGCCCCCACCATCCCCAGGTCCTGATACCTTCAGGTAATTGAGGTGGGCAGCCTTCTCCATTCAGAGAATGACTGCCATAGATGCAAAAGTGAGGGACCTGCTACCAGCCTGGGTCAATGAGGCACCTGCAAACTCAGAGCTGAGAGTACAGTCCAGCACCCAGACCCCTGCCCCCAACCCCGGGAATACTGGTTTCCCTTCTAGCACTTCTGCATCTATCATCCCACTGGACTGAATGCTCCGAGCACATGGATCCAGAGTGCCTAGCGTCTGTGACAGAGCGGCACTCCGTGAATTCAGGTAGGAGAAACCTGGAGGGCTTTGGCTTGGCTGTTTGGAAAGTCAGACACGTTAGTGGCTAAGAGCATGTAAGGAAGGAAAAGCTTCAAATCCTCTTAGGTTCTGTGGCTGGCCTAACAATTAGAGTGACATACTTTGGATAAACAGGAGAAAGGCACACATTTTATTAAATATTTTTACGTGGAAGTCTTCAGAAGGAAAATGAACACCTGAAAAAGTTGTTAGCCCAAAAACGTACATGTTTTAAACAAAGGCAAAGGGGCTTGGGCTAGGAGCAGTGAACTGGGGGACAGTGACTAGGTCATATATGGGGGAAACTAATGGAACATCAGGATTATTTTAGTAGGTTTGTCTGTACACATCCATTTTGGCATTGTGTCCCAGTCTCTGGTGCCAAGAATGCTCTTCCCTCCCTGGTGTAGGGGAACACCTTTCTCACAGGAGACGTTATGACCCGTTCTTAGGTAGGAAGAGGGAGGTCAGAGAGCCCTTCCCGCATCTGCTGTTTCTCAAATGCCTTCAGTTCAAAATAATCAATATTTCCAAGTGGCACCTTTTGGCATAGCATGTGCTGAGTCCTCTGAAATGCAAATGTGAAGTGAGGTGGGCACAGAGTTAAAGGCCTTTTCTCTTACTTGTTTCCTTTGGGTAAGTTATTCCACCATTCTGTGCCTCATTCTATTCATCTATAATATGGAGATAATCATAGCACTTGCTTCACAGGGTTGTCATGAGGAAGACCAGAGAGGACAAGTCTCAAATAGCCCCAGACACACACATGTGCTTCGTAAGTGTATTGTTACCTTGTTGTTATTTAATAAGCATGTTATTATCTATGGTTATTAGGGAGGCAGTACAGTGGTGTGGGTAAGAGCCAGACTCCCTGGGTTTGATTCCTGGCATGGTCCTTTTCTAGTTGTGTGAATTTGGGTGACCTTGGGTGACGGCTGGGACCAGAGGCAAGTGAGGTGTAAAATATAGGATGGCACTTCACTCACCTCCCCCAGGCCTGTCCCTGCTGAGCAAGCCACTTGCGTCTCTGTGCCACATGGTAGGTGATACTTGAATACCAGTTACTTTGATCCCTGAAAACGTTGTGGGACAGCTGTCTATGTAGCAGACAGTCCAGTGTGGTACGAAAAGAATAACCCTGAGTCTATCGGTGAATGTAGAGGGAGGAAGCAGTTCAGAACGTCCACTGAGGAGGAGACAGAGGTGAAGAACAAAGACTTTGTTGGAGTGCCTCTGTATCTTTCCAATCAAGACATTCATTTGTCTGGCTTTCTCTTGAATGGGAAACTGGGAATCAAATTGAAGAGGCCTTGAAGGTGTTAAGAAGTTTGGTTTTGACTCTCCCTGGTTGCCCCATTTCTGATACAGTCAGTGGCCCCCACCTGGGTAATCATGGGCATGAAGGCCCTCTTTCATGCCCTGCTGCCTGGGTGATCTTACTCCCCTTTTCTCACTACCAGGCTTCATCCTAGCAGCAGAAGTAGAAAGAGAAGAAAGTCAACTGCGACGTACTTATGCAGAGACCATAAAACATGTGGTGACTGGTTTCTCTCCCATCAGAAAGAGATAGTGTCCACTTTCTTCTTAAAAAGGATAAAGTGTTCTCCTTCCCAGCAGCTGCCGACCTGGGACTTTAAACAAATTTGCATGGAACGCTCCCTTCAGCAGCATCCTGGCAAATGCCTCCAGCTCGCCTGCTCTCTACAAAGGCCTGTATATCTTTCCCTTGGTCCTTTCCTGCTGAATTTTAAAGAGGGTTTTAGAGGGCATGTCATGACAAGCATTCTTCAGAGTCTTCTAAATCATAACACATGGAACCAAAAAGGCCTATTTCTTTTCCCCACAATGACTTGCCCATCCTGCTTCCGGGCATCCCAGCCACAAGCTAGGAAACCTTGCAAAGAAATGTGAAGCTTCCCATCCTCAATTTTGCCTCCCCAAGAAATCGCTCTCAATCTTTCTCTCTCCCTTCTCTTCCCTCCCTTTCTCCTCTCCCCCTTTTCTCCATCATAAAATAATAAGGCAGACCCAAGTGCATCTAAATCCTTCGCAATAGCTGGAGAGGGGGCCAGCCAGACATATTTACTACTAAGTGGATGCAAATTCACTTACCGCTGATTTTCAAAGAAATGAGACGTCCCTGCCACAATATCGCTTTTCTTATCACCAAATGGGGCCTTTGCTTTGTAATTTGGCAAAGGGGTCAAAACAATCAGATCTGGGAGGCTGGATGGTGTGTGTTCTGCCATCCTGAGAGATGGATCTCAATGGCAGCCCCAGACGCCTCCACTCAGAAATGTTGTAGGAGATATAGGATGCCAGGGCCGAGGGACAGCTCTCCTGCAGGGTCCTCAGCAGGGGCAGCCCCGGCTTCTGGGCCCTCCAGGGGGCAGAAAGGAGAAAGGCACTGGCACGCGTGCTCATGTAAGCCTGTGGTCCTTCCTGGGATGTCACAGACCACTGACCCCTGCAGCCTGTCCATGGACACCAGATACAGAACCCACGATGGGTACAAACTCATCTACTGCCCCAGGCAAGTTGTTTATTCTCTCTGGGCCTTGCTGGAATTCTTCCTTTGCAGAAGGAGAAAGTTGGAAAAATTGGCCCTGACATGGCATCCCAATCTCTAGCGTTTGATCTTTAGAGATGATGGACATGAAAGCCAGCTATAGCATCTCACACTGGGACTACACTGGAAAAGATATGCCATTCCTCCTGGGGCTGGTGTACCCGTCAGGATTGCTCAGTCACAAATGATAGAAATAACACAAGCTAATTTGGTTCACGCAACCAGGAATCTGGGGGTATTCATTTTCTACTGCCATTGTAATAAATTACCGCAAATCTAGTGGCTTAAGACAACACACATCTGCTGTCTTACAGTTCTGGAGGTGGGTCAGGAGCCTGAAAATGAGTTTCCATGGCTAAAATCAAGATGTCAGCAAGCCTGCATTCTTTCCAGAAGCTCTGGGAAGTAATTCATTCCTTGTCTTTTTTAGCGTCTAGAGAATGTCTACATTCCTTGGCTCGTGGCCCCCTTCCTGCAACGGCCTAACTTTGACCTTTGCTTCCATCATTACATCCCCTTCTCTGACTCTGACCTTCCTGCCTCCCTCTATTAAGGGCCCTGTGTGATTACACTGAGCCAACCCGGATAAGCCAAGGTCATCTCCCCATCTCAAGATCCTCAACCTAATCATAAACAAAGTCCCTTCTGCCAGGTAAGATAGCACATGCACAGGTTCTAAAGACAAGGATGTGGGCAATTTGGGGAGTGACTATTCTGTCTGTCACACTGAGGAGTGGGCTTGGGGCATGGATAGATTTAGGTGCTCTAACAGAAGCACTTGGCTTCCTTTGGGGTTAGTCTTATTCTCCATGCGATATCAAATGGTCTTCCTCCGGTAGCCTAGAAAAATGCTGCCCGTAGCCCTAAATCATGGCATTTCTGATGAGTAGCTGATTTGGGAAGATGTCATTTCTCCCTGCCTTCCCTTTCTCCCTGCCTCCATGGGTCCAATCACCAGCTTCCATGCAGACCACTTGAATTAAATAAGACTCCCTGAGATTCTTGGGAAGAAGGATCCCAGGAAGGGAATAAAACATCCTGAGATAGCTTGAGGCTTAGTCACTAAATTTGTTTATCAGGCATGTTCCCCAGTTTATATGCCGAGCCAATGATGCTGGACACATCAGCCACATCGTGCCCACACAGCACAACTTGGTCATTATTTCCATCTTCTCAAGGCCAGGCTGATGACGACACAGAGGCCGTGTGCAGGTATCCCAGACCTGCTCAGCCCCGGGCATTGACACCTGTGGTTAAGCAGAGCCTGTGGGAGCATAAATCCCTCTTGGCCTCGCCATGTGTCTCTATGGCCTGGAGGGAGCGAGCCTCCCCCTTCTGGAGTGGTACCATAATTATGAGTGATTTCAGTCTTGCTGGGCTCCAGTAACAATAGGAGTTCTGGATATGTTAATAGTCAAATTTGCATAGAGAAAAGAATTGAATATAGAATGTAGACCCCCCACGGAGGGGCTCTGGCTAGTGTGACCCTACTTCTAGGTTTGCAAAGGACAAGCCTGGTTTGTACCCAATATAATTAGTAATACCTCTCCCTTTCGCTCTCCAAAGGGTGCCTGTGTAAATGGTAGATGTTCTGGTTTCCCTAGCAGCAGCAGAAGTACAAAGGAGATTGTTGACCCCCCTAGAGTCCCATTCCAGAGCCTGGTAGGATCCCCAGAGTGGCAGCAATTCCCTTTCTTGGGCGGCTCTAACCAAGGGACAAACCAATCCTCTCCCTGCGTTCTGGGGGTGGAGAGCCTGTGGTCTAGGCCTCTCACAGCTTTGTGGTCTCCAGCTGTCCCTGGCCTCTGCACAGTGCCTTTAGAGTCCACAAGGGCCCAGTTCTCTCTCCTTCCTTCTCCCAGACCTGTGGGGTAACAGTCCACTGGCTCCAGGAAAAGAATCTTGAAAACTTATTTATATGAGTGCCTATCCCTTTATGTAAATGCATAAACATGGTCATATGCATGGTGTGTGTGTGTGTGTGTGTGTGCGTGCGCGTGCATATGTTATGCATATTTTTATTTTTCTTATTTGTCTGATTTCCCTTTTCTACCTCTCTCTCCTTTATCGACATAACCACCAGAACCCACGCTAATATCCCAGGAGGAGTCCTTCTGTATTGTCCTTCATAACCATATATACTAACCTACACATTAACATGCACATATGTATGTAACTCTTTATACACACCCACATACATACACTTATGCAAATATATAAACTTATTATGCGGCATAGGTAGCCTTTTGTAGTTGTGTGTTTTATTGAATAATATCTATTCAGTTTCTAGTGTCTTGCTTTTCCTACTCAACAATACCTGGGGGAAATCTCTCTAAATCCTCTGGTATAGCTCTAATTAATTGTTTTCATCAGTGTGTGTTATATTTTATTCACCCAGACCTCTAGTGATGGATATTCATTTTGTTTCCACAGGACCATTTCCCCCAGTCACCAGTATATGCATGTGTTACACTTTGGTCCTAAGGGCCTTGACTCTATGATTCAAAATCTTTAAAAGTGTGGGTCAGTTTGAAGAATGTAATAATTAGCCATTTTTTCCAAGATGTTGGATTGACCCACCCAACAAAGTTGACCCACCCTTAGTTCCATATGACTGTGGTCAGCTTTTGCTGTTTCCTCAGGCTTGCTGTTTGAATTGGGATGACCAGTCAAGGCTGGGTCCCAGCACAGCAACCACCTCAAAGGAGTACAAGGGGCTTGGGCTTTCGGAACAGACAAGACCTAACCTCAAGTTCTAGCTCTCCCCACTTACGAGTTGGGAGAGTTGGATACATTTTCACCTTCTCCTAGCCCCAGTTTTCTGGCCTTTAGAACAGAGTCCTGGTACTGACCACACGTAGTTAAATGGGATTCACACATGCATGGGCCCCGGCACCAGAAGGCCCACAGCCCACGTGACCCCTTCCCACTCACAAATCATGAATCATGTCGGGGCTTGAATGGGAAAAGCTCAAACCAATCAGTAGTGATGTGTAGGGCAAACAGCAGAAGTCTGATAGGCAAACAGAAACAGGTTGTTTTCAGAATAACTGGATGTCCTGTCTTTGTTTACAGGGCCACAAGTGCACCAAGAATATTGAAGGCACTTATTGCCGGCCAAGTCCAGAGGGCTGGGGGCAACAGATGAGGCTGGAGGTGTCACGAGCCCATGTGTGTGCCTTTGCTCGAAGGGTCCAGGAAGGAGGGGAGGGGATGGAGATTATGGCCCAAACCCTCCCACCCTCTGGCCAAAGGCTTGACATGGCAGGACTAGGGGGTAGGTGTTCCCCACCTGGCAGCAGATGTCACATCCTGTCTTCCCCCTGCCACACTTCACACTTTCCAGACACACCTACCCACTGACCTGCCTGAGAAGAAAACAGAAATGAGGGTCTGACACCACAGCACTTGCACAGACTGAATTGTGTCCCCCCAAAATCCAGATGTTGAAGCCCCAACCCCCAGTGTGAGAGTATTTGGAGCTGGGCTTTGGAGAGACCATTAGGGTTTGAGGAGGTCCTCATGATGGGAATGGTGTCCTTACGAGAAGAGGAACAGCAATCAGAGCTCTGCCTGGGAGGACACAGGGAGATGGCGGCTGTCTGCAAGCCAGGAAGGGAGCCCTCACCAGGAAGGGAATCTGCGGGCACGTCACCCTTGGACGTCCCACCCTCCAGGGCTGTGAGACATAAATGCTTGGGCTGACACCCCCCCTGTATTTTGTCATGGTAGCCCAAGCTGACTGAGACAGCACTCCTGCCTTTCCTTTTTAGGGTGCTGGGAGCAAAGACTTAGAGAGTGTGTCAACAGAGCTGGCACCCAAAATTGCGTCCCATAGCCAATACCAAGACACTCACCTCAACCACTGCCCTGCTTTCAGGGGACTGTGGCCAGGGCAGTGGCGAGGCATCTAGGCTGTTGACAGCAGAAGGAACCCATGGAAAATTGGGGAGTAGATGATGACTTAGGGCTGGAAAATCAAAGAAGCTCCCCTGCCCCCCAAATTCCCATAACTAAGGGTCAGATTTTGGCTTCAAAACTAGCCCCCAAGAAACTACCCGAATCCCCAGAGAAATTGCAAGAATTCGAATTCGCTTCCACTGGGCAGCCTGATCTGAGTCACATCCCCACATGCCCGTCTTCCAGCATCCTCCATCACTCACTACCCCTTCTCCACCCTCAGTGACACGGAGACCCTGACGAGAAGCCTTTCTTACAGACAACTCTGCCCGGACTCTGATATATTCATTTGCATCCTCCTTGGTGCTAAGCATGGTGTCTTGCACACAATGGGTGCTTTATATGTGTTTGGTGACTCATTGATTAGAAATAATAGATGGTCAATCTCAGCAGAGGAGGCCAGACTGTTGCCCAGTTCCAGCCCAAGCCTGAGTCTGGCGCCCAGAGCACTGGGAGCCATTGCTACCAATTAGTCAGACAGGGCTTCATTCATTCATTAAAGTCTCAAAACAGGAGTCGTGTTAATGGCCAGGCACACTATTCTTTCTCCTCAGGGTAAGAAGATTTACTGCCCAAACTTACATTTTATCACACACAACCGAATAAAAATGATTGATTTCCTTGCCCGCCTTACACCATCCTTCCACAGTTATTAAAGTCTCTAAAAATGTTTTCTTAAAAAAAAAAAAAAGGTTAAAAGAAAGGTAGGTGGAGCGGAGACTGGAAATGCCGGATTGCTGAGGGTTATCCATCTTATCCACATGGGGCTGCATAACCTTGATGTCACTATATTTTCTGCTCATATCCAAATTTACAATTTGCCAGCCGAGGAGATGGAAATGCCAAACCTCCTCCTTGGAGGTGGGTGGTGGCAGATTCTTCAAGGGCCTGAGAGAGGGAAGGGCCTTCACTCTGAAAACTTACAAGACAGTGAACCTGTCCTGTGCTCTTTCCCCAAGCTGGAAAACACAGCCTCCAAGGTCAAGGACACAGTTTAAACTCCAGGGCCCCAAACATGTTCAGCAGAGAGGCCCTGTGTGCTCCGTTCCCTGATGAATGAGCAGGTTTCCAGCCAGGATGAGTGGCCCTGATGGGCTGGAAATTCACCTGCACAACATGAGATACAATGGCAAAGCAACAGAGGAAGACGTGAGACAGAGCACAAGGGAGGTGTTCAAGCCACAGAAAGAGCCAACGGCAGGCAAGCCCAGAAGTGCCAATTTGCCCACAAACATGTTGATGGGCGATTACGCATCATTCATCTGTTCATTCTAGTAGGTCCCCAACAACCTTCTTTTTGTCATTCTGGTAATTTAATTTTACTAAATGCCAAGTAGTGCGACTGTGTATCATCTATTTCCATATTGTAAATTCTTTTAGGACAAGGATAACGTCTTACCCATCTCCCTCTCTCTTTCTCTCTCTCTCTCTCTCTCTCTCTCACACACACACACACACACACACACACACACACACACACACACACACAGGCACACTGGGCGCTTTCTACAGTCTTTTGCAGCCTACTTACTTGAGAGTGGTACAGTGCATTTTAAAATTCCTTAATTCAGAATTTGTTACTAGGTCAGTCCGGCCTCTTTCCAAATTAGCGCTAATTTGTTAGTCCTCCTGCGCTTGTTTCTAAGTGGATCTAGACATCTGTCCTTTGCTCGGACCCCACTTCACACTCGGGCCATTCCATCCTGGCTTCAGAGGGGTTCCCACACTGCCGGGGAGGCCGTGGGGCCCCGCAGCAGCGCTGGGACGTTGAGCCTCCCCGGATGGCTCCCTCCATCACTCCAGCTTCTCCGAACGCAGGCAAGTCTGGGGTTCTGTCAGGGAGCGTTTTCCTGGTGTGGCCTGGAAGACAGCCATAAATCTGTCTCAGGCCATTTGACTCAGGCTTCCAGTGCCGGGCTTAACAGGCACTTCCATCGGGCCTGATGCACCAACGATCTAGAAGCCATTAACCAGGCAGTATTAGGCCTCCCAAGTGGGCCTCCTCCGTGGGAGCACACGGAGAAGGGGGCAGGAGGGAGGCGGGAGGTTCAGGGGCTGGGGGCCTGGGAGAGGGCTGACCAGGAGACAGCAGCTGGACTCTCCCTCAGCCCATCAGGGCCCCAGAACCACATAACACCTGCCCGGCCAGGTTCCAACCCAGACCTGAGTGTCAGACAGCAAGTCCGGGCTCAGAGACCCACACACCTTAGCTCCGCTCTCACTGACGTGCCTTCTAGAAGCTGCACTGCCACAGTGGGAGGCCCTCGACCCCTCACACTGCATCTGAAATTTCCCCCAGAGCACCTGTCCTAGAGAATGCAGCCCTGATGAGCCGATGCCCCCTTTCCCAGGATAGATAATGGTGGGGAGGAGGGTGGTAGCAGCTAACGGTGCTTAGAGCTCACTGTGCCTCAAGAACGAAGTCCTTCACATGCAGTAGTAACTCACCCATCACCACACCAGCCTGACAGAGACACCATTCTTACACGCACTAGACAAGCGGGGCAACCGAGGCACAGAGCTGTTAAGAAACTTTCCCAGGTCATATGGTGGGTAAAGCAGCATGTGGATTTTAACCAGGCTGCCTGGTTGCAGCGCCCATAGTCTAAGCCACCACAGTTACTGCGTCTCAAAGTGGCTGGGAGGCCAGAACCAAAACAACTGGAAATGGTCCAGATCCAAGTAAGCATAAAAGTCATGGGCCCCCAGCTGACTGTCACCACACTGGTAGGACGGACCCCCAACCCACCAAGCAAAGGAGAGCAATTTGCCCAGAAAGTCCCGTTCAGGGGACAGAAACCAAAAATGACATCTTCTATTCCTTCTAGAAACAACAGCATCTAAGCTGCTTCCTGAATCCGAGCCCCTTAGATCATTTGCATTTTAGGTCTGAGAGCTTTCGCCTCTGAGATGCCTAGTGGCCAGAGTCCCAGCCACAGCTTCCCTCGGCCTGTGCCCCCCAGCTGTGCAGAGGGACTGGTCTCCAAAGTCCCCCCCCCACCCCCCCGTGTGCAGGAGATGAGATGGGCTGGATGAGATAGAATGAGAGAAAGAGATGGAAAGGGATGGGATGGGAAGGAAAGTGGGAGGATAGTTTCTTTTTAGTTAGAGCGTATGTCCATATGCTCCAATCCCCCTTCTTCCTAGAAAATTATGGATAGTCATTAAAAAAGAAACAACCACACAATCCTAACATGCACCAGAGAGCGAGACGCATAACAGCTGCTGATGCAGTGCTGTCCACCCTGGATCGAAAAGGCTTCACGATGGGTGCCTCAGTCGGCTCGGGGTGCTGTTAACAAAACCCCACAGACCAGGGCTTAAACAGCAGACCTTGTTTCTCACCATTCTGGAAGCTGGAAGTCCAAGGTCAGGTGCTGGCAGATTCAGTTCCTGGTGAGACCTGCTTCCTGGATTGCAGATGACCACCTTCACATGGTGTCCCCACCTGGTGCAGAGAGCGAGCTCTGCTTTCTTCCTCTTCTCGTAGGGACATATGAGTACTCCACCCTTATGGCCTCAAATAAACGTGACCACCTCCAGGGGCCCCAGCCCCTAATACCATCACACTGGGAGTTAAGCTTCCACGTTTGGGTTTGAGGAGTGGTGACGCACAAACATTCAACCCAGAACAATGGGTGTACGGGGTACCTGCCCCTCAGACTGCAGTTCTAGAGGTTTCTTTCCACACTCTGCTCTCCTGCTGAGGGCCCCTACCTCCCTGGATTCACCCATCCCTCAAGGTCCACCTCGAAACCCCCTCTCTCAGGAAGCCTTCTCCGAGTACATGTCTCCTTTCTCTGATTCCCAGCTCTATTTAGAATTTGTCACCCAATTTAACACTTGCTTCTGTCCAATGCTGTATTGATCTTTAATCCTGCGATCCAGATAGACAGCACATAGCCCATGCTTTTGCCCTGTGGCAATCCTGAAGGAATTTAATTTTTCAGTGATTGAGAAACACATGCACATAGAACCATAAAGCATTAATCCTCAGTTTACAGATTTGAAAGCAGAGGCCACGAAGTTGCGGGACATGCTTCATGTCACAGGGCTCGGATGGCCAGAGCTTGAAAGCCCAGGCCCCCTCCACTACAACGCAGACAGCTTGCTGTCTAGGTTTGAGTTCTCCTACAAGCAGACCCTCGGGCAAGGATTTGAGCACAACTAGCTCATCTGGAAGGTGGTTCCAGGAAGCACAGGGAGGGAGTGGACAAGAGAAAAAGGAAAGGGAGGAGAGCTAATTAAGGGGCATTAACAAGCAGGTTACCACTGTGGACAACAGTGCTTGACCACCTGGGGGCCCCTGAGAGGCTGCAGAACGCACAAGGGAGCTGAGCATTTCTCCATCAGCTCCTGCTCCTCAGAACTGCAAGGCCCTCTTAGGGATTTAACTCCCAGCATTCCTGCCTTTCCTGTGGGGTCAGATACCTTCCACAGACAAAGGACAGCCCAATAACAAAAAAGGCAACCGTGGGGCTGGGACACCGTCTGCACGTTAACCATCCACCACAATTGTGGTGACCTCCAGGTGGGCAGAAGAAGGAGGGGCAGGCACCGACAGGGTCGTAACACTGGCCAATCAGTGGGAGTGGTTTGGAACCCTGACTTCCTTTCATATCTGTGTGTGGTCCTTTGCTGGGAACTAGCCTCTGCTTCAAGGTGTCAATGAACAGGTGTGACCCCCGCCGCCCCACAGAGACTTTGAAAGAGCACAGGGAAAAATGCAACATCGAGTGCCTCGCATCCCAACCGCCTGCTCCCCGCTGTGTGAGGAGAGGGCCCCCTGATGCATTTGCCTGGGACACTCGGGACCCTTCTCCCTGGGCTCCTTCTGGGTAGGGGTCCACACTGGGCACATGCGTGGGTCAGGAGGGACACAGGGGTTAAGTGGAACCTGTCCCAATGTCCTGCACCGATGGGGAGGGTGGACTGTGGCCCTGGGGAGCCAGCAAGCTTGCAGGCTGAGTGACAGGAGAGCCACGAGCTCCCAGCGCAGACCATAAAGAGGAAATATGAGCAACAACTTCATTTGGTGTTTCACAAACTCCTCACAGGTTTCTCCCCAGGCAGGTCATGTTCTGCATTTACGAGGCACACATACTTGTCATTTTTGCCTCTGGTCCAAGGAACCAAGTTCTCACCTCAGCCTCAAAATACGGGCCTCTCCGTTTGGTTCACTTCCCGGAAAGGCACCCTGTGCGTAGCCCCCACCCCTCCAAACACACACACACACACACACACACACACACACACACACACACGGAGAGCCCCAGATCAGGAGTCAGCCAAACCCAGATTCCCGCCTCCTCTCTGGCTCTAACAAGCTACATACAGACCTATAAAGCCCTTTCTAGGCCTTGTTTTTCTCGTCTTCAAAATGGGGGCACTGGATGGGTCCGTCACTGAGGCCTTTTCCCGCACTGGCTTTCTGTGTGTCAATGATTGTAAAGAGCCCCCCGCAGGGATGCTCAGCCCCTGCCCAGAGAAGCTACAGACCATGGATGGGCAGCAGGCATCCCTTGCCCTCCATGGTCCTCCATCTCAGGACACCGCCTGCCATGCTGATATGCCAGGCCTGCTGGTGGAAAGTAAGCAGGGGGGTGGATAGGTGGTGGGTGGCATCCTGCTTTGCCCTTTGCAACAGGAATTAAGTCTTTGGGCAGAGCCGTCTAAGTGGCCTAAACAACTATCAGTTCCCCCTGAGAGGATGCAGCTGCCATGCCACCCTCTTTCCACATGCTTATATCACCACAGAGGGTTGTGTTTCACTAACCACATGTTCCCGGTGGTTTCGGGATCAAGAGGCGAAAGGTGGGAGGGGTCGTTCCCTGGTCCCTCTTTGCCTATGATGCAATGGGGACTCGGAAGGGCTTTTTGTCAGGGCCCTACTCCCCTGCTACCCCAGACTATAGGTTTAAAGCAAAGTCTTTCTAGGACACAGACCCTCCATAGCCTGGCCACCTAGCCTTTGGAGACACGGCTCAGAGGTCCAGCTGAGTGCAGAGGAACAGCAGCAAGCCAGACCCCCAAAAGCCCACCCAGGCCAGCCCACCGCAGGACAGACCTCTCCAGTTAGGGGCCATTCCTTTGGGTTTTGTAGTATTTGCTTTTTATTTCCTCAGATTGTGAAGGCTGCATATAACGCTTTCTTTTGCAAAACAACAATTCAAACGTCTCACCTGTTAGCACTCCCCAGCAGCACGGCCAAGTGAATGATTATCTCTGCACCCCAGGTGGAGAAACTGAGGATCGGGGAGCAGACAAGATTGAGTCAAGGTCAGGCAGTGAAATTCCGAGTCAAGGACAGAATCAGGATGCAAAGAGTATCGTTACCTAGGTAGTGGTCCTTGGGGCCCGCGGTGTCCTCATGCCTTTCACCAGCGGGTCACAGGGACGAAGACATGGGGCTTTCAAAAACTGTATAAATAGAGGAAAGGAAAAAAATTAAGGAGAGGAGCTAGCCGCATGGTTCCGACTGCCCTCTCCAACATCTCTTGTAGCTGAGCACCCAGCCACCCCCCCACACACACCTTTCCTTTCTACATCAACATTCAATCATCTTTTCCCATTCACTCATCTCTTCCATTTTTATCTTAGGCTGCCTGTGAAAATTGGTGTGAAATAAAAAGACAAGTCTGCCTACAGATGTAATCAATTGATTTGGCAGGTAGCCCATGGACACCTAGGAAGGGGAGAGCCAATTTCCAGTGCAGACATCCCCTCCCTGCATTTTTCTTCCTCTCTGTCCTCCCTCCTGGCCTCTCGGGTCCCCTCGTTTTATTTTTCCATCTCCTTCTTTTGGGCCGGCTTTGATCTCGTTAGTTTCTGCTTCACATTTAATGGAAATAAAACAGCCTATGGGCTCCACCTCCCCTTTCTTTATTATTATTTTGTTATGTGAAAGGCAGTGGAGGGGAAGGTGTCTGCCTTTCCCTGCTGCGTCCGCAGAATGCTCAGTGCTCCCAGGGACCTTGCCGGTCTTCCTGGAGACCCGGGACCAGGGTCGAGATTTTGAAGGATCCCAGCCTCCTGATCCATCCCATCACAGACCCCACCAGAGAGGAGCTGGATCTATGAAACCAGCTCCAGAAGGAACATCATCCACGAAAGGAAAAATGTCTTGTACAGGAGATGTGTATATTTTCATTCATTAATTCATTTATTTATTAAGCCTCACTATGGGCCAGGCACTGGGGGGACAGAAATTAAAAAGCCACAGATCCTTCCCAAGTACATCACCTGGCACAGAGTAGGTGGTCAATAAATGATGGTCACTGTTGGCCATTTTTATTCTGGAAGTCTCCGTTATGAAACAAGATACATAAAAGTGTTCAGTAAAAGTTAGTTTCCTCCCTTCTAGGGCAAGAGAGACTTTGTATACTATCTGCTTATTGGGTTTTGTTGTGGTTTTAATACAAGAAAGGATGGAGGCATGAAACTGAAATGCTGGCTCTGAGGCCGTCGAGATTAGAAGATATTCATTCAACACAAATAAACTTATAATTAAAAAGTTGTGATAAGTGGTGTGAAGGAAAAGAAAGGTGGTGGGTGGGGAGTTTTTGTGGATCCAGCAACTGAAAGAAGCAACATGTAACCCAGAGGTTCTCAAAGTAGGGTGCCCTTGGCAGCAGCTGCAACAGCAGGGAGCTTGTTAGAAATGCAAAGTCTCCGGCTGCCCCAGAACCTCTGAATCAGAAACTCTGGGGACAAGGCCCAGCTATAAGCTCCCCGAGGTGGGTCTGGTACTTCCTTAAGTGTGAGAACCGCTGATGTCAGCCGAGACTGGAGGGCTGAGTAGGAGGTAATGGGGAGAAAGAAGGCTTTCTGGGCAGAGGGAATGGCACATACCAAGGCCCTGAGGCAGGAAAGCCCACAGGAAGGAGGCCAGCACAGCCAGGGTGTAGCAAGGGACAGGGAAAGAAGAATCGGAGAATTGTACCCTGCAGAAGCTTGGAGACCACCATGAAGGGTGTGGGTTTCCTTCGAAGTCCACTAGGATCCCCTGAAGGGCTCTGAGCAGAAGATACCATACAACGTTAAATGTCATCGAATCCTGTTTTATCTGTGCTGGTGGGCCAAGGTTTAAACATACGCCCCCCACAGCCTGGCTCCCAGCCACTCTGAGAGCTTCCTTGGCCACTTCCGTGGCCATGCCTGCCCCAGGAGACTGGCCCCTTCTCAGGCCCTGAGGAAAGGGCACCCTCGTGGGGGTCCCAAGGGTGGTGAGGGAGGTCTAGGCAGAAGGCTCTTTCTTTTCATTCTATACCTTTTGATACCTAATAGGATTTTCTAAGGGCATATATTCTTTTTATCTTTTTAAAAATGCCAGTGGAGGGCATCAAAACAATGGGATTATAGGTTATTTTTGTTTCTGTTCTACAGGTTTCTGCTTTTTATGAAATAAAAGCAAACTACATTTTATAAAGCCAATATTCATCAAATACCGTTATATGCCAGGTACTTTGGTGAGCTCACTCTTCATTCCCTTGATAAATATTTATGGAGCAAAATAAACTATAAAAAAAAATTAGTTACATAAAATTAAAAAAAAAAATTTTATGGAGCACCTGCTTGCCCTGGCCACTGTGTAGTCCTGGGAACAGAGAGAAAAAGAGACCAAATTCCTGCCTCCATGGAGCTTCCCTTCTCATGGCAGCAGTCAAACCAATAAACAAATTTAAAATGCAAAAATATGTATCAGAGTTTGCACAGGAAGGGAAACAGCATGTGTGGGAGGGCTGGTCAGGGAAAGCCTGAGAAGGTGACAGGGTGAAGATGAGCCAGTTAGAGAATTAGCACATTGACAAGGGCCAGGAGGATCTTGAGAGCAAGCCCCAAGGTGGGCACTGGCCTGCAGAAGAGCCGCAAAGAGGGTGGGTGGCTTAAGAGGGTTGGGGAGAGGTTGCGGACCACCGTGTGGATTTTGGCTTGTGTGTGGGAGCCAGTGACCCCCAGGATGTGATCCGACTTAAAAAAAAATGTATTGAAGTATAGCTGACATAATATCTTACTAGTTTCAGGATTAAAACAGTGATTCAGTAATTCCACTTCTGGGTATTTACCTGAAGAAACAAAAACACTAATTTAAAAAGTTACATGTACCCCTATGTTCATGACAGCATTATTTACAAAATCAGCCTAAGTGTCCATCAGTAGATGCATGATATAGAAGATGGGGTACATATACACCACAGAATATTGCTCAGCCATAAAAAAGAATGAAATCTTGCCATTTGGTCTGATATTTTGAAAGGATTCCTTGGTTCCTTGTTGAGAATAGCCTGCGGGAGGAGCAGGGCAGGAGTGAGCAGGGCACCAGACAAGCCAGTGGGTGATAACATCAGCTTGGGCTGGGCAGCAGCAATGCAGAATAAAGCAGGTCCGTGTGGGCAGTGTCTGAAGTGGGAGCCACAGGACCTGGTGCTGGCTTGGACAAGGGAAGACAGGAGAGGCTCATGGATGGCACCACTTTTCACCTGAGCCACTGAAAAGATAGAGTTGAGATGGGGTTTGAGGACTGAGGGAAATGTAGGGTTTTTGAAGGAAAGGGAGAGCTGGTTAATTTGGTTTAGGACTTGCAAATTTTGAGATGCTGTTGTATTCGTTTGGATACTCCAAGGGTTAGATGCCAAGCTGACTGGACCTGCCAGAGATTTATTGGGGGAAATACCCAGGAAGGAGGAAGGAAAGGAGCAGGACGGGGCAGGCAGGCCGTCAACCAGCAATGCAGAACTGGCCTCTGGAAAGGGGAGGGTGAATGAGAAGGATGGGCGGGGGAGAGTCTACAGCCACAGCACATTTCTGAGAATGTTACCACCAGGCCAGGCCGACGGAGAGTTCTTGAGCCACGCTCTCCCACTGAGCTGCCCACATCCCACAGGAAGGGACCTGAGCTGCACCCCACCATGCTCAGTCATTGGCTGGGAGAAGCCCACAGGATGCACGGCATCAGAAGGACACAGTGCTGGGTGCAGCTGACGTCAGTCTGCAGGCTCCCACACCCACAGGTGTGAGTGGAATGTTCTCAAGGCCACCACAGCCTATTAGCTGCAGAAATGGAGATATCAAGCAGGCAGCTGGATATATGAGCCTGGAGTTCAACACAAGGTCCAAGCTGGAGATAAAAATTTAAGAGTCTTCAGCTTGTAAATGGTATTTAAAGGCACCAGAATGGATGAGAGTGTGGGTGGCTGGAGGAGGTAAGCGGTGCACAGACTAAGTCCTCAGGCACACTGCATTTAAAGTTCGGGGGATGAGGAGGAGCTGGTGACGGTGGCCAGGGAAGCAGCAGGGAAACCAGAGCCTGTGAGGCCCTGAAAATCAAGGAAAGACATTGTTTCCAGGTAAGAAACTGTCAGAAACCACTGGCACCATCCCTGAGGATTCTTTCTGCCCAGTCCAGTGCCCATGGCTCCCCAGGGCTGCAGGTCAAAGTCTCAACACACCTGCTACCCACATGAGGCACCCCAGAGGGAAGCCTTCTACCTACAGTGCAAGGGGGACTAAGGTGCTTCTCTCCGTAAGAGGGACTCATTAGCAAGAACAGTAACTCCAGCACACGCATGTGGCACTATGTACCGAGCATGCTTCTCAGGGCTCCCTGAACATTAAACTCTTTGTCGCTCACAACCGCCCTGTGAGGGAGGAATTCTTGTTATCCCCTGTTTTACAGCTGCGGAAACTTTAGGCACGGCACAGTTCGATCACTTCCTTGACTTCCATAGGTAAGAAATGGCAGAGCCAGGGTGTTAACTCAGTCTGGTTGCAGAGTTTCTGCTCTTAACTACCCTGTCACACGGCAGAGACAGGCAGACAGACAGACAGAATGGGGAGGGGGCAGACACGCTGGTCTGCTGGTATGGTGGCAAGTTTCTAGCAGAACCACCCACCCCGCCCAAGTGTGCAGATGCTGACATTTCAGGTCAGAGGCAGCAAAGCGGGATTCCTGTAAGTCCTCCACTCTGGTGGGTTGGATGGTGACCTCCCCTAAAAATGTCCTTGTCTTAACCCCCTGGAACTTACAGGTGACCTTATTTGGAAAAACAAAGGGCCTTTGCAGATGTAACTAAAGATCCAGAGATGAGATCATCCTGGACCTAGGGGAGAGCCTAGAGCCAATAGACAGAAGAGGAGCAGATACACCGACACCTGGGGGAGAAGGTGGTGTAAGGACAGAAGCAGGGGCTGGAGTGATGTGACTACATGCCAAGGGGTGCTAGCAGCCACCAGAAGCCAGGAGAGAGGCCGGGAACACCTTCTCCCCGGGGCCTCCAGAAGGAACCAACCCCCGGATACCTTGATTTTGGACTTCTGGCCTTCAGAACTGTGTGAGAATCAATCTCTGCTCTTTTAAGCCACCAGGCTTGTGGCGATTTTTAGGACAGCCCTGAGAAACTGCTAGCTCCCTTTCCCACTGCCACCTGGCCACCTCCAGCCCCAACCCCGCATCAGAGAATCAGAGACTTCGACCTCCAGGGCCTCCCGCTCCTCTCACGTCCCACCCCCAACCCCACCCCTCGCTTTCCTCCCCACCCAGCCATCTTTAAAATGCTGAAGTCACGAGGTCCCCATAGCAACCGCTCTGATGCCAGAACCAGGATTACGCACTGGATCGACAAACAAGACAGCTACGAGGTGGGGGCCTGGCGGGGTCCGCCAAGAAAACCAACAGCGGAGGGGGGCAGCGCCGAGTGACAAACCCACTGGGGTTTATATTAGCTGCTCTTTAGGAAAACAAAGCGCTGCGGTAGCCCCCTCCGCCGGAAGAATCAGCTGGAGCACAAAGCAATCGGGCTGGAGGCAATGTTCCGCGCCCAGCGTGGGGCCGCAGAAGGGGCCAGCCCTGGCGGGGATCCCCGCGTGCCCGGGATCCCACCGCCCCGGGCAGCTCCGGTGGTGGCCCGAGGGGAGGCTCTGGCTGTCCCGGGGCTCCGCGCTCTGCACGGGCGCTCACGGCCCCCTGCCCGACACAGCTTCCATTGCCTGGTGGGCGGATCCAGTCTCCCTCCCAGTGCCCCAGCCCCGGGAACCCCTCGCGGCTTCTGCCCACAGCGCCCCCTGCCGGCCCCTCCCCACCCGGCCGAGCTGGGGCTTGCTGCGCCCTCTCCTCCAGCCGGGGTGCCACCTTGTGAACCCTCTCCTCCCCCCGCGCCCCCCGCCCGCACGTTCTGCTCCTGTCTGTCCCCACCGACACCTCCAGCCCAGCCTGGGGCCACTAATCATGTGGATTTCAAGCCAGCCAGTCCCATCAGCCCAGCCACCCACTGCTCCCCGACTATTTTCCAAACGTGCCCTCAGCCAAGCCCATCCTCGTGCCTTCCTTCCCCCCAAAATCCCTTCCCACATACACGCGCTCGCACGCAGACATACATACAGACGTGCTCATCCACACACACGCAACCACACCAATACACATGCACATGCTCACAGGCCAGCTCACACAGCCCTCATCTCTCTCTCACACACACACCCTCGGGTGCTGAGGCTAAGGCGGTGCCCACCAGCCACCCAGAGGCTGCAGACCTGGAGCGTGTGAGACCTCACTGCAGGAGAAGCCTCAGGTCAGGGAGGTGGGATCTGAGCCGGGTCATCAGTAAGCTCTGAGCTTCCCGGCGGCAACAATGGACCTATGCTGTCTCCCTGTGGTCACTCCCCACTCACCTAACACAGTGTAAAACATACAGTGGGTTCTTCATAAATATTTCTTAAATACGAGTAGTAAATCAGTATTCTTAAAGTATTCTTAAATATTTGTAGCCACAAGCCACCCAAGCTTAAACCTACATAAGAATGCATAGTGATGTCCAGTTTTGCAAACCAGAACTTCCAATTGGCCTTGCTTAAATCACTGGATCATTCTCAAAAAAGAGAGAGAGAGAAGGAAAGAAAGAATGCCAATCCTTAATTGTGTGCCTGTCTTCCATGCACTCCTGACTCAGAGCCCTTATTGACAAATCCCCTCTTCTGGAAAATCTCCTGGGTCACGCAATCACTCCCTAGTGTTCAGCATAAGCAGGCCCCCAACTTTTGGCTGTGGAATGAATAAATAAATGAATGAATCAATTAATGTCTCTTTTTCCTGGGCTTGTCTAGCATAGGTCTGAGTACACCGAAGGCATCAGTCTAGGTGAGTGGATGGATGGATAGAAGTGACCTTTAAAAATCTGGCTTAAAACTCATTTCTAAGACACTTTCTGGAATATTCCCACTCCACTCAGATCTCCTTCTTTATTGGGCATTTTCTCGGTATGCAGTGAATTCAGCTTGTGATATTCCTCTGTGGGCTTAGCCATTTCACTGTTATGGGGGCATGAGTGTGTGTGTAATGGTTTTAGTCCATAGTTCCCCAGAGCAAGGACTTGACTGTTTCCATCATGCTTCCTTTATGCTACTGCAGGGCTAGGTCATCCCTGGTTAGAGGATTTAGGGTTGGTGGGGGGGCATTCGGGCGAGGGAATCCACTGCAGATGCTTCTTGAAGCATATATTCTGGCTGGTGTCCTTTGGGGTGGGGGCAAGTAAGGAGACTTCTGTAGAGCCAGAACAATCTACCCCTTAGCTACAATTTCTTCTCCTTTATGGGAAAGTGGCCAGGTGATGTTCCTTTTCAGACGCTAGGGAAATGTCTGATCACCTTCCTGGGAGCTGCCCCGTCTCCCCCACACTTATGGAGAAGATGACACGGTTGCTAGAGGAATCCCACGCCATGTTTCACAGGAAAGGAGGGACAGGAGGCCCCGTTTGTGCAGACTGGAATCACACTGGCAGGCCGGCCTTTTTCTGTGCTGTGACCTTGACTGCCATGTCCTGCCTCCTCTTACCCCCATTTCTAGAAGCAAAGGGAAGAAGGAAAATGTAGACTTTTTCCAGGAAGATCTAGAAGCTCCCAGAAATTGCCAGAACTCTCCAGGCTGGTCTGGTGTAGCGTACTGATGTGCGGTTACCTGGATGTACCCTCAAAAGAGGTACAGACTCAGCCCCCTCTCCTGATGAGGAGTACGCTCTGGCTAAATTAAACCAAATCAACAAAGCAGCCCACAGTTCTCCCACATCAGAGCCCGGAGAGACCCTGGACGGTGCAGCGCCCTTATTTTATGTTTGCTGATCTGTCAAATGGGATGATATTAGCGCTGACATCACAGACTGCTGTGAGATCTAAAGGACGGGAACCATGTAAAATGCTTAGCAGCATGCCTTCCACGTAGCAAGTGCTTCATCAGGTTGACGGTGATGACGATGAAGGCTAAGAAGAAACTGCCTCGCCCACGTTCCCTGAATGCATTAGTGGCAGGGCTGCAATGAGAACCCAAGTCTCTCTGACTCAGGCCTCCCTGGACTGCCTCGCTGCCATTGCAATGCCGCTGATGCTTTCTAGCTCCACGCCTCTGCCCGGCCCTGCTCGAACCGCCAGAACATCAGCAGAATCAACAGTGCCCCCTACAGGTCTTGGCCTCCAGGGACTGCCTGACACCTGGCTGGCTGCCTTTGGGAACAGAGGAGTAAAAGGCATAGGAACCATTCCCTGGCAAAGGGAAGGTCCTTTTGAGTTCTGCCGGAACCCCAGCGTTTTGTCTCCAAAAGTGGCATTCCTAGAATGAGCAGCTGCTCTTCCTCTTATCCCCTCTCCTCCTCCTCATCCCAAGCTTCTTCAGCACACTGAATTTGGCACAGACACTGGACTGGAGGATTTGAGACCCCAGTCCAAGAAAGGTTCTGTAACCTCAGATAAGTCCACTGACCTTCCCAGGCCTTCTTCCTTGAGAACTTCCTATGTCCCAAACAACTGCCAAGCTTAGGAATTCCCTGAGCTCTGCCAAGCTGCTAGCCAGAAGGAGTTCAGGCTGTACCTTGCTACTATGCAAGGTAATTTCAGGGCCCCACCAGCTTAAATGTCT
Source organism: Smutsia gigantea (assembly GCA_032199065.1). Lineage (NCBI taxonomy): Eukaryota > Metazoa > Chordata > Mammalia > Pholidota > Manidae > Smutsia > Smutsia gigantea. Next base: position 549,463 of record JAVSCE010006922.1, on the reverse strand, counting down.
AGTGGACCACCTCCTCACTCAATCCCACCAGCCAGCCCAGGCCCCTGCTCTCTCCGCATGCCCCCTTGGCCATCCCTCTCAGGGCAGTGTGTTCCTGGTAGCTGCATGTCCACATCCCAGCACATGCTGCCATCTGTCTGGGCTACTCTGGTTTGTGAGCTGTGGATACAAACAGGATTAGCCCATTCATTTCTATCTGGCACTTTGCAGGGTCACCTTACGTGTGGAGTTTATGATGAAGCCTTCCAATAATGCCTCCTGACTGAAGCAAATTTGACTTCTATAATGGCCTGCGAAAAGGTCTTAGCCTGGGAGTCTGTATTGCTCTGTCACAGAAATTAAAGGAGCAGTTTGCCATGATAAAGGACTGTCTGCTTGGTGGCCTGCTCACCCTTGCCAGCGTCCTCCTGCTATCTTCTCTGATGATGTGGATAAGAATTCTCTTCCAACAGCAGGCGGGCTATATTCCCTCTCCAGCTCTACAGGTCAACACTGAACACAGCTACCACCTCCACCACCAGGCAGATACACCCTGTGATGAAAGTAGCTGCTTAAGCGGGAGAAGGGAGCCTTACTGCAGAGTTTATGTTCACCACTTTATTTCCTAGGGGTCATCTCTTGATTTGCCCCAAGATGATACAAGAAGTGTGCAAGCAGAAAAACAACCTCAGGAAGTAGATGTACTAAATTGTTTTCAGAGAGGAGTAGGGTGGAACTGGAGATGTAAGCTTTTGATTCTTAATTTGTGCATATACTTTAAAGTGGGTTTTTTTCCCCTATTTTTCAAGTTAACAACAAAACAGCACCTTCCCTGAGGGGTGAGAGTGGGGGTGGGAATGCATATGTTGAATTGCCTTAATTTCATTTCAATGAAAGCTAAGCCAAAACCAAGAAAGCCAAGGATAAGGCTGAGTTCCAGACAGCTGTGGGATTTGATGGGGGAACAGTGTAGGGTCGGGGATGGAAAGGAAGGACAAACCTTTGAAAGAATGAGATGACTGCTCACAGCTGTCTCCCAGAATCATGAAAGACTTGATATTTGATCAACTTTGTAGCATCAGATTGAGAACAGTTCTCGCCAGCTCCATGTCCCCAGAGAAGGCATTATGCACATTGCTCAGCTGAGCATCTAATTCCCTCAGCAGGAATTGTGGGATTCCTGAAATGGCTTGTTTGGGGGTTCCTCTGGTAGGGGAGGAAATGAGGAAACTTCCCAACGGTGGCTCTTGAGTGAAACAAATGTGGTATCTATAACAAATGGTGCAAGAAAAGGTCTGAAGGGAGAAAGCCCCATGTCGCAGAAAGGAAAGGAGCTGCTTCTAACATAAGTGGATCATGTCTTGTCAAGAGCCCTGGCAGGCAAGAGCCACAGAGCAGAGGCAGTGCCCAGGGTCAGCCACAACCAGCTCCCGCCCTGGCTGCTTCAGAGTTAAGGATGGAGAGAGCTGGCTCTGCTGAAGTCGGGTCACCTTGAGGAAGGATGAGCTTGGAACTGTCAGGAAAAGCATGGAAACTGTCAGAGGCTCTCACATCCCTAGTACCAGCGAAATCTTGACTCGTCACATGACAGCAAAGCTCAGGGGTGTGCCATTTTCAGACAATCCTTGGCAAGATGCCCCCAGATATTACAGCCCTTGCAGGAGTATACAGACAGCCAAGAGGACAAGGAGAAAACTAAAGCTGGCGACATCATGTCTTCATTTAGGCAAAGGCTTCTCTGATCATTTCCAGCCACAGCCCTGAGCCCAAGGATGTGGGGCCACCAAGCACTTTTGTCTGTCACTTTTTAAATTATAAAAAACGACAAATCCATACAAATAAACAGAATGGTCTAATGAACCCCCACGTGGCTTCAACAATTATCAAAGTCCTGCCGCTCCCATATGATGCATTCCTCCTTCTGCTTGACACCCCTCCTCTTGATTTTTTTTTGCAGTTTTTAGATAAAATTGATATGCATTGAAATGCACAATCTCCACTGTATGATTCTGACAAATAGATATATTCATATAACCTGCAGAGAAGGAAAAAGTTTTCCTTGACCCTCTTAGGGTCCCTGTCTGGGTCTGAAAATTAAACTGACGAAGACAGATTAAAAGGAGAAAAGCATACAGATGTTATTGAATTTTTATAGGTACATGGGAGCCTTCCCAAGAGAATGAAGACCCAGAGGGGTGACTGGAGCAGGAAGTTTTTTATACTTTCTGGGCAAAACATAAATCAGTGAAGAACTGACAAGACAAAGGGGTTTGGGCTAGGAGTAGTAAATGACAAAGAAGTAATTAGGAAGAGAAGGGTTAGTTTAATAAGGTTTGTTTGTACAGATTTCTTGGCCCCAGATTCCCTGTCTCTGGTGATAAGAATGTGTTCCTCCCTCCTTGGTACAGGGAAGGGAGCTTTCACCTAGGAGTTTTGTGACGTATTCCAGGGCAGAGGGGGAAAGCGGGGGAGATCAGAGCAACCATTCCAGCTGTCACTGTTGTTTTTTTTAATTCCTGAAACTTAAGATATTTAATATTTGGGGGTTAGCATGTCCTGAACCCCATCAAACCCAGCCCCTGACTACCATTTAGAGCATTTCCATCTCATTAGAATGCCCTGCATTATCTCTTCCCAGTCAATACCCCCAACCCCATCAAGCAACCCCATCCTGATCTTTTTTCACCATAGAAAAGTTTCAACTGTAGAAATTCACATGTAAAAAGCCATACAGGATGTACTCTTTTGTGTCTGGATTCTTTCTATCTGCATAACTTCAGTGAGATTCTCCCGTGTTGCTCCATCTCACTCATTCACTCCTTTTCATTGCGCAGTACTCTTCAATTGTGCGGCGCTCCCCTGTCTTGTGTATCCATCCTCCTGTTGATGGTCATTTGCATCCTTCCCAGTTTGGACTGTTATTAATAGAAGTACAAATAATAATTGTGCACAAGACTTTTGTGAACCTATGTTTTCATTTCTCTTGGATAAACATCTAGTAGTGGACTTACCGGGTCATAGAATAGGTACACAGTTAACTTTGTGAGAAATTGTCAAACTTTTCTCCAACATGGTGGTAACATTTTATACCCCATAAGCAATGCAGGAGACTTGTGGTTGCCACACATCCTGGCCAACATTTGGGGTTGACAGTCTTTCAATATTAGCCTGTCCATTGAGTGCAAGTGTCCAGTAGAGCCCATTTTCATTCAGCTTTCCTTTGCATTTATCTGGTGACTAAGCAAATGTTGAGCTTTTTCTTAAGTGCTTATTGGTTACTCATAAATCTTTCTTTGTAAAGTGTCTCTTAAAATCTTTGGCTTGTTGAACTGAGTTGCCTTTATTATTGAGTTGTAGACATTCATTGATATCCTAAATACAAGTTCTTAGTCCGATATGTTTCGTGAACGTTTTCTCCCAGTTTGTGGCTTGCTTTGGATTTTGTTAATGGCATTTTGTTATTAGAAGGAGGAATTTTTTATTTTGAGAAAAGCTAATTGATCTTTTTTTTTTCTTTTATGGTTGTTATTTCCTGTGTCCTATCTAAAGTATCTTTACCTACCCTAGATTGCATAGACACTCTCATTTTTTCCCCTAAAAGCTATTTAATGTTATTTTCTATATTTATTCTGTCATTAATCTCATATTAATTTTTGTGGATCATGTGAACCAGGGGTTGAGGTTCTTTTTTTTTCCCATGTAGGTATCGAATTGTTCCAATAGCATTTATTTGAATGATTATCCTTTCCCCACTGCAATACGTTGGTGCCCTTGTCAAAAGTCAATTGCTCATGGACGTGAGTGGCCACTTCTTGTGGCCCCAATATTCTGCTCCACTGACCAATTAGTCTCTTATTATGGGGATACTACACTGTTATGATTACTTGATAGTGAGTCCTAAATTTAGGAAGTATGAGTTTTCCAGCTTTGCTATTCTTTTTCAAGACTGGTTGGTTATTTGGGGTCCCTTGTTTTCCCATATGAATTTTATGAGCATATTATCAATTACTATTTTGATTGGGATTGGACTGAAAGTATTAATTGGGGGAGAATTGACATCTTAACAATACTGACTATCTAACCCTTGGACGTGGTAGATCTCTCATTTATACAGACATTGTTGTTATTGTTTTAGAAATTACAAAAACATCACAGGTATTATTTTACAATTATCAATTATTATTACAATTCTGGAATCTGTCATCTCTCTCAGCGGTATGTTGTGGTTTTTACGTGTAGAGGCTTGGCCGATCTTTTGGTAAATTTAGTTCTTCTGTGTCCGTCACCCCAAAATTCATATGTTGAAGCTGTAATCCCCACTGTGATTGTAGTTGAAGATAGGGCTCTTAGGAGGTAATTAAGGTGAACATGTGCACACACCAAGAAAGGCCAGGGGAAGGCGCATCAAGAAGTGGCCATCTGCAAGGCAGAAGAACCCAACCGCGCTGACACCCGGAACTTGGACACCTAGCCTCCAGAACTGTGAGTAAATAAATGTCCGTTGTTTAAGCCCCCAGTGTCTGATACTTCGTTATGATAGCCTGAGCAGACTAATGAAATTCCTAAGTGTTTTTTTCTTTTTTTTAAACACTGTAAGTGGAATTTTTAAATTTCATTTTCTAATTGTTTTTACTATTATATAAAAATGCAACTGGCTTTTGTACCTTGTAGCCTGCAATCTTGCTAAACTCAGTAGTTCTGGTGGTTCTGTTGTTAATCCTAAGGATTTTCTACAGAAACAACCGTATTATCTACAAATAGGGAGAATTTTTCTTCTTCCTTTCCAACTGGATGTCTCTTGTTTCTTTTCCTGCCTATTGCACTGGCTGCAATTTCCAGAACAATGTGCAACAGATGTGGTATGAGCAGATATCCTTGTCTTGGCTCCAGAATTAGGAGGAAAGCATTCGGGCTTCCATTATAAGTGTGATGTTAGCTGTAGTTTTTCATCTATGCCCTTTATCATACTGCGAAATTCCCTTCTAGTCCTATGTACTGAAAGTTTTAAATTTTTCCCCCAGTTTTACTGAGATATAATCAACATGCAACATTGTATCAGTTCAACGTGTACAATATAAAGATTTGATATAGGTGTATATTGTGAAACGGTTTACGACAATACATTTAGTTAACTTCCATCACCTCACACAATTACACACTTTTGTGATGAGAATTTCTAAGATCTATTCTCAGCTACTTTCAAATATACAATACAGTATAAATTTTAATTTTTTGAATGGCATAAGCTTTTTCAAATGTTTTTTTCTGTATCTTCTTTATGCTGCGAATATAGTGAATTATATTAATTAATTTTTGAATGTTAAACCAGTTTTGCATTCCTGGGATACACTGCACTTGGTTATGATGTATTAGTCTTTTAAGTCAGTATCAGGGTTATTCTGGCCTCATGAAATGAGTTGGCACATTTTCCTTCTCCCTCCATTATAAACAATAAATGTATCAACTTCCTCTCTTCATAAAGGAAATGGTGTAAGTAAAATCGTATTGGTATTTGACAGAATTTGCCAGTGAAACTCACTGGGGCTGAAATTCCTTTGTGTGAAGGATTTTTTTTAAATAAAAAATTCAATTTCTTGGAAATCCAGATGTCCTATTTCACCTGTGTCAGTTCTCATTAAGTTGTGTTTTTCAAGGAATTAGCCCATTTCATCTAATTTGTCAAATATTTTAAAATAAAGTTGCTTACACTAGCCCTTACGATCCCTTACATGTCTGTAGGTTCTATACAGTCTCTTTTTCATTCCTAATATTGCCTATTTGTACTTTCCCCTCCTTTTTTCTTGATCAGTCTTGCAAGAGGTTTATCAATTTTATTCATCTTTCCAAAGAACTGACTTTTGACTTTATTTTTTGTCTATTCTACTTCTGTGGTTTCTGCTCCTTATGATTGCCTGCCTTGTGCTTACTTTGCATTTAATTTGTTGTCTTTTTCTGGTTTCTTAATGCGGAAACTTAGAACACTCATTTTAAGCTTTTCTTCATTTATAATGTAACCCCTTGAAGCTATAAATGTGTCTATAAGCAATGATTCAGCTGCGTTTCACAAATTTCAATACGTTACACTCTCATTATCTTTCAGCTTAAAACGTTTTCTAACTTCATGATTTTGTTTGTTTCTTTGTAACCCATGGGTTATTTAGAAGTGTTCATTTAATTTCCAAATTTGCTGGCTTTTTTTGATTGTTCTTGATTTCTAATTTAATTCCATTGTACCCGATAATATATTCTGTAAGATCTCAATTTTTTTAAATTACTGAGAGTTGTTTTATGCCCTACCATATGTCTTTCAACTGTTTTATGTACATTTGGAAAGAACATGTATTCTGTAGTTGCTGTGTATAGAGTTGTATAAATATTAGGTCAAGGTAATTGATCTTCTTTCCAATATTTTATTATCTCACCAGTTTATTTTTAATTAATTGTTCGATCAAGTAATGAGGCAAGGGTGCTAAAATCTCCAACTGGGATTGTGGGCTTATCTAGTTCTCTCAGTTCTTTCAGCTTTTCTTGTGTGATTTTGGAGCCCTGTTCCTAGGTTCATGCACATTTTAAATTGTTCTCTCTTCCTCATGTTTGGAACCTTTTAACATTATGAGATGTCTCCCTTATCTCTGGCAATATTCCTTTATCTTAAAGTCCAATTCGTCAGCTATTCATAGAGCCATTCCAGCTTTCTTATAATTTAGTGTTTGCATGGCATATCACTTTCTATCCTTCTGTCTTTAACCTATTTGTGTTCTTTAAAATATATCTCTTGTAAATGCATAGTGGGTCTTACCTTTTTGTCCAGTCTGACAGCCTCTGCTTCTTAGAAGGAATGTTTAGTCTATTTATTTTTAACAATGCTATTGATATGATTGGATTTAATCTGCATTTTTTGCTATTTGCTTTCTATTGGTCTCATCTGTTTTCTTCCCCTGAGCCTCCTTTCCTGCCTTCGTTTGTGTTTATATATATTAGCATTCCATTTTGATTCCAACGCTGGCTTTTTTTAGTGTGATCTTTTATTCATTTATTCCGTTATTTCTTCCTGCTGATTTGAGTTAGCATCTGGTGTTATTTCATTCCAACTTAACAAACTTCCTTTAACATTTCTTATAATGCAGGTCCACTGGCAGTTAATTCTCTTAGTGTTTGTTTATTGTTAAATGTCTTTCTTTTGCCCTTAATTTTGAGAGATAACTTGGCTAGGAATAGAATTCTGAATAGCAGGGTTTTTTCCCTTCTTGAAGCACTTTAAAGTTATTGTTCTACTGTCCTTTGGCCTCCTTTGTCTCTGATCAGAAGTTAGCCATCTTTAGTATGTCTTAATAGAACGTGTTGGTTTTCTCTGAATACTTTCAAGATTTTCTCTTTATCTTTGGAGTTCAGCTGTTTGATTATGATGTGCCTACGTATGGTTCTCTTGATATGTGTCTGGCTTGGGGTTCACTGAGCTTATTGGATCTGTAAAAATGACATCTTTCACTAATTTTTGGAGGGTTTTCAGTCAGTATGTCTACAATATGTTTCTGTCTCATTTTCTGTCTCTTTCTGGTACTCCAATTACACATATTTCAGCTGGATATTGACCCACAGATTTATGAGGCTCTGTTAATTTTTCTTCCATTTTTTTCCTCTCTATTCTTCTCACTGGATAATTTTGACTGATCTGTCCTCAAATTCACTGACTCTTCTTCCATCTCCAATCAAAGAATTCTTTCATTTCAGTTTGTATATTTGGGGTGTAGAACTGCAAAGCCCAATACAGTAGTCACTATGTGTCATTTAAATTCAAATGAATTAAAATTAAATAAAGTTAAAATTAAGTCCCTCATCACAGCAGCCACATTTCTAGTATTCAATACACATTTGGCTAGTGTTTACAGTGCTGGACAGGGCACCTAACGAACATTTTCATTACTGCAAAAAGTTCTTTGGGACAGAGCTGACCTAGAATTCCACTTGGCTCTTTTTTATTGTTTATATTTTTTACTAAGATTTCCTATCTTTCATAATGTATATCTTCTCCTTTAAGTCCTTGAATATATTTATACTAGGTGCTTTAAATCCCTTTGTACTGCTTGCAACCTCTGGATCATCCTGTGGTCTGTTTCTATTGATGGCTTTTTTTCCTTGAATATGAGTAACATTTTCCTCTGTCTTCTCCTTTCTAGTGATTTTTGGCTGGATACTGAACATTTTGAATAATACATAGTAGAACCTTTGGAGTCCATTTTGTTCTCTGTCAATTCATTCTAGCAGGCAATTAAGCTGACTGTACTCAATCTCCAAAACTCATCTCCCCTTTGAACAGTAGCAATTTAAATCTCCACTCAGTTCCTTCAACTTCCAGCTGCTACGTTTTTTTCTCTGAGGCCCATTGAGTATCCCCTGAATATACATATTTTAGATGTGCCTAGAATTTGGGTAGATCTTGTATGTAGATCTGGGGGCTCATCTCCCCTGTGGCAAACTTCCTTCAAGGATTCCCCCTTAACTTTCTGGCTTTCTTCCAGCCCTGAACTCTGTCCTTTGGCACCTCAAGCCAGGAGAGCTATGGCTTCCTGCCACTTCAATTTATGCACAGATTTGGGAGTTCTAGATGAAAAGCCTCAAACTCACACTTATCACCCATATAGTTAATCTTTCCAGGGCATATTCTGCTCCAGTTTCTGCCTATTTTTTATTGCTCTTCTGAGCTGTCTTATATTCTGTGAAGGTTTCATAATTGTTGTGTGGAAGGTTTGTTCTGAACAAATTACTGCACTATTACCAGAAACCAGAAGTTCTCACCAAGCATTATTTTCACAGTATGACACTCACCCAGTTTGTGTTGCTAAAGACTGTTGACATTGGGGCATGTGGCCTTGCAAGGAGCAGCTTCCATTCTTTGATGCCAGGAAGAAAACCAAAGGCTAGTCTCAAACCATCAGCCATCAGAGTCTAAAGTGATCAATACCTCTGGTTAGAGTTTCACCGCTTTCCTAGGAATGTAGAATATCCAAGAGGAAACCAGCACAATTCCATCTGGACCCAACCTTTCCTCCCATCCTTTTGAAAACAGAAACAAACTTTGCTTCTTCCTCTAAGAAAAGAAATGATAGAGCTTGAAGAACAAATCAGCATCATTATAATCTTCCACTAAAACAAATTCTCCTTCAACCACCTGTACATACCTATACCTACCTCTAGGTTACACTCGTACAAAAACCTAACAGTCCAGCAAAAATTTGACACATGGGTGTTGAGAAGTCATATTTCATGATGGGGAAAGTATGAACTCAGAGCCCAGTCCCACCATTTTTTAGCTGTGTGGCCTTGGGAACATTTTTGACTTCTCTAAGCCACAGTTTTCTCACCTGCAAAACTGGGATAATATCTACCTGTAGGGTTTCTATCAAAGTTAAATGTTAAAGCACGAAAACTACCTACCATAATGCTGATGACAGAAGACTCAAAAATTCTGTTTCCCACCCCCTTCCTTTAGATCTGTTTATAGGGCACTTGGACTGTTTACAGTCAGCCACTAGAGATTCCAGTTGAGAGAAAGATCTCACAAACATCAGAGCTAATCCTAGGTAACGGTTCTCTAAATGTTTGTGACTCACCTAGAAAGACCCTGAGCCCTTTCAGAGGATTACTTCATTTTCCTGCCATTTCCTGAGAATTTTGCTCTCTAAGATTCCTGGTGTGGGACATTTCAATGAAGTCTTCCGATTTGTGACATCACCTGAGGAATAAGTCTCTTTGAACATCTGGTATCAAGATGAAAGAGGAAAACTATGATGTCATCATTTCCAGTGTCATCTTCTCAGGCTGTACCATCAGGACTGCTGGTATTCACCTTTCCTAAGATGACATGCCTGCAAACCTGGCTGCATCACCCCTCACACAGGGCAAAAGCTTCCATCTCTCCTGGGGTTTTCCTTCTTTTCAAGTGTATCTCTCATTAAGGGCAATCACTGTTGAACCACGTCAGTGCCCACTGGAAAAAGGCCTTCCGTGGTGTTGGATCCTCCAGTGAGCACTTGCTTCCCAGGTGTCACATAGTTATTAACTTCTTGGTTCATGACAGCACATTGCAATGTTTTGTTTCTTATACCAGCATCCTGCCGACAGCGTAGGAGCCGTGCTTATCCACAAAACACAAGGTGGCCCTGAGGCTCCAATTACTCACCACTCAAGAACAATGTCCTCCCAAGAAGAACACTGCACGAAGTGACAAAAAGCCCTCGGTCTGTCTTCACAAGAATCAAGTTGCTCCACAACTACCTGTGCAGGGCTATCTCTACAAACTGTACCTGCCAAAAGACTCCGGGGGGATTTCTGTCTAATGCTGAGCCACGGCGCACCCCCCCCCATCATGAAGGAGACTGGTGTTCAGTGCTTAGAACTAAAAACCAAATGTTTGCTGGTTAGTGTAGGGATGCAGTACTGAATCATGCCCCAGACTACCTTCCTGCTCACTGCAGATTGGGTTGTACCACCTCCATGGAAAGTTATCACCTGATTCATTCATTCACTCAATGCATATCTGCGTGTCTGGCTCCGGGAAAACAGCAGAGAACAAAATAGACATCGGTCCAGCTTCAGATGGCTTTCATTCCAATGGGGTGACATAGACAATAAATGAATGGATAAATATATGGTGTAGCAATAAGTGCTAAGGAAGAAAATAGTGAAGTAGAACAAGAGAATAGAGACTGAAGGGGTCAGGTTTTTACTTTTTGCAAAGTGTTTGGAGAAAGATGATATTTGAGCAGAGTCTCAGGACCATGCAGGTACCTGAGGGAGATGTCAGGTAGAGAGGGAGGCAGGAGCATCTTTAGTGAGTTTGAGAATGACAAGGGGAAAGTAAGGCAGGAGCAGGGTGAGCACGAGGCAGAGAGGTAGGAGATGAGCCCAGGAGGTAGTAAAGGGCTGGATCTTGTAGGGCCCCTCTTAAGGCTAATGCATGGACCATAGCGGCCACTACCTAACACTCTCTCTCAGTCTTGCTTTCCTCCCATTCACTATCCCCTCAGTTACTAGAATGCCTTCTTATATAACAACACCCTCAAAGTTTCCATCACTTGCAGGATCAGGCTCCAGACCCTTAAGGTAGACTGCAAGGGTCTCATTGACCTGGCTCTGAGTCCCTCTCCAGCCCCACCCCACCCTTTGCAATTTACACCCCAGCAAATCCATCCTGCTTGGAGTTGCCCTGCCTGCATGGTGCTTCTTTTACTTTGAGCCTTTGCTCATGGTTCCTCCTCCGCCTGGAAGGCAGACACCAAATGATTCAGCCAGCCACTCAGAAGTCAAGACCTTAGTGTCTATTTGAGGTCAATCATTGGGCTAAATCAGGTGAACAAGGAGAAACTTACGCCAGGAGTTTATAAGAGGCATAACCAAATATTAGCTCTGAGGTGCTCTAATGATCTGAAACCAGAGCTAGAGGAAGCAAATGCTCAGGCTATAGCAGCTGGTTCATCCTTTCAGGCTACATTGTTTAGGACAGGAACAAGCACTGACTGACTGAAGGTTTTCAACAGAAGACACACCGTATGTCACATGAATGCAAAACGTTCTATGTATATATTTTTTCTAATCTGCAGCATATAAATTATTCACACAAATAAATTGAGGTTACACAGATCTTACACAGGTTAGCTCAGGGCCTCTCCCTGCTTCAGATGTCTCATCTGCAAAGTGGCTGCTACAAATAGTACCTCTGCTCCAGGCACATAAGAACTAGAAGAGCTAATATGTGTAAAGAGCTTAGATAGTGCATGTCAGCTCAGGGTGCTACAACAAAATACAACAGACTGGGTGACTTAAACAATAGGCCTTTATTTCTCATAGTTCTGGAGACTGAAAGTCTAAGATCAGGGTGATGGTAAGATCAGGTCCTGGTGAGAGCGGCTTGCTGGCTTGTCGATGGCCACCGTCTCACTGTGCCCTCACATGGTGGAGAGGGAGGAAGCACTGGTCTCTTCCTCTTCTGGTAAGGACACCAATCCCACCACAAGGGTCCCACCCTCATGACCTCATCTAAACGTAATTACCTCCCAAAGGTCCCGTCTCCAAATACCATCACCTTGGGAGTTAGAGCTTTAACATATGCCTTTGGAGGGGCACAAACATTCAGCTCATAACAGTGACTGGCACATATCAAGAGCTCAATAAATGTTTGCTACACTTGAACGATATATCAAAGTTGCACAAGAGCCTTTCTCCATGCTTTCCTTGCTGGTCCAAGACACAACAGGGCAAGAAGTGACATGTATGCCAGAAAGCATGGGGGTCATTATCAGGATTTACCTTGATTTTGCATTTGCACGAAGAGTGTTTTCTGGGGAGTTAGCCCACCACTTTTTGCAGCCCTAAAGGATGCCTTTTTTTAAGAGGCTGTTCTTTCCTTTCCTGATGCTCATCTCCAGTTTGGCTTCTCAGCCACTGAGGTCATGTCTGGTTGGGCGTGTCTCCTCCTCCCTGCATAAGCCCCAAATCTAATAGCTCTGACTCTTCCAAGCTGCTAGGCAGCCCAGCTGATTTTATCACAATCACAACCATAGGAACATGGTTCCTGTGGTCACATCCACCCTGCAGGTACTCGTACAAAGCTGGTGCCTTTGTGTCTACAGCAATGAATCCATGCATTTCTATGGGCATTTACTGACTGCCTCCTGGGTATGTCATATGGATGCCTACTGAGCTGTCTCCAGCCCCCACAACCATCACCACCATTATAGCAAACACACCTCATTATCATCCTTGAGTGGAAGCTGGCTCCTTTCCAGCCCCGGCCCCATAGTTCCTGAGGAGAGGGACCTCTCCTTCCTCCTTCAGCCCAGCTATCTCTCCAGCATCTTCCTCAGCCTCTGGATAACCCCCTAAGGGACTAGCTCCAAAATCTCAGGCTGTGGTTAGCTGATCTGCCTCCAGGCATCCCCGTCATGGTTCTTCACGCCCCTGACGCACCCTTAACGTGTCCTGCTCTGTAATCTCCTTTGGTTTTCTAAACGTTCTGGACTGTTGGTCCTATCGCTACCTGCCTGATTTGTCTTTGTCTCTGGGAGTGTTTTTCTCTCTTGAACACTCATTTCTCCTCACCCTCCATCCGTTCATCAATCTCGCCACCCTCCCTGACATTGCCCATCCCCAAGTCTATCAAACAACTCTAAGGACAAACATTTCCCGATACCAACTCCCCATCTCCAGCCATGGCAGGCCTAGGCTCCCAGACAGGTGGCCTTTGAAGCCCAGACTCACCAGGATGTTACTGACAGATGTCTACCCCAACTGGAGCAGCAAACGGAGGGGAAGTTTCCAGCCGTGGCTCTGCTATGCATGAGTATCACACTTCTGCTTCGAAGAGACCACAGGTATGGTCTGGGCATCCACACCGCGAGCTCTCGTTCTCCACTCCTGAAGTTTCCATCCGGCTCATTTCCAGTGGGTTTGCATATCGTCCTTGCTATTGGCACAACACCACGGGGCTCCTGAGCGTGCACAGTAGGCAGGCAGGTGCGCTTCCGAGCACACGGGTGCCCGCAACATCCCCATTATTTTCCCAGGCTTATTTTTCAGTGGTATTAAAGGACCACAAAGAATTTCTAAGTCAGTCTTATTCTCTGTTGTTGTTATTGGTTGTGGAGCATTGAAGGGGATAAACAATCGCCTTGTTCTTTTGCCTTTCCAGTCCGAGGGATTTATTTTCAAGGATTTTTTTTTCATGATTGTGTTGAAAGAACTCAAGAAAGACTCATTTCTCTTCTTTCTCTTTTAGCTGAGCATAAAGCCCGTTAGGAGGGGAAGCCCTGGGTGATCCACTTCAGCACAGGGGTTTTGTGAGTCAGTTGGAGGGAATTGTGGAATCTCCTGGGTCTTTGCATTTGTCTTTGGAAAACTGTAAGCCTCACTCCTGGCATTCATGCCCAGTGTGGCAACCTAGACCCTAACTGATAGCACCGGATGCCCATCCAGATGATGGCACTGCTGGTGAATGTCACAGCGTGTTGGGGTCCCGCCCTTTTGTGTTCCATGCTATGGAAACAGGCACCTGTAAACCTCAAAAGCTAAATAAAAGTTATTATCTTGCTCATGCTATAAGTCCAACCAAGTCCAGCTGGACGCCCTCTCATGACTCAGGGATGTAGGTCACAGGAGACTCTATCTCAGCCAGGGGAAGGGGGTGCAGTGGCTCACATTGGCTCACACAGTAGACGTGGCCCTGCCTCCCTCTGCAGGCTCGTGCGGCCCACAGTGTGCCCACAGCAGGAACAACTGCACTGATGACCACCACGCCTTTCTCTTCCTCAAGACCTTTGAGCAAGTTCTGTCCCACTCAGTGTGGCCCCTAGCCACACCTTTCTGTCCCTTGGGTTCACACGCTCCATTTTGTTTCCCATTGGCAGTTTGGAAAGCTTCTCATGTATTCTCCCCAAGCCACACCAACACTGGGGTGAGAACAGAGTCACAAGTTGGGGTAGGGAGGGAAAGCAAGGAAGGGAAGTGTGGGAGGGCAGAGGAGGAAATCTGGTAACTTCCTGGCTTGATCCCATACGAACAGAATTGTGGGAACTTGTGGGAACTCGGCCTTCATCCAGCTCCTCCTGGCTGGTGCAGGGAAGGTCTCAGCTGTACTTCCACCCCACAGTACCTGCCTCTGGCTCCAGCCCTTTCTGGGGTCCCCCTTGCCTGGGTGCAGGATGTCCTCCCCTGGTGCACCCTGGTTCCAGCTACAGCCACTCCACCTTGACAGCCAGGTGCCCCACCTGCTGTGGGATTCTGCCCTGTGGACCTCAGGCACTAGCGGCAGCCCACCCCACTTGCCCTACATGCTGTCATGCGGGGTACAGAGCAATGTGAGTTTCTGTGTTGGTGTCCTCCTGCGCTCTAGCTCCTGGGCTCTGCATAAAGATGGAGAGATGGTTGACAACATGAGAAAGGCTCTCTGCTGTACTCCAGTGATCCCTTCCCTTGGACCTGAACCTGGGCCCAAGAACCAAGCCAGACCCTAGACTTTCCTCTTCGTAGGAAGTGTTGGTCTATCTGTTGTTCCTTCTGTGAGGGTCCTGTGTCCCTTCTGCAAAATCTCTCCTGGCAGGAACTCCATCTCAGGACTGAATCCTTGGGCAAACAGAGTTTAGTCTTAAATGGTCTCCAATATACAAAAAGAAATCATGAGGTGTTCAACCTGGGACTAAAATGAGGACAATATTGTGCATAGTGTCAGCTATTTGATGATAAAACAAATGGTAAATTTGACCCTGACAACTTTCTGGTCCCTCTGGCTCTGAGATTCAGTGACGTTTCTCCAAGCTGGGCTGATCGCTCTCCCTGCGGGAGGGGGTGGAGCTCAGAGCTAGAGAAATGAGGATACACATCCAGCCCCTGCCACCTGCCAACACAGGCTCCTCGGCTTTGGGGGGCAGTCCTCAGGGACATGACAGGTTGTGCTCAAGTGAGTCAAACAGCTGGGGCAGATTTAAGAGGGCACCAAAAACTCAGTCAACAAGGTGATGTTTTAATGGGATATTTTAAAAATCAAAATTATGTTTTAAAAAATGAGTTGACTATATATGTTTGACTTTGGCTCTGTCTATTCTGTTCCATTGGTCCATGTGTCTGTATTTATGCCAGTACCATACTGTTTAGATTACTATAACTTTGTGATATAATTTGAAATCATGAAGTGTGATGCCTGCTCCTTTGTTCTTCCTTTCCAAGATTGCTTTGGCTCTTCAGGGTCTTTGCAAAAAAAATCCACAGTGAGCAGAACATCCAAATGTTCAGCAAAAACCCTGTCCCTACACTGCAGGGCCTTGCCTCACCACTTCATGTTAATCCTGCCCTATCAGACCCTGTCTGACTGAACATTTGAGTATTTTGTGCATTATGGATATTTTTTTCTTTTTGCTTTCCTTCTGATTGCTTTTGATTGTCTTGATTCCCAAGTTTCTGGCACCTGCTTAAATAAGTACCCAAAGAGAGTACTTCTCTCTCCTCATCCTGTCCCAGCCCCACGCACCAGACTCCAACTGCCATGTGCCATCCAATCTCCCCCTCCTCTCTGCTCCAGCTCCCTGCATCTCTCGCATTTCCTTGAATGTGATGATCCCTGTAACAGATGTGGTCCTTGGCCCCGACCTCACATGCTGGTGACTTCTGACTGCAAACACCCACGACAGCCTGAGGGCTTTTCTCTGGAGGCAAGAGTATGTTCACAGCTCCCTCTGGGGCAGCTGTGTTCCTGAAGCCAAGCTCATGCCACTCACCATACAACATACCAGTAGGTCAAGACGCAACGTGCTTTTCAGGAAAGCGACTTTTTTCAGAAAGCCAGCAGACCAAGAAGATGGCAGACTCATGTCCTAAAGCCCCAGCTTAGCTCAGGGTTGACTGCAAGCTTCTATGCCAGGGAAGGGGAGCAGGTTAGGAGGCGGCTGAACGCTGCAGACATCTGGGTGCCAGCGAGGTTCCGAGGGCAGCTGAGACGCTGTGTCCTTGGTTAGTTGGCTCTCGCCAACCTAGGTCTGGTCACTGTGTCTCCAAAACTCTTTGACAAGGCAGTCATTATTTTATACATGTTTCCCTATCTCCTGGAGGAGGCAAGCTTTGGAGAAGGGGCTATTTCCAGAAATTTCAAACTGTCAGCCAAATTCCTTTTGATGCTCAACAAGCCTACGTGCAGGGCTGCAGGGCTGAACAGAAGCCCTTTCCCTTTCAACCCAAACGTTAAGATAGCAGAGAAGACAAATATACTATGGAGGCAGAGAAGCCAACTTTTTCACTAGGTTACACATGGACCTGCCAGAGAATTAATCCCTGTGGAGATGTGGTGAGTAAATGTCCCAGCTCCGCACCCCTCCAGTGGGACAGTTTGGGACTGCGTGCTGCATATCTCCCAGAGATCTGCAAAGGGACGGAGCCCCAGGGTGTGGGCTTGTGAGCACACTGACACTCGGCTGCCACCCCCTATCCCCAGGCTCACGCCCCCAGACCCTTACAGCGCTGCCTAGAATCACCTCCTACTAAATTGCTTTGGGGCAACAATGCCTGAGACACCCCAGGGCCACTGCCACTTCCTGCCACTAGTGTCCCTGTCTATTGATGTCCCCCAGAGTCTCAGCCACCCTGCTGAGGCCCCCAGTAAAGGAGGCAGGGCAGGAGAGTGACAAGGTGCCTTCTCCCATCCACCCCACGTCCCTCCGGCCCACAGACTGTTACAGTGTGTGTGGAAATAGTATGTTACGTGCCCAGGACCATGCATAGTCCTGTAAGCAATCTGCTCTTTTCGCTTCTGCTTGAGTCCCTCTGTCCCAGGACTGAGGTGTGAGGAGCCCATGTGGGCAGCCTGGAAAACCAAACTCTGCATGCAGGTGGCTCCAGCCCCGAGTTCCCAGCCCAAAGTCTCTTCTGTCCCTGCACCTCCCGAGGGCTCTCATGTTGGTCCGTTCAGCCAACTGTTTCCCTCCCTCCCTCCCTCCCCAGGTCTCAAGGCACGGCCTCAGATCAGGTGACAGCCGCCAAAGGACACTTAGCTCGTAAGTACACCATGATTAGCCCAAGGTCCCCATGGAAGAATTTTTTAGCAGAGTCCTTAAATGTCAAGCATGGAAAAGAAAGTTCTTAGATAGAAGCTCAGAGAATTTTCAGAGCCGTGACAGTGCTAATGACCGTGAACAATACACTCTGATCTGAGCCCTGGAACAATTCCTAGTGCCGCCCAGCCCTCCTGGCCCCTCCAGCCAGGCCTGCAGGTGTGTGGGGCCCATCAGGAGACCGACGGGAGGGGTAGGCTGGAGGTTGGGAGACTGAGCATTGCAATTCCAGCTCTTCCGTAGTAGCTGGGCAGGTGTAGACCCAGCTCATCCCCTCTCTGACCCTCAGTTTCCTCACTGACAGAAGGAGGGGTTTGCACCAGATTCTCTCTGGGGTCCTCTCCAGCTGCATGACTTTTATGACGGAAAAAAAGTCCTTCACTTTGAAGGGCTTGGAGACATGACAAAATAGCATTTCCAGGGAGACGGCTGGGATCCCCCAGGAATTTTTTAGGAATAGGAAAAACACCAATCCATGGGAGAGAAGTAGCAGGTAGTATCTGAGGGAGATGGGGTGAGGGCATGACCGGGGCACAAGGGCAGAACTTGGCCCGTGCTGCGTACTCTCCCCTGGATCTCTGAACGACGATCAGACATTTTCTTCAAAATGGGCCACTGGGTGGCATCCAGGGACCCAGGGACTTGGTCCACTGCTTGTGCTTATGTCCCATGCTGGGGACACAAGGACAGTTTCTCAGCCTGGGATTCACTGCCGTGGGAGTGGAAGGGCTACAACCCCCCACCTCTGAGAGGCAGGAATAACCACAGGCTGAAGGGAGCTGGTGACCCAACAAGAGAGGGCACACCGACATCATTTCAAAAGAACAAATAGATTAAAACCCACAAGCTACATCATCAGGGCCCAGAGGGCAATTCAAGCCCACAAATACTGACACTGAAATATATGGAGAAGTCCATCCAGGAAGGCCAGGAAATCAGGAAGCTTGCCACCCAACCCAAGGGCAGCTCAGATGGGGCCCAGGTGACCATCTCTGCTAATGTGGCTTTTTCTAATGGATGTGGCCTTCAGATCCCTCTTTCCCGGCCCTTCAGAGGCCCGTTAACACAATTTGCCAGGGAAAGAGTTCAGGAAGACGTCTTAAGTGTTCAAACCAACTCCTCCATGGCTTTCCTGCCCTGGAAGTTTCCCAAAAGAGGAGGTGGGAGGAGAGCCAGATGGTACACCACCCCCTCCTCTCCATCCAGGCTCCCAAGAGAGGGGTGACCTGGCCGTGAATCAAGGACAGACCTTTTAGAGCAGAGGAGAGATCACCGCCCACTTCCCTCTGGACAGCTGCCAGGACTGAGACGGGAGCTGAGCGGGTGGCAGCCTGACAGGTCAAAGTCCCAGCTGAAAACCATCGGCCCCGGAGGCTTTCTCTGTCTGACCTCTGCCCACCTGGGCAATGGGAAACCAGGAGGGGTCCTAGAGATCAATCCAACTCAGCTATTTTATGGTGAGCCAACAGAGAGGTTCAGAAATGGGAAGAGATAGGCCCAAAGTCACATTGCAGGGCAGACAGCAAGGATGAGAAGCAGGATATGAGAGGCAGAAAGGCACACCAGGCCTGAGCTAATTCCACGCAGGGTCAGCAGGCCCTGTAGGAGCCAGGGACTCATTTCTGGAGAGCGAACACCTGAAAAAGTACTGGGGGTGGAGGGGGGCGGGGTAAAGGGACAGTGGGCATGGGTACGGGGAGAGAGCCAATGACAGAAGGACAGTGGTCTTCAGCTCCTCACTGCGCTGAAGGCACTTCCCAGAGTGGTGATTGGTATCTCAGTACTTCCAGCTGAGTGACGTGGCCCCAGGAAAGACAAGGATCCCCTTTTGTAAGAGTCCTCCCTTGATGTTACTCAGGTTGTGCACACCCATAGGCCCACAAAGAAAAGGTAGGGTAGAGGGTGAACGATGCCAGATTTGGGGAGAGTTATGATTTGGAATAACTACAGATAGTAGGCAAACCAATTCTATCCCATCTGCCTCCTGGCTGTGGGTATGGTGTAGTCCTGAAGTTGAGTCATAAAACCTAATTTATTAGCTAGGGTTAGGCTCAGCTGCATCTAACACAAAATGCAAACTAACAGCAGCTTTACCAAGATGACGTATTTTTTCTCCCTGTCTTACCAATGAGTTTCAGCCCCAGGCAAGTTCACTGTGGATTCAATGTGACCAAAGAAATGATAGTAAAATGTTCTTGGGGTGAAAGGGTTTATACCCAACTTTATTTCCACAGTGGCAGGTCAATCACTAGAATCTCGTCTACTCAAAGCAAGTCTGCATGCAGCAAGCCGGTCTCTGCCTCTGGGCCTCTCTGCCCACACAGCCATCCTCTGGGCCTCTCTACTCGCACGGCCATCTCGGGCTCTGTCCTCGGCACTACCACCACTCCAGCCTCTGCTAGCCTTGCAGCCGTGCCACTGTATCACCCAGAGCACTGGGCAGGGCTCTTTATATAGAGTCAATAACAACACATTGCCCACACATGTGTAGTGAGCTAGCCAACCAGGGCCAGGTGAGAATCCTGGCCACAGGAACCTTCGCTTTATCCACACTCCCCTTATATAAAAGAATTGCAGAGGTAAGTGATCCATAGCTGGTAAGGGAACTCTGTGGTTATCAGAACTTAGATGTCCTCTGTCTTTCTGCTTCTGCCAGCCTAGTACAGAGCTTCCATTTTAAGGCTCTAACTTGGTTCAATATGGCTGCCAGAGCTCCAGCCATCACCTCCTGGGCAAACGAGAGGGAGACTGTGGGCAGGACATCAAAGGTGGCACATACTCCTAGCTGAGCCAGCTTCTCTGGAGCAGCCTGCCCAAAAGTTCCACTGAACATAGCTATTCACTTCCCATGAACAGAATCTGGTACTATGGCCATGCCTGGCTGCTTAGAAAGCCAGAAAATAAGGTTTTTTGCTGCTTTCATTACCCACCCCCATCCCCAAATATAACAGGGATTCTCCTACTCAGGAAGAAAAGGGTTATACCTGTTGGACAGAACCAGCAGTTTCTGCCTCTCTAGCCCTGGCTACACAATCGTAACCTTGGTTTCTACATCTGTGAATGAGGAAAATCAACCCATGCTCCTCCTCTACCCCAAAGAAAAGCTGTGATGATGAAGTTAATTAAAACCGAAAGAAAGAAAAGTCTTTAACTCACAGGAAGGAAGATAAGCTGGTTGGGGGCCAGGCACACAGAGGAAAGCATCTTGGCCTGACTGTTCCCCCCCTGATGTCAGTACTCCAGGGGGGCCAGCTAATTATGGGCTTTCTGCCTGCAGAGCCTTTTGAAACATCAGAATTCTTTTGAAATGTGACTAATTACCCCCTACCTCACTTTAAGCCTAGGTTTTTATTGTCTGAGGCTTTTTTCAAAATGAGCCTCACCTGTGTTGCTGCCTGGCCAGGTGGACTTACAGCGTGAACCTTACATGGGGGGAGAGACAAACAGGCCACTGAGACAATCTGCTCCCCTGCCGGCGCCCAGTCGGACCAGCCTCCTCCGCTCCAAACCTGTGGATGGATTGCTAAGGAGGAGTAAAATCGAGTTCTGCCCCTCTCCCTTCCCGGCCCCAGCTCTGGTGGAGGTGTTAATGAGTGCTGGAGGGCCCCCAGGCTGGGAGAAGCAAGTGATCCTGTGGGACCGGAGAGCAGCTCTGCAATAATAGGATGCTCGTTGTCCCAGGCACAGGGGTCTGCACACCATGGGGATGAGATCGAAATGTCACTGTCACTGTCATGGGAGGGGGAGAAGGAGGAAGAGCAGGAAACAGCAGAGAAGGAAGGAACACACGAGGATCTCGTTTAGAAAGGCAAAAGCAGACTCCAAGCCCAGTGCCCTGCATCGGGCTTCGTTATCCTCAGAAGACGCAGTAAGAGAAAGAAAGCAGGAGGGAAGAAGAGACTGAGGACAGAGGGAAAAATGAAGATGCCAACTTAACTCTAGGCCGTCTTCAATGTCTGCAAAGCCTGAGAGAGTGACAGACCCTTGACTAAAACTAAAGAAGGTTGCTCCTGCACCTCAGTATTGAAAAAAGCCAGGATTATTTTTCCTGAGCTCACATTTCCCTAGAGCACTAGTGTAGACAACATTGAGGTCTGAGAGAAATCAGGTGAAAACAGGCAGGGATTCCATTAGGCATTGTGAAAAATTCTCAGCTGTAATAGCTTCCCAGAAGAGAATATATCTGAAGGGTCTTGTAGGATGAATAGGAGTTCACTGGCTGGACAAGGAAGGAAGAGCATTCCAGTCAGAGGTGACACCATGTGTAAAGCCCAGTGGTGTGAAATCGCCAGGGATGTTCAGGGAAGTGCAGCTGGTTGAGCCCAGCTGAATATGGCTTTGTAGTGGAGAATGGCTGGGGATGCTGTTGGAAGTCCCAGGTCCCGATCCTGGGATGATCACAAGTTATCTAAAGAATGTGGGCCTTAGCAACAGGTCCCCTGGAAGCAAAGAAATATGTTAGCGAGAGCAACCTAATCGGAAGCACATTTTTAGAACAAGCGCACCAGCTGCAGGAAGGGAAATGGACTCAGGAGATGAAGGTTTGCAGCAGGAGGACAAGCGGAGGGCCCACCGCGATGCTCTGAGCCCGCAGTGACTGTGGAACAGTGGGACGGGGAGCAGAAGCGCCCAGAAGAGGGCTGTTGACAGGATTTGGTGGCTGGTGAGATGTACAGGAATCTACAGTGACTCCTACACTTCCGGCCCATGTGAACACCATTAACCAAATAGGAAATATGATGGAAAAAGAGTTTGACGGTGAAATGATGTTTGCTTTCTGACATTTCAGTTTGAAGTGGCAGAGGGACCTTCGGGCGGAGACAGCCAGGAGGCAGTTGTCTATGAAGGGGCAGGAGCTGTAGATGAATGGGTCATCCAGACCCACGTGACCCTGCAGTCTTTTTCTCATTTAAATCACGGGCCTATTGTCTTGCCTCAGGCCTCTAGGACTGGGAGCACATCTGGAGTTGAAGAGGTGACCCACTTGGGAGGGCAGACTCTTCCCAGAATGACCAGGAAGGTTGAACAGGAGTCCCCAGGGGCAGCCCTGCTTGTGAGAATGGGCTCCACACCCAGACAGACAGTTCCTCCTCGGAGCCCCTCCGGGTCCCACTGGCTGAGCAGCTGCTCCCGTAAGGAGGAAAATGTGGAGGAGAAGCAAGCTCTCCCCAAGAGGCCTCCAGCCGGGCAGCTGGAGCCCGCCCTGACAGGATGAGCGCAGAAATGGAGATGCAGGGAGGGGGCAAAGATGGGATGTGGGAGGCCGTCCGAGGTGAGGACTCGGGTGGCAGGGCGCCGGGAGAGGGGGCAGAGAGGCATCAAGGGGGCCTCCAACAGGCTGGATCCAGAGACCCACAATCCCAACTTTGCCCTGAGTCCTTTGGAAGCAATGCTACTGTTTCTTTCAGTGGCCTGGGGAGTGTGGGCAGTGGGCAGCTGCCGCCTGTCTGCTGGGGGATTCCCACTGCCACCCTTGTCCCCTGAGGGGCTGGACCGCACAGCCCCTCCAGCAGGCCCGCCTTGGCTATTCCTGAGACAAACGCCTGCCAACAGGTAACCTGGCGGGGCAGATTCCTCCTGCCTCTCCGGTTGGGAGTGGAAATGAGGTGAGCCTCATTGGACTTGCTGAGAACCTGACAGTTCTGGGAAATTGCAAGGCTATCTATTCCCCTCTCCAGCCTGAACCCTGGAGGGAGAGAGATGAGCCCACTCTAGGGGATACTGCTGAAGTCAAGAGGCCTTGCCTGTGACCCTGAGGGGACACTGCTGAAGTCAAGAGGCCCTGTCTGTGACCCTGAGGGGACACTGCTGAAGTCAAGAGGCCTTGCCTGTGACCCTGAGGGGACACTGCTGAAGTCAAGAGGCCTTGCCTGTGACCCTGAGGGGACACTGCTGAAGTCAAGAGGCCTTGCCTGTGACCCTGAGGGGACACTGCTGAAGTCAAGAGGCCTTGCCTGTGACCCTGGTCGCAAGGTTGGAGGACCAGATAGTGCTTCAGAGAGCAGCAAGGGCTAAGGGTCATTGCGGGATCACCAATGCAGAACAGGCCATGGCTTCCCAGCTGAGGCCAGAAGGGAGGTTGGTCCCATGGACTCCCAGGTAAGGGGTGGGGTGGGCATAGGGAAACAGGTCTCTGGGGTGAAAAAATAAAAGATGTTTGGGATGAGAGGAGAAGACCACTTCCCTGCTTGGCAGCATCTCCTCGCCATTGCAGAAACCATGGACCAATTATTCCATCAAGTTAGATATTAGAGAATCCAACTTCATTAGAGCTTCAAGGCGCATGAAACGTTAATCATGGAAACCTTGATATTCTGCGGGAGACTTACTCTGGAAGGAAAAAAACACACTTTCATTTTCCTTTGAGGTTAATAGAAGGCTAATTTGAAAGCACTCGGTTAATGAGAAAGCTAAAAATACCTCTCGTAGGATCACATGCCTCAGTCTTGGCCTCAGCAGCTCCAACCTCTCCGGAGCACGAAGCCACCTTCAGGAGGGAAGAGCAGCTCTCCGCACACAGAGAACCAGAGCCCGCTGGCCAGCGCCCACCCGGCACAGGGCAGGTCGTCCCGAGGCTGCCAGGTGGATGTGGAAGAAGGCAAGGGCCCAGGGTGCGCAGAGAGCCAGCACCATCCATGTGCCCCCATGGCCGACTCCCCAGGGCTGCCAGGTGTGGGGCTGGGATCCCCTGGGCCACACGTACCCCCCGCCCCACCCAGCTCTGCCCACCCGGGTATCCACCCAGGTGGAGGACAGTGTTTTCTCCGGGGGAGGGAACTAGACAGCAAGCCCAGGGATGGTGGCAGCAGCTCACCAAGTGACTGAAGCCAGAGGGCGGGAAAGAGGTTCAGGGGGCATGTGTGTGAGAAACCCAGAGAGGAGCTGATTTCAAAGAAGAGAAGCCCTGAGGGCTGGCAGCTCCAGGAGCTGTTCAGAGGGGAGACAGGCTCTGCAGGCTCCTAGAGGGCTCCTCTGAGAATATGACCTGGGAGTCAGCTGGAAGCCACCAGGTATGTCTGTCCTCCAGCATCTCCACCTGCCAGGAGCCAGGCTGAGGGATGTGGGTTTGAGGCTGGCAGGGCCAGGGGCTCTCTCCCCCTGCAGCCAGAGACCCAGGACCTCCGAGGGCCTCAGACGGTGCCTCTGTGCTCACGAGATGCTGTGGTTCCCTTTGCTCTGCAGCCCAGGCTTTCCAGGAAAATGAAGAAAACAGAAACAAGAAGGAGAGGTCTGGGGACAAGGAAGGGACCTGGCTCTGCCCCCCACTCCAGGAACCCTGACTCTCTGCCCAGAGCAGGCTTTTCAGAGAGCCCGGATCTGCAGGGGTGGGGGCCGTGCCCTTCCTCGGGGTGCAGCCACCCCCCACCATGTGCCCATGCCATGCCCCATGCAGCTCTGTCCTCTGAAAAGTGCTTCCTTTCTGTCTCCTCTTGTCTCTGTCAGTAACACATGAATTTCTCCATTTCAAGAATGCCATTAGCAGGCATTCTGAGTGTCAGAAACACATGCCAGACTCCTTCTTCCCAAGCTGGATCTGGTGGAGTGAAAGACAGGGCAGGTGTAGCCACAAGCAGGTAGAAGGAAGAAATGGTGACCCTACTCTGAATTCCTCTCCCCTGGGCTCCAAGGGCAGGAAACCAAGGCCCAGTCATCAGTCGTGCAGTCAGCCTTTGTCAGAGGCTGACAATGTGTCATGTGCTGATGAGGGATGTCACCACCAGCAGAAAACGCACAGATGGGGTTCTGCTCCATAGGGAGATAAACATTAAACAAATAAATCCACCTAGTCCTTTTTTTGAGGAGTCTTGACTTGTTCGAGTGCACGCATGAAATGGTTTTGGGTATTCCTGTAACTGCCCCTGACTGCAGTCTGCCGAAACCCCCTTGCCTACTCCCTTAAGACATTCGGCCAAACTATACACAATTTTCAGCCATGCTCAGTTACTAGAGCTGTCTCATGCCAGTATTTAGTCCGAGTCATTTTAAATCTTCGTCTCAGCGAAATTCAGAGCTCTGTTCAGCAGACCATACCCGGCCATGACTGTAGGTCTGAAGCTGGGGTCTGCCCTTCACCCTCTCCCTCCCCGCTTCCCTGCCCAAGGCCATCTTCTTGCTGGTGGCCTAAGTCTAACCAGCCATTGCGGGTCCCACTGTTAGGATGGGAAGCACATGGACCCTGTCGGGGCCTCCTCAGAGCACCATTCCTTGATCCGGGAGGCCCAGCCCCTGAGCCCCTGCTTCTTCCCCTCCCGCATCTCTTCCAGCCTCTTGCCCCTCACCCAGGGAGACCTTGTTGGGTGCAGAAGCTTTGGCTGAAGCCCAGCTCTCTTCCACGGTTTCACTCCCTCCAAGGCAGGGGCAAGACACCTTGCCCACCAACGGTGGGAGAGTGGACGACATCTTGGCTGCCCCTGGGACCTTGCTTCTCTAGCCAGCTCCATCCCCAACCTGCCCAGGAGCAAGAGGACACCAGAAAATCCGTTGGCTCCACTAATGGCCAACCAGGAGCCTCCATGAAGTAGGGGAGAAAGTCCCCCTGCCCTGCCCCCAGGGGAAGGGAGAGGATGGCCTTCCTTCACAACTCTGCCCTTCAGCCCAGCCAGTTTCCTCCAGCCTCCAGCCTGGGGTGGGGGTCGGGGGAAGGGGGAACAGTGATAGTAATGGTCTAACATTTTATGTAAAGCGCCTATTTTCCCGCTTGTGCATGAACTCGTTTAATTCTCACTCCACCCTGTAATGTAGATGCTATGGGTATTTCCATTTTAGAGCCGAGGAAACAGGCACAGGGAAGTGAGAGCTCGTCCAAGGTCACCCAGGGCGTACCTGGGGCTGGATTCAGATGCTCCCAGGCTGGCAGAGCGGCCATGGCCCCAAGGCGGCATCTCCTGAGCCCTGGGGTGGGGGTGGGGCTCCCTGAACATAAGAGGGATTGAACCGAGTGCCTTTCCCCTCCTTGCAGGACACGTTTGTCCTAAAAGCAAGGGACTTTGAAGGAGGGTTTTAACCAGAGTTAGGACAGGTCCTGAAGACAGCCTCTCCCACTCGCCAAAGACCAGGGGGGTTGGACAGGTTACACAGCCACTCACGTGCCAATGGACCACCCCTGAGTCCTTGCCTGGTTCCTGTGACCCACCCAAACTCATTTCTTTCAGGGAGTAGAAGGGCAAGTTGGAGGGGGTAACCAGGAACAGGTGGGCTTGCCCCAGTGCTTTGGGGGCCCTCCTAAAGTGACTTGGAGTGTCTGTGCAGCAGCCTTGGGCCCAGCAAAGGAGAGGCAGCCGGGTCTGCCTGCCTCGCCAGTCCTCCGGAATCCCTCCCGTCTGGGGAATCTATCGCTCTATGGAACATAACTCTGTAATGTGCAACTAATGTTCTGTGGACAGTTACACAGCAACACCGCTACAGACTTGGCGGCAGCAGGCGGGACATCGCCCCCTCCCGCAGACACAGCACGGCCTGACCGCCATGCATGGCCTCCTAGGAAACAAGAACTGGGTCCTGGCACCCATCTTTCCCAAAGCACAAGCATAGAGACCCCGATCCCTCATGGCTGTCTGACGGAGACCATGGGGACAGGGAACCTGGTGGCCTCTTACCAGCTGCTTTGCAGACAACACCCTGTTTAACCTTCGGAATGCCCCCAAGGGGAAGGTGGGAAGGTGTCTTCCCCACCATATGATTGAAGAAACAGAAGCCTACACTAGTGCGCACACCTCAGAACTGGAGTTCAAACTGCTCTGATCAACTGCAAAGCTCTCGACCCCTCTGCCAGGATACAAGGTCCATCACTCAAGCTCTCCACATACCCATCTCCTCCCGTGTACAAAGGCAGGCATTAGGTCCCACCTGCCCGAGCTCTGGGAAGGTCCGCTGTTGACAGAGTGCCCGGCAAGGGCTTGAACGCTGTTGTATTAGTCTGGAGTTTTCCAGAGAAACATAAACAACAGGCTAGAGAGAGAGAGTGAGGGATTTATTGCAAGGAATTGGCTCATGTGATTGTGGAGCCTTAGTGAATCCAAAATCTGACAGGGTAAGGTAAGGCAGACAGACTGGAGATTCAGGGAAAAAAACAATGCTTGAGTCCAGCAGCTCTCTGCTGGCAGAATCCCCTTTTGCTCAGGGAAGTTCAGTCTTTGTCCTAGTCAGGCCTTCAACTGACTGGGTGAGGCCCACCCACCTTATGAAGACTAATCGGCTGTACTCAGAGTCTGAGGATTGAAATGTTAATGTCATCCAAAACACACCTTCACAGAAACATCCCGAACGATGTCTGACCAACTATCTGGGCACTGTGGCCCAGCCATGTTGGCATATAAAGTCCACCATCACAACAGGGAGCACCCACCTGTGACCGGCACTTCGGGCAGAGATGCTGGCCCTGCCATCAGCATCCCTGGGGCTTCATCGTGAGGTGTGGTACCCACAGCCGGTGTTTGTAAGTGCATGGTGTATCCGTGGAAATGTGGGGGGGGTCATGAGTGAACACGTAGGCATGTACGCAGCTCTAAAGGCATAAGATACCCCCAAGCTTGGGTGAGCCAAGCTGTTCCCAGAGGCAGAGCTCACAAAGGCCATTTCATTGACCCATGAGGACCAGGGGTAGGGAGCCATGGAAGGAGGCAGCAAGATTGGGGTCCAGAACCTGGCTCCTGGCTGTGTCCCCAGATAGAGCAGTGAAAGTAGGACAATGAACCCAGCCACACCGAGCAACCACAGCCGGGAGGATGAGACGTGCTAACGGATGTAAAGCCCCTCGCTGGGCCCAGCCCTGCACACAAGAAACGTGAGCACCTTCCCTCCCCAGCCTTGCTGACTAGAGGAGCACGTCCAAAGCGGAGCAGAAACTTAATTAGGATTGGAAAAATGTGAATTCCAAGGCTTATTAAATTCATGATATTTTTACTTACCATGTACCCAGAAATATATTTAGCAAAGCAATTTACACCTTCACTGGCTGATGGATTGTGGTTTTTAAAGTTGGGTTTTAAGATGTAAATGGGCTCCAATCAGGGTTTGCCAGGAGAATACCCTCCCCTCCATACCGTCCTGGTCCTCTGGGCTCCAGCCTCACCTGGGCAATCTCCTGGGATGGACGAACAGCCCCGTGTTTCCACCCTCCACGGAGGCTCTGCTGGGCCCATCTCTGACCAGCAAGGAGAGAGAGGAGGCGGGGAGCAGAGAGGCAGTGTAACAATGATGATGACCATTTATCAAGCATTTGCCATGTACCCGATGCTGAGAGCTTTACCTCTGGTAACTCACTTGCCCCTCACAGCAGCCCCCTGAGATAAAGAGCACCCCACCAGATGTGTGACCTTGGGCAACTTGCTTAATCACCCCAGTGTCTCTGCCTCAGTTTCCTCATCTGCAAAGTGGTGGTAGTAATTGTTTTGTAGGTATGTGATAAGCACTAAGCACAGAGCCTGGAACTTATTAAACACTGAAAACTAGACATCAGTGTGACTGTGAAAGGGTAAATGACTTACTCAAGGTCAAATGGTTAGTAAGCTGTAGGATCGGGATTCAAAACCACGTGTAAAGACTGAAGCTCTAAACTGCATGTGGGGATGGACCTGCAGTACCCCAGCCCCCAGACCAGGCCTCTCTCAGCATCTGCCTTTGATATCCAAGTATAAGAACAGAGGAATGGGAAGGGGGTGTCTACGAGGTTTGGTTGGACATCCCCCCAAAACATACACCCAGGAAGCCCAGGTAGGATTCATGCTTTTGTGAGCTGCTGACTCTACCTGAGAGAGAGGCTCATTCCCCAGCATCCAGGCTACCCCAGGGCAAGCCAGCTGCAGCATTCCTGCCCAGCCCCTTCTCTCTTCTGTTTGCCACTGTCCTCGCGTCTGGAGTGTCCTTGCCCCAAACAAGGGCTTGCTGGAGTAGGACAAACGGCTGCCCTTGAATTTTTATTTATTGAAATAATTTGCTTACAAATCAGATTGTTAATGCAAAGCCAAATACTGCCCCTGCTCAGATTAAATCATCACCAATTCCAAATAAATTAATTTAACTGTACACAGAACACCAGACTGAGTAAGGCTGGTGAGCTCAGGATCCTCCTGCCCAGGTTGGTAACCCTTTCCCAGGAGAGGAGCTAGATGGCAACATGGCTGGGGACCAGGATAGCCGGGTGGGAGGGTCACCGGCACCCTCTGGGAAGAGTTACGCCCAGCCCAAGAGAATCCTGCCAAGCTCTCTCCTTCCACCGCCACTGTTAAACAAGCCATGCTTCCATGCCTCTGGGATTGTGTGTGGAATGCAACCACTCCCCTTCTCTTCCTTCCTTCTGGGCTGACTCCCAGACCTATGGAATCCTTCCTTGTGCTTCAAAATGACACTACCACCGTGAAGGCATTCAGGATTTTCCCAAGTAGAATTACTCTTCTGTCCCAGAACTCCTGTTTATGGCCCCTTTCCATCTGTGGTTTTATTATACTTATGAACTCAACTGTAGTTCCTCGAGGCCAGAGACCTTTGTCTTTCGTCATCTCTGAAACGTTGCCCCCATTTCTGCCTGGGGCTTAGCACATTCAGGTGTACATGGTAGCCGCTCAAAAGATGCTTATTGACTTGAATTGAGATATATTCTAGAAAGATGTTTTTTAAATTATCTTGAGTAGAAGAAAAAAGTCCTTTATGAAAAACAGCAATCTAAGTTGAATCACAGGATGTAGGAAGAAAGACCTCTGCTAACAGAGGCGGCACCCAAGGACATATTGTTCACCAGCTGGGCCTTTTCCTGGACCACTGCCCCCTCCCACCCAGCCCCCTTGGCAGTTCACATGACCCCAGTCCCCCACCACACCTGGCTTCAAAACCAGCAACCAGTAGGATGAGAGGGGCCCAGAGAGCAGGTGAGGGTTGCCAACTGCACTGGAAGGTTCTCAGAGACCCCAGAAGAAGCAGCCCAAGGACGAAGAAGGACCCAAGAGCTTTACACAGACCGAAAGTTAGGGACCTACCCAGAGTATGAAGATAGATACAAAACTCGTTTCCAGCATCTCTTAATAGTTTCCAGTGGGAGGCCTGGAAGGGGAGACAAGGATGGGAGACAACTCCACCCCACGTCTGATTCCTTGTGATGTTACACAAGGGGCTTCATGCAGCAGATGGCCACCATGGGAATAATCCATGTAGCATTTCAAGAAAATATGTTCTGGTCTTACTTCTCCCCCAGAGGGCCCCCTGCCAACCACAAGGCAACCAGAGGGACGTGTGCCCCAGACCCCAAATCCTCTCCCTCTCTCTCTACTTGCCCCTCTGCGGCCACCAGGCAACAACAACCTTCCAACACTTCTGGCAGGCAGTGGGGACTCACTTCAGAAGCCAAAGGACTCAGAAGCACCCTGAAAATATCTGACTTGCAAATCAACTCCAGTAAGTGGAGTGTTTAACGGGTCAGCCATGAGGGCTGCATTCTCAACAGTGAAATTGGGCAATTACCTCCCTTGATCTTGTGGGTTTTGCCTGTAATGGGAGTGGAGCCCTTCCTCTGAGTTTCTCCTCTGCAGGTGGCCACCAGGAGTGGCAGAGGCTCAGGGGGACAAATGGAAGCTTTGCTTGGGGGTGACTATGCTCCAGCCCCGGGGCCCTGGGCTCTGACCGCAGAAGCCTGGCCTGTTACCACATCCCCCAGACGAGCAGACCGTGAGGGCACACCAGGAGGCACCTGAGATGTACACCCCCCCGCTTCTGGGGTAATCGCAGGAACTGCACCCCAGACCATTAAGCTTGACCTTGCCCCACCCCATCTCAGAGTCAGCCGGCCCCATGTGGGCGTTCCCTCCAGAAAAGACAAGCACCACTCCTCTCGGCCTCTGCAGGCATCAAATAATAACAACAACAATAATAATAACACAAAATAAAGAACAATTGAATGTGGTTTTTATTTTCAGGCATAAAAGTAATACATACGATTGTAAAAAACCTGAAACGTGCAGGCAGGTGTGAGGAACAAAACTAAAATCACACAATCCACCATGAGAGTAACTGCTATTAACATTTGTCACATCATATCAAGACTTTTCCAGAGTGCGTGTGTGCCTATTCGTCATATTGTAAAGCCCTGTCAGGATCATACCATATATCCTTTCCAATGAGCAAGATATCGTGCGCCTTTCTCACGTGACTAAATAGTCTTCAGGTTTCCCTTGACTGCTGCCTGGTCTTCGGGGTTTTGGTCATGGAGGGTGCAGGGTCCAGCTGTCCCCATTCCCGAGGAGAGCATGCCTGTGGTCCTCCAGGAGAGAAGGGAGGACCACAACACGCATTAACCAACGGAGTCACTGACTTATCAATTTAAACATTTAAAAGGCAAAGAGAATCACGGTTAATCAAACCTTCAATTAGTCAGAAGGTGGAGGAGCTGAAGCCACCACTTCAATTTAAGCTTTAAATGATGAGCAAGGGAAGTAGCTCCCTACGTCCTACTCAGGAATCCCACTTTTCTCAGGACTACAACATCCTAAAATGTTGACCATCGCGGCCCCCAGGTTGGCCGGCTCACCCCTGCAGGACTGGTCCCTTTGCCAGTCAGCTGCTGTTCAACACGCCTCCCCACACCTTCAGGAGCGGGTGCCCAGGGAGGTTTCCCCCAGGAGCTTGGTGAGATTCATGGGGGCCATGCACACTGCGGGGGAGTGCATGTGTAGGGGGTGATCAGGGTGGCCACGGCAGACGGTGAGTGCTGAGAGGCTAAGGTCACATGGAACAGCCCAAGGTCAAGGGCTGGGGCGAGCACAGCAACTTTGGTGGTACAGCTGTGAATTCAAAACAAATCAAACCCACTAAGTCTGTTCTCCATTTTTCTCAGTGGTTCTCAGCTGGAGGTGGTCTTGTCCACTAAAGGACATTTGGTCGTCACAACTGGAGGACAGAGGTACTACTGGCTCCCAGGGATGGGGGCCAGGGATGCTGTTACAGATTCAGCAGAGCTCATGGCGGCCCCCACCCCACAGGAGTGGCTCCAAATGGCAGGAATGCAGAGATGGAGACATCCTGCTTTCTCTTCTCTTCTTTTGTCTCTGCAACACACGCTTACGCCCTTCCGGATTCACAGACGCAGGTGCTTATGAATCCCAAAGGCAAGCCCAGAGTGGCTGAGACTAGAACACCCAAGTTCCAAAGAAAAGTGGATGGAGCCCGGAAGGGGCAGGAACAGGGCATGTGTGGAGTCATGCAAATTTGGTGTTAATGAATTCAAGCTCTCTCCCAAAGTTCTCAAGGGCCTTTAGAGAGTGACCTTGGAAACCACAAACATTTGGCTGCCCTTCTCAGGTTGAATGAAGGCACATTCTGCCTGCAAAGTGGTAGGACATTGTCTGGGGCAGGGGGCAAGTTGCCCTGGGACAA
Organism: Smutsia gigantea; assembly: GCA_032199065.1. Classification (NCBI taxonomy): domain Eukaryota; kingdom Metazoa; phylum Chordata; class Mammalia; order Pholidota; family Manidae; genus Smutsia; species Smutsia gigantea. The sequence goes on along the minus strand of JAVSCE010006922.1, from coordinate 516,533 downwards.
TATTGTGAACTGTAAAGAGGACGGGACAGGGGACAGGGTCTTGAAGGGTACATCCTTTGGACATTAAAGAGATTTGTTCTTCCTGGGACTCTGTCCACTAACCCAAACTCTTGAGATGAGAAAGAGTTAAAAATGGCAACTTGCTATTTGTGGCCAATGCACTGGATGTTGGATTGACTTGATGGTGTTGGGAGAAGCTGTCCTCTCAAGGTCACAGGTTTAAAGGCCACACTACTGCATGGAGGGCCAAGGTCACCCATTTTTAATCATCTGAGGAGGTGATGTGTCCTCACATTGGAACTTGGGGTTTAGATATGAGCCTCTGGCCTTCATCTCCTGGCCTGGCCCCAAGAAGAGCAGTTGTTGAGTTGATGGTGGATACTGAGAAGATGCCACTGTTCGGCTCATCCTGAGAGAAAGAGACTGGAGAAGAAACTTCACTTCCTTCATGGACTTTCAGAACTGGGTTTAGGAAGAAACAGCAAATCTGAAAAACAGCAAATCTGCTGACCCCACTTAGTGACAGAACATCTGTCTCACAGCACACATGGAGTAGGAGAATGGGAAACATGGATACCCCAAATATCTGTGTCATTTTCCCTCTTTTTCTAAGGACTCTCATATCTCCTGGAAGCTCCTTGAAAAGGCCTGGCATTGGTGTGGATTCAATCGGCAGAGACCCTTCTATAAAATAAGCATTTCTTGAACACCTGTTGTATACAAAGCACTGTGCCCCATACTAGTACAGTGCCTGGCCCAGTAGGTATTTAATAATCTAGTGAGGAAGACAGATATGCCAGCTAGCAATTCAAGGCAGAATGAAATAAAAACATCACCTTGCCTTCCTTCTATGTCCACCTGGTCAAAGCGAAGCATGGCTCCCTGGGGTGCAGAGAGCTGAGGAAATGTCTTCCGCGAGAAGACCCTAAGAACTCAGAGAGGCTTTCCCAAGATAGACCAGCTCACTGTCCCTGTTCCTTTCTTTAGAGTCGAGTCTACAGAGCAGAGCCACAGTGGCACCGTCTTTTCTGCGTTCTCATCGAGACCGTGATCTCTGCTGGCAGTGGGACAGGCTTGGCTTTGGGGACTGGCCAATCCAGAGACCACACACCCACTGGCTGGGGGCGGGGGGAGCCTTGGGTACTGAGCTTGGAGCATTACCTCATCTGGAAAGCGAGCTAATTTTGTCCTCCCTGGGGGAGTAGCTGTGAGAATCATGGATGCAGAGGAGTGAGCACACACTCAGTGTCGGGCACCCAAAACACTTCGGGGTGCTTTCCTCCCATGCTGGGCTGTGCACAGAGGGTGTCCCAGCTCCCTGAGCTCAGGGCCCCCTCCTCTTGATTGCCCCACAGCTCCCTGGTGGACCACACACCATTTTCCTATGCTGGAACTGAATAAATGTCTATTGGCTGAATATTTAACACCACGTGTTTATTGTTAGGAGGATCACATTTTCAAAAACAAACATGATGACATGCCTAACAAGGAGAAGCATATGCAAGGCAGGGACAGAGGGAGCACTTCCAGGGAGGTCGGTCCTCGGAGATCGGACTCTTTGGGCAGTGAGATCAGGAGCAACCTACCCGTGTGTCTGACTTCCCCATCACTGTCTGGAAACAGTTATTCAGGTGGAGAAGGATGAGGACCAGAGAGGATGGGACCCGGGCCAGGTCACAAAAAACATTCTATTTTAAGAATGATTAGCTCCCAGCTTCATCCTTCAGCACTTCTCTCTCTCCATCTTAAAAAGTACAAGTAAGATAGGAGAAAATCTACTCGGCAGGCAAGAAAATTTCCCATGACATTCAGATTGTCCAGGGGCCACACTGGGAGGAGGGGCAGAGGGAGGATCTGGGAGGCCAAGCAGGGGTCAGCAAACCCTTCTGCAAAGGGCCAGATGGCACATATTTCCGGTTCTGCAGGCCTACAGTCTTGGTCACAAATATTCAGTTCTGCCACTGTAGTGTGAAAGCGGCTCTACACAACCCGTAGGTGAGTGGGCATGGCTGTGCTGCCAATGAAACTTTATTGACACTGAAATCTGAACTTGGTTTAATTTTCATGTGTCATGGAATAGTATTCTTTTGACTTTTTCAGTCATTTAAAAAGGTAAAAATCATTCTTAGCTCACAGGCTGTGAAAAACAGACGTCAAGGTGGATTTGGCCCATGGGCCATAGTTTACTGACCCATCTTCTAGAGATTTGGGATTATCAGTGGAGGGTATGGCATCCTCTCACTTCATACCCTCATCTTCCTCTTTGGAAAAGAACCTTCAGGCCATAGGGAAACACGTGTTCCCTTAGCCATAAGGCTTAGAGGTACAAATAATGCGTTGCCTTCTCTATGAAGCTGCTGGATTGGCTTGCCATCTGAGAATATTTATCCCAACTTGTTTTGCCACTAAAATGGGTGGACAGCCAGTGATCAAACTGGAAATCTGTGTTCTAATCTGTCTAGCCCTCTGACCCGAGGTGCCAGCCTGTGGCTTCTCCAGAGTAGGTATAACTGGCGGGAAACCATGTGGATGCAAACGGTCGTGCTGTGTCTCTCTCCTCCCAGAGTCCAGGAAACCAGAAGCCGGAGGGCTACCTGCTAGACATAGTTTCAGAGCTTTTGGTGCGTCACTTTGACTTTGTCCTTCGTAAATTGAACTCGGGAGCACTAAAGTATTCTCCTTCATAATGTGACAGAAATAAATGAAAAGCAGGCACTCCAGAAACCAAGACAAAGGAAGTCCCAAGTCCACGGCGGAATGCGGGCGGAGCCTAAGGCTTGTAAAAAGTAAAACTATCTGAAGGGTAGACAGGCGCAGCCTAGAGAACATTGTTACCTGCTCCCCTGACTGATTTAATATACATCTATAGGTGATAGAATTCTGAGAACTTATCAGAGGCATGAGGGAAGGAAAAGGTTTGGCTGGACCTAAAGGAAGCCAGACCATGGGAAAGACAACTTTAGACACGTTTCATAGACAGACACTTTCATTCATTCATGAAATATTTATTTGCTGCTTATTATGCTCCAAGCACTAGGCTAGGTATTGAGAGAGTCAAGTTGAGTAAGACCCAGCACCTGCCGTCCCAGAGCCCAGGAGCAGCGTTTAGCAGGCTGGAAGGTGTCAGGAGCAGGGAGAGCTGTCAAAGCCTCGGGGATGTGCCCCAGGCATGCAGCCCACAGGCAACTGCTCCCTTGTGGCCGTCCGGCTACCTGCAGCCTTCCTGGACCTGAGAGTCTGGTGAGAGAGGAATGAGGTTCCGTGGGTCCTGCGGGGCTGTCCCACCCCCACACCAAGCTTGCCCCCAGGAGAGGGGCATCCCCGAGCCAGAAAGACCAGTGAGACTGCAGAAGCGCATTTGCCTCACCTCTATCTGTCCTGCTGCCCCAAAATCTCCACCCTTCCCTGCGCTGCAAGGGAGCTGCCCAAGGAAGGTATGGGAGGAGGTGTGCACGGCTGGTGGGGAGAACAGAGGGAGAAAACAAATCAAAGGCACTGCCTCTGGGCTCCCACGTGATCCCTCCTGCCCGGTCAGCGCCCTGTCGCTGCCACTGACGGTTTCGTTTTTGAACAAACGCAGCAGATAATTGCAGTGGAGCGGCCAATAAGTAACGTTTGGTCTCCTTTTTACAGCCATTCCCTAGGGCCCCATTATGGTAATTTTTCTTCTATAACTGGCAAATTGTATAAAGAGTCAGATGATAAACCAGCAAGCAAGACAGAAATTTGCAATTTAATACAACTGCCTGTGTCCCTCCCCTCCCCCATCCCGGGGAGGTCAGGGCCTCTGATCCTGGGTCCCCTGGCCCTGCCCTCCAGCTCCCTTCTCTAACCCTTGATGGGTGCTTTCTCCAGGTATTATGTAGCATACGCAGTAAGGCCCAGGGCCCTGGAGGCAGGCAGCCAGGCCTGACCCCAGCTCCACCGCTTACCGAATGGGTGTCCTTGGGCACAATCTACACGGTGCCTCAGTTTCCATTTCTGTACAGCGGGGATAATTATACCACCTACATGACCGGGTTTTTTTAGTGGATGCCTGATGCACGGCCAGTGTGCCATAAACATTCATGATATTATGATGAGGACTCGCCCTGGGTTCTTAGGACAATGAATCCCTAGTCAAGACTGTAGTTGTCAAATCAGTCTCCGCTCCCTTTGCGCGCCTCACATGTGCTCTTCGCACTACCATCATTACCACCTCCTGGGGCCACCGTTCTGCCTTTATATTCAGAGTCCAGGGGTCCTTGAAAGGGTCTGCAGTGAGGATACCAAGGAACCAGGTCCCAGGTCCCAAGAAGATCTGTCTCTCTCTCTCTCTCTCTCTCTCTCTCTCTCTCTCTCTCTCTCTCTCTCTCTCTCACACACACACACACACACACACACAAGGCTTCAGCTACACTCTACTGGCCGCATCCTCGCCAAGCCCAGTTTCAGGAATTCTGGAACCATCCACTGGCCTTGAAGCTCTGCTCTGTCACCTCCAGCTGTGTGACTCTGGACAAATGAGTCCCTTTCCCTGCCCTAAAATGGGGATAATAACATCTACTGTCACAACGCCTCAAGGGTTAAGAGGTGCCCATGCCTGCCACCCAACAAACACCAGTTGAATGTACCAATTAGCTGATTCTGAAGGGCGCTAACACCCTTGGCCCGGTATTTGGCATGGTGGTTACATTTGACAGGGATGGCCCAGCCTTTCATGCTCAAGAGAAGCTAAGCCGTATCCAGAAAATCCTGCCAAAAACCTGGGATTATTAGTTTAGTCTCAGAAGTGAGGCCTCTGGGGACTCTGCATGCCCTATCTTTTCAATTTACAGCCAAGGGCTCCTCCAGCAGCTGGGGTTGTTTCACAGTGGATTTTTTGAGGGTTATTTTTAGAACTTCATATAACCCCTGGAGACCATTGGCGATTCCAAGGCAGACCTGGGAACTGAGGTCATTTCTGCATTGTGATGGTGTTTTGTCCACCTCACTGGGTGTAGGTGGGCTGCTTTTCCTACACAAAAATGAGTCACAGACCATGGTGAGGACTTTGGTGGTGGTGTCACAGCTAAAATCATTCATTCATTCATTCCACACATACACACCGACCTCCTATTATGTCCCAGGTCCGACCTAAGTGATACATTAGGGAACAAAGCAGACATTTCCCACCTTCATAGAGCTTACGTTCCAGTGTGAGGACACACATGCACATCACACACACACGATAAACACAGGAAGTAGGTGACGTAAGGTGATAGGTATCGTGAGAAAAACAGAGCAGAATAGGGGATCAGGCTGAATTCTTAACAGGGCACATGTATAGAATGGATTATCGTCCCTAGCTTTCTGCTCCCTCCTTCTAACAGAATCCTACACCCTGGCCCTTTGCAGGTGACTTAGCAGGGCCCCCTACCCTGCCTAGGGTAGAAGGAATACATTTCCCAGCCCCACTGATTCTGGGCATGGCCACATGACGTGTTTAGGGCGTGAGCTGCCATGATGCGGCAGAGGCTTTACATGTGCTCCCAAGCTTCGGTTTTGCCTCTTGTGTTTCAGTCTTTGCCATGTGAAGAGCACACCCAGATAAATGAAGACAAAAAGAGCAGACTTGAATCTACCTGGAAGCCTGGAGGAGCCAAGTCACAGCTGACGTACAGAGCCCGCAAACATGAAATAAAATGTCATAGGAGATGCTCTGTATTTGTTTTCTACGGCTGCCATAGCAGACCCCCTCACTCTTAGTGGCTTAAAGCAACACAAATGCAGGTTGGCTCCAGGTGTCAGAAGGATAATATCAAGGTAGCAGCCAGCAGGGTTCTTCCCAGGAGACTCTGGGGAAGGCTTTGCTTCCCAGATCATGGGTGTGTTTGGAATTCAGTTCCTTGAAGTTGTAACTCTGAGGTCCCATTTCCTGGCTGAATGTCAGCTGGGAACTTTTCTCAGCATTTAGAAGCTTCTCTCTGGTCCTTGGAGATGGTCCTTACATTTCATAATCACCAACAGGACACTGAAGGCTTCTCACACTTGGAATCTCTTTGATGTCCCCTCTGCCACATCTTTATTCTCCCTTTTCTGCCTTTCTGAAATCTTCCTGATTTCAAGGATTCATGTGATTACAATGGATCCACCCAGATATTCCCTATTTTAAGGCCATCTGATTAGTAACCTTAATTACATCTGCAAAGTCCATGCACAGCAGAACCTAGATTAGTATCTGATTGAATAACCATGGGAGGGTAATCTTGAGGGAACATTTCTATAATGCTATCTACCACAACCTGTCATTTGGGCTTGTTTCTTCCACAGTACTATCACAGAAGAAACCCGACTATTAGAGTGGTCAAAGTAGACCTCATTGAGAAGGTAACATCTGAGAGAAGACCTTGTCTAAGTCTTTTGTCTTCCCGTTGAAGCTTGAACCTACTTCGACCCAGCTTTAGCTGTGTCTGTGACAGTAATATCTAGAGGATGTAGAGCAACACAGAGGAGGAACCTGTCTCTGATAACCACAAGGAGCAGAGAGGCCCCACCAATCCTGGACATGCAGGACAGAAATGCACTTTGTGCTTTAATCTGCCACACTGTGGGGTCTCTCACCATGGCCTTGACCACTAAAGTTCACAAGTCCGACAGACGTGACGATACAAAACAATATGCAGAGGATGGACAGAGGGAGTGAGAAATGAGTGTAAGTGATGGAGAAAATAAACAAGTCCAAGTAAAGATGCAAAGCAAAGAAGGGCTGGTTCAGGAGGGTCAGATGGTGGGATTGGGGAGGCTACAGTGAGAACCAAGAAGGTACCACAGTGGGATTCCTACCACTGTCTGTGGTTGGCCTACAGGGGGAATCAGGGAGTTGTTCGTTCCTAGAGGCTGGATGGTAGAAAGTGACATCTATCTGAGACCTGTCCGTGTGTGCACCCCCAGCACCTAACGCTGTCACATAGTTACATGATGTGTCACAGGAAATACCTGTTAATTGATTGACAACTCAGAGGAATAGGTCTGACCCCATCACTTCCCTAGAGCAGGAGAGGCCCCCAGCTTCTCTAGACGAACGACCTTCTCCTGAGGACATGCATCACTGGGATGTCACTAGGTTGAGTTCCTATTCATTGAAACAACACTTCCAGGGCTGGGTGCAGTGTGGCCATAAAGACGAATGAGGTATGACTCCTGTCACTAAGAAGCTTGCCAACTCGGAGATGATATAAGATATGCAGGTAGATAACTCGGATAAGAAGGAGAAATTGATGTGTACCAAGACTAAGTATAGAGAGAGCGTTCCAGGAATTCCAAAGGAGACGATTACTTCCCGCTTGGTCAGGGGGGAAGGGGGAGGAAAGGCGGCAGAGGGGAAGATATGAGCAACACAGAAGGTGTGGCATTTGAGCTGATCCTGGAAGGAAGTCAAAGGAGAGCAAGCAAGGGAGAGGATGGCAAAGATGAGGCAGTGGTGCTGCTGGGAGGCTGGGGAGGGGGGCTAAGTCAGGCTGAGCAGGATGGGAGCAGTCAGCAGCTGGGGCCAGTTCTGCAGGTTCACACCACCATTGCCGCTCCCTCCCTCCATGCTGAGCAGCAAATAAGGGGTGTTTTGTTTAGAAGCTTCCAAAGATAAAGATTAGGAGGACTAGGAGACCCTCTCAATGATTCCTTATTCTGAGAAGCAGAAAAGTCCAAGCTTCAGGATTGGGAGGAACGTTACAGGTTGTCCCCCAACACCTGACCCTGAGCCCCAGCCTGCTCTGGTGTCTGCTGCTCCCCTCCCTGCCCCCAGCAGACCCATCTTCCCACTCAGGCGCTGGCTTAGGGCCTGCCACCCAGAACCCTGGGTCAGCGGGACTAAGATGGAATCTTCCTGCCGGGGTCACAAATCCCACCCCTCCTGAGCCTGACCAGATGAATTCCATGGTGGCCAGGCTCACCTCAGCACCCAGAGGTGCTCTGGGGACAGTGGAAGGAGCAAGAAGTTGGAAGCAGAGACCTGAGTCCCAGGGCATCCCGTTCACATGCTTCTCAAATCTTGTCAAAATGAGACAAACTTCAGAAATCCAAACAAGGAGAGGTTAGAAACAGCGCCCACTGAGCAATGGGGAGGGTGCCTGCGTCAGGTGATGGGAGTCCTTTGAGAGCCAGGTGGAAAGACGCAATGCTCTCTGCTGGGTGTAGGAAGGGTTCATACACATGGGTGACACTGGGCAGCGGCTGGGGACTTGCAGCGCACAGGGTCACTTCCCAGAGAACACCTGGGCTCATTTGTGCCCAAGGCCAGAAGCGTCTTGCAGACTTAGTTCCTCCCAGGTCCTGCCTCAGTCTGCTAGTCCCAGAAGATACATGAGAGGGGTCCAAGGACACAAGGGGACACCCAAGACTAAATCAGAAGGCTGGGCAATAGCCCTCCCGAACCCCCTCACTCAGACTGCAGAAGGGATGATAGCCAGCCTCTCTTTGCTTCTCCTTAAAGAGAAGAAGTGGAAGGAGGAGGGGATAGTGTCCCAGAACCCCTGTCTCCTTCCACGTATCTGATCCCCAAGATGGACCCGTGGAGATGGAACCTTCTAGAAATGATTGCCGTATCTTACACGGCCCTGTCTCCCCTCACAATGAAGGATGTAGAGTCGTGGGGCCCAGAAACAGCTGTCAGAGTGTGTTCCTGGAGAGCAGGGCATGGACAGGTGTGCGTCCAACATGATCTCTCGTAGCTGGGAGAGCCAGGGCTGGCAGTAAAGCCCAGCAGTGCTCACAGATTTCCCCAGATGCGCTGTTTTCCACCCAGGGTCTGTAGGCAAGCTGACAGTCCACGCACTGGCCTCATCTTGACCCAAGCCCAGAGCTGCCAGCTCTTGGCAGCCAGAACCCCAGAACGCCTCTGGATGCTGCTGGACGCTTTGATCTCCCCAGCAAGTGCCTGGCAGCTACAGTTTACCATCTAAATACTGCATCCGGAATCTGACAGAGAAACAAGCACCTGGGTGCCACCCAAATACAGCATCAACCCACAGACATGCTGACATTTCCATCTGCCCTCCGTCCCAAGAGCCCCTCTGTGCAAGAGAAGCCACAGGCTAAAAAGTAGGTCACCCTGCTCTGGGTGGAACAGGGCAGGTGTCTGCCAGATGCTCAGCTACCTGCTTGTCGGGGTGGGGGGGATGCAGTGAGGGTGTGATGAATAAGGGAGGGGCAGTTCCTTGTCTAACTCCCCAACAAATTGCAGCTGGATGAATGGGAATACACTTGGGTCTAGGCCAGTAGTTCTCAACCCCACCTACAAGTTAGAATCTCTGAAGGAGTTAAATTAAATTTTTAAAAATACTAATGTCTGAGCCCCACCCAAGACCAATTAATTCAGAATCTCTGCAGGAGAGGCTGAGGCATCGATAATATTTAAAAGCTGCCCAGGTATTCAAAGAGTGTGTGGTCATCAATGCACAGCTCCTGGTCCAGGCTGAGGGTCAACAGCTCTTTGTGGCTCTCAGAAGGGGAGAAAGGGCTGGGATGGGGGAGGTGCTTCTATGTAAAACATTCTAGCATTTTTCTACATCCACAGCCTTACACAGAGGTTCCCTCCACCTGGAATGCCTCCTCCCTCTCCATTTACCTGCATTTGGCCAATTTGACCGATTCTTCAAAACCTGATTCCAGTTCCTCTGGTTCTGACGCCTGCAGCTTGCGGTGTGTGCCTGCTCCTCAGGAGGCTGTGCTGTTGTGCACCGCACTTCCCACTGCTGGCTTGCCTCCCCTACTCCATCCTCAGCTCCCGGAGCAGATCTCAGTCCTAGAGACCCAGGACTCTCAAAGTGTTGTCTCCTGACCCCATCATCACCACCTGGGGGCTTGTTAGAAATGCAAATTCTCACCTGGGGGGTGGGAATCTGCATTTTAACTAGCTCCCTGGGTGATGCTGAGGGGCACTCCTGTTCCAGACACTGCTCCGGGCTCTAGCCACTGGCTACTCAAAGTGGGGTCCCTGGACCAGTAGCCTCAGCCTCACCTGGGAACTAGTTAGAAAGGCAAAATCTCAGGCCCCATTCCAGACACACTGAATCAGATCTGCATTTCAGCAAGATGCACGGTGGATGTGCATGCATTTTCACGTGTGAGAGGTGCTCATGCAGGCAGACTCCAGGAATACTTGGACTGGCTCATTGAAATGGGGAGGGCTGGTGAGCACCACTGTCACCTCATCATGAGGACCTGATCCCTTCCCTCAAGCCTGTTTCAGGAGATCCTTCAGCCTTTATTACAAGCTGCAGGTGCTGGGGGCCCACAGTGAGGTTCTAGAAAGGTTATTAAAATGCAAACAGCCTAGCCTCTATAACTGAGTGAGTGCACATTGATGAGCTACAGCTCCATGGTTGCTCTGTCTGGTTGTGGCACCCTGGCTGTCCACATTCCTGGCACTGTCCCCTGCACACAAGCCCCTTGACCCTGCCAAGGTGGTCTGTTTCCTTCAAGGGGCCGCCTCTGCAGAGTGACACCTGAATTTCCTCAAGGTTGTCGCCTAGACCAGACCAAGCCACTGCTCACTGCTCGCTGGTCCTCTCTCCTGAAATCTTGTCCCTTTTGAGGTCCCCTGGGCATGCTCCCTTTAAATGTGCTGGAGAGGGATGGCATCAGACTCTAGTTCCAGGAGTGGGACTCAGCTGGGCTGGGAAAGGGGGGGACGAGGGGCCGTGAGCTCTCCCCTGACCTGTTACCCACTGTTCCCTCTAATCTATTTCAACCGATCCTTGCATGCACGCTATGCACACGGCATGTGCACCCCTTGTGTCCCGCTTATCTGTCACATTAAATGTCGTTAAAAATGTATTCAACATAAGATTGAGAGTGAAATGCTTCTTCTTCTGACAGGCTATAAATAGCTGTTTTGAGTACAATTTGAGGTTTTGATTTAAAAAGAGAAAAATAAGTTCTCAGGCATCCATCTGTGACTGAACTGGAGGCTCTTCTCCCTCCTCTCCCAAAACCCGTCGTCAAAGGCCATCGCTACTTTCCCTGCTCAGAGAATATGATGTATGGAGCCTTAATGTCCCCCCAGGAAGGAAGACCATTACAGGAAAAAAAAAAAGACATATTTCCATCTCTGTCCAACACTTACAACCTAATTAAGATTTTATAAACATTCACCCAACAGGAAAACACACACACACACACACACACACACATTCACACACAAACACCTCAATTAGCAAGGCAAATATCCTCTGGATTAAGTGGTTTTCTTGCCTTTTCTCGTCCAGCTTTAATGAGGCATCTGTCACGGGGAGGGTGTCACGAAGTGGAATTGTCTCATTTGGGTTCTTTAGGTTTGGGTCGTTGGGTTGCCTGCTTGCGCCGGGCCTGCCCCTCTTCCTGGGAATCACTGCTCGTCTCCTTTCAGCCTGTCTCATGGCCCCCACCTCTTGCCGGGGCCTGCCCTACTGAGCCTGGGAGGACAGCGAAGGGCCTGGTCTCCCAAGCAGCCACCTCTCCGTGGCCTCCCTGTGGCATCAGCTGTGCTGTTGTGGGACTGACCTTGGCAGAGCCACACCTGTTGGATCACTTGGTGGCAGTGGGCTCCCACCAACACGCCCCAGATGCCAGCTCTGGGGATAGGAAGCAAAGGCTCCCTGTGGCCTCCTTGCTCCCTGTTTCCCAAAATGCCAGCCATTCCACTTCCCTGCACCCCAAGATGTCTTAGGGCTGCTCTTGGCCATGTAGATGACTGTCCCATCCCTCTGTCTTTGCTGGAAGAAAATACAGGAGATAATTAGCTTTCTCCTTTTTGTGTCCCTGGGGCTGTTTGGAGAAGTGCATTTTTTTTCCATATGTGTAGAAAATTAGGTCTGCTGTGTTTTTGAGGAGCAGGGGAGGGAGGAGTTGAGAAGCTTCCCTGGCTCCTTTGGGCAGAGCTGGGGAGTGGGAAGCAGGGAGGCCACCCTGCCTGCGTGACTTCCTCCCAGCCTCTCTGGCAGCTCCTTCCTCGGAGCAACTCTGTTTCCTGGCGCAAAGCAACAGCCGCACCTACCAGGTTTCCCCTCATCAGAACTTTCCAGCGGCTGCAGGGGGCACAGGAAGGGCAGGCCTGAGCTGCAAAGGAGCCCAGAATGCGGTGGCTGCTCTCTTAACTGGACCCAGCACTTACTCGTCTACACCAGCCTCTCATCTTCACCAGGGGAGGGAGGCCTAGGAGGTATATGTCATGCTAAGGATCCCATTTGAAAGATGATAAAAGTGAGGCCTGGGGAATGATGAGAATGTATCCAACATCTCACTGCTCCTTGCTCAAGCAACAAAAAGAACTCCTCCATAGCTTCTTCCACTCTGGAAGGATGAGGGCTCAGCTCTTCTCTCCACCCTGCAGAGGCAAAAATAGTGGAAATCTATGCAAGGAAGAACTGAACGGGCGGGTGAGCAGACAGGGAGATGAAGTTGCTGGTAGGGATTTATTTCAATTCAATAGTATTTTCTCAACTGACAAGTCTTTTGATATGGAGAAACAGGACAGGAGGTAGCACAGCCTGCCTTTAGGGTATTTACAACTTAAAAAAAAAAGATTAACTATCAAAGCAACATGGCCAGAGAGCATTCTAAGGAAATGTGGGTGCATGATACCCAGGCTAGGTGTCCTGGCACCATGCTGCCTAGCCTCCCTCTGGCCAGCTGACATGCCTGCTGGGAGAAAGGCCGCGCACTGTATCCCCACTATATACCTCCTCTGGGGCCACCGCTCTGTCCCCAGTCCCGGGGACAGCTGCAGCAGACGCCAAAGCAGCCGGGCCCTCGTGAATTAGCTGAAGGGACACTCACTTTGTATACACATGTTTACAATCAGGGCCAGATGGTGAAGTATTGGATTCATTTCAATGCCACTCCAGTGTGCTCAGCTGAGCCCGGCTTTGCACGTGGCCCAAATAACAACAGCTTGGGGAGGAGGCAACCCCTTTCTTAGATACCAGCCCTGAATATGCTCTTGATCTGAGGGGATATTTATTAGCCCTCCCTTAAAAGCAGCTGTAGCTTGCCAGCTGTCAGAACATTTTATCAAGTCCCTGAAATCCTACAGGAAGAAGAAAGAAACATAACCCACTCTGATACCTTCCAGAGTTTCTTTCCTCTTTTTTTAAGCTTGGAATAAATAAATAATAAATAAATAAGGCATACTTAATGGAAAGGAGCTTGCAAACATTCACCAATGACAGTGTTTATGTTGCCAAATTACTTGTACCGGCAGGAAGGGAGGGAAGACTGAATGCAGAACAAATGGAGTGATTGTTTACCAAACTATAAAGACACCCTTAAGTTACACGATAAGAAAAAGGGAGGAGGGGGAGGATGTAGGCGATGTGCCAGAGACAGACAAGTCTGTGTGCTGCCATCTGCTCCCCAGCCCCCAAAAAAGACAGTGGCAAGAGAACCATCAAGGACAGCCACCCTCCGGGTCAGAAGAAAAGCTGGGACTGTCAGCCTCCAAGAAGACCTGAGCCAGAGCTTCCAACTCATCCAGAAAGGAGATGATACCGTGAAGATCACCAGACCTTACCCCAGTCCTTAACCTGAAAACATCCCCTCCCCAGAAAAACCCACGAGAGCCATATACAAAAGAAAAGAAAGAAAAACTAGAGATAAACTCTTGTAACCTCCACCAGTGGGAATTGTAAGGTCTGAGTAGAAAATAACAAAAGCTTTTGGAAAGAATATTCCAGAACTCCTCCATCAGAATGAGGACATCCCACTCAAATTATCCCTCCGGAAGGCTATACATTTATTTCAGGGATGTAGCCATATTCAAAACATCTTATTTGAAATTCACCTTTGAAACTGACTTTCCAGATAGTTCATGAGAAATATTTTATAACCTAATAGCCAAAACTTCAGCTGTGTGTGTGTGTGTGTGTGTGTGTGTGTGTGTGTGTGTGTGTGTGTGTGTGTGTTGGGGGGTAAAGGTGGGGGTGCTGCTGATGGTAGAATTCTGAACTGGTTTGCACCAGAGCAGGCTCCACATGGTGATTCCCTGACCCCCTCCAAAAAAAAATCTGGCCCCAGCAAAGCAATTTAGTTACTTTTGGGAGTGTCTGAAAGAATCTGCCTGGGCTTCTCGCTCAAGGTAATTCCAAAAGGGCTCTGGGGAGGTGATTTCTGCTGGAGCAGCACATCTGAGCATTGCAGAAAGACCAGTATGAAAGAGGAAGGAGATTCCATTCTCTTGAAAGAGTGCTTGCAAAAAACACACACACATACACACAGAGCAAATGTCAATAAATATTTATTGCATGTGGACCAAGGACACAATATCAGATGAAGTTTGAAGTAGGAAAAGCTACGTGTGATAGCCAGCCTCTAGGATGACCACAAAGACCCCTCGTCCTGGTATTCACATCTGTGTGTAGTCTCCTCCCTCAGAGTTGGTCTCTGTGACCCAGAAAATATGGCAGAGGTGACATTGTGTCACTTCTGAGGTTAGGTTCTGGAACACCCAGTGGATTGGGGAAGGTAGCTGTCGTGTCATCAGCAGCCCCACAGAGGGACCCACGTAGAAAGAAGCTGAGGCTCTGCGCGAGCAGCCAGCTGGGAGCCAAGGCCTCCAACAACTGCCGGTTGAGGGAGTCACTTTGGATGCAGGGCCCCAGGCCGTCTTCAGATGAGTGCCGCCCCGGACAGCATCTCCATGTTCCATCTGCAACCTCCCAGGAGGCTTTGGAACCACACCCACCCAGCTGAGCACCCTGGATTCCTAACTCAAAAAATAAACTGTGGGTAAGAAATGTTTGTTGTTTGAAGCCACTGCATCTTGGGGTAATTTGTTACACAGCATCAGGTGACTAATACAGGGGGACCAGGGGGAAATGCAGGTGCTAACTATGTACCTGTGCATTCACTTAAAGGCTGTATTTTACCCCAAACCATGATCTTTTTTTTTTTTTTCAAAATCTACTGGAAAAATAAAGAAGGGGGATGTGGCTGGAAATATCTACCTTGTATACAGATTACACTACATGTTTCAGGAATCTAGCACCCATCCCCACAACTCCTCAGACATTCCCCTGTGTATGGGAGAGGTGGCTCCATTTCTTTCAAGACTTTTCTTTTGTCTTATTTTGTTATTTGACTTTCCAAGGTTCAGCTGGGCCCCTGCTGGCCTATGCTAAGCACTTAGGAAATATTGGTTGAATGAATGAATGAACAGCCCAGGCCCACATTTATGCTTCCTACCACAGGGCTTGACTGGGGTGCCTGGCCGAGCTCTGGGATCAGGGCCCCACAGGGTGGGAGGGAGAGGGAAGGATAGACTGACTCTTTGTTATTGCTCAGGCTAATGAACTGGGACTGAGAAGCATAAGAGCTAGCCACGGGTGGAAAGTAAGAACAGAGATTTCCCCGGCCACAGTTATTTAGAAGACACAGCGGCAGACCGAGAATGAGCTGGTTTCCATTACTGGATAATGAACCCAAATGATAGAAGAATAGGATGGCCCATTGGAAAAAGAACAGAGCCTTTCCCACTCTCCTTTGTCAGGCAAGAGCCTGGAAGCTCCGGGTACCAGAAGAGAGGGGTGTCTGGCTGGGCCAGATGGACTTCTATTTCATTCTGGAGAGAATGAATACATCCTCACTTTGAACAAGGAATTCAACCTCTGGGCAAAGCCAGCTTCCTTCTCTGACTGCAGCTCTCATCCGGGCCCCTGCACACCACTTCCTGAAGTCAGGAATCCTTGCTGACCACAGAGCCCAGAGCCTGTGCTGTGAGCATGGGTGGAGGCACCAATGGGAAAAACATACCTCCTGAGGGTCAGAAATTGGGAAAGAGTGTCCAGGGACTTAGGCCTCCACTGTTTAGAGTTTCCATATTTTAGAAATAAAAAGAAGCATGCCCAGGACAATTTGGATTTCAGAGAAATGGCAAATAATGTATCAAGTATAAGTATATCCCAACTAGTGCATGGGCTATACACTTATATTAAAACTTATTCATTGTTTATCTGGAATTCAAACTTAATGTGGCATGCTGTATTTTCATCTGGCAATCCTATGACCATCTCCCTCTATAAACCCCCTTTTCCAGCCACCTCCTGTACCCTACAACTATAAGGAATTGTTTCAGATTCTGAAGTTCATCTCGGTGTCAGTCTTGGAGAATTGCAAAGATGAACGGATGGTCTAGTAAGAATGGCAATTATTAATGGTCCCACTTACTACTGCTGCATGAAAAACCACTCCAAACTTGGTGGCTTAAGTTAGCCTTTATTTATACTCAGAGATTCAACGGGAATCTGAACAGGGCACAGCAGACATGATGTGTCTGCTCCCTGATCTGGGGCTTCCACTGGGAAGACTCCATAGCTGGGAGACTCACCTGCTGGAGGCTGGAATCCCCTGAGATTCCAGCCAGGCTCCACAGATGCACAGGCACATGGCCCCTTCTTGCCACCTGAGCCTCTTCACATCCCTGTAGTTGAACTCGACACAGTAGTTCAGGGATCCAAAGGTGAGCGTTCCAAGAGACTGAAGCAGAAGTTGTCTGGCTCTGTATGACCTGGTGCTACTTGTGCCAAATCAGCTGGGGGAAACAGTCACCCTACAGCCCAGATTTATGGGGAGGAGAACAGACTCGTCCCTCCATAGCTGGAGTATCAAAGAATCTACGGGCATGTTTTAAACCACCTCAGGGGGAGGGGCGGAGGGGGAGGGGGAAGTTCTCATGGGGTGGAGTCAGCTCCATGAGGTCAGAGACGTCTTGGAATCCTGACCCTTGGGTGTGTGGAGGAGCACGTGGGATGGGCTCAAGTCACGGGGAATGACAGCGATTGGGTTCCAAAGAAAACCAGGGCTGAAGAGGTGGAGAGACAGCAGAGGGGGCTGGGGCGGGGCATCAGAAAGCCACAGAAACACTCACGTGCTGTGGAAGCTTCCCCTGCGCTTCCTCCGGATCGTCTGCCCCCGAAATTGCATTCGACAGCCACCATCTGCATTTATCCTGCTCACAAGCCCCAGTCACACTCTCCACTCCCAGCCATCTGCATATACGGAGGCTCCGCGTCCCTGGTCTCCGCTGGAGAAGAGCTACATCTGCGGCAAAGCCCCCTCCTCCTGCCCCGCCTCAGACAGGACCTGGCTGCCAGCACAGGGCCTGGGACCCATACTGCCAACCTGGAAGCAGCGCCCCCCTTTGAGGCCAGATACACGTGGTGACTAATAGCAGGGAGTTTAGATGAGGGAAGTGGGGAAGGCTGGGGGTTGGGGGGCCTGGGGCCGCCCACAGAGCCTTACACACCCATTCCTTCCCACTCTGCAGTGCCGCTCTGAGGAGGAGGGAGCGACGACAACCCCAGGCCTTTTTGCCTGGGGAATCTGGAGGCTCCCAGCAACCCTCCACCCTGCACACCTGCCTCTAGGTAGCCGCAGCCAGCCCGACTGTTGTTTGTGGTGCGTGGGGGGCGGGGGGGGGGGGCTTGAAGCCTCAGTTAATTGGATTTTACAGCATCTTCCCTTGCCTACCTCTTCCTTATTAAATGGCAGAGAGAAGGAGGGGAGCAGCCGATCACCGAAAAGGGAAGGAAAAGGTTAGGACAATGACTCTTTGTGGAAAGTAATCAATGCTCGGCCTCCCCCACCATACCTCACTGCGTGGGAGCTCAAACAGCGCCTAGAATTTCGGGAGAACATGAAAAGGTTAGCTGCCTTTTTTACCGTTCTTATCATTACCAGCCTTGAAGGGAATTGTCATCTCTGCCATATGCCCACACAATCATGCACGTGTGTGTGTGCACATGCTTACATCCCGTGCATTCACACGCAGCTAACCCGTGTCCTGGGATGACCTGTTATTGCCCCAAAGACCCAGATCTGCTGTTTGGAGGGGGCCTCAGCTGCCCCTCTCTACCCTGCCAGGTCTGTGATAAGGGGTTTGTAAGCATTAGAGTTATTCCTTCGCCTTGCCTCCCTAAGCCCATGATTTAAAGCAAAAGGGTGGCTTATTCAAGATGATGGGGGTGAAATTGACCAGTGTGGTGGATTGAATTTCCGTCTCAGTCCTTCACCTTCCTGCAGTAGCATGACATAGCCGCACTTCTACCATGGCCTCAAGAAGGGCAGAGCGCCTTTCCCCACCCCTTGACTTCAGGCCTGTCCACTGAACCGGCTTTGGCCAATAGGATAGGAACAGATACAAGGTAAGCAAAGGCTTGAAATGGGCTTGTATCACCAGCCTGCCCTCTTTAGGCCCATGGCATCTCCAAGAAAACATCACACCCCGGTAGCTTGCTGGTCTGAGGAGGATGAGAGACTCTGACAACAGACCCGATTCCAGCTACAGACTGTGGTCAGGCTCAGCAGGGCCCCAGCCAACCCGCAGAGCCACCCGGCCAACCTGTGGAGACTAACTGGGTGCCCGGGTAGAGGCTTCCTTGTCTGTCCCACTGAGACTGTGGGGTTGTGTCTACACATCTCTCCCATGGCCATGAGTAACCGCAACAGCACACCTCACCCTGTCTACAGAAAGACATTCTAGATGTATTGAAAACTAGATGGAAAAAAAAAAACAAAAAAACAGCCCAAAGCCTAAGTAAATTTTGAAAAGACTCTCAGAGCTTAAATGCAAGGGAAAGTTAAAAAGAGAGAAAGTGGATTTAATTACAGAACTATTAAACATTTGTGTCATAAAACATTATACACATATAGAAAATGTAACACAATGCCTGCTAAACATTCAATTTCATTTTTTGTCCCATTCCTGAAGACAGTAAAGTAAGTATCCTATGCAAGGGACATGTGCAGGAATTTAGGACAGCTGCCCTTGGCAGGAGGTGGGGAGATGTTTTAGATGGCCGTCAGGATGTCAGCAGGAGGGGTCGGGGGAGAAACAGCTTCTAGGATCAAAAAGAGAGACAGAAGAACGGCAAGGAGAGAAAGGGGGAAAGAAGGCTTTGTGAAAGTTTGTCCTGACTGTGGCACACTATGCAGCCTGGCCCAGAACTACGACATGGACACCACCGGGGCGTCCAGATGCTGTTTGACACAGAGATGTTTCATCGCTCTGGACTAGGGCCCCGAGCCTGCGATGAGTATAGACAACCGTGTCTTTGGCCTCAGAGCCTTGCCCCGCAGGTGCCCACCTATTGTATTAATGGGAGCCTGTGTGGTGAGTGCTCTGAACCTTCGCACCTGCAATTGTCTGGCCCTTAGGAAAGCAGCTTCCATGTCCCAGGTCCCATGTGTGCCCTTAGGAGACCTCCAGGGCACTGGGGTATCGACTGAGAGAAGAGACCACTGCCCTGGAACTTCCAGACTGGCCTGGGGTCCCTGCAGGGCTTTGAGCTGGAGCAGAGAGAAGCACACATCCTTTTTACAAAGAAACCAAATTGTGAGACCAAAGATCCTCATTATTCAAAGAAAATTGGGATTAGGAAGAAAAGGTCACAGAGTGAATCCATTTAAAAGACGGAAAGAAATAAATGTCGGTGACTTCTTATATTTAAAAAGAAACTACAAATTATGAAACTGTTTTAGCTTACATTGAACAAAAGTGGGCTATGAATGCAACTCTTTTAATTCTTCAAATGAACAAAGAATAAATCAAATGTTGATTTGGGGGGGCATAATTTTTCTGACAAGACTGTCTGATAGCGTAATACAACACCCTTGATTTCACGTTTGACTTTCACAACACAGTCATAAAGAGGACATTTTTGCAAAAAAATATTTGAAGGCGTCATCAATTTTCCCAATGGCCTGTCTTAATCCTCTAAGATTCAAATTTCTCTCTTTTGAAGCGCCTGTCATTTCATCAGCCTTGTAGATTCTCTCTTCTGTAATTGTTAACTGGCTGAATTCTGTTACAGCCTCACTTGCCAGTAGTCTCACATGTGACTCAAATAATTCTCCATAATCACTTTGATCAACTGCAGGAAATTCTGCATCTTTGGCAAAATTTGAAAACGTATTGCATTATATTCTAGAATGCTTACAACATGTGGCAGACAGAAACAGACCAATCCACAAATCTGATGAGGAAGGGTAGGAAAAATATGCTAGCATTAAGTGTGAGGGAGGCGGGAATAGGGGCAGAGTTTATAAGAGGGCAGCCTACGAGTGGACATCTTTGTGTTATGGCCAATTTTATTTTCCTTTGCAACCTTATAACTTCAGGGACTCAGATCAAGTGAATGAGGAAAACAAGGACTCCTGTATACAATCAAGGGACATTCACTATAATATGTAAAGAGCCCAAGCAAAGCAATGAGAAAAGAAATGGACAGAGACAAAAGCCTATTATGAAAAAGGGGGGAAAAAATGCAAGAGGCTAATAACCATAGGAAAAATATTCATCCTCACTGTAAATAAGGAAGCACCCAACAAAGCAACAAAGCAATATTTTGCCATCGAATGAATATTTTTTAAATTATAATCCTCAGTGCTGCTAAGGTTATGAAGAATCAGGACCTCCTTGAACCCTGCTGGTGGAGTGTAAATTGGTACAGGCCTTCCAGAGAGCAAAGCAAAGTTACTTCCAGCCTTAAAATTATTTCAGCTGCATCGCATTTTTTTTATAAAGTCCCATGTTGCCTGTTCATATCCTCACATCATTCTTAAGATGAACAAAGACTAAATCAAATGTTGGTTTTGAGGGAGTAATTTTTCTTGGGGGAAAAAAATTGTCTACTGGCACAAAACAGTATCTTTTACTTTGAATGAAGTTAATTGCTTTTTCAGCTTTCTCTAAAGTTTGATCTCTCACTTGGAGGCCACTTTGCACGAGAAATAAAGGCTTTGCCTCTGAGTTCCCATAGGAAGGGGCACAGAACCAAGTGGCGCTGCATCAAGGTGCCAACGCTGAGTAAGAAACAGCTCCTGCCCCAGCTAAGGGGCTCCTAGCTCACCTGGGTCAGTTTTTTTCCTCAGCAAAGTCAAACCACTGTAAATTACAGGCCTGTGTGTCCACCCCTAAGCAGGGAGAAGCTGGGACATTAAGCACTTGCTGCCCAGAAGTCCACCAATATGCAAGCAGTAATATCTCAATGATTACTCCAAGAGACTTTATGTGTTTCCCTCCATTGCACTGATTTCTTCTCAGGCTGCCCAGCTCCTCACTGCCTACAGATAAATTCAGACACTCCTGGACCCTCACCATTTGATTCCACCCTACACACCTACTATAGAAGCTTCTAGTCTCTGAATTGTCTTGACATTTTCTCTGCACCCCTCCTCCCCAGTTCTGTTTCTGTGCTTTGTTCATGTGACTCCCCTTTTTGTTCCCTTTAAAAAAAAAGTCTCCTTTTATGATTGCAAATGTGATCTTACTCATTGTAGAAATTTATAAATCCACAGAAAGTTTGAAGAAGAAAGTCTAAAAACGCCCTTGCTCCTAATTCCCCTGCCTGACATCCAAAGTTCGTGACCTCACCCCAGCCTGCCAGCCCCACCGGATCCCCGACTGCTCCCTACAGTGGGTGTCCTCGTCCTCTCTGCCCCTGTTTCTCAGTCCCCAACCCTAGAAGGCCCCCCTTCTCTCTGCCTGTCCAAATCTGATGCAAAGAGCCCAGGAAGAGATGATGAACTGGTTCTCATACTGACTCTCATGACAATTATCCAACCTCCCAGGGCCTCGGTCCTCTCCAGATTAGGGTCGGCTTCTGCACCACATGAGGTGTGTAACCACTTTTGAGAGCCACCTTGCCCAATGTGAGGGGGCCTGCTCTTCTTAAGGGCCAAACCTGAGTCCCTCACCTCCCTGCAGGTCTCTCCAACCCCGGGCTCCTTCTTGAACTCTCCTAGCCTGGTCTCCATGCTGAAAGAGATAGGAAACACAGCAGAGTTAAACCTACCAGAATGACATTGCTTCCTCTAAACTGAAGAGAGCTGAGATACAGCAGACACAGCAAGAAGAACCTTCTGAGCTTCCTTTATCTGAATAAAGCAGAGCTCCCTGAGAATTTCAGCTGCCATTACCTCCTCTCTGGGACGTCTCCAGACAAGCAGACCATGACCTTTTAACACCATGACTTTCCAAGACAATTGTGCAAAATGAGCTTAGTCAGCTCAGGCTGCCATAACAAAATATCGTCTGGGAGGCTAAAACAATGGAAATTAATTTTCTCCTGGTTCCGAAGATTGCAGGTCCAATGTCAAGGTGCCAGTGTGGCAGGCGCTGGTGTGAGCTCTCTTCCTGGTTTGCAGACAGCCGCCTTCTCAATGTGTCATATGGCAGAGAGAGAGCAAGCTCTCTGGTGTCTTTTTCTAAGGTGCTAATCCAATCATGGAGGCCCCACCCTCATGACTTCATCTAATCCTAATAAGCTACCAAAGGCCCCATCTCCAAATACTATCACAATGGGGGCTAAGACTTCAACACATGGATATGGGGGTCACAAGCATTCAATCCATAGCATAAGCCTTGTCAGACCTTCTGAGACAGGAGGTAGCCACTGGGGTAGGTAGAACAGGACATGTTTCCCCGGAAGAGATTGGCCACGCAGGACACTGACATGAGGCATTATGATCAGCCAGCCAAGTGGGAAGCATGGGTCACTCCCTCGAATGGCCAAGCTGAGAGACAAGGGGGTTTTCTGAGTCCTAGGCAACCAGGTGGACTTCCCAGGCCAGCCGTAGGAACTGGCCCTAGGCAACCAGGTGGAATTCCTCCTTGATGTGCTTATAAACCCTGGCCACTGCAGCCCAAGTGGCATCGTCTCTTGGAGCCCCTCCTGATGGGCAGGATGTGTTTTCTTTTCACTCATCAAAAGCTTTGTTGGTCGCTCCGTACTCCTGTCTGTTGCCTCATTCTTCATCTCCCCCAAGACACGATCCTGGGAAAAACAGCATCTCAGCCAGTAACACCTCCATACTTTCCCAGGGAAGCCCTAAGTCTCCTTCTCCCATTTAGTTGGAATATAAACTCCTACCATGGGCTGTTTGGAGAGCAACTCCTTAGAGAGTGCCTCTGCAGGCATGTGAAACAAACTGTGTCCTTTTCCTGTCAATCTGTTTATTGTCCATTAATTCACAGAACTCTGACCACCTATACCTAAGTGGGTAAAGGAAAAGTTTTCCTCCCAACAAAGTCAGGCGCTACAAGATTGCTAGCATGTATCTCACATTTCATTAAAAAGGGACAGGAAATGCACCGCAGCCGTCTCTGTGCCCACCACCCCGATCTTCATTCTCTCCTTAGCCTACCTCCCCCTGTCCCCAATCTCCTTCTGTCATTAGCTCTTCTGACTGACCCTGTGTTTGCTTTTGCCCAGACTTTGTCTCCTCCCATCAGACTACCTTATTGCCAGAGATTGTCCGGGTCCTCTCAACCAACCAGGTGCCCAGGTGGAGGCTGGTGTCAGCTGAAAACAAAGTTGAGCTCGGTAAGGGGAAGCTTATTCGAGAGGATTATTATTGTAGCGTTGGAAGGTGCTGGTGCAACAGGGACAAAGGCCATGGCAGCAGAAAGGAGGCTTTGACCCCAAGATCTGTAAGCATCCCAAGAGTTTGGCAGAAAGGGTTTTGTATGGAGAGTTGTAAACAAGGCTGGAAAGAAGCAGGCATGGGGAAGGGGCCTACGAGGTGGCAATGGGCTGGCAAGGCAGAGACCTGCTCACCCCGAGGCCAGCCTGCTCTCAGGAGGCGCTGGGTGCAGGCTCGGGTGGAGGGTGGGCCAAAGTCCAGGACCTGGAGGAAGGAGAGAAGGTTAACCAAAGTTCGACTAAGAAGCTTTTTGTTATGACTGATCAGTGGGAAAAAAGCAGTTCAGTGAATCACTTATGAGGCAAAGAATGGGAATTTGGAGGGTCTGGCCTTATCAGAGGTGCACGAGTCTTATCTAAGTCATATGGGAAAGGATGATTCTTGGCAGGAAACAGTTTTCCAGAAAACAATGAAAGGATTCCTTTAATCTTTGCTGTTTTCTGGGAGCACAGACTCAGGTAAATAAAATTCAGTATTGTCACCAAGTGCACAGATACACACACGCACATGTGCGCAAATATACCTAGAAAACAAGGAAGTCTTGTTTTTTCAATCTTCCTGCAGTTTTGGTTTTTCTTTTTCTCTAGAGACACAAATTTGACTTTCCCAACAAGGTCAGACTGACCTTGATTGGGGGTCACCCTCTTAAAGGGCCTCGTACTTTTACAAACCTAGCACCCACTTCCAGAGTGAGAATGGAGACAGTAAGAGCTAATAAGTTTGAGATGGAGGAGAACAAGTGCTCTGCATATCAATTAAAATATCCTCTGAAATTATGATCGCTTTAAAGTAAAAATAAATTTTCCTCTCCCAAAGGCAGGTCAGAAGATGTGGAGTCTGGAGTCTAAGGAAGGGAGACCTGTGTGGGGCCTCCTGAGAGAGGTAAACCAGGTCTGAAACAGGGTCAAGGATGGAGCATAAGGAGGCTAAAGTGAAGGGGCGACCCCATGAACCCTGGGAGTAAGCAGGTCACCTGTGTTTTCTTTTGGGGATTGTAATTCACTCTGCCTGCTCCAAACCTTCAGGAAAGAAGTCCAGTCTACAAGTAACTAAGGTGGGGTACCCAGGTGGTGTGCTGCTAAATGTTGAATAAATGATTCTCTGGAAAGGAAGAGGGAGCCCCAGTTTGTAGCATTTCCCAATTTTCATGAAATAAATACTTCCACTATCGTTGATTAAAAGCACCAAGCTCAGAAAATTCCTGAAATGTGACCATGGGCACTCATACACGGGTGTGAGCCAGCTCCAGCACACCCCGGTGTACTGGTGGTGTACTCCAGGAAAACAGCAGGGGGAGGTAGTGGGCAGCAGCCCAGAGAAGGCTGTTACAAGATGACCAAAGGCCTGGAGCGGTGATCAACCTTGACAACCGGCTCAGATGACCTGATTTGGAACCACGCAAGAACTCCTCAGGAGGTCCCAGCAATCCTCGGTGCGGGGGACCTGGGACAGAGGGCTTTTTGCCGTCAGGTGGGATGGGGACTCTGGTGGTACCCGGGAAGTGTGGGTGTCAGAAACTAGACCCCGTGTGGTCTGCAGCAGCTGTTGGAAAGTGTCTTGCGTGATGCTTACCGTTAGGTTCCCCATCCACGTTCACTGCCTGACCCATGAGTGGTTTGGTGGAAACCCCCTGAGAACATGCTGATGTGGACACACGGAACCGTGTGGCATCAGCTCACCAGAACGCGTCCTCCAGGAAGCTCAGCGAGGCTGCTAGACAGTGTGTCTTGGGGGGAGCTCTTCCAAGCATGTGTATGCCAACACAAATAGTTAAACACTTTCAACCACAGCCAGAGTCGGCCACCACTTTGGTCACTTTCCTTCACTGTGTCCACTCACTGGGCAAGGTGGGAACAGAAGGCCAAGCAGGTAAGAGGTCTGGGGGAGCAAAGCCATTCATTTAAGGAAGCGGTCTTGTCGCTCCTGCCAATGGTCTGCCATGGAACACATGCAATCTCCATCTCGAGGGTGCAGGAAAAGGTGCATGACTTCATTTTAAGTGAGATTCAGTCTAACTCCAAGACTGACTCCCATGGGGATGGCAAGCAACTCACTCTTGTTCAGGGTTGGGACTCACACCCTGCAGCCTCTCTCCCCAGGATCATATGAAGGAACCAGCAATCCTTGGTCACTACAGCAGCTGGTTCCCAGTTCTAGAGCTGGAGCCCCAGGGCCCTCCTCACACCTCAGCAGTCTGTGCCAGGTAACCATTCCGGGAGTCTGGGGTCTGCACTGGCCCCTTGAAGTTGGCAGGTCTCCGGCATCTGGGCTGGGGTCAGGCTAGGGCTCTGCTTAGGCAGGAGCCCCAGTACCCAACCCCTAATCCCACAACCCCCTCCCCCAGGCTGCCTCATGGGAGCAGAACTCAAGGAGACCCCCATCTCTCCTGCCTACTCTTGGGGAACCTCCCTCTTTTTTGCTGCTTTTGCCTCTGTCCCTGCAAAGGTTCAGCCCTCAGTCAGCGCTCAGTCTTCCACTCTGGGCTACCATCTACCTACTCGGTGAGCTGAGGCTTTCCCAGCGACCAGGAGGAAAGAGGGTGGTCTTCACAGCTTTTGCCTTCACCCTGCAAGGGCCCCAAGACAAGCAAGCAGAAAGGCTCACCCTCGGATGGGGAAGCAGAAAATGCAGAGAACCAAACCAAATTGCTCCAGACAGTGTGATTCCTCTCCTGCGATAAAAACAACACGCCAATTAATATCCTAATACATTATCCTGTCGTGTGTTATTGGGAAAAGAAACTGAAACGTTAGGAGGTGTGAGGATGGCCATGGGGCTCCAGATACAGAACCAGGAGCCAGAGGCTGTAGTGACCAGGGGCGGCTCCTCCGTGCCAGTGATGGTTGTGAGATTTCACTGGAGTTTGGAGATGCAGCTAACAAAGGACCAGAGGTCCTGCCTGGGTGGTTGGTGCTGCATCTTCCTATCCAAGATTTGCAGACTCAGTTTTCCAGAGGTTGATTTCCTCCTCTGAGTGCCAAGCCGCATCTAAGGGTACTTGGTCAGAACTGTTGGGATCACAGTAGCAGGACTGTCTTTCCATTTCTCTCTCACACTGCCTCCCACCCAGCATCCCCACCTGCCTCCTTCCACCCTCTGCTTCCCAGGCTCCCCACCCTCTCCCACCCCACCCCTACATCCCTTCCCAGCTCCTGTTCTGGTCGACTCTGATGCACAGTTGAACACCAAGACAGATTCACTGGAGGTGGGAAACAGGAATGGAGCAAGGCGGCTGCCAACCCCCGGTGGGGCCAGTGTCATGGCGAGACTCCTGCAGGACCGCCCTCCCAAACACAAACCAAGTTGCTGCCCCGGCAAGGTGGCTGCCACAGTCAGAGCTTCCCACCCTCCTCACACCGCACCCCATCCTCCCGAGCAGCCAATTGGCAGACATCATGAAGGGACGGGAACAGAGTGTCTTGAACCCCAAGCCCCTTACTCAGGATTCCTCAGTCCTGCTTCTCAGCTAGAGAAATTCACGGCACTCCAGTCCCCCGAGTAACAGCTATGACTGGGTCCCCAGCCTGACACGCCTGGTCACAAATGTGGAAAACAATCCTGCCTTCCCCAGCATCTCTGACCAGGCCCAGGAGTGCTCCGGTCAGCTCCTGGGGTGCTGGGGCCAAGCCTCAGACTGGGGCAACCATCAGAGTAACAACGGCAATGACCTGAGCGGCGTGTGCCAATGAGCTCAGATTCTTCCCCACAATGAGTGTGGGAGCACCCTCCTTGAGCCCTGAGGACACAGACGTGCAGGGAAATCACTTACCCACATCTGTGCACTTCCTGAGCCTTAGAGGGGAGAATGGCCCTTTATGTTTGTCCTGCCAATGGATTTCAGCCCCGGACAAGTTCACTGCGGATTCAATGAGACCGAAAAAATGACAATGAAACGTTCTTGGGGTGAAAGGGTTTATACCCAACTTTATTTCCATGGTGGCAGGTCAGTCACTAGAATCCCATCCACTCAGAGCGAGTCTGCATGCAGCAAGCCGGTCTCTGCTTCTGGGCTTCTCTGCCCCTGCAGCCATCCCAGTCTCTGTCCTCGCCACTGCCGTCACTCCAGCCTCTGCTCTCCTGCAGCCATGCAGCAGCCCAGAGCACGGGGCAGAGCTCTCTGTATAGAGTCAGTAACGATGCATTGCCCACATGTGGGTAGTGAGCAAGCGGACCAGGGCAGGGTGAGAATCCTGGCCCCAGGAACCTTCACTTGCTCCACAGTGTTGTGACTTTGTTATGGGATCCGGAGAAGGGAAGCATCCCCCATACCCATGAGTAATTAGCCTGGATTCATTTACCAGATTACCCACAGAGCAGACAGAAAAGGAGCAGACAGATCTCTGAACAAATACATTTTGAGGGCAGAAAAACAATTGACAGGGACTAAACTGTGGGGAGCAGCCTGGGAAGCTGGTGAATGGTGATGGGCCAGGGGAGAACTGATTTAGGATGTCATTTGAAGCGCCACTTATGTTTCAAAAGCGCTTTGCTGTACTTAGCCCGATTAACCCTGACAACAACCTGGCGAGGTAGACCCAGCAGGAATTAGCACAGAGGGCTCTGGGCTGGGGGCGGAGGGGCCTGGCACACGGATCATACCCATCAGCCTAGTCGTGGGTCAGGGGCAAGGACCAGAAGTCACAGGGCCCCACATAGGACGGTGTGTAATAGGCAACCTGCATGGTGCACACAGCACCTGAAGGATCGGCATGGACAAGCTCTGCTCTCTGTCCACTGGAGCAGCGCTTCCCATCCTGGAATATGCACCAGAAGGCCTCGGGATGTTATTAAAATGCAGATTCCCCTTCTGCAGGGGTGGGGTGGGGCCTGAGGGTCTGCATTTCTAACCAGCTCTCAGATGGTGCCGATGCAGCTATCACCACCACACATTGAGTAGCAGGGTTTGGAGGTTGTTCCTATCTCGAGAAGGTTGACCTGTGAGATCGCACAGACCTGAGCAGCCCCCGCTCCTCAGAGTCCCCTCCTGGGCTCTCAGAAGGGGCTGCAGATCCCTGATGGGGACTCGGATCCCCTCAACTGGAATGCCTGCCTGAGATCAACCCTCACCGTGCTTGGCACAGCAATCGCTGGCATCAGTGCAGCTTAGGGTACCAGAGGGACTGAGAAAGTAATATCCTCACAGCCTGGGGGGTGTAAATAATGAAAGTTGGATCCATAAGTAATTACTTTTTAATTAATTAGGAATGATGAATAGCTAAGACCCAGCGACTCCGGGCGGAGTGGTGTTAACCATAATAGCCTTGCTCCTTTCCCTGCTGAAATTGATTTGCTGGGGGAGGAGGCAGAGGGGAGGGAACACTGGAGGTCTGGGGGACAGTGGAGGGCAAGGCAAAGAGGGAGGGACAGCTCCCTGGCAGGGCCAGCCCCAGGAATTTCTCCACCCCATTGAAATGCCTCCCACCTGGGAAGGGACCTGTAGAGAAAAGGCACTCTTCCCACTGCCAAACCCTTTGCAGACTTGTTTCATTAATCCCCACGCGTTTCCTCGGGACACAGGCCACTACTCCCTCCTCTCTGCTCAGCTGGAGTGAGGCTGAGGTCCAGGCAGGGACTGATCAGTCCTGCACCCCGCTTTGGCTCCTCCAAAGTCAGGTAGACCCAGGTCTGGGGAACAATCAGCAGGTGCAAGCCAGGTGAGTCTCCCAGAGCAGATCGGGCCCCCATCCAGGACGGCAGAGGAGCCCAGGCAGATGATAACATCCTGCCAGTTTTCCTCTTGCCTGGTGTCCTGAGCCTGGCTGTCCCAGCTCCTACTTCTGGAAGGAATCATGTCATTCAAAGACGTGAAAGGCAGACCACGGAGCACTGGCTTCTCAGCTTGAAACGACATGAACACCTCCCAGCTCACAGATGTCCCTGACTCCTCCTTCCCCCACGGCATGCCCCCTCCCCCCAGGCCCTGCTCCGGCCTCTGAGGACAGTGTGGGGGGCGCGCCCCCTCCGTGTTGTTCAACCAGGAGGAGGCGAGCCAGGAGGGAGGCAGGGAGTCAAGATTTCCTTAAGCATTTGAAGAAAGGATGAGTCTGGGGCAAAGTGGGGCCCTCACCTCCACACAAAATTCAAGGAAGCACCAGGAAAATTCAGAATATTTCCTGGCCCTGACTTCCTGGTAGATGAGATCGCCAAGGGCCTCGCCCTCATCTACGGCATCCCGGCACATGCAGGAGGCTGAAGGAGGATGGATCTGACAGGCACAGGGGCTAACCAAGTTTGAGTGGCTTTGAGGAAGCAAAGACAAGCAGATGGGGCAAGAATGGAAGTCAGGAAAAGAGAGGAAAGAGCTCTCACGTTTATTCAGCACCTGCTCTGCCAAGCCAGGTTCTCTGCACACCTTGGAGGAAAGCATGTGCGTCCCCACGGTGCTGAAACAGAGTCAGACTCAGTTTCCCCACTTGTGTAGAATGAGCCTGAGCTCAAAAATCCATGATGAACAGTATACCCAAATGTTGAATGAAGACCGGTTCCCACCCTGCACCAGGCCTGACTCTCCTCCCGCTTGTCCTGGCCCAGTCAGACCCTGTGTTTATTTGAATATACTTTTTTCATGGTGCATATTTTGAATTAGTTTTTATTTTTTTTAATACTGCATTAAAATATTATCTATCCTGGTTACTGAGATGTCGCCCATCCCTTAAATCCGAGGGGAGTGCCTCCTTTCTCTCTCCTGCTTGGAAGCCAAAACAAAGAGCTTTGATTTGGGAATCAGACACAAAACCGAGTCCAGCTTTGCCACTACACCCAGCCAAGCCTCCATTTCCTCCTGCATAGAAATGGACTATTCTCAATCACAAGATAAATTAGTCACTGGGATGAAGGTACAGCATAGACAATGTAGGCAGTGACTCTGTAACATCTTTCTATGTTGCCAGATAGTAACCCCACTAGTTGGGGGAAGATTTAGTAACATATATAATAACTGTTGAATCACTATGTTGCATACTTGAACCAATATAATATATATTAACTCTACTTCAATAAAAAAAATTTTTTTAATGGACTATGAGTGCCTGTGTGTGGAGATGGTGGGCCAGACAACCATGTTACCCCACATGGTGTCCGGCTCATGGCAGAGGCTCAAGAAAGTGCAGTTCACTTCTACACCACCTCTCCCCCCCTCCCCAGACCCTGGATACAAAGGGAGCCGTGGGACCCCAGAGCCCACTGCATGGGGATGAGCCGCCAACCTTTCAAAAGTTCCTTCCAGGACTTTCCTTGGCAAGCTGAGAAATTAACTGCAGACCGAGGGTGGAAAGGAAAAGCTGGTCATTGTGGTGGTGTCACACCACTTTGTGTTTATTGTAGCCAATTAAACTTTTCCTTTTTTAAGCTACCCTAGGTCAGGCTATCTCAGGGAAGTTCATTTCTGGTCAGATAGTAAGAAATGCCTGTATCTACTCTCCCTGAAGTGGAGGGGAAACATGAATTTCAAAAGTGCTCCAAAGTGGGGAGCAGATGGACACTGGGCTAGGGAGGACAGGTCAGACAGAGATGGGCCACCCTTCTGACAGCCCAGCCCTGGGAAGGGGCACAGGACCGCGGGGAAGGACGACCTGGGCTGGCTACTCAATGTGTGGCCTGTGGGCCAGCAGCAGGGGCATACCTGGGAGCTTGTTAGAAATGTAGTATCTCGGGCCCCACTTCAGACACGCTGAGTCAGAATCTGCATTTCAACAAGACTCCCAGGGGGATTTGTTTATACAACACAGTACAGTTTGAGAGGCACTGGTCTAGACCATCCTGAGAGCCACCCATCCTGGATCTGTCTGCTCAAAGAGAGGCTCCTTATAGTTTAGAGTCTTCTCTGAATCCCCCCCCCCACCCATTTCCAAAGCACCCAGCCATTCCCTGGGGAAGGTTCCATGGTCTCTGATCTAACTCCACGACACTCCAGATCAGTTCCCCACCTGCTGGGGTGCCAGGAGCTATCCTCAGGGGCTGCTTGGATTCAGCTACTGGGAGGCCCGGGCTGGAGACTGAGAAGAGAAGAGCAGAGGGGTTTGTTTACTCCTCACTCTGTCCCTGCAGGGCTGCCCTTTAACCATGACTGGTGCTCTCCTATGGCCGCAGCTGGCAGGCACCCTCTCCAAAGCTATAGTTTTTGCTGGCATCTAATAATGACGCTCTCTTCTCTTCCTCCTTCAGGCCTGCAGGTGGTAATGGCTTCCTGGCCACTCCCTAGATGGCTCACCATTCCCTGTGGTTTCCCTTAACCCTATGGTTTTCATTAACTGTTATTATTATTATTTAGGCTCACAGATCAGAAGGTGAAAGACAGTTTATTATACACACAGATGGCAAAGGGAGTTGTGTGCAGCATAACCCAGGAGGGCCCCTTGGAGAAGCACCAGAGCGGAGCACAGAGGGAGAAGGGAGAACTGTGGGCACGGGTGGCTGGTGTGAATCATTTCAGTGGGCTCTGGGGCTGCCCCAGGTTATCTGGCCCCTTGGACCCAAAGGGATGAGAGCAGGTGTCCAGTGACCTGCAGTGTGAGGGCCCATAAGAGAGGTAGCTGGGGCAAAGGGGTAGGGTTGGTTGGTTAGACTCTGGATTGATTGGTTTGGATTTGAAAAATCAGACCCCAGGAAAGATGATTCTTCCCCCAGGAAGAGGGCCTGGGGTTAGGAGGCCAAGGCCAGGTGACTCGGGTCTACTATGGAGCCCAGAACATGAGTCTTGCCTATACATGCAGGGCAGATGTTAAAGCATCAAGTTGACAGAAGCCAGAAACATGGCTAATACACCTACCTGTACCTATAAAGCAGTCCTTCATTAACCTCTCTTCAATGAATCCTTTGAATGTGCCAGCTCCTTCCTGCAGGACCCTGACTAGATCAAATAGCAGCCTATGCTCAATCTTTTTTGTTCTCTCCAAACCATGAGGACACCTGGATTTTTCTGTACTGGACCTTGAGCCCTTCAGTCATTAACTAAACCTGTAACAGAACAGGAGTCTCTTTAGAGCACATCTTTAGAAGTGTGTACATATCAACAAGTCATTTTCATAGGTGATTCCCTGCTCCCGAGGCAAATGCAGAGAACTGGAAGGCTTCCATATAGTATGCATGGAAAGCAGGAGTGAAGGCTTCTTCCCAGCAAAGGGCAAGAGCTTTGCCGTGGGTGCATATCCAGCCCCCTTCCATCCCGAGAAAGCCAGGTCACCCCCTGTCCCTACCGTTCTCTTTGCCTTGCTGTTCTCCCCTCCCTGAATTAGGTGGTGGTGCTCACGAGCCAGGAATGGGCTGAGCAGGCTGCTTGGAGCTTAGAGGCTAATGACGATCAGATTTAATAATTATTAGTGATCTGCACATTTTCTGCAGCAGATGAAATAATTGTATAGGAGGGCTAGTGGAAGGAAGAAAACCATAAATGCCTTTTCCTTTCAGCATTAAAACAGCAAACTTACAGAGCTTGCCACAATTAATTAGCACTCTGTCTTATTAGCTCCTTTACCTATTCATCCCCACATAACGCAAATGCCATGTAGCATCAGACAGCCCAGTTGCCCTGCCACTGTGTCCCTCCAGAGGAGCCCCAGGCCTGGCAGACTGGAGAGGAGCTTCCTGAGCACACAGCTGGGACCTGTGGAGAGGGCGCACATGGGGGGAAGGTGCAGAGAGGGGGTGTTGCCTAGAAATAGCTACACCTCCAGAAGAGCAAGAGACTGAGTATCCTGGGCACTGAGGCAGTGATAGTAGCCCAGGGAATCTCTCCTGAGCAAGGAAATGCCAATTGCCCACAAGTGACCAGGAAAGAAGGGAGACACGTTTGCATCTCCAGAAGCACACAAGCTACAAGACAGGACTAGCTCCAGGGGATGGGACCAGTGGGGTCACATGGGGCTCTATGCTCCCAGGCTCAGAGGGGCCCTTCTTATAATTCTTAGTGCTTTTATCTTTGAATTTGTCATCTGTAAGTGAAGAATCTGTAAGTGAAGTCCAGTGGGACAGGGGAGCATGCTCCGAGGACCTCCCTTGTTTCCCCACTTCCCCTGGGGTAGTTCTCAGCCACCACCACCCCACCCCCTAGCAACTGTTGCCCTCCCATCCCTATGGGGTCCTGGGTATTGGGGGTCCAGGGCCCAGGGTGTGCACCCCATGCACTAATTTGTGGGGTGGGGCCCCAAGCATCTTCAAGCATCTGCACTCACCCCAGAAGTCTCCCCGTGCCAAGGAAGTGCAGCATTAAGTAGCAGATAAAAGTGTGATGACAGATGGAGAAAGAGAGAGAAGTTAGCTACAAAAGAAAGGAAAAAGCTTTCTTCTGCTTTTTGAACAAGGAGCCTTCCCCTTTTGTTTTGGGCTGGACTCCACAAATCATGTGGCTGGCTGCTACTTCAGGGCAGGATTGGAGGTGTTTCAGAGGGCTACCCAGCCATTTGACACTTGAAGGGACACACTGAGACCCTGCTTGGTGCAGGGATCCCACTGGGGTGCAAGGAGAATGTCACAGCTCCCTCAAAAGCTACAGCCCTGGGCTCAATCACCTCTTCTGTGCCACTGAGCACCCACCTCAGAAAATCCAAAGCTACTTGCAAATTAAAAAATATAGAGGTAGGAAGGTTCCGGGAAGATGGCAGTGTGAGTAGGGCGGCGGAAATCTCCTCCCAAAACCATATATATTTGTGAAAATACAACAAATACAACTATTCCTAAAAGAGAGACCAGAAGATACAGTACAACAGCCAGGCTACAGCTACATCTGTGAGAACTCAGCACCTCACGAAGTGGGTAAGATACAAAGCTGCGACCCGGCGGGACCCGAACACTCCCCCACCCCAGCGCACCGGAGGGAGGAAAAGAATCAGAGTGGGGAGGGAGTGGAAGCAAAGGACTGCTTAATAACCAGCCCTGGTGATCTGCATCGGGAGCACAGACACACATCGCATGGTGTACTGGATATTAGAGAAACAGAACGGGAGGATCCGAGACAGAGACTGCGAGCGGGTCCCCACAGCCAGCTCACCTGGGACAAAAGAAAAGCGGGCACTTTCTTAAAAGTCTTAAAGAGACAAGGGCCCAACAGCGGAACAAAATCGTCCCAGCACACTCAACCCAGCAGACTGGGAATCTTGAGGAACCTCGGGCCCCCTAACCGGCTGCCAGGTAAAGCAGCCCCAAAGTCCCTCACAGAGATAAGCAGCCTGTCATTCGTGCGCTGCGGTGGATCCGGAACAGCAGGAGAGCGGCCCCGTCCACAACAACTACACAGAATCCCCTCCCAGAGGGCATGCTGCTAACCGGGAAGGGCCGTACAGAATCTCCTCCCAGCGGGCGTGTAGCTAACTGGGAAGGGCCACACAGAATCTCCTCCCAGCTCGTGCGTAGCTAGGGAAGGGCTGCACAGAATCTCCTCCCAGAGGGCACGCAGCTAACTGGGAAGGGCTGCAGAAGCCAGATCAAGGGCCGAAAGGCACCAAGGGGTGCAGAACACACCCACCATGGCTGCAAACCCCTGTAGTGCTCTAGGCTAGCCTGAGGGCAGCCCCATCCACGGCAGTTTAGGGGATTATCCCAGAGACTGCCTCCCAGTGTGCAGGTAACCAGCACAGGCTGCGGAGAAGGGCAAGGAGAACAACAAGCAGGAAGGGACTTTGTTCTCTCAGCTGACACACGTGGCACCTGCCTGCGACCACTTCTATCGCCATGAAAAGACAGAAGAATATGGTCCAGTTAAGACTCACCTAGACAACCCCAGAGAGATGGCCAGGTGGGATAGATTTAAACAATCTTCCTGAAAAATAATTCAGAGTAAAAGTCATAACCATGCTGATGGATCTACAGAGAAATATGCAAGGGCTAAGGGAGTAAGTGAGGAGATATTACAGAAATGAAACAATCGATCGATGGGCTGAAGAGCAGACTGGACGAGGTGCAAGAGACTGTTAATGGAATAGAAATCAGAGAACAGGAGTACAGAGAAGCTGAGGCAGAGAGAGATAAAAGGATCTCTAGGAATGAAAGAATATTAAGAGAACTGTGTGACCAATCCAAACGGAACAATATTCACATTATAGGAGTACCAGAAGAAGAAGAAGGGAGAAAAAGGGATAGAAAGTGTCTTTGAAGACATAATTGAGGAGAACTTCCCCAAGCTGGGAAAGGAAATAGTTTCTCAGACCATGGAAGCCCACAGATCTCCCAACACAAGGAACCCAAGGAAGACAACACCAAGACATATATTAAAATGGCAAAGATCAAAGACAAGGACAGAGTATTAAAGGCAGCCAAAGAGAAAAAAGATCACCTACAAAGGAAAACCCATCAGGCTAACATCAGATTTCTCAACAGAAACCGTACAGGCCAGAAGAGAATGGCATGATATATTTAATGCAATGAAACAGAAGGGCCTTGAACCAAGAATACTGTATCCAGCACGATTATCATTTAAATTTGAGGGAGGGATTAAACAATTCCCAGACAAGGGAAAGTTGAGGGAATTTGCCTCCCACGAACCACCTCTACAGGATATCTTAAAGGGAATGCTCTAGATGGAAGCACTCCTAAGGCTAAAAAGATGTCACCAGAGAAAATAAATTTATACCAAAGAAAGCAGACCATCCAAATACTACCTAAAGGCAAAAAATAAAATCAACTTTCCACAAAAACAGTCAAAGGAACGCAAAAGAGTACAGAATAAAACACCTAATATATAAAGAATGGAGGAGGAAGAATAAGAAGGGAGAGAAATAAAGAATCATCAGAATGTGTATATAATAGCTTAACAAGAGAGTTAAGTTAGACTGTTAGATAGTAAAGAAGCTACCCTTGAACCTTTGGTAACCACGAATCTAAAAGCTAGCAATAGCAATAAGTACATATCTATCGATAATCACCCTAAATGTAAATGGACTGAATGCACCAATCAAAAGACACAGAGTAATAGAATGGATAAAAAAGCAAGACCCATCTATATGCTGCTTACAAGAGACTCACCTCAAAACCAAAGATATACACAGACTAAAAGTGAAGGGATGGGAAAATATATTTCATGCAAACATCAGGGAGAAAAAAAGCAGGTGTTGCAGTACTTGTATCAGACAAAATAGACTTCAAAACAAAGAAAGTAGCAAGAGATAAAGAAGGACATTACATAAGGATAAAGGGGTCAGTCCAACAGGAGGATATAACCATTTTAAATATATATGCACCCAACACAGGAGCACCGACATATGTGAAACAAATACTAACAGAATTAAAGGAGGAAATAGAAAGCAATGCATTCATTTTAGGAGACTTCAACACACCATTCACTCAAAAGGATAGATCAACCAGACAGAAAATAAGTAAAGACACAGAGGCACCGAAGAACACGCTAGAACAGATGGACCTAACAGACATCTACAGAACTCTGCACCCAAAAGCAACAGGATACACATTCTTCTCAAGTGCACATGGAACATTTTCCAGAACAGACCACATACTAGGCCACAAAAAGAACCTCAGTAAATTCAAAAATATTGAAATTCTACCAACCAACTTCTCAGATCACAAAGGTATAAAGCTAGAAATAAATTGTACAAAGAAAACAAAAAGGCTTACAAATACATGGAGGCTTAACAACATGCTCCTCAATAATCAATGGATCAATGACCAAATTAAAATAGAGATCAAGCAATATATGGAGACAATGACAACAACACAAAGCCGCAACTTCTGTGGGACGCAGCAAAGGCAGTTCTAAGAGGAAAGTATATTGCAATCCAGGCCTATTTTAGGAAGGAAGAACAATCCCAAATGAATAGTCTAAAGACTCAATTATTGAAATTGGAAAAAGAAGAACAAATGAGGCCCAAAGTCACCAGAAGGAGGGACATAATAAAGATTAGAGAAGAATAAAACAATAGGAAAAATCAATGAAACCTAGAGCTGGTTCTTTGAAAAAATAAACAAAATAGATAAACCCCTAGCCGGACTTATTAAAAGAAAAAGAGAATCTACACACATAAACAGAATCAGAAATGAGAAAGGAAAAATCACAACGGACCCCACAGAAATACAAAGAATTATAAGAGAATATTATGAGAATCTATATGCTAACAAGCTGGAAAACATAGAAGAAATGGACAACTTCTTAGAAAAATACAACCCCCCAAGACTGACCAAGCAAGAAACAGAAAAATTAAACAGACCAATCACCAGCAACGAAATTGAATAGGTAATCAAAAAACTACCCAAGAACAAAACCCTCGGACCTGATGGATTCACCTCTGAATTCTACCAGACATACAGAGAAGAAATAACACCAATTCTCCTTAAAGTTTTCCAAAAAATAGAAGAGGAGGGAATACTTCCAAACTCATTCTATGAAGCCAGCATCACTCTAATACCAAAACCGGGCAAAGACCTCACCAAAAAAGAAAATTACAGACCAATATCCCTGATGAACGTAGATGCAAAAATACTCAACAAAATATTAGCAAACCGAATTCAAAAATACATCAAGAGGATCATACACCATGATCCAGTGGGATTCATCCCAGGGATGCAAGGATGGTACAACATTCGAAAATCCATCAACATCATCCACCACATCAACAAAAAGAAGAACAAAAACCACATGATCATCTCCATAGATGCTGAAAAAGCATTTGACAAAATTCAGCATCCATTCATGATTAAAACTCTCAATAAAATGGGTATAGAGGGCAAGTACCTCAACATCATAAAGGCCATATATGACAAACCCACAGCTAACATCATACTAACGGCGAGACGCTGAAAGCTTTTCATCTAAGATCAGGAACAAGACAGGGATGCCCACTCTCTCCACTGTTATTCAACATAGTACTGGAGGTCCTAACCATGGCAATCAGACAAAACAAAGAAATACAAGGCATCCAGATTGGTAAAGAAGAAGTCAAACTGTCACTATTTGCAGATGACATGAAATTGTACATAAAAAACACTAAAGACTCCACTCTAAAACTACTAGAATGAATATCTGAATTCAGCAAATTTGCAGGATACAAAATCAATACACAGAAATCTGTTGCTTTCCTATACACTAATGATGAGCTAACAGAAAGAGAAATCAGGAAAACAATTCCATTCACAATTGCATCACAAAGAATAAAATACCTAGGAATAAACCTAACCAAGGAAGTGAAAGACCAAAAGACCTATACCCTGAAAACTACAAGACACTCCTAAGAGAAATTAAAGAGGACACTAACAAATGGAAATGCATCCCATGCTCTTGGCTAGGAAGAATAAATATTATTAAAATGGCTATACTACCTAAAGCAATCTACAGATTCAATGCAATCCCTATCAAAATACCAACAGCATTCTTCAATGAACTGGAACAAATAATTCTAAAACTCATATGGAACCACAAAAGACCCTGAATAGCCAAAGCAATCCTAAGAAGGAAGAATAAAATGGGGAATTACACTCCCTGACTTCAAGCTCTACTACAAAGCCCCAGTAATCAAGACAATTTGGTACTGGCACAAGAACAGACCCACAGACCAGTGGAACAGAATAGAGAGTCCAGACATTAACCCAAACATAAATGGTCAATTAATATATGATAAAGGAGCCTTGGATATACAATGGAGAGATGACAGCCTCTTCAGCAGCTGGTGTTGGAAAAACTGGACAGCTACATGTAAGAGAATGAAACTGGATTACTGTGTAACCCCATACACAAAAGTAAACTCAAAATGGATCAAAGACCTGAATGTAAGTCAGGAAATCATAAAACTCTTAGAAAAAAACATGGGCAAAAATCTCTTGGACATAAATATGAACAACTTCTTCATGAACATATCTCCCCAGGCAAGGGAAACAAAAGCAAAAATGAACAAGTGGGACTATATCAAGCTGAAAAGCTTCTGTACAGCAAAGGACACCATCAGTAGAACAAAAAAATAGTGACTGTGATGGGGTTGGTGGGGGGGCTTTATGATATGGGGAGTCTAGTTATCATAATGTTGCACATGTAATTGTAGATTAACGATACCAAAATAAAAAAATAGGGAGAGAGAGAGGTAAAGAGAGTCTCTTGTCCATTTTTAAAGCCCTGCACCCTGTGGAATTAATCCAGCTGGTGGGTAGGGAGAGAGTGACAGAGCCAAGGCAGCTGAGGAGAAGCTGAAGGTTCACAAGGCCATGCAGATTCTCCTGCTGTGGAGTGGCTCAGGGAACAGCCTTGCAGGGTAGACAGGGAGGCACTAGAGTCACGCTGGTTCAATGCCTGGCTCTGCTACTTACTATCTGCTACTTATTATGTGACTTTGCTGAATCCATTAAATCCCTGGAGCCTCACTTTTCTCCCCCGTAAAGTGAGTGCACTTGACTCCAAAAACCTGGATTAAACATTAGGGTCCCTAGCATATAACAGGTGTACATTAGGGTGCCTAGCACATAATAGGTGTTCACTAGGCATCTGGGTCAGTTCAAGCTGTTATGGCAAAGACCACAGTGGGGGGTAGGGGGTTAATAAGCCACATCCGTTTATTTCTCACAGTTCTGGAGGCTGCAGGTCTGAGATCAGGCATCAGAGTTGGGTCTGGTGACCCTCTTTCAGGTTGCAGACAGCCAACTTCTTGCTGGGTCCACATGTGCTGTGGAAAGAGGACAAGGAAGATCTCTGGGGTCCTTTTTACAAGGACATGAATCCTATTCACAAGGGCTCTACCCTAATGCCTTGATCTCCTCCTAAAAAACAGAGATGTTAAGGAACTTGCAGCTGGGATCTGACCACAGACACTGGGCTCCAGAGCCCAGTCTGAACCAAAGACACATTCCTCCCCTCTGTGAAATAGGCCCACAACCTCTGCTCTGCTGCCACACAGGGCTCTGGCTTTTGTGAAATCAACCAGCACAAAAGTGATCAGAAAGGAGAAAGCAGAGGCGCAATGCAGGTTCCAAGAACCACAGTGGGACACCTACGGAGCCCTTGTCTGAGCAGAGGGATGGCAAGAAACAAGCCAATGGCAGGCAGACCTCAGCAGAATTCCAGGCATCAGGTTCCTGGCTTGCTCTACTTTGACCAGCTGCTGTCATCATCCTAAGTCTGGGAGCCCCACCACATCCTGGGAAGGCACAGCTGGTAGACAAAGGCACTGGATGTCTGTCCTCCCTGCTCATGACAGTCAAACCCTTCCCTGGGGGTGATCCAGGAGCCCATTTCCTGGCCTGCCTGAGCCAAGATATGGCAGAAATTAAAATGTGTGGCATCTACCATCTGATGATGGTGGTGGTACCATGGCTTTGGGCCTGCTGACATCCATACCTTCTTCCCACCCAACCCAGGGAGCTGGGCTGAGAGCTGGCTCATCTGGAGTGGACACCTGCCCCCAGAAGGAAGACCGCTGTCTGTCTGCCCCTGCCTGGGGTAAAAGCACCAAAACCCTCCAATAAGTCCAATAAGGACAGTTTCGGGGCCTGGGTCTGGTCTCATCCAGTCCCAGCCAAACCCCAGAGGCCACCCTGCACCATTTCTTAATTCTTTTGCAATCAGCATTTTCCTTTCTTCATTTTCCGGGTGAATAATGCAGCCGGTAAGAAAAGGGCCCTCAGCACAATTCTGGTGCTCGTTTACAATGGAAATTGGGAAAACGGCGAAACACATACTGCAAAATGCATTTAAAAGAAGATGATTCAATTGGATTTGGCAGCTCTGATATTCAGGACCAGAAGGGAAAATCTGTCTATGATTTGAACATGTATAATTAAGATGAAAGCCTTAAGTACTGGGTGCATTTCTTAAGATGTCACCAGCTCTGTTGACTCCGGGCGTTCTGATCAGTGGTGCAGAGCATTTACTTCTGAAATCTGAATAGCTGTGAGTGTGATGTGTTTTTAAAACCAGCAGTATGGAGCCAAGTCAAACTCTGACACTACGCAGCCCCTCAAGCGGGGAGGCAGCAGCAGAAGCCAGCAGCGAGAGCACAGAGCACCTCGGGCCCAGGTTTGATCTTTCTCCACAGTCACCCCTGAACCTTGCAGGCTGAGGGTTCAGGCAAAATTGGATCATTTGGTGTGTCCTCTTTCGGTTCTTCCTCCGGGGCCAAAGGAGGTGCCAATGCCCTGGGATCTATGCCATCCTGAGAACAGAGAGCCCACTGTGAATGCTGGAATCATGGGCTTTCAGAAGCCCCCTGGTACCACGGGAAAATCCAGGCCGCGGGAACCACAAGACCTGAACTGAAGCCCCATCTTCACTCCTGACTAACTGTGTGATCTTGGCAGGTGGCTTCCCCTCTCTGGGCCTCTGCTTCCTCTTCTGTAGGATGGAGCTGAAACAGAACCTCCCTCGAGGAAAGCTAAGACAATCCAACGAGGTGATCCGTACAAACCCTCGCATCCGGCACCCAGGCGGTACTGGTATGTGTGAGCTACCGTTCCTTCTCTCTTCAGCCACCCAAAATAATCTCCACTAGCCCAGCTCGCTGGGCCCCCTGAGATTCTGGTGTGTGTGGAAACCAAATGTCGTGCCAAACCTCACTCGCAGTGCGAGATGACTCAGTGATGGGGCTCCTGGCAGCCCGACAGCCGTCTCCACGGGGAGCGGGATGCTTCACAAAGAAGACCCGTGGGCGGGCGGCGCGCAGGAGAGGCGGAGGCGGGTCGCGTGACCACTCCAGTCACATGACTTGGCAGCTCCTCTTAGAGGGGCTGGGATCCCCCTGGAACCTCTCCAGCCTCTTTTCTCTTCCTTTGGAGATGGGAGAGGAAGCAGGAGGCCTGATCTGAGCCCTGGCCATTCAACGATAGAGGTCTGGGCTTGTCTGTATTGACAGTGTGGCCGGCTGTGTGTGACAAAGGCCCTCCTAAGCAGCCCACCCTTTTCTTGGGGTGAGAGGATTGGGGACGGGGAGGAAAGGAAAAAGCTGGGAAGCAGGTTGTAGGTGCAGATGCCAGGCCCACGGATCTATCATGGGCTGTCACAGGACCCCCAGAAAGGCTGTATTCTCTACCGTGCAGGCCACTGCTTACCTCCACATGCCTACGGCCTGCCCAGCAGGTGCAGCCCAGCCCTGAACCCCAAAGCTATAATCCTGTGTCAAGTGACCAGAATAATCCAGCCTACCCTATTCCCAGTGAGAAGTCATAGCCCTGTGTGGGCTCCACATAGCAGGGAGGGACCCCCTAACCAAGAGGGGAAGCCAGAAACAAGCTCAGCCCAACCCTGCACAGGTGGGGAAACTGAGGCCGGCTGTGGCTCAGCTGAGGGCTGAGGCACAGTGGGAATCCAAGATTCTCATGCCTCATTCTAGCCCAGACCACCGGGCACACTGCCCACCTGGATCCCAGGGCACTGGAGTTATAAGCAGGTAGCTTCAAATCCTCCAGTTCTGCCTCTTACCAGTTGTGTGACCTTTGGAAAGTTATTTAACCTTTCTTTGTCTCCGTTTCTGCACCTGTACACGAGGTTAAAGTGCTTTCCTCTGAGGTGTGGAAAGAGACCAGCCTGGCAGAGCAGGTGCTAAATAAACATGAGCTCTCTGTCCTCCCTTTTCCTGACTTCCCTTCTTGTCCCATCTGCTTTTTGTTGCTTCCTCAAAGCCTCTGAAAGCTCAGCAACACCCATGCCTCTCTGATCACTCATCCTTTAGCATCCCACAGGCACAGCCAGGCCCCCCAAGTCTGGCAGTGAGACCCTCGGCAATTTTCTCTGACAGGGAGGCAGAGGCTGGAAAAGTGGGAGGAAACACCCTCTGAATCTTAAGGAAAGCCCCAGGGCTTCATTCCCTAAGAGGAGTGAGAAAGAACCTGCATCCCCATCCCCAGCTTCTCATGTAGCATAGTGTGAAAAATTAATGTTTCTGGTTTCACAAGTTCTGTTTCTTGCTTTTTACCTTCCAAATCAGGCATAGCTTACAGGAACCAAAGCAGTCCTAACAAGAGTGAGGGAAAATGGAGAAGGAATCAGAGGAAACGCTAACCAGAAGAGCACAGAGGCTGGGGTCTCTTGGAGAAGGACAGACAATAGCCTCTGAGGGCCTGCTGGTGGGCCCCACAGCGCTGGGGTGATGGTCAACCATTTGGCTGACCAGAGAGGAGAGGCTGCAGTGGGTACCAGAAGCCAGAGGGGCCAGCAAAAATCACCAGGGACTCATTTCCTTGCTCACTTCAGTGGAAAAAGAAGACCCTCTGATTCAAGTCATTTTTAGCCAGGTGTTGTTAGGTGCAGCTGAGCCCACCCATCTCCGAGCCCTAATGTGCACGGCTATAGAGCAGAGAGAGGCATGGTACTGGCCATTGGGATGGCATAGCTCA
Organism: Smutsia gigantea; assembly: GCA_032199065.1. Taxonomy (NCBI): domain Eukaryota; kingdom Metazoa; phylum Chordata; class Mammalia; order Pholidota; family Manidae; genus Smutsia; species Smutsia gigantea. The sequence goes on along the minus strand of JAVSCE010006922.1, from coordinate 472,868 downwards.
TGTAAGGTGGGAGGCAATGTGCATCACTCAAAGGATGTCCACAGAATGACGTCCCCTTTCTTATTAGCCAAACTGAGACCTTGGGCCTCCAAACCTAACCATTTCTACAAAGGACAGCTCCCCAGAGCCCAGCCCTGCTAGCAAGACAGCCACCCCAGGGCTGGGATTTAGAGGGAATCTCAAAGTCCAGAACAGCAACCCCAGGTAAGACGCTGCTCAGTGACCCAGGGGGACAAGGGAACAAAGTGTGAAGTCTTGGGAAGGGAGAGAAAGTGTCAAAAAAGTGAGCTGGAGGGCCGTGAACATCTGACCCCTCCAGAAAGTGCTGCCCAGGCAAAATGCCAGCCAAGCTTCATTTTCAGCCCTGATTGCATTAATAAGGTAATGATGAGTCATTTAACTTTGCATCCGAAGAGTGAGGCAAATTACCTGTGTCTATATTGCTTAATGACAGAGGCACTAATAGGACCTTTGCCACCTGCCAGAGCTGAAACTGACCTATTGCAGGAGGCAATTTTATGCTGGTGGGTTTTCCACTTGACTGCAACCATCCATCGGGCGGGGACCACACCCCCGCCATGCGCCCCACATTAGCCCGTGTCCTCCACCGCACTCTCCCATCTCCTTAATGGGCTCAGGTTTTCGTAACCTGATGATCCTGGACACGAATCACTGGGCCCCCATTAACCAATGCTCAGGCGTCCAGGATGAATGTTCTGATTTGGCTATGCTTCCCCAGAAAAGTGTTCATTGGAGCCACTGGACTTTTTATCCGCATCATCAAGAAATGCCAGTGCCACCCGTGGCCTTCCGAGCAGAAGAGGATGAGGGAACTCAGGATGCAGTCGGCCCCATGAGTCCTCCCAAAGCCAGAGTAGCTCTTTGGGGTTTTTCTTCATTTCAGGGTCCATAAACTTTTGTTTCATTTCCTTTAATTAAGATATCATTTCCATACAGCAAAGTGAACTATTTTTAAAAGTGTGGAGGGATCTGGGAATTTTAACAAACTCAGTCATGTAGCCACCCGCACATTCAAGATGCAAAACAGATCCATCCCCCCAAAAGTTCCCTCTGTGGTTATTGTCTCCTCTTTGTCCCAGCCCCTGGCCCCCATGATCTGTCTTCTTTCCCTAGAGCTCAGCCTTTTCCAGCCTGTCATATGCATGAGATATCCTTTGAGTCCTGTTTCTGTCACTCAGCAAATTAATTGCATTTAAGATGCATCCAAGCTGTCTTGTGGGCAACAGGTTGCTCTGTTTCAGTACCGAGTAGCATTCCACTGTATGGATGTGTCCTGGGTTGCTCGTAAGGTCCAGGTGTCCAAAGGGTACTTAACTACCCTAAGCCAAGCCCTTAACCTATGTAATTTCACTTAATCCTCAGAAAAGCAGCAGAAGCTATGATCTCCATTTAAAGATAAGAAAGTAGGACCACAGACCCTAGTAAGAGACCTGGATGGCCCAGGCACCAGAGATAGGGTATTATTGATATACACTCTTATGAATGTTTCACATGAAAAAACAATGTGGTTACTACATTTACCCATATTATCAAGTCCCCACCCATACTCCAATGCAGTTCAGTGTAGTAAGATGCCACAGATTCACTGTTTGCCTTCTCTATGCTACACTGTTTTCCATTCATTTCTTAAACAAGCACTTTGTAGGGCAGCTCCTTGGGCCAGGTAGAGACGGGGTCTACAAGCCTCCTTCTGCCTGCCTTGCAGGGTGAGTTTTCTGGGCTTTCTTGCACCTGATGCTGAAAAACCACATCCATGGGTATGTGACCCTGGAAGAATGGTCCTCCTGGTGTGCGCAGGGAGAAGAGACTCATAAGACCTGGGCACCCGAGAGCAGCAAGTGGAAAGAAGAGGCCATGGGAGGTGTGTTTTCCTGGGGATGTGCTCCTCCAGTATTCCTGAACCCATGGAACTGTAGGTTTCCCTAAGCAGACATGCCACCTTCTGCCTAGGAGTACATATAGCTATCCCCTGGGCATGCTGCCCTCCAGTGCCCGGTCTCAGACAGAGGAAGGGAGCAGTGAGGGGGGGAAGAGGCAGAAGTCCAGGCACCTTGTCTGGGGTTTCTTCCACTCCTGCTCCGGGCAGCATGGCACTGAGGCTGCCATCCAGCAGTGAGGATGACGCCCACCTCACAGCCTCCCGTAATCTGCCACGAATAAACCTGGAGATACCTAGGGCAACACAATATAAGCAACACTCGGCTGATTTCCACGGCCCCAGGCAGAGCGCAAGTGTGGCCCATGGCTGGTGGCTCTGCTTAGGGGCTTGGCCTCCTGGTTCGCCCAGCTTTGTCTGAGCCTCAGCCGGAGCTATCAGAGGGTATGCCTACTGGTGATGGAGGAGTCAGAGCGGGGGTCTACAGGTCATTTCCTCCTGGGGTCCCAGGCTGCCCATCCACTGGGCTTTTCTCCTCAGGAAAGTGCCCAGATGTACTTATTCTCCCTGCCCCAGCACAGGGCTTAGTTTAAGAAGAAGCAATGGAGCAATGTTTAAAGAAAACAAGGAGGGAAGGACAATGTGGGGGCAGGAGATAAGAGGATTCCAGAAATCCAGTCTCAGTTTCTTGTTTGAGAAAAGCTAACTGAATCTAGCATATATGGTAAAGGGGGGGGGGGGAGTTTTGGATTCAAACAATAGGTGGGATCCCCTGTTCTATCATGTACTGGCTACACGAGTTACTCTTCTGAGACCCGGCTTCCTTGTCTATTAAACAGCTATGTATCTCTCTAGATTTGGGAAGGAGTGCATGAGCTCATTTAAGAAAAAACCTCAGCCTAAGTGTAGCAGAGAATAACTACTCATTCAGAAGTGACAGTTACTGCTGCTGCCCTGGTTTTCAAGAGAGCCTTTTTCTGAGCAGACCTTGGTGCAGGCTGGCCTAGACACGGCCTGTGCCTCCAGGACAGCCGACTGGGCCGGCAGTCCCAAGGCGTGTGCTCCCCAGATCTCTGCTGGTCCCAGGCCCTGGGCATCCGGATTCCCTGCCTGCCCCGCCTGAGAGCGGGAGGCTGGGGCAGACGGGGTTATGCAGGGTGCAGTGGAGCCCACAGCCCTCCAGGCCTGAGCTAGAGGGGGGTAGAGAAGGACTTTACTAAAATGAATGTCAGACCTCTGGCCAGCCCTCACCCAGCAGCTTTCACTAAATGATTAGACATTGGAAAAAATGCCGGGGCTCCCCCACTTGCTAACAGATGGCTTCCGACCGAATCTCTGTGCATCTTCACAATGTAGTATCAACCAGGGGCTTGAGCACAGACTGGGGATGTAGCCCCGGAGAGGAAGGCCCACTGGAGACCCCACGGAGACGGCTCACCTTGTCTCTCAGGCTCCTCCCCTGGTTTGCCCACACACATCAGATTTCCAGTTGTCCCCCTGCCCGGGGCTCTCTGAGTTCAGCAGGGCTTCTAGACCTGCCCACAGCAGCAACTGTAATAATTAATGTTGCATCAGGGTCTACTTTGCACTCGGCATTTCACGTGCACTGTTTTATTTAATCTTCCTGCTGATCCTCAGTAAGGGAGATGTCATTAATATCCTTTTATAAATGAGCCCACAAGGCTCAGAGCAGCTAATTCCCCAGTGTTGCAGACTTGCTAAGTGACAGAGCCAGGACTGGAGTCATGTCCCTCTGATATCAACAAGCCTGCTCTTAGCCTCCCAGGCCGCTGTCCACCAATGCTGGGAACCCTCGCCAGCTCTCCTGGACCTGCACCTCGGATATAAGAGCATGTTAGCAGGGGCCTGGGGAGGAGGCTCACCCACGGGGACTTAGAATGCCAGTGTCCTCCCCCAGAGACCCAAGAGAAGATGACAGAGGTGGGAAAGGGAATGGTGGAGGGGGAACTTAGGCCTGGACGGGACCCCATCGTAAGGGTGGGAGCCTAAGAATGAAAGTGGCCAGTTCGCCGCAATGGGGCAGCAGCCATGACCCTACCCTCTGCCCTGTCCCCTGGCCTCCTGAAGGGGTTTGTGTCCAGCCTGTCCTGTTGTTGCTATTTATTGTAATTGCTGCATTTTATTGACAGCTATGCTCTGGCCAGCATTAGGGAAAACATTATGTCAGTTAAATCATTACTCAAAAGACTTGTTAAAGGAAATAGGTCAGTGAAGTGATCTGATTATGTAAGACAAATATACGGGCCTCTCAGACTCAGGGCACAGTACCGGACCCTTGATTTTATTTACCTTGCAAGTGAACAGAACCATCTCGGAGGACAGAAGGATAGAATGGAGGATAGAAATGACTTGTGACTCTCCTGACAGCCCCAAGCAGCCAGTTTAATGGGAGGGATGGTTCACATCCCGGGAGACCCCGAGGAGAAGGCTGATGCCTTATGCTCAGCAGTGTCTCCTGGGCTCGCTGCAGCCACAAGGTCTCAGGAGGGTCCACACGCTGGCCCTGGACCTTCACCCAAGGCCCAGATGGACAAGGAGAAGGACCTGCCAGAAGACACTCTGCCCACCACCCCGACTCCTCCGAGCCTGGGCTTTGCCTCTCTCGGTGCAAGACCCATTTCTTCACAGAACTTGCCAGCTCTACAGAACCAGCTTGAAATCTCCTGGCGGGAATCCTCACCAACTTGGATTTCTCTTGCCACCTTGGAGGCCTTCAGTTCTGTCTTCTTGCTGGACACACACATTCCACCTGAGCAAAACAAATCTGGGTAGGCCTTAGTGTCTGGGGTGAGGCTGAGACCTCCTAGAAGCTGCATCTGCTGACTGCCTCCTTTCCTCTTCTCGCGCCTGCTCACAGCCAATTGCCATCAGGAGTTATTTTTAATGGGTGCCCCACAGCCCTTCCAAAGCCCCTAAGGGGAAAGAATCCTTAAGGAAGTTGTTTATTAACAGTGCTCAGTGTCATTAGTGGCCAGGCGTGTGGTAAAATATAGATGAGAGGGGGAAAGGCAGGAATCACACTGCCATTTGTCCTGTTCTGAACGTCATTACGCGTTCCATCACACCATGTTACTGAGATGATTAGTGGCATCAAATGACTTCTGAAAAATGATTATGTGCCATTAAAAGCATTAGTCTGTCTGACACTAACACAAACAAATGGTCGCACAAAGACGCATCATTAGCTGGGGAGGTGGGGTGATGTACCAAATACTGCCGGTGTGCAGACTGTTAGCACGGCCAAGGGGCTGGGGAGTGTGGAGAAAGTGAAGGTTCCTGTGGCCAGTATTCTCACCTGGCCCTGGTCGGCTAGCTTACTGCACAGGTGTGGGCAATACGTCGTTATTGACTCTATATAAAGAGCCCTGCCCAGTGCTCTGCACGACACGGTGGCACAGCTGCATAGCCGCAGGAGAGCAGAGCAGAGGCTGGAGTGGTGGCAGCACCGAGGACAGAGACTGAGACAGCTGCGGGGGCGGAGAGGCCCAGAGGCAGAGACCGGCTTGCTGCATGCAGACTCGCTCTGAATAGACAGGATTCTAGTGACTGACCTGCCACTGTGGAAATAAAGTTGGGTATAACCCTTTCACCCTGAGGACGTTCCGCTGTCATTTCTTTGGTCTCATTGAATCCATAGTGAACTTGTCCGGAGCTGAAGCCCACTGGCCAGACAGGGAGGCAGGGGCACAGCCTGGAGGCCAGGAGGCCTGCCCCAGCGGCAGTGGCTCCCAGGCCTCCAAGGAAGGCAAGGAGCCCATGGGAGTCAAGGTCCTCCTAAGGAAGCCTGAGGACTGGGGTTTGCTCAGAGGGGCCCACCTCCCCCACACCTATGGCGGCAGCGTCACAGCTGTCCCCAGTATGACAGGGAAGTAGGGCTGATGCTCCTGCAGGTTACAGGAAAGCAGGTTTGGGAGAACCAGGGAGGCAGGAGAGACATGAGCACGGAGGTGCAAGTGTGAGGGTAGAGGTCCACAGCAGAGGTCCCTGGGGGGAGATTTTTAACTGACACCAGAAAAAAAAAATTGGCTTGGAAACTCATGATGTAATTTACAGTGACAAGAACATATAGTGAAGCTATAATTTGGAAGATTAAAAAACATTTCTTGACCATATACCAATAAAATAGCTTTGATGTGACAGCAATAGAAAGAATAACAAGGAAAAAGGGTCGTCTTTATCTAGTTTTAAAAAGTAGCCCAGCTCCAATACCAGTTCTTAAGGGGTACAAATGGTGTTACATGGTGAATTTCATGCACTGGGGACAAAGGTTGAATTTGAGATGTCAGGAGTGGGCTCCCCAACCTGTCCTCCCCCTCCATCTCGACATATGTCCAGGCCTCATCCATGGGGCTGCATCCCTGGAGGGGCTGCCTCGAGGCATCTGGACACATGCTGCCACTGGTCAGTTCCTAGTAGTAAGTTCTCTCTCTCTTGCCATCTCTTTCTCTTCTTCCTTCCCTTCCTTCATTTTTTCCATCTACTCATACGGTCACCAACATATGTGGGCAGCCTGCCCCCCAGCTGGTTGCCAGCTGTGCCAAGCTCAGCCCAGGACGACTCTGGCGGCAGGAGTGTGCGGTCTGATCAGGGAATCAATACTAAGGACAGTAAGCTTTATTTCCATGCACCAGCCACTTCTCTGAGTTCCACTTCATCTCATTTGCCCTCACCTGTGAGGCAGGTGTGCTAATCGCCTGCGTCTCACATATGAGAAAGCAGGCCTAGAGGTCATGCCACTGGGAAGCTAGGCAATCAGGCTCAAGACTGACCCCACAGACCCTGAGCTGGAGCCCACCACAGACTCACCTTGTGGCCACCCCATAATCTCATGCAGGCGGCCCTTCCCCACGGCTCTCAAGGAGCCCTGCTGTGACCCAGTTCCAGGGATTCAAAGGGTCCATAGCTGTTCCTGGTGGAGAGACCTGGGAGCAGGCTGGGGTGTCTGCCTCCCAGTGGACTTCTGTTTTCTCATTTTGGAGAGTCTTTAGAGATTGTCAAGGACAGAAGTCTGTCTATGTAGACTGTAGGCCTGTGGTTCTCAACCCAGCTTCTAAAAATCTCCTGGGAAGCTTTTAAAAAACAGCAATGCCCAGGCCCAGCCCTGCCAGAGTGGAGAGCGACAGGCCTGCAGTCTACTGTCTGTTACAGCACCCCCCGACTGTTACAGCACCCCCCCGTCTGTTACAGCACCCCCTGTCTGTTACAGCACCCACTGTCTGTTACAGCACCCCCTGTCTGTCACAGCACCCCTGTCTGTTACAGCACCTCCTGTCTGTTACAGCACCCCTGTCTGTTACAGCACCCCTGTCTGTTACACAGCACCCACTGTCATTACAGCACCCACTGTCTGTTACAACTGTCTAGCACCTGTCTGTTACAGCACCCCTTCTCTGTTACAGCACCCCTGTCTGTTGGCACCTCCTGTCTGTTCACAGCACCCCCCGTCTGTTACAGCACCCCCTGTCTGTTACAGCACCCGCTGTCTGTTACAGCACCCCGTCTGTTACAGCACTGCCTGTCTGTTACAGCACCCCGTCTGTCACAGCACCCCCTGTCTGTTACAGCACCTCCTGTCTGTTACAGCACCCACTGTCTGTTACAGCACCCACTGTCTGTTACAGCACCGCCTGTCACAGCACCCCCTGTCTGTTACAGCACCCCCTGTCTGTTACAGCACTGCCTGTCTGTTACAGCACCCACTGTCTGTTACAGCACCGCCTGTCACAGCACCCACTGTCTGTTACAGCACCCCGTCTGTTACAGCACTGCCTGTCTGTTACAGCACCCACTGTCTGTTACAGCACCGCCTGTCACAGCACCCCCTGTCTGTTACAGCACCCCCTGTCTGTTACAGCACTGCCTGTCTGTTACAGCACCCACTGTCTGTTACAGCACCCCTTCTCTGTTACAGCACCCCCTGTCTGTTACAGCATGGCCTGTTTGTTACAGCACCCCCTGTTACAGCACCCGCTGTCTGTTACAGTAACCCCTGTCTGTTACAGCACCCACTGTCTGTTACAGCACCCCTTCTCTGTTACAGCACCCCCTGTTACAGCACCCGCTATCTGTTATAGCACCCCATCTGTTACAGCACCCACTGTCTGTTACAGCACCCCTTCTCTGTTACAGCACCCGCTGTCTGTTACAGTACCCTGTCTGTTACAGCACCCCTTCTCTGTTACAGCACCCCCTGTTACAGCACCCGCTATCTGTTACAGCACCTCATCTGTTACAGCACCCACTGTCTGTTACAGCACCCCTTCTCTGTTACAGCACCCACTGTCTGTTACAGCACCCCTTCTCTGTTACAGCACTCTCTGTCTGTTACAGCAGCCCCTGTCTGTTACAGCACCCCTTCTCTGTTACAGCATCCCCTGTTGGTTACAGCACCCACTGTCGGTTACAGCACCCCCTGTCGGTTACAGCACCCACTGTCTGTCACAGCACCCCCTGTCTGTTACAGATAAAGAAACTGAGACTCACAGAGGGGCAGTGACCAGCTCATAGTCAGAGGGCTGCTCGGGCAGAACCAGGCCTGGAGCCAAATGCCTCCAAACGCAAGCTCCCACCCTCCTGCCTTCCCTCTCTCCTGACTCCCAGAGTCTCTCCCTCCCACCTGCCACTCCAAGGTGATCGCTGTCAAGGCTACAAGAGGGAGCAAAGTGGTGGCAGCTGAGCTTGGAGGCTGTCAACGTTGACTGACACCTGTCACAACCCTGGCTGCTCGGGCGCCCCTGCAGCCCAGCCCCACGACAGCCTTCATCTGCGTTTGCTGCAGCCTTTCCATTTCTGGAGCCAGAAGCGTCCACCACCTCAAAAAAATGGCCGATTTCCAAAAGCCTTTCATCTCTCTCTTCCCTCCAGGCCTCATTGGGGACGACCAGCTCATTCCGGAGAAGCCTGACATGCTGTTCTTCATCTTTACCGAACTTGGCTTTGCAGTTCTTGCTGCTCTGAGGGGGGATGGCTGTGACAGCAGCTCGGAAGGGCTGAGCTGAAATTGTTTTTTCCCACTCCTTACCTCTTTCTATCAGAAAAACATGAAGCCTCCTTCCTCCACTTGTTTGTTTTATTGTTTTCCTTCTTCTCACTAAAACAGAGAACAAAGAGATATTTAATGACAGCTCTGTGTCTTGGCTACAACAGGTCATGAATGTCTGTGAGGTTAGCCTGCTGAAGACCAAGTCCAGCAGCTACAGAAGAGTAAAAGTAGCCATTTGTCTGACCCGGCTTCCAGGGCAGATTGCTATCTGTCTAACTCTTCTTGACATTCAAAAAAAAAATTAGACTCTTAGCAGCCTGGAAGTTCTTTGAGATGTCTAACTTCAGTCTCTCTAGCTACAGCTCAGTCTTTTTGCATCAAACCAATGCCCATCCTCTCTGCAAAGATTAATGAAGCACCACATTTTCGCAGGTAGGCTCTCTTGCAGCACCAACTAGCCACAGGCCACCTTCTGCTCAGTGGGCACACTGATTTAAAGGCCTGTTATTCTGGGAAATGCTGAAACAGCGTCTGGATGCCAGTAGTTCAAAGCACTCCATTAACATGTTTACATTCTGTCCTTGTCTACAGAGCTCTCCTCATGGAGCAGACCAGGGACACAGGTGGACACAGCTTGAAAGATCTAATTGCTTTACCTCTCCATATGATTCTTGAACTCTAGAGCACATCAGAATTACCTACTGATTCAATGAGCAGGATAAATGCTTGTGGACCACCCCCCACCCAATTCATAGGTTGAAGCTCTAACCCCCAACGTGATAGTATTTGGAGTTGGGGACTTCAGGAGGTCATTAGGTTTAGATGAGGTCATGAGGGTGGGCCCCCACAATGGGATTAGTGTCCTTATAAGAAGAGGCAGAGACCAGAGCTCTGTCTCTCTCCACCACATGAGGACACAGCAAGAAGGCAGCTGTCTACAAGCCAAGAAGAGGGTTCTCACCAGAATCTGAATCTCACCATGTGCACACCCTAACATTGGACTTCCAGCCTCCAGAATTGTGGCTTAAGTCCCCCATTCTATGGCAATGGGGAAAATGGAAATTCCTATGGCCAGGATCCTCACCTGACCTTAAACTACTTGATGATGTAATTGGCCTACTGCCAGGCCAATGCTTCCACACCCGTTGGCAATGACCCATTGTTGACTGGGTCACTATATAAGGAGCTGCCGAGTGCTCTGGGTGGAGGCAGACACGGAGGTGGATTACAGACCTGCAGGCTGCTAGATGCAGACGCATTTCTAGTGCTCAACCTACTGCCTGAAGAATAAAGCTAGCTATAAACCCTTTTGCCCCAGGAAACTTCCATTGTCATTTCTTGGTCCCACTGAATCCATATGAACTTGCCCAGGGCTGAAACCCTCAGGCAAGACAATGGTCTTTTTGTTATGGCATTCCTAGCTGACTATGACATCGGTCTGGAGTGAGGCCTGGGGATCTGTGATTGCTAGCAAGGCTCCAGCCGATGCTGATGCCTTGCGCCCACTGACCACACTTTGAGAAACATACATCTAGGCTCTCTTAACGGGTACTCCCTCATCCTGAGTTGGCTCCAGGTGGAGTGTGAAAAACACGCAGGCTTGGGAGTGGGACAGACCTGGATTGAACACTGCCCTGTGACTTTCTGGCCAAGACCACAGGTAAGTCATTTAACACGCTGCCATTCTCATCTGCTCAATGGGAATGAAAATGACTACTCTGTAAGGCTGGCATGGGATGGGGTATTACATGTGCAAAGTGCATAGCTCAGCGATGCTCCATGCATGGTATGGACTTGCTAGTCTATCATTTCTAGGGTGAGAGAGAAGGAGGAGGTGGTCCTCAGGAGCTTGGGGTGGTATTGCTCAGGTATCTCCACCACTTGTTTCATGATCTCGGAAACCCCAAAGATCCCACATGTCATTCTTAAATGGAGCCATCTGGATGCACTGACAGCTTCCTTCCTTGATCTTCCAGCAACTGGGAAAGATACACACAGCATGGGGAAAGGACACAAGCTACCACTGGGCATGACCCAGGGAGAAACCTGATTGATCAAGAGGCTCAGCTGCCTCCCACCCCTGGATAGAGGGGAAAAAGCAAAGAAAGGTCTCCTCAGCTGCCTGAGCACTCAGGAAGCCTGAGCAAGAAGTCCACCCTGTGGGTGAGAGGAGGAGATTCAGAAAGATCTCTAGCAGGTCTCCTGAAGGTAAGCCAGTGCAGAGCCCCTCATGGCCTGGGTTCTCTGAACACAGAGCCTGTGAGCAAACATTTGGTACATGGAGGGGGAGAAGGGAGTATATTTATTATCTATTGCTATATAATAAGTTACATACACCTAATAGCTTGAAACAACACAAAGTCATTATCTCATAGCTTCTCTGGTTTGGGAACTATGACTCAGCTAGGTCCCTATCATGGGGCTGCAATCAAGGTGTCAGCAGGCACTGGGGTCTCCTCTGAAGGCTCCATGGGGGAGAATCCAGGAGGCAGGGATCACTGGGCACTGTCTTGAGTCTGCCCATCCCAAGTGTATTTACATATGTGCTCCCAGGGCACAGCAGTGTGACACGGAAGGTGGGAAACCACTTCAAGGGTGTGCTCTGTGTAGAGTTGACCATACCTACAGGCACCCAGTGCTCATGCCTGCAGGACTCAGGAGCTTGGTTTTCCAAAGAAACACAAGGGGAAAGCATTTGCCCATTGGTTTCTGACCGCTGTGGGTCAAGGGTAGCTCCCTGGTCTTAACCCCTCCAACCTCTCCAGGCCAAGTACGTGTGTGGTGCCAGGGCAGGCTCCTGTGACATTTCACGTCATGCCATCAAAAAGCCCATAGCAGGAACAAGGTGCCCTGGATGGGCGAGGAGTCTGGCACTGATGGGGCCCCTGGAGAGCTACACAGAACTGGTTGCTGCAACAGAGGCTGGAGACAGAGGGCAGGAGGGGAGTGAAGTGATGTGTGTAGTGTGTCTGATGCAAGCTCCTCCCCAAAGTGTATGTGTCTACACGGTCCTCTGCCTGGGAGACAGAAGTCTTTGCATCCCCGGGAATTTGAGGAAAGCCAACTCAACAGACCCACATCCAAACACAGTGGTTCCCCCCACCTGAAGGCAGCTCTTCTGTTGACCTTCTGTTCATGGCACATCATCCTCATAGTCCACCAGGTCACCTCCAAGCTGATCACCTCTGAGGATGCGCTCTTCTCCTTTGCCACCCATGCCTTACACGTAGGACCAGCTACATAACTTGGGGGCCCAGTGTAAAATGAAAGTGAGGGGCCCCTTCTAAACACCAGGCCAGGTGTGACTCTTGCCCGTGAGGCCAGCCCTGCCTGCAGGTCTGTAACTCCAGGAGCTTCTCCATCTCTCCGTCCTCAGGTCCTTTAGGCTCTGAGCATCCTGTGCTTCTCTTTTGCTCTTGACTTTCCAACTTCTGCTCAAAGTCATCTGTGCTCCTGAAACAGCGAACTTCAGCCAGAACCTGGCTGGTGACCATCAGGCTTACTAAGAACACTCTTTGCCAGACTGTCTGCCTGAAGTGTTGCTCTGCGTCCTCCCTGGTGGGTAAGCCAGGAGTGTATAGAGTTGGGTGTGCAGTGTGCAACCCGCAGACCTGTATGCAGCAGCCCTGAGCCAAAGGAGAACTTGCTCAAGAACCAAAACTGGGTTGATCTTGCCTGGGAGGGTCTTTGGACAGAGCTTATGTAACAATACTAATAATAAGACCCTCATATGTGATATTACTTCATATGTCCCAAGCCCTGGCTAAGTTCTCTGCACATATTAAATAACTGATTTCATTCTCACAACTGTCCTATGAGATAGTTCTTCCTACTCTTATTTTACAGGAAAATCACAGAGGCAGAGAGATATTAGGAAACTTGCCCAGGGCCACAGGGTCAGCAACAGAGCTAGGTTTTGAACCCCAGCAGTCCAGCTCTCAAGTCCATTTCTTTCACCACTGTACCACACCAAGACTGAGAGTCTGAGGAGGCACAGGATCAAACATGTGCATTTAATTTGGAAGCCTGCCTATTATGCATTGTTTGCAGTTTGGAGAGAAAGGTTTACATTTCATGTTTATTCCCTTTACTTTTTGCTGAAATTGCTTTGGAAAAGTCTAGCCTATATCAAGGAACAGGGAAAAGGCAAAGGGAGAGAAATAAGTAGGTAGGGTGGGGGCTGGCTGGCTGGCTGGGTGAGAGGGTGGATGGGATTTGTGGGGGCGTGGATTGGTGGAAGCATGGGTGAACGGGTGGGTGGATGACTGGATGAGTGGCTGAGTGGGTGGGTGGGTAAATCCATGGTGGATGGATGGAAAGAGTTGAAAGATACAGATATATGTCCAAAGCTCTTGTTACAAAGAAAGGGAAAGGGGATGGGGAAAGAGTGGACCCTAAGCCAGGACTGGTGGTTGCTGTAAAGAAAATAAAGGCAGAAGGAGCCTTCCCCCATTAAGTTCAGTCAAAATCCCACTCCATTTCTAAGACCCAACAGAATTGTGACCTAGGGCCCCCACCTCCCCCACCCCCCAGGAAGCAGACATGGATCTACCTGAGAAGGGGAAGCGGGAGGCTGTGGGGATTGTGTTGTTCATCTTGTTCCAGAGAAAGGGGGGTATTCGCTGGGGCCCAGTGCCCTACTGTGAGGTCGTCCTGACCAGCTGGTGCGGCCCTGTTGCCGAGGAACGGCAAGCCAAAAAAAAAAAAGTGAGGCCCTGCTTCTAGAGGCAGCATCTGGCTCGGGTTGCCATGGGTTTGGGAGTCCTAGCTGATGCAGAGTGGTTGCCTTGGGGATATCTAAATAGGCAGCCTTCTGGCCAGCCCAGATGAGCAAAGGAGGAATACCCAGTGGGGCAAACGGAGACTTGCCCGGCCCTGTGGAGCACGCCACATGCGGCTCATGCGGCCACCTCCTCTGTCCGTTAGAGGTGTGCTCTGTCTCCATCAGTTCTACCGGTAGGGTGGCTGGGACAAAGTGGATGGTCTGGGGAAGTCCTTTGCTGCAGCTCCCCCCACCACGATGCAAAATCTTAGGCTTGAGTAACTCAGAGCCTGCCTGGATGACTCCCAGAGATGCAGACCTGGAGATTCACGCCATGATGAGCTTAGGTATGAGCAGGTGAGGGGCATGACCAGCTAGGTTCTCAGGCCAGGAGGGATAGCCACCCCGTGCCTCTGGGCATGCCCTTGTTTGGGTGTCCTGCCTAATGAAGCCTGAGGTTGGTGTGCCTGGCCATCCTTTGTCATTTGTACCTGCGGTAAGTCACAGTCTGGTTCTCTCCGATTGGTCAAGACTCAAAGCCCTCCCCTGACGCACCCACGGAGCACCCCATTGGCCCCTGACCCCAGCCTTTTGCAGGAGCACCTGGCCATCCTACCCACTCCTCCTCAGCCGGCCCAGGGGTGACTCCTTTGCCCTCCAGACAGCTTCCCTACAATCCAGTTGCTTCAAACAGGTGGAAGCTGAGGGTGACTTGGGGAAGGGGAGGGCCAGGCCTCTTTCAGTCCAGCGTGCTGAACTGCCTGATCCAGCTGGGTGTGGCCACCCCAACCTGACGCCGGGCAAGAGCAAGATGCCCCCAGAAACCCAGAGGAGAGTCCCATTAGTTCTGTCCAGACTATCGCTGCTCTTCCTCAGGCCAAAGCCAGGAGGAGTGACAGCTGGGACAGAGCTGGTTAAAACAGGCTGGATGGTGAGTTATGGACAGAAGGCCAGTGTAGCCCTTCCCTGCAGTTTCATTCATGATTTGCCACCTGACACACAGTGTGGTCTTCCTCTTAGCAGGATGGACCCCTTTTTATGAACTCACCCAAGGTTTCCCCAGGCCAAGGGAATAGATTCAAGCTGTCCAAGAGGCCAAGGGACACGCTGACAGCTGCGGCCTCCTTCTCTGGGTAGGTAATGTCACTCTCATTTTAGAGATGAGAAAACTGAGGCCTAGAGGAAAAATTACTGGATTAGCGACCAGACTGTGGTAACTGCCTTTTGATCTGCTTAGCAAACTTGGCTATCGTCGGAAGCGTCAAAAGATAATTTTCCCAAAAAGGCAATGTCATGACTCTTGTACTTTTAACACACGTTAAAAGATGTTATTCGGCTCATATTAGTAAGGAGACCAGGTTACAACGAATCCAAAGCAGAAGGCTAAAAAGCATGAATTTCAGTGGCAGAGAGGAAAGTAGAGGTGCATTTACAAATAAACTGAAACCGGCTCTTTCCTTATGGAATAAGGAAATCAATGGAACCAACAAACAGAATTTATTTGCATGTCTATAGACAAGAATTATTTTGCACTCCTATCAGTTATCTACAATTTACAGGGCCATAAAAACAGCTCAAAGGCCCCGAAAGGCTGGAATCAGACAGCCTGCTGTGAACAGCCTCGTTTCCCATCGGCTAGACCCAATCATCTTTTTGGGTTTATCCCAAATCTCCTTACAGGAACAAGTGCTTGGACCAGGTGTAGATGATCTTAGCACCTTGCTCTGCCTGATAATAGCGGTTAACAGAAGGAGTGGGCAGTCAGAATCCTCCCCAGGGATTCCTTTGTGGACTCAGGGAGAAAAAAATGATCTCAGCTGACGGGGTCAAGCCAAGGCTGCCAGCCACACGGAGGAGAAGTTCTGAAGGAAATACTGATGCCAACTTCCCCGAGCATTCGCCACAGGCTAGGCACCACTGCACACACCTTATATGTAGTAGTTCATTTAATTCTTACATTAACCTATGAGGAAGGCGGCACTGTGGTTCCATTTTAAAGATGAGAAAGAGAGGGTCAGAGAAGCTAAAGAACTTGCTAGAAGTCACACTGTGGTAAGTGGCAAAGCCAGATGCAAACACAGAGTCACTGCTTGAAGCACTGAGCTATCCTTGCTTACCAAGCAGCCTGGGAAGGAAAGCAGAGGTAAATAAGGAGGGTGACGACAGAGAGCAAGATTGCAACCCCTAAGGCACTGGAGCCCTTAGAAGATTCTAGAAGGTTTTAGAGCCCTTCCTCTTTAGGATTCCTTGAGCAACCCTAGTATGCTTTCCAGCTACCAAAGCCAAACACCCCCTACCCTTTTTTGTTTAAGCTCCTTAAATGTACTTTTTTCCACGAAGAATCTTGATAATACACCATTTAGTGACAGGTGAGTTTCAGCTGCCTAAAATGCATAGCTGCATCTCTCAGCCTCCTCACCTGCAAATGGGACTATTATGGTACTTACCCTGCTGGGTTATTGGTAGGATTAGGTGTATCAATCCATCTAAAGCTCTGAAAAGAATGCCTGGCACCCGAAGGTACTCGGTACAAGTTAGTTTTATTATCAGCTCCATTTTGCAAGTGGATAAACTGAGATAAAAAAGGTTATGAACTTCATCCAAAGCCAAGCACATGCCGCCATTTATTAGCAAATGGCAGAGCCAGCAAATGTACCCTGGCAGTGCTCAGAGCCTGTTTGCCTCACCTGGACCCTAGGAGGCCCCTCAGGAAGTCACGTGGCCCCTCTTCCCATGTACCCTGTCTGGGGAGCCTGGGTCAGGGCTCCAGGGCAGGAGGGCTCCCAAGCACAGACTGGCCCCTGTCCCAGCCCTCATGCCAGAGCTGGAAGAGCCACAGGCAATTAGAGCCTTCCAGGGCCCAGCTGCATCAGCCAGGTGAGCAGAATGGTGGGGCATCGGCTCCCACCTGGCTGGGGTCTTATGCAAATGCCCTGCTCCCGTCCTCCTACCCAGGTGTCCCCTGAACACCTGGCCTGCTGATGCAGCCGCCACCTCCTCTCCCTACCGCTTCCACTGTATGGAAGCATAAATCCAGTTAATGTGCCCCAAAAAGAAAAATCAAAATGTCAGATCTGCAGAGATGGTTCAATTGAAGGAATATTGATTGTCACAAAGAATATTCTCTTTATTCACCTACTTAGTCTGCTCCCCTAGGCACATATGAATTTATCAAATATTGTCACAGCACATAATAATGCTCGTTCCTGACATGTGACTGCTCAGGCTTCAGTCCCGCTCACCACGCCCCCCGCCCCCCGCCCAGACCAGTGGTGAGGGGTGGAAGGGCATCACCAAGGAATCATGGCATGGCGTTTCCCCCAGAACATGGCACTTTCCACATAGCATCTGCTCTGATCCTCAGTACAGCCAAGGGAAGTGATCCTGGAGAATGTGGGTATTTCCATTTTCCTGATGGAGTCAGAAGGTTAAAAACTTCACGCTAGGTCATGCTGCCAGCAGGCTAGGATTAGAACCCTGTCCCTCTGACCAAATTCAGGGCCACTTCCACTCCACCAAGCCCTTTGCTGCAGATGGCGACACTGCCGAAGGCTAGGATCCTCTTGACTTCTGCCCTGCTCAGTCAGCGCCATGGATTATGCACCAATATTTGCTCAGCCCAGACCTAGAACGAAGATGATCTATAATTCTTAATGGTTCTCCATGTCAACCTGGAGAAATAAATGAGATTTTGGAGACTTAACATAGTTAGAACTATCAGAACACCACCATGGAGACTTGACCCCTGACCACGGGAAGCAGTTTATCAAAGTTGACATGGGCACAAAATAAAGGCTAGACAACCCTGAGAAAGGAGCACAAAACTTACAAGGGGACTCTTATCCCATTGTGACCCAATTGCTAAAAAAATGACCAAGAAGAGGGTCAGGTGGCCAAGCCCTGGAGTGTATTTACACAGTAAATTGTGGGCTATCTCCAGACACCCTCCGGGAAAACAGTGCCCTAGAGTATTTAGATCAGCATTTCCTAAGTGTGTCCCAAGGAACAGGAGTTCTGCAGGTCTGAAAAGTTTGTGTAGTCAAATAAATTTGGGGAGCTTTGGGTGAATCAAAATTAAATGGATTATTTGGATTCAGGGCTTCTCAGATCCTTTATCAAGCTGATGATGGTGATGGTGGTGATGGTGGTGATGACAGCCCTTGCTGAGCGCAGCCCAGTGTGCCCTGCGCCACTCCTGTGTTAGGTCATTTCAGCCTCACACAGATGCTGCTCTTAGCCCCATTTCACAGCTGAGTAAACCAAGACAGGGAGAGTAATCTCCTGCCCAAGGTCATCCTTGAGTGATGGGACAAGATGGGAACACTGGAATCCACAGGCTTGGTCTCATTGTCACTTGACTCTGAGAGATGGGTTATAGAGAAAAGGAAAGTTCCTATGGCCAGGATTCTCACCTGGCCCTGGTTAGCTTGCTCACTGCACACATGTGGGCAATGGTTATTACTGACTCTATATAAAGAGCTCCACCCAGTGCTCTGGGCTACAAAGCTGCAGGAGAGCAGAGTCTGGAGTGGTGGCAGCACCAAGAACAGAGACTGAGACAGCTGGGAGGGTGAGAGGCCCAGAGGCAGACCCGCTTGCTGCATGCAGACTCGCTCTGAGATGGACGGGTTTCTAGCGCTTGACCTGCCACCATGGGAATAAAGTTGGGTATAAATCCTTTCACCCCCAAAACATTCCACTGTCATTTTTCTGTCTCACCGAATCAAGAGTGAACTTGTCCGGGGCTGAAACCCACTGGCAAGACATTGGTGTAGAATGCAATACTTCCCAACTCCTTCAGCAGCTCTGAATCTGCCCCCGCCCCTCGTTTCATCCTAGAGCATCCCCTGGAACTCAGGTTCTCGGGAATATCTGAGAACTCCAGTTTAAACACCTGACCTAACTGGCTAGCGCTGGTAGCTCTCAGAGACCCTTCAATGTACACTTAGAAGCAAGTGCAAGTTGATATGGTACCTGAGTGGCTTTTCTTTTTCTTGTTCCCCAGGACATCTCCTGAGAAGCAGCTGGCCTGAATCCCAAAGTGGGAGCACCTGGAAAAATCCAGGCATGCTGGCTGGGCTGGGGGCCAGCGCTCCCACTTCTTCAGTCCTCTTCCTCGACCACCTTAGAGCAGGTAGCTGAGAAAAACGTGACGGCCTCCACTGTCTTCCTCTTCACCACCAACCTGGCTGAACACAAGCACCGGAACGTCGCAGCCACATGCAGAAAGGACCTTTCCAGGGCTTAGACTCACACACAAATAAAGATGCCAATCACTTTGGGCAGCTGCCCCTCTCTCCCAGCTTGGGGCTCAGCCACACCCACCACAGTTCCTGGCTTGATTTGGCTGGCCTCCTCGACAGGTGCACGAAGTGGGGCTTCCCTCCTAGGAGCCTCAGCCAAGAGCCACATTCCCTCGGAGGGAGGGGGAGTATAGCCTCAGTAGAAGAACATCAATAGGAAACCGTGGCAGGAAGACATAGTTGGCCAGTGTTGGTGATGGAGTAATTCTACTTAAGCAAAATGTTATTAATAATTAAATGTACTAATTAAGAAAAATTGGATCAGCTGTCATCGGTGTAACACAGAAGCTGGAGCCATGCTGACACGTTTCCTGGGCAGCTTCCTGCTGGGGGTTGGGGGGGGGACACTGCCACTTTGGGGCCCAGGAGGAGCCAGAGGAGCTGTGTCTGGAGAGGCCCTCATGCGAGGGAGCAGCAGGCTGGGGAGCTCTGGCGAGGTGACCGGTCCAAGAGGCTGGGCAAGGCTCCAGCGTGCTGTGATGCTGGAGAGATTTAAGAGCCATTCAGTGATATCTGACATCACTTCTGCCCACAGCCCACTGGTCCTACGAAACCACAAAGGGTACGTGTGACCCAGCGGTGTGCCAAGGTGACCCAGGATATGGGCAGACAATGGCCCACCGGCCCCATGTCGCCCCCTGGTCCTGGTCCTGACTCTGCCAGGCACAGCTCATGTAACTGGGCTGGCCCCTCCTCCTCCTCCTCCAGGCCTTGGTTTCTTGCTTTTCAAAGACTCCTTCATTCCATAAACAAAACATGTTACATCCACACAGCAGCATATTACCCAGCCATAAACAAGAATGAAGCACTGAAACGTACTACAACATGGACGAACCTGAAAAACATGCCCAGTAAAAGAAGCCAGTCACCAAAGGTCACATACTCCTTGGTTCCATTTATATGAAATATCCAGAACAGGCAATCCACAGACACAGAAAGCCGGTCAGGGTCTAAGGTGCAGGGGGTGGGGAGTTATGCGGAGAGACTGTTAATGGATACAGGGTTTCCCTTTTAGGGTGCTGAAAAATGGTTTGGAACTAGAGAGAGATGATGGCTGCACATTGTGAATGTACTAAATGCCACTGGACTGTACATTTGAAAATGGTTCCTTTCAACCTTTGAGAAGTTTACCGCAATTTAAAAAAGAAAGGCCCCCTCCAGCTCCAACCTTCAGGGACTGTTTAAGAACCAGGCAGCGCAGGAGCCAGGCTAGGATGCCTAGAAGTAGGAAAATGGGTTCTGTCCTTCTGAAGATATACTCCAGATAAATTTTATTAAAGGTATCTCATTCCTACTTTGCCTATAGAGTGAGCTCTGTAACTAGGAAGTACTATATAAATGTAAGCAGACATTGTTACTGAGGCACTAGATCTGATCTCATTGGTATTCTCCTGGATGCAGCTGGGACAGGGCTGGCCACGGAGTAAAGGGGCTGCATAAATGTACATGCATTAAGGGCAAGCCAGCACAGAGATTCTAAACACAGTGGTCCAGCACAGCCGTTATTATTTAAGGTGATGTAAATTAATAATGGAGCCCCTTCCTGGGTGTACAACACTGTAGAACACACACATGTATCTAATCAGTTCATCTTCTCTGCAATCCTGAAAGGCAGTAGGATTAGAACTGTTATGCAGACAAGAAATGAAAACTATATCAGTTATCTATTGCTGCGCAACAAATCATCCCAAAATTTAGCAGCTTAAAACACACAATTGTTATCTCAGTTTTTGTGAGTCAGCATTCCAGGCATGGCTCAGCTGCGTTCTCTATCTTAGGATTGCAGTCAGGGTGCTGGCCAGGGCAGGGATCTCATCTGATGGCCAGACAGGAGAGGGTCCGTGTCCAAGCTCATGTGGTTATTGGCAGGATTCAGTTCCTGCAGGGTTGATGGACTGAGGGTCTTAGTCCTTAGCTGTCTGTTGGCTGGAATTATCCTCAGCTCCTTGCCATATGAGTCTTTCCAACAGGCTTGTTTCCTTCATCAAAACGTGCAAACAAAAAAGAAAACAGAATCTGCTAACAAGACAGATTACAATCTTATGAAGCCTGATCATGGAAGTGACATTCCATCACTGTGCTGTATTGGTTGGAAGTAAGTCACTAGGCTCGCCCACTCTCAAGGGGAGTGGGGATTACACAAGTAGATGGCCACCAGGAGGTGGGGATGTGGCAGGGGGCACATTTGCCCAAGATCCGTGGGTAGCAAAGAGCTGAGCCACATATGCTCTGGATTTCTTGAATGGGCCCAGGTTCCTATCACTGCACTGCACTTGCTCCATGTTCTTCAAGAATGGACAGCGGGTGGGAGGAAGCAAGAGAAAGGGAAAGAGAGAAAGAGATCTTTCTACAGGGAAAAGTCTGCACCAAGCTCTTCCTAGCCAGGCCTTGCTGACGAGGCCGGTCCTACAGGATGCAGCCCAGAGCTAGGTGTCCTCATTAGAGCCATGTGCCGTGCTGCATTTTAATCGCCTCATGGAACCATGAGCCTCTGAACAGGAGGCTTCCCACATCCTTCACATCATGACTATTAATAAGCTGGGAACATTTGGGGCTCCTCAAAGCCCTGTTTGGCAGCCCCTCTCCCAACACAGGCAGTTCAAGTCTTCTTTATACCCACCCCGTAGTCCTGCTGTGACCAAAGACAGTACCCGCTGTGTCCCTGAGGTTGGTGCAGGGTCTTCTGAGCATCTGGGAGGCAGGGATGAAGGACTCAACCTGTCACCATCAGATCTGCTCAAGGAAGGACCTCATTTTATCTTTATATTCCTGGCAGCCAGCACAGTGCCCAGTGGAGCTGAGAAATGAAGCAGTGGTTGTCCACATGGGTCATCAGAGCAGATGTGGTGGGACACCTGTGAAGCCAGGTGTGAGCAGGGAAAACCAGTCTCCACCAACTTCTTGTTTCCCTTCAGTTCTTGAGTGAGTGGAGCTATTGACCTTCTTGGTGCCCCAGAGATGTCACTGTACAAAGCATGGTCCTCCCAGTAACCCCCCAGTTCAGGCAGGACAGAACTACGTCCAGCCAGTGACTGGGTCAGAAGTGTGCAGCTGTCCTGTGGCCCCTGCCCTTACCCGCCACCCCCTACCCCACCACCCCAGCACCACAGTCCTTAGAATCGCCAGTCCTTGAAACATAACCACCTTCATGCCTCTCCTTCTAGCTGGACACTGAGGCCACTGCTCTTCAACTTCCCTAAATACACCCTTGGAGAGGCCCTGTGTACACTGCATCCCCCACCATCCTGAGGGGTGACTACATCTGTGGGTCCACGGTGAGTTCTCTGACTTCTTTCTCACACACAAATGAAAATAAATTTAGTATCAGGCAGGGAACCCCCCCACTACATACGCATTGGTGACTGTCACTCTTTTGGACCTGAAAAAGCACTTGGGTAACAATTTACATATACAGGAAGCCTGACAGGTTTATGCCAAGTGAGTGGTCTAGAAGCCCCCTTCACTGTCACAGCCTCACGAGGTTGGGTAGGCTGGTAAGTATTGCATTCTTATTTGCAAGGTTAGATTAAATCTTGGAGCATGTTAACCAAAGGCCTTGACTCCTCTAACAGGAAGATGGGTAGCTCCTGGCCAGGAGAGCCTAGGCCAAGCAGTGCCTGGAGGGGCCGCCACCCTCTGCCCTCCCTTCCCATCACACTCCTCTCCCTTCCCTTCCCTTCCTTCTCTCCCAAGCTGCCTCCTCCTGCCTCCTTAGGCCGGGCTTTGCTGTACTGGGAGCAAAAGCTTTATTGAATTTTTGCAAGTACTTTGCATGGTGTCTGATTTACAATTCATAACTTGGATTATACTACAAGTTCTGCCTTCTGGGGTCGGTGTAATTTAGATCTCGGAAATATTTGCCATGCTTTCAATTCTCCTGACATCTGAGGAATTGTAAATGGATTCCACCCCTGGAGGTTTACAGTTTGGAGGGGGGCGAGGGAAGGGGAAAAGGGGAAGAAGTTGGCACACAAAAAGGGGTGGTGGGGGAGGCAGTGCAGTGTGAAAACTGAGGGGTGTGAGAGGAAAAAGTTAAACACCAAGCAGGAGATGATAACGTGTATGAGAAAGAGGGAGCAGGGAGAAACGCTGAGACTAGGGCTCCTATCCCCTGAGCACATCGCCTCCCAAGGTGGCCACAGGGTCCTGGGGCACCAGCGCAGATGCCACAGGTCAGTGGACACAAATGCTGTCCGGGGAGTGGCTTGGCAGCGTGGAGCAGCCCGTGGCTGAGAAGCAAAACATTCCATCATATGGTCCTGCCTCTGCCCCTATCTTTGCCCTGGAAAGGGGCAAATCCCCTAAAGCTTTATTTTTAGCAGTTTTATTGAGATATAATTCACATACCATAAAATTCACACACTTAAAGTATACAACTCACAGACCTTTAGTACATACACAGAGTCACGCAGCCATCACAGTCCACTTAGAACATTTCCATCAGCCCTAAAAGAAACCCTGCACCCCCTAGCTGCCACCCCCTGACATAGTTTCCTATGGCTGCTGTTACAAAGTGCCACATATTTAGTGGCTTAAAATAAAAGGAATTTATTATCTCACTGTCAGGGAGAACAGAGTCCAAAATCAAGGTATTGGCAAAGCCATGCTCTGTACAAAGACTCTAGCGAAGGGTCCTTCCTGCCTCTTCCAGCTTCTGGCAGCTGCAGGGGCCCCTTGGCTTGTGGCCACACCACTCCAATCTCTGCTCCCATCTTCACGTGGCCTTCTCCCCTATGTGTCTGAGTTTTGGATCTCCCCCTGCCTTTCTCTTTTAAGGACATATGTTATTAGATTTAGGGTCCACCCTAAACCTAAAATGATCTCATCTCAAGATGTTTAATTACATCTGCAAAGACTCCTTTTTCCATATAAGGTCACATTCACAGGTTCTGGCGTTAGAACATGGACATAGCTTTTTAGGGCCACCATTCATGCCCCGACTGCCCCCGTCTCCTCCAGCCCCTGGCAACCACTAAACTACTTTCTGTCTCTACTGATATGCCTATTCTGGATACTTCATATAAATAGGATCATACCTATGTGGTCCTTTGTAACTGGTTTCTTTCACTTGGCACATTTTCAAAGTTCATCCATTTTCTGGTGTGTATCAGTGCTTCATCCCTTTTTATTGTCAAACAACATTCAATTGTATGGCTATACCACATCTTATTTATCCATTCATCAGTTGCTGAACATACAAGTTGTTTCTATTTTTTGGCTATTCTGAATAATACTGTTATGAAAATTCATGCCCAACACCTAACCACTTTTATCATCAGCCAAACAGTAAGAATTTCATGTCTGCCTTTCTAAAATCTCACAATCATGGTGAGTGTGGTAGCTTCTAAAATAGCTCCCCAACTCCTGACGTTGATGCCCTGTTTATAAGTCTCACCTTGTATGTGGATTGCGCTTAGTGACTTGTTTCTAAGGAATAGAATGTGGCTAAGTGATGGGATGTCACTTCTAAGATTAAGCCATAAAGCACTGTCACTTCCCTCTTGCTCTCCCTCTCTTACTTGCTCACTTCCTCATTCTAATGAGGCAAGCAGCCAGGCTGTGAATCTATAGAGAGACCCAAGTGGCGTAGAACTGAGGGAGGCCTCCAGACAAAAGACAGTGAGGGACTGAGGCTGTCAATAGTCACATGAGTAGCTTGGAAGAAAATCCTTCCCCAGCCAAGACTTCAGATGAGACTGTAGCCCCAGCTGGCAACTTGATTGCAGCCTTGAGAGAGAACCGGAACCAGAGGACCCAGCTGAGCTGCACCAGGCTTCCTGACCCATAGACTGTGAGATAATAATGTAAGTGTACTGTCTTTAGCCACGAAGTTTTGGAGTGATGTGTTACATAGCAATAGATAATTAATACAGTGAGGATAGAAGAAAAGATAAGTTTAGGAGACTATGGACTTCTAGGATGGTGGGCAAGGGATTACATTATTAGGAACAGATGCCTGAAGCAGAAGAGCTTGTGTTTGAAAGGTATGACTGTGGGTATCCCAGCCCCAAATCCCATAAAATGATTTTATTTTCTTCTTTTGTGTGGAGGAGAGCTGCTGAGCTAACCAGAGTGGAAAACTTAAATATAACAAACCACCCTCTTCCCTCTGAAGCTCCATGGAACTAAAGGCAAGGAAACAGAGAACAGAGCAGTGGAGAGCATCAGATTTGCTCAAAAGCACCACGGAGAGCTGGGTCAAGGAACCAGAAGTCTGGGCTTCTAGGACATGGCTCTTTCTAATGCACCATATTTCCCAAAGGGCAGGGAGAGGGTATCATCTAACCCAGAACGTGTTGCTTACATGGCCAAGAATGTGAATTCTTAAGGACAAGAAAATAATTAAGAACTAATGAAAAGATCAAAGTGTAAAAGCATGTATTACAAAAAATGACCACAACAATAGCTCCCTACTTATGCAGTCTTCTCATAATGTGACTTTGTCACTCTCTCATCAAGTCGAGTCTCCTTTTCTTGAACAGCAAACCTTAGTGACTCCCTCAATCAGCAGAACAGGGCAGGAGTGATGCTGTGAGACCTCCAAGGCTAGGTCAGAACAAGGCAATGCAGCATCCCCATAGTATCTGTCTTGAGATGATTATTCTTAGAAGCCAATTGCCATGCTGTGAGGAAGCCCAGGTCACATGGAGAGAGGTCACTCATAGGCGTCCTGGCAAGCAGCTCCAGCTGAGGTCCCAGCCAAAAGCCAGCATCAACTACCAGACATGAGTGAGAAAGTCTTCAAGGTAAATCCAGCCACCATCTGACTGAAACCATGGGAAAGAGCCCAGGTGAAGACTGACTGCCACCCCCAAAAACCATGAGCAGTAACTCTAATAATTATTGTCGGTTCTGTACCACTATGTTTGGGTGGTATAGATATACACCTATAGATAATCTGAACAAAACAAAGATGCTATAATCATAAAGATGATAAATAGATGCTACAGATGATGATACATATAAATAGATTATTTATAGATAGACTGACAGATGGATCAATGGATGGATTCATGAGTGGATAGATGGGAGGATGGATGATGGATGGATGGATAGAAAGATGAATGGATGGAAGGAGGGGAGGATGGATGGAAGGATAGACAGACAGATGTCAAATGAGCACTTTATGTTGTACACTAGACCAAGTGGTTTATTGACATTGTCTCCTTTTAAGATGCTCACAACAGTCTTATGAAGTTGGATATTCTTATCCCCATTTATAGATACTGAAACTTAGGTTCAGAGGGTTTCAACAACTTACCCAAATTACACAGCTAGGATGGGACAAGTTCTCCTGACTCCAAGTTCATGTTCATATCATGGAGGGTGTGGAGCACAGGTGAGGTAGGGAAATTGAAGATGAAAAGTAATAGAAATTCTAGGCCTTATAAACTCAAGCAGATCTTAACCACTCACTGTACCAGCCTGACCTCTTTTCTGGATGCCTCACTTTGAGAATTGTGTCTGGAGCACACCTTGACCTTTACTCTCCTTCTGAAAACTAAAGAAGAACTTATTATTTTCCCTAAGAACAAAGAACCTAAGAGATAAGGCTGCCAAGGGCCCTGCTGTGTCATCTTCTGTCCTGGAAACAAGTTGCCCAAAATAGGAAAAGCTGTTTGCTGTTGGATGGTGGTGACAGTGACAGTGGTGGTGCTGGTGACAGTGGTGGTGATGGTGGCAGTGGCAGTGGTGATGGTGGTGACAGTGGTGGTCATGGTGGGAGTTAAAATTCATGGACTCTGGCCAGAATCATGGTGAGCTCTCTCCTCTGAAGCCAAGTCCAACAAAAGATGAGTGTGGCATGTGATATCTTTAGAACACAGCTGGTTATAAAAGTCCCTCCCAAACTCTTCCAAGCGGTCGAGAACCCTAGAGCCACTGACACTTGCCTTCTCTCCTACATGGCTATTCTAAGCCTTGCTCACTGGCTCAGGGGCTATTCTGATCCTAACCGAACGACTCAAGGCAGAAGGTGAGTCCTTGTGAGTTTAACACAGCATCCCCAAGGCTCAGCACAATACCTGGCTCACAGTAGGCCACACATTTATGAATAAGCAACCTTCAGCAAGCCATAGTCTTGCTGGAGACCAGGGATATCCATGGCTGGAGTCCCAAGACCTCCCTGGAGATCTCTGGATGGGTGGCGGAGGATAGGATTGCATAACATGAGCCTCCCCGAGGACAGAGATGGCTTCAAGGTCCTTCCAGCCATAGAAGACACTGTCACGATCACATTATTCAAAGACAGATGGAGGGCGGTTGCTGACGAGGCCTTCTGTGTAACCTGGAAGAAAACATGTTTCGTGAGAACGTACCGCCATCAAAAGGAACAGCAAATGTTTCTGATAGCTTGTGATGTGCCCTGTAAAAACTTGATGGGAATTTACTCATTCCATCCTCATGACAGCCTGACATAGGCAATGTGCTCATCACCCTTATCCTCATCACCATCATCATTTTATGGAGGAAGCACTGAAGATGCGGAGAGTAGCAAGTTGCCCACAGTCCACAGCTAGTTACGAAGTGGTAGAGCTTGGACCGAATCCCACTGTGCCACAGAGCCCCGTGCTTTTTGTGGGCCCTGCCCTGTGTTCAACACCTTTCCATAAGTTGTCACATTCAACACCACCAGTCCTATTCAGTGGGTGACCACCACAGCACTGGCGAACGAAGGGACCATAGACAAAGATGAATCAAGGCTGAGGAGACCCGAGGAATGGGGAAGACGTACCCATGGCCCAGGAAGGGAGGGAAGCTATTGCCTCCCTGGCCTGTGGGGACACAGGAAGAACCTGGAAGCAGAGGTGCCCAGAGGAAAAGGCCACTGACAGCCACTGCCAAGCCACACCCCATGGTGGGGGTTCCGGGGAGCCCGCGTCCTGACCCCTCCAGCCGCCCTCTGACCTCCTGTTGGCACCCACCCCAGCAAGCCAGAGGCTAAGGGAACCGGACCGCAGAGGCCACCTGCAGGCACAGAGCAGGTGAGAAGGGTGGACAGTGGTCTGGAGACCGAATGGAAAACCTGCAGCACAGGGGAGTTTAAGAAGCTGAGCATAACAGAGGCTCAGCGCTTGCCCAAGGTCGAGGCTCAGAGCCAGGTCGACTCTACTCCAGAATTCTTCCCACGGCCACCTGTGTGGCCTGAGTCACAGCGAGGAGGGTTTCGGTGTGTGCGTTGGTGTAAATGATCACCAGCCAGGCTTGCCAGCAGCCTCTGCAATGTTTTATAATGGGATTTTAATTCGCTTCCCCTTTCACCCTGCTGAGCTGAAAGCGCTCCTGTTTGTCTATTTCTTGTTAGGCTGCTGCTTAAAACAGGAAACAGGAGGCAGCCCCTCAGGTCTACTCGCTTCTGGGGGCCATTCACACTTGTGGGCACCCAGCAGCTCTGTGAATGGCCCATCCTCCCTGTGGCCAGGAACTGCACCTTGGAACGGGGAAGGGAGCTGACCACAGCCTCAGGACACTGCCCTGCGGGCCCAGGAGTGGCTGTCTCCCTGGAGCAGGGGCTGTGGACTCTCGCAGGACCTGAATCCACGGCCCCTTGTCCCAGTCATCCCCATATCTGGAGGCGCCGCCCCTGTTTGTCTCCCCCAGCCGCCAGGCCAAAAGCCTCAGTGCTCCCCATTTCCTCACCCCACAAGTCTGTGGACTCTAGCCGGTCCTCCCCGGAGAGCTGGGCCCAGCTCTGGCGTGCCACGGTTTTCACTCCCCTTGCCAGTCTACAAGGAGCAGGGTTTCCTCTATACAGTTGAATGTGCTCCTGTGAATTTGTACTTAAACTGCACTTTTGTAAATTGAATCCCAGCACACCATTGGCTTCCTGAAGCTCCCTCCGAGATTCCCTTCCCAGTAAATCCTAACAGTTTAACTAACCCTAGCTCTACCACTGGAAGAGAATCTAGAATTTTCCAAAAGGTGTTTGTAGTGATCCGCTCATGCTTATGGTATGAGGTTGTGCCACAGGGTTTCTTTGACGGCCGCCCCATGTGGTGAGCTCCTGGGAGCATCTGTGGCGGACCCCCTCGTGCCGGTGATGATCACTGTGCCGGCTACTCTTCACTCGACTCCCCGCCTCCCCCAGCACTCCCCCACTCCTGCCAGCCCACTAAAGCTGTCCTTTCTTCTCCCCTTTGCTTTAGCCTCAGAAGGCCCACCTCTGCAGACTGACCAGCTGGGCCCTCGCGCCCCCTGCCTTGTCGCTGGGTTTGACCTCGAGGTTGGGGTACCTACCCCACCCACTCCCTGGCTGCCGGCTGCTGCTCTGGAGGGGCCCCTCCTCCAGGACTCCAGGCTCTGCACGTTCCAGTAACAGCATTCCTTCCCTCCCCTCTGCAGCCCCGCAGGCAGGAGAAGCCCCCTCTTCCTGTCCCTGGATTCTACACTGTCCGATGTTGTTTCCCTTAACTCTGTTCACAAGCCGGTGTGTCAACCACCTCTTCATTAAACTGCCTTTGCTGGAACCCTTCGCTCCTGCCGTTCCCTGCTGAGACCCTGCCTGGGACAATGGCAGTTAAGATACTGATGTTGCCATGCTCTGGATGTCAAACCCTGCCTCCCAGCCCCCACCCAGGGCCCCTGGTAACTCCTTTCTCGCCCACGGATAGGTTGAGCAGAAGACTAGATGCCTCCATGGGGAAGCAGGGCCAGCAAGGTGAGGTAGGCATCCCTTGGCCAGGTTGCTCACCCACAGCTCTATTGAAATGTGGAGCTGGTTCATTCTTTGTGGCTGAGGGAGGGGCTGTCCTGTGCACCTCTATTCGCTAGATACCCACAGCACCTTCTTTCCAGTCTCGTTAATCAAAAATCTCCAGACATTGTCAAGTGTCCTCTGGGGAATAAAGCCACCCCAAGTTGAGGACCACCACACTCCAAGAGAATGGGACATGAACTGAAGGCTAAGTGGGCAGGTTTGCTTGTTAGGGACAGGGCAGGGATGGAGTGGGCAGACCAGATGGCCCCGGAACTGGAATACACAGAAGCCATCTCTACCTGTGTCCCTCCAGCCCCCAACAACTGGCAGGGCCCAGGACTCCTCACCCTCAGCCAATGCCCTTTTGGCCCTGGTGGCTGAGCAGAGGGACCCCAAATGACTAGCACCTCTTCTATGCCCTCCCCGCCTCCACCTCGGGCCTCCCCTACTCTCCCCTCCTTCTCTCCTCTTACCCGCCTTGAAATGATTTTGGGAGGCAGCTGGCAGCAGGGGTGTACAGCTGCCGCTAAGTCATCCAAACGATTTATCTTAAGATTCATGCAGAATTCATTGTGCAGGGACTGGGGTGGGTTGCGCTTTAATATTCATGCAGATTTGGAAGAAATGTTAATCATGGGTTTGGGTAATTTGCACTTCTGCTTAATTCTCCTCCTCCCAGACTCCGCTGGCCAGCCCCCTGGCCCCCTCCCCTCCTCTCCCGCTGCCTGAGTTCCTGCAGCCCTCTGCGGCAGGCAGCTGGGGCTGGACTCAGAGGCTGGGTGGGAGCTGGTCTGTATCTCCTCAGCTGAGATGGCTCTGCAGCCCCTCTGAGCAGGAAGGGGAAGCTGGCTGGGCAGCACAGGAGAAGAGCTCCAGGAGCTTCTGGGGCATCTTGACAGGAAATAGATAACCTGCTATGGCAACCAGATATGTGCAAATTAGCATTGATTATTCTCAAATTAACAGCTTGGGCATTTCAAACCCAAAAAAGGCCTCAGTTCACTCAGATCTCTTCCTGCCTCCCTCCCGGCTCCCTGCCCCTGTGGCTTCCCCTGCAGCAAGGAACAGGGGCAAGGCAGGCTCCGGGGGCAGGGGCCTCTGCCAGATCTCATCAGCAAATCTTGCCCCTTGCTTCCCAGGCCCTGTGGAGGAGAGATCCTCCTGAAAATTGCCCATGGTTCTGACCACCCCAGTCCTGGTTTGAGCCCTGCAGGTATGGGGAAAATGGGCTTGGGAACTTGAGGACTTGAGTCCAAGCCCTGAGAGCAGGTCTCTCATGCCATCCCAGGTGAGCTGGAAACCGCTTTAGAAGACCACAAGGCTAATGTTGGAAAGTGGCCCCCAGGGGGTCCTTGGAGATCTGGAAAAGCACATAGAAATTCCTGAATATACTGGGCAGAGGGTCCAGGGTTCCCCAGGAGCTGCCATCTGGGCTTACAGTAAGAAAGTAAAGTCCAGAGAGGGACAGCTGCTAGCCCAAATTCACACAGCCGGCTCCTGCAGGCCTCACTGGAAGCTTGGCAGGAAAGACTGGAGAGGAAAGTCCGGGAGGGGACTGTCCTGGGTGCCAGAGGTGACAAAGATATCAGAACTGGGTTTGACCAAAGGAAGAGAGCTGGGGGAGGGGGCAGTGCCCACTCCTCCTTGCACTTTCTTCTCTCCCCTGCTGGGATCTATCTGGTCCGCTTCCAGCCCCAGCAGCCAGTGTTACCTGTCACCGCCTGTCAGCTTCCCCCACCACCACACAGCTGCCTCTGTCTGGGCCCGGAATAACAATCAGGGAGCCGCAGACGCCACAGGAAAAGGCCCAGGAGATCGGCAGAGGTCCAGAGACCAACCTCTCATCCTACCTCTCCCTTGTCTGTTAAGACTGAGAGTCCCAAACCCCTGATATTCCACCCCCACCACACACACACACACACACACACACACACACACACACACACACACACACACCAGGGTATCCTAGAATGAAGGGGCCCTGGTGTAACAGAACACCTGCCAAAGCAGAGAGTAAGAGATGTGCCAGCTGAGGGGACACCTTAAGGTGACCCCAGTGTCTCCCATGTCCAGTGCAGGAGGCCTCAGGCACCAACAGCAGACCTTCATTCAAGACAGAGCCCCTGGAAAATAAGGCAGGTCGCAGGGATGCCTCCAGCTGCTGCAGGTAAAGAGAGTAAACTGTGACATCACCTGGAAAAAGACAACTTTTGCATCCACTTGCCCAGCAGCCCCTGCACAAGCAGTGCCTGGCACGGGGTGGGCATTTAGAAACACATTTCTATCTGATTAACGTGCTGCCCTGTCTGGGGGCTCTTTAGGGGAACTCATCATGCACTACATGGGCTTCCCTGGGGCTTCAACATGGTGGCCTGAGTGGTCCCTCCTCCTGGTTACAGACGTGATCCTGTGATAGCACACGTGATCACGTGATTGAACTGTCACCTTACTGCATTCCCCTAGTCAAGGTGATTGGTTGGGAGACAGACATGTGATTCAAGCTAGCTAATCAGAGTCTTGCTTGGGACAAATCTTTTGATCCTATTGGAAAAATGATACTTTGATAAGTTCATAAAGTACAACTAATGTCCCACTCTCATGCAGAATACAGATAGAGGGGGAGGGTTGGGGGAGTGGAAGTTGGGGGTATGTGGGAATTCTGCATTTTCCACTCCTTTTTTCTCTGAACCTAAAACTGCTCTAAGAAAATAAAATCCATTTTTTAAGGAAAGGTTAAGATCTTTAAACATGGCAAGAAAAAAACCATAAAGATTTATGTGAATGTATAAAAGGAAGAAATACAATCATAACTTAATATTTAAATATTTCTGGGTAGGAGGCAGAGGGGCTGGGAATTGTACTTTGCAAATTAAAAGTTATTCCTATGAAATGATATATGTTTTTTGAAAAGGTAAGTAGCATTTAGAGTACCGGAATTACTTAAATCACTTAGCTTCTATTGAACTTAGCTTCCTGTATAGGTTGTGCGATGGTGTGAAAGGCCATCTGTAACTACCTTTTTAGAGGTCATCTTTATTAAGTTTGGATAAAATGCAGAAATGTCTTTTAAAAAAATGGTACTTTGCACTGGGGCTGCTGGCAGTAGAAGTGTGAGAGCCTGCAGGGAGAGCGGCTGTGTTGTCCATGCTGTGGAGTCCATAGTGAGAATGGCTCCAAGTGGAAGTCTGAGGAGCAGAGAGTCCTGACAACATTGCTTGAACCTCTGGGAACAGCTATGCCTAAAGTCAACCCAATTCTTGGACCCTCCAGTTACATGGGCCAAGAATTCCCTAATTCAAGTTGGGTTTCTGTTGTTTGCAACCAAAAATATCCTAGCAAAACAAATGGATGGACGAATGAGCATGCAAGCCCAGGACTTGAGAGAGAAAAAACAACTCCAGCTTCTCTTCCTGAGATTCAAAGTTAAAGGGCTGTATCCGGTAGAGTAGGGTGAAGCAGCATGGCCTTGCAGCAAGCATCCTTTGCTTTATAAAATTATCTTGGGAAAAGGATTCTAGGCCTGTGGCCTAGCTCAACAACATGGCCTAAAGATTCCTGCAGAAAAGCAAGATTTTACTAGAAGGTCCTGAAAGCTGCTGTTGGAAGCTCCCCACATCATCAGTCTAGCTCATTGTTTCTACATTGGGAATTGTTCTCTGACCATGGGAGTCTGAACTAATGGGAGCTGTAAACTGGGTACTCTTGGAGGGCACTGTGCAACCTGGACTGGGACTCAGAGCATGCAGGACCTGCCTTTAGCGAGTGTCCTTCGTGGTGCTGTGTAGGACCAGTCTCCAACAGCAACACCATGTGGAAGTGGGAAGTAATGGCAGGAAGGGATTGACGAGACCCCTGTGACACCAACTCTCAGCTAATGCAACAGGGCTGTGCCCTTACAGCACTGCAAGTCCCTGGGGTACTTGGACTAATTAAGCAAGGGGAGGCCATAAGATGGAGATCCTGAGCATTTTGAGCACTCTAGTAAATAACTGGGGAAAAAAAGAGAGAGATAGTCTGTTTACATGCCAAGCTAGAAAATCAGATAATACATTTTCCAAAGAATGTTCAGGCTGGAAGGTCAAGAGCCTGGGGAACTAATTCCAGCCTGTTGCTTACTTAGTGTGAGACTTTAGGGTGGATTGTATCCACTCTTATTTCTTAACTAACAAGAACCCCCATTACAACCTCCACCAGCTCCAATATTCTCTGATGCTGGGATACATCAGATGGTTTTAAGGAATACCATCCTGTTGGAGATGGAGAATGAGAAGGGCCAGGGACTCCCAGCCGGGATGTGTCCCCTTCCGGGACACCCACAGGCAATTCGCAAAGCTCTCTGAGGGCTCCCCACAAGCCTCTCCCCACCGCACAACACCCTCCCTCCTTGGGTCCAGAGGAAGAGCCCAGGAGAGCAGACCTGGGAGAGAGCATCCTCCTGGGGCAAGGAAGGACACACAAAGTGCGGTGCTGCATCTGGGGAGGGCCTCTCATGCTGGTCATTCAGGACAGCCTCCTGCAAAGCAGGCCTCACCACCCCAACCCACCCCTGGAGGCCAGGACACAGCCTGGCACCCATTTCATGTTCCCGGCTCCACCCCATGCCCACTTTCCTCTGAAGAAAACACAGGTAGGGCAGGACCATGTCTGGGTCTCTGGATGCTGGACTGCCACATGCTGGGAGGAGAATCCTAGTCAAAAAAGAGGGAGGTTTGAGCTAGAGGGAATCCCTGGAATGTTCTCTAAGTCCACCAATTTGCAGACAAGGAAACTGAGGCCCAGCAGGGGAACTGAGCACTGAAGCACCGCTGGCCTGGCTCCTAAGCTAGCATCTCTTGCCTGCACCTGGTCCTCCCCATGCCATCTTGAATGGTGCTCTAGTCCTCTTGGCACAGAGTGGCCAGCCGGTGGTTGCAGAGCAGGGCAGTAAGTGTCAGGAGCCAGAGAGCCCCTCCACCCACCCTACCCCCCACCTTCTGCCCAGGGCTCAGAGGTTCTGAGCTCACAGTTATCTATCCCCTGAGCTCCCAAACGCCAGGAAGCTGTCAGAGCTCTGTCTCCAAGAGTGCAGAGTAAGAGGGGTTCAGGTTGAACAGGGAGGAAGCAAGTGAAGGCGGCTGAGGCCGAGTCACCTTCCAAGAGGACTGGCTGGGAGGCAGAGAGCACTGTCTGTCAAGGCTGGCTCCAGGCTCAGACATAAACCCCCTCCTCTACTTGGAGGAAAAACACACAGGCTGCCTTCAACAAAGGCTTTAAATGGAAAGTATCCAGGCTTTTCAGTGTTCTCTTCCCAGAAGAGGCCCTATCTGAGGGCTGATTCCTACGTGAGCTGGCAGCTAAGAAGGGGCATCTCTAAGCTTGCCTAGAAATTGGAAGTCTGGCCCTTGCAATTACTCTGAGAGAGATGGTGTAGGTCAGTGGACAGGTGGCAGAGTCCCACTTAGGCTCTGAGCTCAGACTGCCTCATGTCGTGGCCGTGCTGCTCACTGGGTCAGCCTGAGTAAAATATTTTATGTCTCTGGGTTCCAATTTCTTCACTATAAAGTAGGAAAACAGTAGTACCTACTGCATTAGTTTTCTATTGCTGCTGTAACAAATCGTCACAGTTTGTGGCTTGAAACAACACAAATTTATTATCTTACAGTCCCATGGCTCTCACTGGGCTAAAATCAAGACATCGGCAGGGCTGTATTCCTCCTGGACCCTCTAGAGGAGAGTCCTTTCCCTTTCCAGCTTCTAGAGGCTGTGTCCATACCTTGGCTTGTGGCCCCTTTCCTCCATCCTCAAAGCCAGCAATGTGGCATTCCTCTGACCATTCTTCTGTTGTCACCTCTCTTCCTCTTCCACCTTTTAGGACCTTTGGGATGACTGGGCCCATCCAGGTGACCTGGATAAGCAACCCACCTCCAGATTCTTCACTTACTCACATCTGCAAAGTCCCTTAAGCGATGGAAGGTGACAGGTCTAAGAGATCCACATGTGGACATCCTTGTGGGATGGTGTCATCTTACAATATCTTAAAAGGGCAGCTCTGTCTGCCTGGTGACATGCTGGGCTCACTCCCCGTGCACTGCATGCATGCTGGGGGTGCCCAGGCACATATGCCAGGCCACCCGCCTGCTCTCCCTCTGCACAACGCCTGCCTCTGGCACAAGACTCCAGATGCTGTTGTGCATTTTGCTTATGCTCAGGCAGTTACATCTTTTTGCCATGACACAGATGTTTGCACAGATGTTCTCATGCTGACATACACATGTGCACATACATGCTCTGCTGTTCAGGATCAGGAAGGTACACACACACAAACACTCCCCTGTACAGGCTCAGCCACGGCACTGCCAGCTCTTCCTGCTCCTGAGCAGACCCAGCTGCCTCCACGCCCCAGGGAGACAGTCAGGTGGTTGCAGGACCCCCACAGCCTGCCCTCAACACCTACCCCCTCCTGCCCTGTCTTGGGAGTCACCACCTCCCCATTTCTGCTCCTTAAGCTCTGCCTCCATTGATTGGCCTTGCAGCTCAGCAGCCGGAGATGTGCCCCAGCTGGAGGAAAACACTTGTAATTTATGGAGTGTCTGATGTTTAATCAGTTTTTTGTTCCTGTGCTGTAATTGTCCTAATTAGATATACATATTTTGATGACGTTTTTTCCAAAATAAAAATTGTAATCAAATCTTGCTTGACATTCTTTATACCCACTCCCTCTGATCCAAACTTCCACTGCAGCAGAGTCTGGGAATGATGCATAGGGCTTAAGGATTTGCCCACTCCTCCTCTGGGCCACCACAGGCTGGGAGGCAGGTTGCCCAGCTGCCTTTGGTCCTGGGCCTCTAAGGGCCCCATCAGGATGGGCCGGTCTCCCTGGGCAGGGCTTATGTCTGCAGAGGGCCTGGGGGTCTCAGGCACCAATGTACCCCCTCCCTGCCTAGCTTCTGGCTCCCTAGGGCCCCTCCAACCCATAAAGTAAGGCCACCCCACAGGTTTGGAGACAAAGGCAGGCTTCTTCCATCTCCAGTCCCTATGAGAAATCACAATCTCTGCCACTTATCGAGTGTCTGGTATGTGCCAGGCATTGTGCTTTATGTACATTATCCCTAATCCGCATGACAGCCCTCTGAGGGAATCGTAAGGGAGAAGAAATCAAGGCTTGGAGAAGGTAATTCTCTGCTCAAGGTCATATGGCAGTAAGTGAAAGCGCTGCCATCCTGCATTCTCAGTCTCGGCCAAAATGCTGAGAGGCAACGGCCACCTTCCTGGGAGGGTCCCAGAAGCGCTGCCCTCCTCCGGCAGGCAGGTCCTGTGGGTGGGAGAGCCCCCTCTGTACCCCAGCCTCAATCCCACCTGCCCCTGAGTGGCTCACGATGCAGATTTCCCCTGCCGAGTCTGCAGTGCAGACCACATGCAGGTCTGTCTGGAGCTGGTCTTCATGAGTCTCTAGGAAACCCAGGTCCAGGTGTGTTGTCAAGATGTCAGCTCTTAGACTCAACTCCAGAGAGGCTGCCCCTCAGCAAAATGACCAGAAGAGAAGATTCAAGTCCCAAACTGTCTGTGCTGGTCCTTAAGCTGTTGTCGCCCTGCTCCAAACCCCCTTGGTCAGGCAAGGCTGCGAGATGCTGGGTGGGGACTCAGAATTCTCCTTTCTGCTTTGCCCACTGCGCCTGTTAGCTCCTGCCAGCAGGGGCACTAGAGGGAACAGGAAGGCAGGAAGAGGCAGCCGGCACCTGTTCCTCTTTGCTTCAAGGGCCTCTCAAGGTCACCTTGGCAACAGTGACTTATCAGTAGTTGGTTCCGGGCTGCAGCTTTCCTTCTCTGCACTAGCAGAGCCAGCCCCTGGTCATGTGCCCTCTCAGATCCCCAGCAACATAGCCAGCGCCTGCCCCTTCCTATAGAGCTCTTAGCCCCAGCTGCACAGGGCCTCACCTCCAGTCCCTGTATTCTGATAATCCCAACCTCTGCCTTGTTCTGCCCTGGACTCAGGATGGTGACTGCTCCCTGCAGTTGCCACCTCCGTGGTCCCTTGGGATCACAGAACCTTTGCTGTTCTCCAATAGGGCTTAATCAAGTCCTCTGTTAAACTCTCTCTGCTGAAATGACTGACGTGGTTCTGACTTTGGAATATGCCACACCCTGCATGGTGGCCAACTTGTACAGCAGCCATACCCACACTGGGGGCTTGTAGCCTGCTGACACACAGAGCAGGGTAGGAAAACCCAGCAGAGAGCTGGGCCAGCCATGTCCGTTCACCCAGGGCACCCTGCCTCTGTGTCTGGCTGAAAGAATGAAGGAGTAAATGAATGAACGGTCATGCTAACAAATATACGAAAAAAAAATGGTCAGCTAGGAAGCAGTCCACTCCACGGCACCCCAGCTCTTACAGAGCCTAACGCTGCAAAGCCAGGCTGGTATCACCATGCACATCTGGTTTTGTAATGGTCAAGGTGAGAAACTCAGCTGCCCCCCAGGGTAATCTGACACAGGAAGGGAATAGGATGGGAAGCAGGATTAGACATGAACTAAGCCTGCCCCGTAGAATAATCAGAGTAACTAAGGTTAGCAATTGGCCCCCAGATCTTTGTGGCTTAACATTTTTAAAAAGACTTATTTTGCATTCACATGAAGTTGCATGTGGATATCACTGATCAGTTAGCTCTTTGAGAGGCTCTCCTTCAAGTGTTGATGCAGGGGCCCAGGTTCCTTCCACCTTCAGGCTCTGCTGTCCCTAGGACACCCTGGAGGTCCTGTTGGAGCCTCTGCATCCATCTGACAGATGAGAAAAGAAACAAAACATGGAAATCTCACACCCAATGCTTAACCAACCACCCTGGCCCAGAAGTGACACCCACCCCTTCTGCTGGTTCCATTGGTGAGAACTTGTCATGTGGATCTACCTAGATGCAAGAGGGGCCAGAAATTGTGGTGCCTGGCTGGGCAGCTTTTTTCCAGCAATTGGTCTACACCCAGGAAGGGTATGACCATTTTTGTTGGCCAGCTAGCCATTTCTGCCACCCTGAGGCATGGTGTTGGGTTTATGCTGGGATAGAAATATGTGAGATCTAGACCTTGCTTCTGAAGGACCACAACTAGAAAAAGTGGACAGACCTAAAGAGATGGAATACAGTATGTGCATTCTGTTTAATGGACAACCTGCAAACAACCTTCAATACTGGACAATGGGTATAAGAAGAAGCAGGGAAGCTGGGTGTCTTATGGTCCCAGGCTGTACATGTTCTCAGTCTGAGGTTTGTGCCAGGGAAAACAGGCAAGAGACCAGTCCAAACGAAATGTGATCCACCAGCCTCTGCAGGCATCAGTCAAGCTTCATAAAGGCCTGAACTGGTGCTGACTGTTGCTCCAGTATTTCCTATTTCCACCTTAGTAGCATCTTGATTAGATGATCATAACAAGATCCCTAAAAGATCTCGGTCTTATGAATGGAGCCTCCATCCAAAAGTTGCACTAGAGCTTTCTCCTCCTAAGGAAACCGTAGCCAGCCTTCTGTGCAGGTTGGCCGCTGTGGACATGTGGTCAGCATCCCTCCCTGGAGAGCTTGCCCACCCTCACCTAGTGTCCTAATCCTTCTCCAGCCTGAGACACGGGTAGGTCCATGATGCAATCACAATATCCCATCTCTGCGGCCACAGTGATCAGGTAAAAGGAGATTCAAGACCGTAAATAAAAAAATCCTTCCCTAGAATTAAAGATATTGGGGAGAAAAATACCTTTACCCACTGAAATTGATAAGCTGGGAGAATGTGAATCTAGCTACTTGGGGCCTTGTTCCTCACCACACAGGAAGGTCCTTCTCCAGACTGAAGCCAAGCAACCAATGAGAGGCAGGAGGAGCAAGCACTTTGAGTCCTCAGTCCAGTCCCCAAAGGCCAGGTCCCTACTGCCACCCCAGAAACCCTCGCAGCTCCAGGACCAATACGTTCCCTCTATGCAAAGCTGCTCATGTTGGGTTTCAACCTCTTGCAAACAAATGAGTCCTGACTAATATGCTGATTTGCAGCACCGTGTCCAACCCATCTTACCTACACATCTGCATTTTCCTACAGAAAAATGGCTTATCAACAGAAAATTGCCTGTGGAGCTCTTCTTACAAGTACAGATTCCTGGGCCTAATCCCAGAGTTACTGATGCAGAATCTCTGGGGCCGGGCCCAGGCATCTGTATAAAGCTCCTGGTGATTGCAATGCACGTGCAGTGCCAAGCTGACAGTGTGGGATCACTGTGTCCCCTTGGCTGGTCCTGGAATCAAGGCCCTCTGGAGAATTTCACTCTGGCTGGGCACCAGACTTTAAGAGGGACATTGGAGGGCACAAAAACTAGGTCAGCGAGAGCTCTGAAACAGCATTTCCTCCAATGTTGTTTTTTCAGAAATCAGGGTGTTTAACCAGAGAAAGAGAAAATCCACAAGGGACATGCTAACTGCCTTCAACAGTGTGAAAGCTGTCATGCAGAAGAGGAACAGATTGACTTTGCAGTGCTCCAGAGGGCAGGCCTTCAACCAGGGGCATCCTGGTGCCAGATTTTAGCTAAACAGCAGGAAGAATTTTCCAGCAATTAGAGCTGCCCCATCGTGGAGGGGCTGCCCTACTAAGGTAGTGATCTGCCTGTTGCAGCAGCGTGCATGCATCAGCAGCTCGCCATATGTCAGTTTCTGTGGCCGAGATTTTACATTGGACAGAAGGTTGAATGAGCTGCCCTTTCCTTGCCAAGATTCTACAATACTAGAACATGATCTGGGGACAAAAGAGGCCATGCCTAACAGGAGGGGCTGAGTGTCCAGAAGGGGAGAGATGAGCTTAGAGCTACTGGGAGGACTCGTATTAGAAACAAAATTCATAGAAGACTGGAGAAGGGCCACCTAGTAACCAATTACAACTTGGGCCATCACTAAAGGCAGGGAATCTTCCACTTGATGTAACTTGGTTTTATTTTGCTATATTGTCATGACTGCAACTTACTTTTAGAAAGAGGGGGGAAATCCCAGATAATTCCATTTTGAAAAAAAATAGTAAAGATAGTAAACTGGCCATATCTACTAATGATTCTCAGGTAACTGGGTATAAATGAGGGAAGCAAAACGAGGCGGGTCCTTGTGGACGAAGGGCCTTTCCAGAGGGGAAAAGCGAGTCCAGTGGTCCAGAGCGCCACACTCA
The DNA here is from genome assembly GCA_032199065.1 of Smutsia gigantea. NCBI lineage: Eukaryota > Metazoa > Chordata > Mammalia > Pholidota > Manidae > Smutsia > Smutsia gigantea. Next base: position 432,051 of record JAVSCE010006922.1, on the reverse strand, counting down.
GCCTGTCTCTTTTGCTCCAGCCACCTCAACCCTGTATGTCCAAATGACTAAGATAACCTGAGTTATGTCTTCACCCTGGGCTTCTCAACCTTTCTCATGCACAATCACCTAGAGAATTCTCTAAATATGCTACTTTATTTCTATAGTAGGAAGGAAAGCAAAGCCCATGTGCCTTATCAGCAAGCAGAGTAGGGGAGGGAAGAAGGAAAGAGATGCTTCAAAAAAGGATGTTTGACTCTAATCCTGCAGACAGAGGAGAGAGAAAAGAGAGAAAACCAGGACTACAAGACACAGAGCCCACGGCTCCAGAGATTCAGGACAGGCAGACAGGTGGGACATGGCCAGGAAGGCCAAAATATTACCCAGAACTCTTTAATTTGCAAGTGACAGAAACTGAACTCAACTAGCTTTAGCAAAATGGGAATTTACTGGCTCTTACAGCTGGGTTCTGGAAGATTCTGGAATAGCTCACAAAATGAAAGACTATAGGAACCAGGACTGCAGAAACAATACGCCTTCTTTGCATGTACGTCTACAACTGCACCTTGGTCTAGCTGTCTCCTCTCCCACTCACCCCCACCCAATTTTCACCTTTGTTCATCCAGGTTGCAGGCAGGCCGTCTCTAACACGTGGCACACATGGCCACCAGAAACGGCATGCTCACACCTGCCCACTGTAGCATCCTGAACAAGAAAAATTGCCTTCTCTCAGGATCCATGGACCAATTCCAAGGAAGGACTTTGATTGGCCCTGCTCTCATGACTGTTCCACCTCCTGGACCAATAGTTTTTGCTGAGAAAGGGACAGGTCCTGTGATTGGTCAGGCATGGGTCATATGCCTGTCCCCAGGGGCTCAGGAAGAGTGAGGTTCACTAATGGCCACCTGTATTAGGGTCTGGAGTCTCTTCTGGGAGGACTGAGGAAGGCATTAAGGATTAGGGGGTTGGAAGGGTGGCAGAGGAGGAGCCGGAGCAAAGAGGAGACAATGTCCCCGTGGGCTGACATCAGTGTGGCATGCGCTCCGGGAGGGCCTTGCTAACACACTGGGCAGGAGATCCTACCTTAAATATGCTGGAAGGGTTGGTCTGGCTACAGGTGGTGATTTGTCCCAGCCCTCAGAGGGTGGGGCTCAGTGGGACACTTGAGTCTGGAACAGGAGGTCTCAGGATCCACCCCCTATACACACGGACACGTGGTCAGCATCCGGATCTGTTATATACTATACACACTCACACACACACACTGACATGCAGACATACTTACATACTCTCACAGCCCTCTGTCCCACAGTCCCTTTGAAGGACCAGGTCAAGATCACCAAGCTGCCTCCAGCACTGACCTTTTTGAGAACACCCCCAGCACAGAGGCCGCTGGGTGGAGACCCCCCATTTCTGGGAAGGTCTGAGACCATCCACTCCACTGCCCTGCAGACTGGATCACCTCAACCCGCCCGCCCCTGTGTGAGCAGTGCACGGTCGCAGCCCAGGACCAGCTCAGTGCCCGAGCTCACTTGGGGTGCAGGATGCGATTGGATTGCACTGAGGAGGCCAATTTTGTGAACTGCTCCCTCGCCTCCCCTGGGAATGTCCGTTCCTGGTCTCCCTCCAAAACATTCACTCCTCCCCCTGAGGCCACCCCTTTTCTGTTAGTAGTTATTTATGGGTAATAAGCCAAGGGCACCAAAACCCGAGGTGAAATGACTCTTAAAACAAATACTCTCCCAACGAGTCAATCCATCCATCCAGGCAGCATGGGCTTTGCTGACAGCCCAGGAAGTGCAAGTGGGGCTGTGGGAGGAGTAAGAAGGGGTGCTCATGGCCCCCCAGGGACATTGAGGGATGGGGTGGGACTGGGGGTGAGTCACTCCATTCAGGCACTGTCATGAAAAGTGGCAATGCAGCACGTGGCCTCTCAGCCTCTCTCACTCCCATTGCAGCCCGGGATGAAGCAAGTCATTTTATTTTATTTATTTTTTATTTTTTAATTTATTTTGGTATCATTAATCTACAATTACATGTGCAATATTATGGTGATTAAACTACCCCCTTCATCAGGTCCCCCCCACCAACCCCATTACAGTCACTGTCCATCAGCGTAGTGAGATGCTACAGAATCACTACTTGTCTTCTCTGAGCTGTACTGCCCTCCCCATGCCCCCCCAACATTACATCCGCTAATCGTAATGCCCCTTTTCCCCCCTTGTCCCTCCCTTCCTACCCATCCTCCCCAGTTCCTTTCCCTTTGGTAACTATTAGTCCGTTCTTGGGTTCTGTGAGTCTGCTGCTGTTTTGTTTCTTCAGTTTTTTTCTTTGTTCTTATACTCCCCATATGAGTGAAATCATTTGCTACTTGTCATTTTTGGCTTGGCTTATTTCACTGAGCATAATACTCTCTAGCTCCATCCATGTTGTTGCAAATGGTAGGATTTGTTTTCTTCTTATAGCTGTATAATATTCCATTGTGTATATGTACCACCTCTTCTTTATCCATTCATCTACTGATGGACACTTAGGTTGCTTCCATTTCTTGGCTATTGTAAATAGTGCTGCAATAAACATAGGGGTGCATCTGTCCTTTTCAAATTGGGCTGCTGCATTCTTAGGGTAAATTCCTAGGAGTGGAATTCCTGGGTCAAATGGTATTTCTATTTTGAGTTTTTTGAGGAACCTCCATACTGCTTTCCACAATGGTTGAACTAATTTGCATTCCCACCAGCAGTGTAGGAGGGTTCCCTTTCTCCACATCCTCGCCAACATTTGTTGTTGCTTGTGTTTTGGATGTTGGCCATCCTCACTGGTGTGAGGTGATATCTCATTGTGGTTTTAATCTGCATTTCTCTGATGATTAGTGATGTGGAGCATCTTTTCATGTGCCTGCTGGCCATCTGAGTTTCTTCTTTGGAGAAGTGTCTATTCATGTCCTCTCCCCATTTCTTAATTGGACTATTTACTTTATGTTTGTTGAGGTGTGTGAGTTCTTTATATATTTTGGATGTCAACCCCTTATCGGATACATCATTTATGAATAGACTCTCCCATACTGTAGGATCTCTTTTTGTTCTACTGATGGTGTTCTTAGCTGTACAGAAGCTTTTCAGTTTGATATAGTCCCACTTGTTCATTTTTGCTTTTGCTTCCCTTGCCTGGGGAGATATGTTCATAAAGAAGTCGCTCATGTTTATGTCCAAGAAATTTTTGCCTATGTTTTTTTCTAAGAGTTTTATGGTTTCATGACTTACATTCAGGTCTTTGATCCACCTTGAGTTTACCTTTGTGTATGGGGCTAGACAGTAGTCCAGTTTCATTCTCTTACATGTAGCTGTCCAGTTTTTCCAACACCAGCTGCTGAAGAGGCTGTCATCTCCCCATTGTATATCCAAGGCTCCTTTATCAAATATTAATTGACTGTATATGTTTGGGTTAATGTTTGGATTTTCTATTCTGTTCCACTGATCTGTGGGTCTGTTTTTGTGCCAATGCCATATTGTCTTGATTACTGTGGCTTTGTAGTAGAGCTTGAAGTCAGGGAGCGTAATTCTCCCTGTTCTATTCCTCCTTCTCAGGATTGCTTTGGCTGTTCGGGGTCTTTTGTGGTTCCATATGAATTTTAGAATTATTTGTTCCAGTTCATTGAAGAAAGTTGTTGTTATTTTGATAGGGATTGCATTGAATTTATAGATTGCTTTAGGTAGTATAGCCATTTTGACAATATTTATTCTACCTAGCCAACAGCATGGGATGGATTTCCATTTGTTAGTGTCCTCTTTAATTTCTCTTAGGAGTGTCTTGCAGTTTTCAGAGTATAGGTCTTTCACTTCCTTGGTTAGGTTTATTCCTAGGTATTTTATTCTTTTTGATGCAATTGTGAATGGAATTGTTTTTCTGATTTCTCTTTCTGTTAGTTCATCATTAGTGTATAGGAAAGCAACAGATTTCTGTGTGTTAATTTTGTATCCTGCAACTTTGCTGAATTCAGATATTCGTTCTAGTAGTTTTGGAGTGGAGTCTTTAGGGTTTTTTATGTACAACATCATGTCATCTGCAAATAGTGACAATTTGACTTCTTCTTTACCAGTCTGGATGCCTTGTATTTCTTTGTTTTGTCTGATTGCCGTGACTAGGACCTCCAGTACTATGTTGAATAACAGTGGAGAGAGTGGGCATCCCTGTTTTGTTCCCAATCTTAGATGAAAATCTTTCAGCTTCTCACTGTTAAGTATAATGTTAGTGTGGGTTTGTCATATATAGCCTTTATGATGTTGAGGTACTTGCCCTCTATACCTATTTTGTTGAGAATTTTAATCATGAATGGATGCTGAATTTTGTCAAATGTTTTTTCAGCATCTATGGAGATGATCATGTGGTTTTTGTTCTTATTTTTGTTGATGTGGTGGATGATGTTGATAGATTTTCGAATGTTGTACCATCCTTGCATCCCTGGGATGAATCCCACTTGATCATGGTGTATGATCCTCTTGATGTATTTTTGAATTCGGTTTGCTAATATTTTGTTGAGTATTTTTGCATCTACGTTCATCAGGGATATTGGTCTGTAATTTTCTTTTTTGGTGAGGTCTTTGCCCGGTTTTGGTATTAGAGTGATGCTGGCTTCATAGAATGAGTTTGGAAGTATTGCCTCCTCTTCTATTTTTTGGAAAACTTTAAGGAGAATGGGTGTTATTTCTTCTCTATATGTCTGGTAGAATTCAGATGTGAATCCATCAGGTCTGGGGGTTTTGTTCTTGGGTAGTTTTTTGATTACCAATTCGATTTCGTCGCTGGTGATTGGTCTGTTTAGTTTTTCTGTTTCTTGCTTGGTCAGTCTTGGAAGGTGTATTTTTCTAAGAAGTTGTCCATTTCTTCCATATTTTCCAGCTTGTTAGCATATAGATTCTCATAATATTCTCTTATAATTCTTTGTATTTCTGTGGAGTCCGTCATTATTTTTCCTTTCTCATTTCTGATTCTGTTTATGTGTATAGATTCTCTTTTTCTCTTAATGAGTCTGGCTGGGGGTTTATCTATTTTGTTTATTTTTTCAAAGAACCAGCTCTTGGTTTCATTGATTTTTCCTATTGTTGAATTCTTCTCAATTTTATTTATTTCTTCTCTGATCTTTATTATGTCCCTCCTTCTGGTGACTTTGGGTCTCATTTGTTCTTCAGAAGCAAGTCATTTTAAACTCTTGGGCTCTGGAGTGGCAAGGACCACTGAGCAGTACAGATGCTTCTCCATCCAAGCGGGGAGGGACGGGAATCAAGGTCACTGGAAGTCAGCAAAGCCTCCTGCACTCGCTTCTGGCAGGATGGTCCTGGAAGATGAGAAGAGCCATGCTAGACACAGCTGGCTATCCAGGGAGCTCAGGACACAGCTGGCTATCCACGGAGCCTAGGACACAGCTGGCTATCCAGGGAACCCAGTGCACAGCTGGCAATCCAGGGAGCCAAGGACACAGCTGGCTATCCAGGGAGCCCAGGATACAGCTGGCTGTCCAGGTAGCCCAGGACACAGCTGGCTATCCACAGAGCCTAGGACACAGCTGGCTATCCAAGGAGACCAGGACACAGCTGGCTATCCAGGGAACCCAGGACACAGCTGGCTATCCAGGGAGCCCAGGACACAGCTGGCTATCCAGGGAGCCCAGGACACAGCTGGCTATCCAGGGAGCCTAGGACACAGCTGGCTATCCAGGGAGCCCAGGATACAGCTGGCTATCCACAGAGCCCAGGACACAGCTGGCTATCCAGGGAACCTAGGACACAGCTGGCTATCCAGGGAGCCCAGGATACAGCTGGCTATCCAGGTAGCCCAGGACACAGTTGGCTATCCACAGAGCCCAGGATACAGCTGACTATCCAGGTAGCCCAGGACATAGCTGGCTATCCAGGGAGCCCAGGACACAGCTGGCTATCCAGGGAGCCCCGGACACAGCTGGCTATCCACAGAGCCCATGCTACAGCTGGCTATCCAGGTAGCCCAGGATACAGCTGACTATCCAGGTGAGCTAGGGCTCCCCAGGTCACCAGGTCCAGCCCCCTGCCTCATGGCCATCCACTCATCAAACCCATCCTCAGTCTATGGCAGCTTCTCCTGGGTCAGTTCTTCTCAGGGAAGTAGTCAGGTGGGAAAGGGGGGGCACCACTGGGCTCCATACCTAAGAAATAGAAAAATAACCAGCTACAAAAAACCCCAACCCCTCCCATGAGGATTTCAGCCTATTTCTACTTGCAGAGGTGAGTTCTCTGTTACAGACCCACGTGCACCAGTCCACGCAGATAACTTCACCCAAACACATGTTCTTAGGCACAGCCACTGTAGAGACATCCCAGAACGCACACGCATGCACACACACACACGCTCAAACTGCTCACAGCCACACAGAGAAACAAAACTACCCCACACAGAGTTTATGCCCTTAGTTGCCACAAAAGGCTGGGAGTACCTGTCCTCATTCACCTAAACTCCCTCAGGCCATTTCTCAGGGACCCACAAGCCCAGTCTTTCTATGCTGTTGCCCTTCACCCTTGCAGGGGGCACCCACAGCCTAGGTCCGCGGGAGCCCCAGGCTGCCTACTTCTTCCCCCAAAACCCACTAGCAGGATATAGAAGGAAAGACCTTAGCCAGAAGTCAGGGGCAGCTTCTCCCTTTGATTTCCCCAGTAGGGGAGGCAAAAGGAGGACAAGAAGGAACCTCCTCTCCCCAAAAGCCCCATGCTGACTTTGTGTCCCCAGAACTGCTTCCAGAACAGTGTCCCAACTCTTCAGACCTCTCTCTCTGCCACCACCCCTTGCCCACTTGGAAACCTGTGCTATGTTAACCCTGAAAAGGAGCAGATAAGTTGACTCATACTAGAGCGCGACTTACTCAGCAATGACCTGATTCTTGTGCCTTAGGGGTATCTTCCTGTGAGACGCAGCTGATGCCTTCCACCCTGGGACAGAGAAAGGTCTTCTGAGCCGCCTCTGGGCTCGATGAGAAAGAGTGCTCTCATCGATAAGCCACGTCTGCCATGGACTCGGCATGGGGAGTGGTAGTAGATTGGCTCGGTAGCGGACACTCCAGATTTAACTCAAAAGACCTTTGGTGGAATTTCAGAAGTATGGTAAGTGAGCCCTGTAGGGCCTGCCCTTATCATGCCAGTGGGGTAAGCAAAGCCTGGCCCAGGCCATTCTGGCCACTTCTGCTGCTTGTCCTGCTCTCCATCCCATCAGCTAAACTGGAATGAGGGAGAAGGATGCACTGCTGTAGCCCACAGAAGCACACCAGAGAGACATACGACCCTGGGCCAGGAAAGTGGGTACGCCTGCATGACCACAGAGGAAAGAAGAGCACGTGTTCCAGTGTCCCTCAAGGTGAGAGCAGGCTGAGACTTGATGCTGCTTCAATTCCTCCAGCGAGGACAGCGGTTCTCAGATGCAGCTACGCCCTGGAATCACCCAGGAAGCTTTTAAAAAACGTGGATGCCTGGGCCTGGCCCCAGAGATGCTGGCTTCGTTGGTCAGGGCACAGCCCAAGCTTAGGGATGTTTTAAACCTCCCCAGGTGATTCTAATGTACAGCCAGGACCAAGGCCTTGAGAAACCATGTAGACCAGGGCTTCTCAGACTGCAATATACATTCAAATCACCTGGGGATTTTTTAAAACGCAAACTCTTGTTAGACCTGGGGTGGGGCCCAGAGTCTGCGTCCCTAACAAGCCTCCCAGGCAATCCTGATGCTCCTGGACCCAGGACCACACTTTGAGTAGCAAGGGTTTAGGCCAGTGGTTCTCAAAGTGTGGTCCCCAGGGCCACAGCATCAAGATCACCTGGGAACTTAGAAATGTAACTTCTGTGTCCTTTCCCAGACCTACTGAATCAGAAACTCTGGGGGTGAGGCCCAGAAACACTCTTGAGTGTAGGAACCAGGGATCACTGATGGGGCCAGTCCCCTGCCTCCAGGACCCACCCGTTCCCTGGTCTGCAGGATTCCTTCAGAAGAGTCCTCTTGGATGCAGGTGCCCTCCTGGGCCAGCCAGGTGAGTGTTTGGCGGGTGAGAACAAGTATAGAGGAATGAATGTGTCTATATGTCAATTTCTGGCAGGAAAGAAATGCACACAGTGAATGTCTCCTTTTCAGACCTCAAGGGAGAAGGAAAAAAACCACCTGAAACACACCAGAAATGGAGAGATGAAATTCAGTTCCAAACTAAAAATACACAGTATTTATCATTATCTAGAAGGAGACTGGGAGCAGACCATTAGCAAGTGTTTTCTGGCCGGTGCTGTTCTCAGCAGTATGAGCAGTGAGCCAGAAGGGCCGCTGTCCTACATTTCCACTTGTTGCAGTTACAAGGCAACAACTCCAGCACACAGAAGGCCTGGCGCTGCTTCTTTCCACGAGAAATGATGTCCCATTATCTGGTGACTAACAGGGAGGGCATCAGGACACAGAGGTGCCAGCTTCCTAAGGGACATGCTGTCCCCATCTCCCAAGAGACTGAAAGCCAGCAGCAATACCATTACAGACAGACGTCCCCATGGGCATGGGGCAGCAGGATACACACTTGGTACTTTTTCAGAGAAGCCTGGCATCTTGGGGTTGCCCAGCCAACTCCAGGGACTTGGACGAGGCAGGGAGGGAGAGATGCCTGATTATCCCTGGGTTCACTGACCATGGCTACCCCTGCCTGTGGCCTTCCTGGGGTGCAGGGAGGCTTGGCAGAACAACGTGGGCAGTTGCCCTGGAACCCACATGGCCAGGCAGATCGGCCTCTGAACTAATCTTGGAAAGCAGGGGAAGGGCCCCAAAGGGAGATGGCCTGTTTATGTAGAGAAGAATAAGGCTGAGGCCATGCCAGGCTGAGGCTGAGAGAAGAAAAGAGGGAACAGGAGGGGGCCAGATGAGTGGGGTGCCCAGGGGTCAGTGGGGCCACTCTACCCCCAAAGGACCCAAACACAGCTGTTACCAGGGGCCAGTCCATCTCTCAGTGCTTCTCATGGGAGGGGCCTCTTCTTTCCTTTCTGTGCCAGTGAGGAGGGAGATGGGAAATGGATAAGGGAGGGAAATGGCTAGGGAAGGGGAGGACCAGGGCAGGAGGAAGGAGCGGCACAGGGCGGACGGAGAGAGCTGGCAGAGGCAGATGGCCCTGGACAGGCTGGGCACGGTCCCCAAGGCCATGCCACTAGGCGTGAGTCTCAGGCCACCACTGACCATCACCCCTCCTTCCCTTCAGCCCCACTACAGAGTAAATACATGATAAAACATGCTCCCAGGTCCCGGGCACAGACCCTTTACCAGTGGGGAAGGCCCTGGCTGGCGAGTGCATATTCACTGTGCAGGGAGGTTGCCTGACATGAGAGGGAACTAAGCCTGGGGTTCCAGTCCTGCCTCAACCCACATCTGTGCAAACCACTTCTCTGTTTATCCACTCCTCATACTACATCCATAAGCAGCTGCTGTGTGCCTGGCACTGCGGACACGGTGACTGAGAGAAGGTTCCCGCCTGCGTGCATCGTGCTGCACTGCTATAGACATGTACGCTCCCTTCTTGGGGACCAGGACCATCCTAGCTATTGATGGTGAGGACACCCGGATCCTGGAGCTGCTATCATCCAGGATGACCCCATCCCAGTCTCCAGGATGCAGGCTCTATTTCTTTTCTAATCTTTTTCGTGTCGTCTGACAACCTGGCTGCTCTTGGGCCTCATGAGGTTTCTTTCTGCCTTCATATTGCCTTGTTCATCCATAAACCCCATTACATGAAATAGCATGAGTGAGCCTCAGAGCCTAACAACCTCAAGAACCTCTTATGGGCTGAAGGGCAATTCCCTAAAATACCATTATGAAGACAAAATGAGAACCAGTCAACAAAAACTGAAGAGTTGAAGACAGCGAGTAAATTCAGCAAATGGACCATTTGGCATATGGGCCGTGGGGTGAGGTGGACTTGAGGGAATCAGGCTGCTCCTACCGTTGGGCCCCACCTGAGCCCCAGGTTGCCTCCAGGATGTCCTGGGCAAAGATGGAGGCTGGCGAGCCTTGCCCACAGCCCCTCCAGAAGCCACGGATAGGCCCCCCTCACAGCCCCCTGAGAAAACCCCGACCCATCTCTGGCTATTGCCATCTGGGCAGATGGGGCTGCCAGGGGCAGTGGCTGGAAGGAGCAAGCCAGGGTGCTCCCCCTATCCACCAGCAGGTCAAGAGCTCTTTCTGTGTACTGGCAATCATTGTTCTACCAATTATGTTGATTTTTTAAAATAGTCCATTAGTACCTACTACTGTTCTTCACTATTAGTCCCGAGGGTCCCCAAACTGCTGCCAGCTGGTGTCCCAAGTAATTGGGAAACTTCAAGAGACAGGAGGATGCAAGGTCTAGGAAGGCCTAAGAAGCCACACCAGGAGACCCTGTTCATCCCAGCTTACGATGACCAGGCTCCTGCTCCCCTCTCACCACTGGACCTGCATTTACTGAGTCACCACTGGACCTGCATTTACTGAGGATGGAGGGAACTGCCTTGTTGAGTGTGATGGAAACATCCAGCCCTTCAGACCCTATTCAATTTTCCGTTATGAGAGGTCGACGCCGTCAGCAGTCTTGAGATTCTCTCTGTAATGGTGAATTTCTTGTGTAATTTGGCTGGGTTCAGGGATGCCTGGAGAGCTGATGAAATGTTAGTTCTGGATGGACCTGTGAAAGTGTTTCTGGAAGAGATTAACACTTGGTCCAGCAGACAGAGTGAGGAGGCCCGCCCTCCCCAGGGTGAGCGAGCATCATCCAATCCGTGGAGATGCAAAGAGAAGGAAAAGGCGGTGGGACGGGGGTGGGGGGGGTAAGTTTGGCCTCTCTCCTGGAGTCGGGGTGTCCATCTTCGAGGATGCAAAGAGAAGGAGAAGGCAGGGGGGGTAAGTTCAGCCTCTCTCCTGGAGCCAGGGTGTCCATCTTCTCCCGCCCTTGCAATCAGAGCTCCTCATTCTCCGGCCTTGGGACTGGACTGAATTACACCACCAACCTCCCTGGTTCTCCAGCTCGTGGATGGCAGATCATGGGATGTCTCATCCTCCATAATTGCCTGAGCCAAGTCCACCAATCCCTGTAAATCTCCATATATGTAGGTATATATATCCTGTTGGTTCTGTTTCTCTGTAGAACCCTGACTGACACATTCTCCTTTCCTGTCTCTTGTCATGCCATGCACTCCTGTGTTTAGCCCTTGGACTACTCCTTCCTAGTTGCCTTTAAAAAAAAAAATGAGGTATAAATTCACCAGATGACTTGCTTGGCCCTGAGCTTTCATCCGAGGTCCAGGGACTACACACTCAGAGAGTCCCAAGATCCACTCATCATCAGATCGGCCCCCTCCTCCTCTGCATCCCCTACTATCTACCGCAGCGGACACCACCATCACTCACCTGGTGCCCAGTCCAGGTACCAGCCAGCCATGGCTGCCCATCCATATCCATTAACAGACCTAGAATCCATGCCCAGCTCTCTAGCTGCCCTGCTTAAGGCCACCACTGTCACTGCGAGCTGGGCTCCTGCAGCACCTCCACCTGGTCTTCCTTCCTCAGTCTTGGCCACCCACCCACCTCCATGTGGCCACCAACAGCATCTAGGACACACATGTGATCATGCCACACCCTGCTGAAAACCCTTCAGTGGCCCCGGTGATCTGGGGTAACGCCTGTCCCCTTGTTGAGGTTTTGTAAGGCTCTGCTCCCAGGGGCTTTGTAGAGGATCCTCATGTCTTTCAAATGCAATGATTGCAGGCGGTCACAGCCTCTGTCCCCAGGACACCAGACCCTTGGTTACAAAAGGAAAGACTCAGTAAGGATTCAAGGGGAGCTACCAGTTCTCCATTCTGCTTCGATCATCCTAATTGGTCTGTGGAGTCTATTTCTGAATTGAATGAACTGACTGTTGATTGGGACATTGACTGGTCCAAGCTTCAGAGACAAACAGACCAGACCTCTGGGATCCACCTCCCTGAAGCTCACTTACTGCATCCTCACACTGAGACAAATAGGCAGCTTACCTCCCCATTTTCACAGTTGTCTTGAGAGAGACACAGAGAGAGAGAGAGCAGCTGGCTTTGCATATCCAATGGATTAAAAGAAGAAAAAAAGGCAACTCCATCTATTTACAAAATAGGATTATAGTTTTGCAGAATCCTGCTGGGGCCTGGGGGAATCTTTGAAAACACATTCATTCTGTTTCATCCTTATCAGAGCCGCCTGCTTCCCCTCCCGCCACCCTGGCCAGCCTGTGGGTGAACAGGCGATACCCCTTCCCCACCTTTGAGAGGTGCTGCTAATGGTCTTTGCCCACCTAGGCTCCTGGACAGGGACCCACATCCTTGGTCCCTCTGGAGAGACAGAAGCATCAGCAGCTTTCTCAGGAGAGCAGGAAGGGCAAGTGTGGCCCTTCCCCAGAACCTTAGCCAAGCACCCAGCCCACAAATCTCAGACCCTGTTTGTCTATAGGAGGAAAGAAACCAGCGAAAGAAAAGCAAGGGCCAGGGACTCAAGTTATTGTGAATGGTGCTCGGGCTCCCATAATACTAAATGCATTGGGCAAATTGCAGTCTCACTGTGGAACAACTAATCTTGATGCAAAGCTTTTCTTCTCTGCACCAGAGTGGGAAAAAAAAAACACAGTAAACAGGAGGGGGGAAAATCAATTCCTAATGCACTTTGTTCATTGAATGTGAGAATCTCAGTCCAAGTCCGTCCTTTCCTGTCTTCTATAACTTGACAATTTCCCACCTCCTACCCCTCTTGTGAGTGGCTGGCATTGGTGGTGAGGTGGGGTCAAGGTTTGGGAGGTGAGCTAGAGGAGGCAGATGGTCCCTTGGGCTTCCCCATGACCTCTTAACTCTGTTATGCTGGGGTTGGTGGGGTGGGGAATCTCCACTTTGGCTGAAAGAAGTCACAGATTTGTGAGAGGTTTTAGAGGGCATTTATTTCAACCGTTCTATTTTACACATTAGGAAAATAAATTTCAGACAGGTTGAGGTCTCGTCCAAGGTCATTTAGCCATGAGTGGCAGAGCCAGCCCATAAAGGAGCTAAATGAATGGGGAGACCAGTTGCCCCTGGAGGTCCAGGGTAGGAACTGTGCAGATGCAGAAGGAAACTGGTTCTGCAGCTCCTTGAATTTTGTTGCCAAAGGTCGAATGAAGAACTCTTCAAGGGATAATGGCTCTGTAAGTCAGGTGCTAAAGTAATGGGAGAGGGAAGATCAAATCCTGGCTCTAAATCTCTGGAGAACAACTGGTGGTGGGAAGGGGAGAGAAGTCACAGGGTCTCCCATGCCCCTGAAACAAACCCGGAGGAAAGTGCTTAGGAACTAATTGCATCTACAAGGGGGAGGGGGTGCCCTTCGAGTGGTAAATCTCTCTGTTACCAGGGATGGTTCCTTTATTGTCAATCCACAGGCTCATGCAGGCTGCACCCAAGGTTCCGGGCATCTCCAGGCTCTGAGCCCCAGGTCCTATCCCTGTCAGGGCGGGGAGGCATGAGCCCATAAGAAGGCCAATCCCTGGTACTGTGGAGGGGCTCTCGGAGGGCCTGAACCTCCACCCCCACCCCATGCCACCCCCACCTAGGAAAGTCACCAATCTCTAGAGTTGCCCAATTCAGCAAATAAAAATACAGGATGCCCAGGTAACTTTGAAAACTAGCTCTAACGGCCTAGCTTTTGTAATGTTGGGGGGAAAAGCTATTAGGACATTTGGGGAACAAGGTTAGAACATTTAGGGTGTTCTGACAGGGTCAATATGGGTCATAAGACAAAATCATTAACTCAGGACATGTCGTATATATACAGAACCCCTGTCCACACCCCCGATCCCCGAGTCCCAAGCAGGCATGTGGGAACGCATCCTGCTCCCAGTGTGGGTGTCTGTCTACTTCTTCCAGGGTGAGACCTAGCTCAGTGTCAGCCTTGCAAGCTCAGTGGGGTTCCTGTGTCCCCACCTCCCTCCTCACTGGGGTAGGACACCCAGAAAAGGGGCTCTCAAGAGTGACCTGATAACTTCATCCCAAGAGGGCTTCCTGGTAGAAGCAGGCTTTGAAGAATAAGGAAAAGGAGGGATTTATCTAACATCGCAGGGCTCCAGCATCTCCTACATTTAAAAGTTGGGGGACGTTCTCAAGGGATCAAGCCACTAACATTGGAATTAAAGTGACAAACATTTATTAAACAGGGCATGGCGGGGGGGAACCGCTCTGCTGTCAAAGAACAGGCAAGTCACCTGACCTTTCCTTATTTGTAAAATAGGGGTTGGTAACAGGCTCGCTAGACCGCATGTTGTTTTGAGAGTCATGTGGGATGGTGGAAATAAAAACACTTTAAATAGTAAGCTACTGCTCCCTGGAATATAGCAACCAGTAAAATTGGGCATGAACTGGCATCCAGCACAACACTAGCGTTCTGTGTGCTTTATCTCTCAATTAATCTCGCTATTACAAACCTGTGGGGCAAACCTATTGCTTCACCATGTTATAGCTAAGTAAGCCCAGCCCTGAGGCTGGTAAACAAAAAGCACCCTGACTCCAAATCCAGGGCTCGTTCATTCCAACTACTCAGTGAGTGTTGACTATGTCTGAGCAGAGTGTCAGGGGGCATTTTCTATGTGCCAGGCACTATGCTAGATGCTGTACATGGTGTAGGAACTAACACAGTTCCCATTTTACCAAAAAGGAAATGGTGACTCAGAGTGGTCAAATGGCAAGCCCAGAGTCACCCAGCTAATACATGGTGGAGTCTAGACTGATCCCAGGTCATCTGACCCTGGAGGACGTGCTCTTCACCACAAACACTATACAAACAAAAAGGTTTTATTCTTATTATTATTTTCAAAAAACTTCACCTGAATTCTAATGATGGGGTCTAATCACTGTGTCAGGCTTTGGAGTTGCCTGTGACGCTTAGGGAGAAGAGGAGACCCTTGCAACTGCTTTGCTGGGAAGATATAACGTTTTCCTTTCAGGATGTTAGGAGGGCAAATCGGAGGCTGCGTCTCAAAGACAAAGAGGGAGAGACATGAGGCTTAACATTATGATCTGCAACATCTCCACGTCGGCACTGCCGCGTCTCATCTCCCCAGGTTCCCCCAGAAGAATTAGCTCTCTCACTTACAGCAAGCATGCACACTCATCTATCAGATGGACCCTCGGTGCCCCAGGCTCACAGCCCCGCTTGGGCAAGGAGAGGAGGGCAGCCATGCTGGCCCCCCACCCCCACCCCCCCACCCCCACACACACACCCTCCCAGGCTGCAACTTCACCAGGGGAAGGAAAAATGGCTTGCAATGCCTGTACATTAAGAAGCGTATAATTACGCATAATAAAAAGACGCCCGCCCTTGTGTATATAAACACAGCTTTGACTGAGTACCCTTTCTCAAACAGCTCTTCTGGCTCACAACAGCAGCAATCAAGCAGCCTAAACATATGGTTGCCATGCAGGCCTCCAGGCAGGTCTAGACTGGGCTTGGGGTGGAGGAAGGCAGAGTAGGGGGTGTAGGAGATAACTGCCCATTTAGGGAACAGGGCAGAGCCAAGAGCTAGCAGGCCAAGGGAAAGAGCATGTACAGTCAAGACATAATCTGGGACGGGGTCCAAAGCCCCCCACCTCAAGTTCATCTGTCCTCCCTGTGCCCCCTCCCTATGGTTCAACCACCCCAAAGCCAATAGGGAACTCCCCGCCCTTTTCCAGAGCAGGGAAGAGCATCTCAGGAATGTTTCCTGGTTTGATTTTGGGGGTCTCACCCTATTTCTATCCTCAGTGATGAGCCCTTATCACCTGTAAAGCACTGCAGGAGGCTGAGTAGGAAACACACAGGCAGATGAGCTAAGAGAACAGATAATCAGATCAGTCCAGCAGGTGGGGGGGGGGGGGGGGGGCGGGGGGGCAGCTTGGTCAGGTCCCCAGGGGCCCAGCCTGCTGGTCAGCACATGCCCTGTGTGGCCAGCTGCTCTTAATCAGAGCAGTGACCCCTGGGACGGTGCCCAGCACCTCCGAGCTAACTCAGAAAGTCTGTGCCGTGTCCCCGCCCCTCTGGCCCCCGGTGCCCCTGCTGCCCCTTGGGAGGAACTACTCACACAGTGGCAGGTGCTGATCCTGGCTTTCCACGTCCCCAGACAACCCACCGCTCTCCCACTCTGCAGGGAAGCCAGCTCCAGGCTGGGAAGCTGGACGGGGGTCGGAGCTGGTCTGCTCAGGCCTCATCAGCAGGCCTGTCTCGAGCTGGCCCGTGGCCCAGCTGAGCCCACATCCTGCAGCAAACATTGGGTCCTCTTTCTCTGCATCCCGGACCAGCTGCAGGTGATGGCCTCAGTCTGGGTCTCCCTGAAAGCAGAGCCTGAGTTGAAGACTCAGGAGCAGGTATTTATTTGGAAGGTGGACCTAGGAAGCAGGAGTGAAGGGGCAGAGAGAGTGGGCTGGGAAGGGAGAGAGGCAGTGGAGTGCACATTCATGGGTGTGTTCCTGGTG
This sequence comes from Smutsia gigantea, assembly GCA_032199065.1. Lineage (NCBI taxonomy): Eukaryota > Metazoa > Chordata > Mammalia > Pholidota > Manidae > Smutsia > Smutsia gigantea. Next base: position 415,576 of record JAVSCE010006922.1, on the reverse strand, counting down.
GGCACTGGGCTCAATCCCACCATGGCCTCTGCAGAACCAGGCGCCTTGTAACTGTCCTGCTGACGGACCACGGACTAAAGCACTGGATCCATGCCGTCCCTCCCCCGTTTTGTGAGGCTTTGCCTGGGTGTTAACCCTCCTGCCTTTCCCACTGCACCAGCCAGGATGCCCCTCCTTCCATGGAGAAAGCCCTTTAGAAACTGGGCAGGGGACCTCAGAGAACAGATGGATGAATGAATGAAAGAATGACAGGTTAACTTCCAGAAGGTTCTGGGGCGTAGGCTGGGTGCTGGGAAGAGCCTTCACTCTCTGCCTGGGCATAACCTCTCTGTGAGTCTCAGCTTTGCCCCCGAAATGGGCACCGCAGAACCCAGGCCCACCCAGTGCTACAGGCTGATTCCCATCACTGCAGCTCCTGGGGCACGGGGGATCCGACCAGCAGAGGGACACCAGAGCATGGCAGTCATTCGGGCAGGGGCAGTGAAGTGGGGTATGCAGCTTGGCCTCAAGGAACAGAGTAAAGGGCTCAGGCAGGGGTGCCACTCTCCTGGCAGTGCCCCACTAAGGAGACAGGACTTTGCCGAGGCAGGTAACGCCCACACACACCCCCTCCCAGCCCTGCCAGTACAGACACACCCTCATGCTGCCACAATGAGGCAGAATTTTAACTCTGGGAGTCAGCGAAAGTTTCTAAGGAGAGGCTTGAAATGATCAGCTCTTGTTTCTGAAAAACCAGCATTAAGGAGAGAGAGGCTGAGAGTAGGGAGTAGGGGTCAGCAGTCCTCAATTAGGGTGCCACCATGCCCCTGGGGCACTTGAAGCCAGCCTATCAGGCATTTTGGCTGGGGAGCTGCAGAACAGCATCCCGCAGCAGGCCCAGGCTCCCAAACATGGAGCTGCTCCACCCAAAGGCTGTAGCGTCCCGTTGAAAAGGGGCCTGGTGGCCACCCAGGTGCATGACATCCAGGGGCTGAAGAACCTCTCCCACCTTTAGGACAAAGAGGACACTCCCATCCACAAAGTTTCTGGTTGCATTCCCAGCTGGCTGCGTGTTTAGGGATGTGAGGGGGACACCAGGTTAGAGGTACTTGGGGGCAGGGTGGGCCAGTGAGCTCGGGTTTGGCCTGAGACAGTCTTGCTGTGTGGTGTCACTGGAACCATGTGAGGGTTGGCGGGTGTGAGCACACCAGGCTGGGTCGGGTGTCTACAGACGCTGAACGGGAAAAAGGCAGACAGAAGCCACTACTCCTCGCAGGCCCCTCTGCAACACCACCACCACACGGCCAGCAGCACGGCGGCTCTAAAGGGGCGGGCGGGCGGCCCAGAACCCGGTGCTGGGAGAGAAGGGAGGCACCCCTTGCAATTCTGACACCTCCCTTCAGCTCCCCAGTGCAGACCCGATTTTTTCAGGTACACAGCAGCCAGAGGGGGATGGGAGATGCTGGTTTTCTTTCATTAGATCCCAGCAGCCTTTGATTACAGCAGGCAGGAGGGAGGAAACGGAGCTGATGTGTTTTAAAAAGCTGAAGTTTTGCGCTGTTTTTAATTTAATACTGCTGGTAAAAGATGCCGCCTTGGAGTCGCTAATGATTCTCGTGAATTATTTGGTTGATTTATACACCCCTCCAACTTTAAATAACGAGGGAGAAGGAGAGACGGGTGCCCCCTGGAGCCACAAATCTGCAGCTGGAAAAATGCTGTTACGGATGCTCTGAGCCTTGAGAGTGTTTTTTCTTTGAATTGTGTTTCCTGGGTTGGGGTGCCTCGGGCCTCTCCTCCCCATGCCCCACCCCTGTCACTGGGGGTCTGTAAACAGGGCACAACCTTGAGTCACCATCGCCTTCACACCCTCCCTCCTGGGTCACGTCTGGCCAAATAACAATAGTGATTAGTGTATGGAAGTCTGTATCTTGTGCCAGATGTCGGGCAAGGCACTTTATCTGCACAAACTCTGAGGCCCACATCTATGCTGAGCATCGGTGTGACAAGCCTTGTGTCCCTAGTTCAGTGAAGCTCTGAGAGGTTGGGGAGCATGCTCAAGGTCACCCCGCTAGGAAGTGGTAGGGACAGTATTCAAGCTCACCCCGTGAAAGTGGGCCTCTTCTGGTTTGACTCAGAATTGTACCTGCAGGGCCACAAGAAATCAATGAGCAAATGAAACCGGCTCATCTGATCCCAGAGTCAGTGACCCCCTCTCCCCTCTCGAGGTCCGGTGAGCTCCCAAGGGATGCTGTCGGCTAGAAAGGCCAGGACCAAAGACAGAGAGGGAACGTGAGACCCTCCTTCCAGACCCCGAGCATCCAACAGGTGTCTGATCAGCCATAGCACCAAGGGTCCTGCTTCTGTAACTTGCCCCTAGACCCCCAGGCAGGAACCTGTCTGCCAGGAAAACAGAGTTTGGTGGTCTGATCAGTTACCCGAAAGGAGTTTCCATTTATCTTGATTCACTGCTCATCCCCACCAAGGGAAATGTCTCCTGTCTGCTGCTGCCCCCTTTCCTTCTCTTTCCTTTCAAAATAAAATTAGAGGCAGCCAGCAAGAGCATTAAGTCCTTTCCAAATTTCCATTCCTCATCTGTCATGTCAAAGCCAGGGCTTCATGGCTGCAGTGCAGGAGTGAGGGGTCTCTCTGCCGGGAGCCACAGTTGATGGGCAAGGGCTGGAAAAGAACCCAGTTCAGGAGCTGAAGGGGAAGCCTGGTCCTCCATCACCAGGAGGTCAGGGCAGCAGCATTAGTGATTCAGCCCAGCAGGGAGGCTTTGAACCAGACTGAGCCGAGACAATCAGAAAAACAGCCTGAATCAGGAACAGAGAAATAGAGGCCCCAGGAAGCCTCCTGACTTTCCTATCAAAGGAGAAGCAATCAGTGTCTATGCAAAATGCTGCAGATTTCCATCACAGGCATATCCCTGGAGTTAAAGCTCATGGGCTGGGCGGGAGGAGGCCCTGGGTCCAAATCGCAGCTCTGCTACCTAGTCGCTGTGTGGCCTCAGGCAAGGTACTGAGCTTCCTTTAAATTCCATTTGTCTGATGTAAAGAGGACCTGGCAGGAAGCAGATGGCACTCTCCAATGGCCCCGGACAGCTCCATCGGGTGACTGGGGCAGGGGCACGGCAGACCTGGGGCAGAAGGAAAATGCAGGCCCCTCATTCAAAAAGGGTTCAGAATTTGAAGATGTGGGAGGGCAGTGGAGCATCCAACCAAGGGTGGGACCCTTCTAAGCTTAGGGTGACTGCACAGGGCACCTGTCCATGAAGCTGGCCCTGGAAGGGACCGTTAGCCAAGACAGGGACAGGGTCACAGGAAGCCCAGGGGTGGTGAAACTCGGAGCTGCAATGCCTGTGACGGCCTGGAGAAAGCCAGCACTGCTGCCCCTCAGTAGAGATGGCCGTAGAGCAGGGATGGAGCCTCTGCTAGCTCCCACCTGTCACCTGGAGGGGGAGCGGGGCACTCGGGGGACCCCCCACCCCTCTTCCCCCATCCTTAAAACCCCTGACCTCTGCACCACCCAGCAAGGAGCTTGAGTCCAGAGAGCCTAGTGTGTGTGCTCCACAGACGTGTCGCCAGGCTCAGAGCAGGGGGAGAGTGGATGTGAAGCCTGATATCTCTCAGTGTTCTTGGAGGGACTTAGTGAATTTGTGTGTATAAAAGGATCTAGCAGAGAGGAGGGCCTTAAACGTCATTCTGCTTCCACCTGGGGCCTATGTCACTTTGCCTCCTGCATTCTTGTTTGGGATGCCGCATCTTACTTCCCTCCTCTCCAGTAGGTTCCCTGAGGGTGGCGCCAATTTAGAAGCATCTTTATATTCCCAGTGGAACCTCCTGGCCTGGGACACAGCAGGCCTTCAGCAAGGCTGGCTGTGGAATGAATCGGTTGCAAGTGGGAACCACTCATTTACAGCAAGTGTGGGGTTGCCTCTGAAAGCTGTCTTCACTGGTGAGCCAGGCCAGGCCAGGCAGAGTCTACAGCCCTGGGGACACAGCAGCTGGACACAGGGAGGCAGAAAGGGCGGCTGCCAGCAAAGCAGGAGAAGGGGAGGCCCAGAGCTGGGGAGGCTCTGGGTGGAGGCGGAAGAAGGGGGAAACCAGGGCTGATCCAGGAGCCAGACACCAGCCAACACTCAGAGGCCTCCTCCTGCCCCCTCTCAGGGAAAGCCACCGCGAGGAGAACAGATGCTCTCAGCTCTAGGGAATCACGCAGTCACACTGGCCAACACATTAGCAAAGCGTCATCCTGTCTGGGAAAAGCATCCTCATGTGCAGAGAGCTTTCTGCACCTCCCAGCAGAGCCAGCTGCAGGCTGAGGGCTGGGGCAGCCAGCATCACCCCAGGAGCCACTGTCCCCTTCCAAGGAAGAAAGAGACCCCACCTGGGTCAGGGCTGCGGGCCAAGGGCAGAGCTCCCCGACCTACCTGGCCTGGCTCAGCAAAGCTCCCAAAGGGGGGCCAGCTTGGGAAGGCCCATTGTCTTTTCTGCTGGTCCGTCAACGACACACTCCATGGGACTCAGCTCCTCCAGGATGTCCTATGTGCACTGCCCAGCGCTGCCTCAGGGCTGTTTCAGGGTGAATGAAAGCTGAGGAATGCTTTCCTTCTCCATCTATACAAATTCTGTCTCTCCATGGTCATGATTTAGCTCCCTAAGAAGCAGGACCTGAGAGGAGTTGAGAAGTACAGGGGACCCCAGCAGGGGAACAGGGAAGGCAGCCAAGAAAGGGCTGTTAATAAGGCAGATACCAAAGAGGGAGACTGGGCTTGATCCCAAGGGGAAACTCTAAGAAACAGGGCAAAGCCCATGATTGGGAATAAGCCACCCCCGGCCTCCCCACAATGAGTGAGCTGAGGTGTCAACCTCCACTCATAAGTGTCCTTGGTTGAGGGCTGCTCCTGGAGAACAGTAATGCCAGGCTTTTCTGGCTCACTGCACATGAAGGGAACAGGGTCTTCCAAGGCGAGTGGCGGCCCCCACACAGGTTCCAATAGGCCAAAGCCGACAGGTGGGAGTTAGCCTGCAGGGGATTCAGCCTGCTTCAGCCTCCAAGGCCCAACGTGCATTTGTGCTTTCCAAAAGCATTTATTGAGTACCTACAGTTTGTGCCAGGCTCAGAGAAGATCCAGAGAAAATGAAGTGATTTCAGCATCTCATGGGGGATCGGGCACAAAGCAAAGCCTCCTGGGTCCATGCTGCGGCGACAGCATGGCTAACGTCTGACACAGCGCAGGAGAGGGCGTGGGGCCGTCAGGAAAGCTTCCACAAAAGGAGCAGGCTTTGTTCTGGGTGGCTTTTAATATCCTCTAGATATTGATGACTCCCCAATTTATATTCCAGCCTTGAACCACTTCCCTGAATTCCAGACTTGTAGACCTAACTGCCTACTTGACATTTCCACTGGGATGCTTAATACAGAACTGAAATTGATTATCTACCACTACATAACAAATGACCCCAAAACTTGACAGCTTAAAACATCCAACATTTATGATCTCACACAGATTCTGAGGGTCAAGAGTCCAGCAGTGGCTCAGCTGGGTGGTCCCGGCTCAGGGCCACTCCAGAGCTGCAGTTAATGTACTGGCCGGGGCTGGTGTCATCCGAAGGCTGGATTGGGGGATCCACTTCCAAGCACATGCACATGGCTGCCAGCTGGAGGCTTCAGTTTCTTACCACCTGGGCTTCTCCATAGGGCTGCTTATGACATGGCAGCTGACTTTCCCTAGAGCAAGTGATCCAAGAGGGAAATAGAGGCAGAGAATGAAACTGACAGGAGGTCTAGCCTTTCAAACCTCATCTCAGAAGTGGCACAACATCATTTTGGCCCTCTTCTGTTGGTGACACAGAGCAACCCTGGTACGGTGTGGGAAGGTTCTACAAGCGGTGAATACAAGAAGTGGGAGCCGTTGGGGTCATCTTGGAGGCTGTCAACCACAGGATCTCAAGCTGAACTTGTCCCAAACTTCTGACATCTCTCCCTTCATACCCGAGAACTTCTTTCACCATCTTCCATGTAGTAAGTGGCAAATCCATCTTTCCAGGTGCACAAGTCACACTCTTGAAGACATCTTTGACACCTTCCCCATTCCACCCACGTACAATCCTTCCACAAATCCTGGTAGCCCTGCCTTCAAAATAAATCAGGATTCTGACCTTCACTTATCCCCTCCATGGCTACTATGCTGGCTTAAGGCACCTGGTTTATCATCTTTCCGCTGGATGGTTGCAGTGACCTCCCAAGTAACCTCCTTAATTTCATCTTCGAGAGTCCTACAGCCACAGTGACCCTGTTAAAACTCCTCTGCTCAAAATCCCCCATGACAGTAAAAAGTCCTTACAAACATCTATAGGGCCCTCCACTATCTGACCCACCATCACCCTGGTCTCATATTCTACTCTTAACCTGCCCACATTCCATCCAGCCATCCTGGATATTCCTCACACACTCCAGACACTCCCCGGCCTCAGGGCCTTTGCACTTGCTGTTCCGTCTCCCTGGAAAGCACTTCCTCCACGGCTCTACACAGCTGATTCCCTTGTTTCCTTCAAGTCTTTACACCATGCCCCTGCTTAGTGAAGCCTTCCCTGGCACTCCCTCCTTGTAAGATTGCACCCTGACCCTTCCCACCCCCTTCTCTGCTTTGTTCTCCACCACGAGACCATATATTTGACTTATTTTTCTTGCTTGTTTTCTGTCTCCCTCATCAGAACATAAGTTCCAGTGGGGTGAGGATTCTTTATCATGTTTTTCACTGTGCTATTCATAGCATCTAGGATTGTGGCAGACACATCATGGTGTTAAAAAATAAATGCTGAATAGAAGGAGGGACTGTGAAGGGACAGTGGTTCAGTGATCTACTGCTTTGTAACAAACCACTCTAAACTGAGAGGCTTAAAACAACAATCCGGTTCAGCTCCCGAGTCTGCACATTGGACAGAACTTGGAAAGACTCATTGCTGCTCCGTGTGGCCTTGGCTGGGGTGGCTCAAAGGTGGGGTGACCCCGCAGCTGGGGCTGGAACCATTTGAAAGCTCACTCATTTATATCTGGCAGTTGTTACTGGCCTTCATCTTTGACCTCAGCTGGAGCGGCCCGCCAGACACCACACTGGCCTCTCCACGTGGCTCTTGGCTTCCTCACAATGTGGCGGCCAAGGCCTGAAAGCAATTGTCCTAAGAGACAGGAAGTCGAGTTGCCCGTTTCTTAAGGCCTAAGCACAGAAATTGGTGCAGCGTCATTTCTGCCATATTCTATCAGTCAAGTAATCGCAGAGCCTGGATGCAAGGAGAAAAGGCCTAGACTCCACCTTTTGATGGGAGAAGCAGCAAAAAAATTTAGGGCCAGCTTTTAAGACCTCCACGGAAGGGGAAAGGAAGGCAGCATGGTCCAGGCACCTACTTTGTGCCAGGCTCAGAGTAATGTTTCCATTTGTTAACGCAGGGGAAGTGTCTGCCCCCATGTTGCATTGTATAAAAGAGACACGTGTGTGGTATGCATCTGCTCCAGAACCTGGAACCCAGGGGTCTCTATGAAGCCCAGGTTTGTTCCTCTAAATCATACCACCTTTCAGAGAAGAGAGAGACATTCCTGATAGAGGGAGAAGTCTGGGCCCAACCCCAAACCCAGAAAAGACGGTGGAGAACAAGGGCCCTCAGCAAAGGCTTCCACAGCCTCTCAGACTCCACCGCCTCTCCCACCCCTGAGTTCACGGTTCCTTCAGAGATGGTCCTGGGGCTCCAGAGAATCCAGGACACCTGGGAGAGAGGTTTCTGCTGTTGGGTTGTGAGCCCACTAAAGGCAGGGCATATCGCCTGGGCTGCTTCTGCATTCTCCATAGCCTCTGGCCAAGTGCTGGACACCTGCCAGGGGCAGCATAAATGTGGTGATCGATGGAGGTGCTGGCCTCATGACCTACCTTTCCCATGCTAAGAATTGAGGCCTGTAAAGCAGAATTCCCTTGAGAAGCAGATTCAGTCTCAAGCCAGGGCATTCTGAGTCTTTTCCAAGAGGGCTTATTAGTCACAGATGGACTAAAATGACTTACTTTTCAAGCAGTAAGCACCATGCCTTTGCAGCTCAAAGAAAGGACTAGATCAGAGTTTCTCAAAGGGGCACTACTGACATTTTGGGTCATGTCATTCACTGTTTGGGGGACATTACAGGACATTTAGCGGCATCCCTGGCCTCTACCCTTTAGATGTACGTAGCAACCAAAATGTCTCCAGACATTGCCAGCCTTCCCCTTGAGGGCAAAACTGCCCCAGGCTTGAGAAGCACTGGATTGGAGTGATGCTAAAGCAGCCTGATGGACAATATTTTCTCAGTTCTGGCTCTGATGCTTTCTCCTCCAGCTCACTTATAACTCCAGGTCCTCTTCACCATGTGGACACTGTGAACATGCACTTGACTGTGTAGCTCCTCTCACACTGATTACTGGAAAACAGGAGCAAGCGTGATTCAGTGTCTACCCCACCGGGGCATGTCTGTTTAGTCTACTTCTGCTCCATCCTGCAGCCTTTCTTCTCTCATCCAAATTTTTCACTGATATTGGTCTTATATTCTCTGCGTTCTGTTGTCTGCTTTTAATCTTTTCTAGTAGAAAGGAGGATACAACGAACAAAATAAATAACTGCTATCCAGGTACATATAGCCAAAGGGATGACATCACAGAGACACCAGACACTTGCCCAGAGGGGAATAGGACAATGGTATTAAGGGGCCTAGAAGGAGGCAGAACCAGGCATATCCAAGCTACTCGCAGGGCAAGACAGAGTATGGGGAGAAGCGTGGGGGTGACCCAGGATGACCTTCTAGAGGGACAAATTAGAGATAGAGGCTGGCATGGCTAAAAACTCCCCCTGGGAAAAAGCCATGTCCTGCCTATTTCCTGTTCGCAGGAAGATGTTTTAATTGATGGTGTCGGCCAGTAGCCAGACCCAGCTAGCCAACCATGTGAATGAACTGTCCCAAAAGTAGATCCTCCAGCCCCAGGTGAGCCTCCTGAACTGATGCTCATGGAGGAAAACCTGCCCAACGTGCAGACTTATGAACAAAATTAATGCGAGTTGTTGTTTTTAGACACTAAGCTTAGGAATGGTTTGTTATGCAATAATAGATAAGTGGAAATCTTGGTTTCGTCACTTAACCCCTCTGAGGTCCAGTTTCCTTATCTGAATTGTGAGCCTTAAAGGGACAATGTGAGCACCTGCATGGAGAAAGGTCTCCAGGATCAGCAGGTATTTTGGTATTCCTGCGAAAGAGGGCAGGTACAAAGCCAACCCACAGCCATGCCTATGGTACAGTCAGAGGACAAATTAGACATGAAACCGTAACAGACCATGGAATGTACAGTCCTGCATGCAGAACTTCTTTCTGGGGCTCCTCGGGTACAGAACTGAGGCACAGAACTGTCAGAGCAGGTAGGAGAAGACACCCCCAGACCTTGGCCCCGGCCCTTTTCTCTCCCTCTGTCCCCTCTCTCCAGGGCTCTCATCTCTGCCACCCAGGTTTTTTTACTCTCTATAGCCCCAGGCAAAGCATCTCTTCTGACTCCCCCGTGTGTACACCCTCCTGGGTGCTTCAAAGACCTTTACCTCAATATATCCAAATCTAGTCCTATGCCCACCCCCACCCACCCACCACCATCAGCTTGACTTTCTCCTTCTCTTCCCAGCTAGTGAGTGGCTCTGTCCAGGGCTATGAGTCGTAAAGTGGCCAGCCTGCCTCTTTCTCCATCACCCCTGCATCCTAAATGTCACTGAGTCCTGATGGCTTTGCTTCCTAAATATCATTCAAACCGGTCCACTGCTCTCCATCCCCAATGATGTCCTCAACCATCATCTGCATGGACCACTGCAGTGGCCCCCTAATGGCCCTCCCACCATCTGTCTGTGACCTCCAATCTATTATCCACACAGCAAGAGCAAGCTTTTCAAAATACAAAACAAATCATACTGCCTCTCTGCGTAAAGCTTTCTGCTGATTTCTTAGCACTCTCAGGACAAACAACCATAGCCTGACACCACCTGAAACAGGCCCTACAAGGTCGGACACCTGTCCAAGCAGCTCACTGAAACCCAATGCACTCCCACCCACTGCTTTCTATGTTTCAGTACACTGTCTTTCTTCAGTTTCCCAAACTCTCCATGCTCCCTCCTGCCACAGGGCCTTTGCACATGCTGTTCCCTCAGCCTGGGATACTCTCCAACTCATCCACCTCCACACACACTTGCTCTCTAACCGGACCAACTCCTCTCTATCCAGCCCCAATGGGACCAAGTGGTATCTCTTCTTCATGGGATTAATATCCATTTAGTTTTGCATTCCTTTGTGTGACTCTTTGATGGATGTGTTCCTTCCACACTAGACTTGAAGCTCTTGAAGATTGTGACAGGTTTTTGTTGCCATTAGGACCCAAGAAGACAGTCCAGGGCTCCAGCACATAGTAAGCGCTTGACAAATACTTGTTGAATGGACAACAAAGTGAAGGAGAGGATGTTGAGAGGCAAAACAATTAATGATCACCTGAAAAGGTGGGCAGCATTTCACAGAACAGGTGGGATTTGAGATGACCTTAAGCATGATAGATTTTGTATTGACGGAGGCATCTGGAAGGGCATTCTAGGCATACGGAGCAGAATAAATGAAGAGGTAGGTATGGGGTGTGCACACGCATGTATTTTGGGATAAATAGTCAAGCTAGTGGAGGTGCAGGTTAGGGAAAAGTGGGACACCAGGTTAGATGGCAGGCAGAATACGGAGGGTCTTAGAGCCAGGCAGAGGAGTCGGTATGCGAAAAGAATAGATTTCAGAGCACAGGTGATTACAGGCAGGCACTCAGCAGGAAGAGAGGATGCAAAGTCTCCTAGCGGAGGGAGTGAGACATAGGGGCAGGGATGGCTGGCAGGCCAGTTAGGAAGCTGGTCAGCACCCAGGCATGCTCTGATGAGGACCTAGGTGGGGAAGACTGTGGGCATGGAGGGGTTGAGGTGGATAAGGAGGCATTAAGAAGAAAGCCATCCACCAACCTGGTGACCACTGTCTGGAAAGGACCTCAATACAGGAAGGGTCCTCCTCCACCCCATATTATAAGAAGCCAGATTGTCAGGCAGAGGACAGAGCAAGCCACTCACGTGACTCACAATCTCTTTGTCCCTATATGCCCCATGCTCTACTTTGCATCCCCTACTGACCAAGCAGATCCATACCAGCCATCAGAACTGGTGACAGCAGCAGAGGACAAGGGTTAGCTCTCTGGAATAGCCTGAAAACCCAGTAGAGCAGGGCTGCCTGGGTGACTTATTGCTTATTAATAATATAAGTATGTAAATGATATGAGGGCCATATTGATCCTGACATGTGAACCATCCATCATGAAGTTAAGGAACAGGGTGTAATAAATACCAAATAATAAGTCTGCAGCCTAAGATATACCAAAATAGGTGGGCAAAGGCAGGACAGATCCCAAGGCAATTTTACTAATGAGAGAAAAAAAACCAAAAATGTGTGAGGGTGTGGGGGAAGGGGGAGACAGGGGGTCCCTCAGAGGAAAAGGAGATGAACGCGTGCAGGGATATCTAGACTGAAATCCTCCCCTTTTCTCCTTCTCCATGGGCAGGAAGAACAGTTACCAGATTTCCAAAATCTCTTACTCAAGGTCTCCCAGCCTGGGAAAGCGCCCACCCAAGTGTGAGGAGGGTCCCTGTCCACTTATGCCCAAACAACAGACCTTATAGGATAAGCACACAGGCTTGGAGTCAGGCAGACCTGGAGTCAAATACCACCTCCACTGTTCACTAGCTTTGCAAACTCCAGTGTAAGAATCAGTTTACTCATCTCTAAAATGGGAATGTTGGAAAAGGGTTGTTGTGGAGATGAAAGGAGACAGTGCCTATGACTTACGCATCCGTGGTGGTTTTAATTACTGTGGCAGGGTGGCCTGGGGCTGTCAGTTCCATCTGACCTCTCCCTGCTTTGGGACAGAATACCAAATTGCTCCATCATGGACACCCTATCACTACCCCCAGAAGGTCTACCCAGGGGAGTGGACTCTCAGGAATGTGTCCAGTGGGTAGGGAGCAGCCCAACCCTGGCCACACCCCTTATTCCCCAGCTCAGGTCTCCTGGCTGATGACGTTTGAATGCCCACCCACAGGAAATGGGTCTAGGGAAATTGGTGATTCGTTTGTGGTCTCTGCCTTCAGGAACTTCAAGCTAGAGATGGGGAGACAAACAGCACCTAACAGGTGCCATGAAGAGGGGCTCAGTGCCCTGGGGGCTTATCGGTCAGCGAGGTCATGTCTGATTGAATGGGATTCACAGAGGTTTCCTGGAGATGAGCCGAGGATGGGTAACAAGAAGGAAGAATGGGTATGAACTCATCGCCCTGCCCTGTGTAGGGTGGGAGGCGGCAGTGAAGCTCCCACTCTCAGCAACCCCGTGGGAACACAGGCCCATGGCTGTGAGTGGGCACCACACTCCTGCCACAGGGGAGCCGGGAGTGACCCCGCTCGGAAAGGCCCAGCCGGAGACCCAAGTACCCGTGTGTCCACACAGCACTGACTGCAGGTCCAAGAGTTCCCGTACAGGGGGGCTGGCCCTGCTGAGCTTCTGGGAGCCTGTCCCCAGATCAGGTCCCTCAGGGGACACTCAGCATGTGCAAAAAAGTTCTAGCTCTCAGGGCCAGGGTTAGGATGAAGGCCAGTGAGCTGCGTTAGGCAACTGCAGGGTCACATTCGCCGTTACTTAGTTTTTGATATTTTTTCAGTGTTGATCTTTTTTGCATTTATTTTGTTTTCTTTAAAAACAATGCATTAAAATATTATTTATATTGATTACTAAGTCTTGGGCACACCCTGAAATTTTGTGCCTGAGGTGATGCCTCACCCTAAGCCTGTCCTGTGAGCAACGGTTTCCCTGTTATTTCTCCTCGTCACCATCACGCATCTCTCCTGTTTCCTGTGGCCTCCAGCTCACCTCAGCTGCCTTCCCAGTTTTCTGCCACTGGTTCATTTTCTAGAGACTGATTGCATCTCTCCTCCTCACCACCAGCCCCAGGGCCTCCAGGACCCACCTGGATCATGAAAAGCCTTGATACCTGGTAGTGCAGGACGTGGGGGCGGGCAGGCCCCTCCGCCTGAGCATCATGCTAGAGAACGCCTCCGCCAGCCCCAGGCTGACTTCCCGTTCTCATCCAGCATTACCTAACTGCTCACCAGATCCTGAGCATGGGCAGTGGTAGCCTCATTTGACAGGTGGGGAACCAGATGCCCAGAGAGGTTAGGCGATTTACCCAAGGTCACACAGCCGATCTGTCGGTGCGTCTAGGACGTGACCAAAGATCAACGACTCAAGCAAAGTGCTACTTCACCAGAACCCAACAGTTCCCAAAGTCATCCTGGGAACCCACATTCCACGGGCCTCAAATTCATGAGGCTTGAAAGAATGGGCTTCGTGGCCACCGGCTTTACCCTGCCAGGGTGCAAGGAGACTAGGCACAGAGGGACATTCGCCATTCAGGGAAGTCCTGCAGTTTAAAAAAACAAAGAAACTATTTGATTTTGTTTAACTTAGCATTTTTCCAAACTTATTGGCTACAAAACTCCTTTCTTCATGGAGCGTCTCCCTGAGCCAGTGCCCTACCTTCCACTGTTCAGGAAACGCTGGCCCGTTTTTACCTTGAGTTTTCCAGCCAGGTCCAAATGCATCCTTCCAGGACCAATACCTGAACCTTTACCACCATCCTTCACTCCCGGTTCCGACTTAGCCTGCCCTGCTGGAAGGAGCTTCAGGAGAAGCCAAGGCTGGGCTTCCGCGTTTCATATTCCATATCTCCATATTGTTTGTCTCGCACTGGGCCTGAGCACTTTGGTGGGAAGGGAGGGAGGTGGGCACCGAGGATGAGGGAGGGAAGCATGTTTGCAGCCCACACTACCCATCCTAAGCTAAAGGACACCTGCCAATGTCAAAAAGAAGAGATTCTATGGATAAAGAAGAGGTGGTACACATACACAATGGAATACTATTCAGCCATAAGAAAGAAACAAATCCTACCATTTGCAACAACATGGATGGAGCTGGAGGATATTATGCTCAGTGAAATAAGCCAGGCGGAGAAAGACAAGTGCCGAATGATTTCCCTCATTTGTGGAGTATAACAACGAAGCAAAATTGAAGGAACAAAATAGCAGCAGACTCAGAGACTCCAAGAAGGAACTAGTGGTTACCAAAGGGGAGGGGTGGGGGAGGGAGGGTGGGGAGGGTGGGAGAAGGGGATTGAGGGGTATTATGTTTAGTCCACATGGTGTGGGGGGTCACGGGGAAAACAGTGTAGCACAGAGAAGGCAAACAGTGAATCTGTGGCATCTTACTACACTGAAGGACTGTGACTGCATTGGGGTATGGGTGGGGACTTGATAATATAGGTAAATGTAGTGACCACATTGTTTTTTCATGTGAAACCTTTATAAGAGTGCATATCAATAATACCTTAATAAAAAAAATATTAAAAATAAAAGAAGAAGAGATTCTACACACATCGCCCTCTGTCATGCCTCTTGCCTCCCAGTCTTCCTCTTGCCAACTCCCAGGGCCGCGACCCCCAGCACTCCACTGCCCCACCCCAGAGGTGCACACCTGTTAAAAGGCATCTCCCCACCAGAGGCGGTGTCACTGCTCTACACCCTAGCCACACGGGCTTTCTCAACACGCAATCTCTTGACTCACCTCCCTTGCCTCCCCAGAACGAGGAGCCAGGTCGAGATCCTGGGAGCACGGGGCGCCCACCGCAGGCCTGCGTGCCATTGGTGTTCAGCACCTTCACGGTCATGGCCCTTTTCATGCCGGTTTGATTTTATTATTATGCCAACACGCTTAATTCTCTGCTGTCTTTCTTCTGCACTGTTGATTTACACTGTTAGGGTTTTAATTGTACAATTCAGCACTCCTTAAAACATGAAAAACTGCTCAACTTTTTCAAGCAATTAAATGGCAACGGAGTATATCAGCAGATCCGAGACGAGATAAGTAAATCAAGCAATTAAAAAACTCATTTGGTGAAAATGTAGCAACTCACCTAAAATAGTAAGACTTCCAGGGCCCTCCTGACGAGAACATCAGAGAGAGGCGGCTCCTCCACCTCACCTTCCTCCTCCGCCTCTTGCTCACTCATCATCACCTTCCTCTCCGGCTTCTCCTGTGGAATGGGCCGCCTCCATCACCTCAGCCCAGCACTGGGTCACCCAAACACGAGTTGCAAGCTGGCCACTGAGCAGCTCCTACACTTGGCTGCATCATTTCCCTCTCAGCCTCAGTCTCCCATCTACAACGGCATCTGCATCACTTAGTGTTTTGGGGTATTTTTTTACCTTGGAAAAATACACATAACATAAAATTTACCACCTGAACTTTTTTTAAGTGTACACTTCAGTGTATTAAGTATATTCACATTTTCATGCAACCACCATCACCATCCATCTCCAGAACTCTTCACCTTGCAAAGCTGAAACTCTATACCTATTGGCCAGTAGCTCCCCATCCCCTGCTTCCTGCCTCGCTGGTATCACAGCCTCTAGCCTGCGGGGGAGGGAGCAGGTCCAGGGGAGAATGAATAGGACTCTACTTCTAACGTAAGTAAGCAAGCATCTCTGTTTCCATCTGTTTAAGCTATTGGGCTTCTGGGTGAGGTTTCATTTGAGTAAAGGACTCTGAAGATTATTTTTGAAGCCTGAAAACTAGACAAGATGATCTTAAAGTCTTCTGGATTGGAAAGAACCAGGCTAAGGGGCTTAAATTTCTCTAAAGGAAAGCTCTTCCCACCAGCAAGGAGGACAGAGGACCTGCCTCTGAGTCCAGAGCAGGACAGAACAAGTCCCCCCCAGTGGCTGGGCACACCCCAGGGATCCAGCCTCCCCCTCTGGTCTTCACCTGTCTTCTTCCCCATGCACACTAGGCATCATGACTCCAGGCTCCATGGAGCCCACAGAACCAGAGACTTCCCACTGCACTCTGAAAATGAAGGTGGGGATGAGGCTGGAGGGGACACAGGAGATGTGCAGCCGTCATACCAGGAGCCAGAAAGGCTGGAGGTGCCACAGGGTGCCTGCTTGCTGGCCAGGCTCTCTGGGAGAAGGAAGTTAATGAGGAAGAGGCGGGCAGGGGAGGTGGGGCCCGGGGCTGGCTCTGAAGGAGATGGAGAGGCCCAGGGAGGCTGCCTCTGTCAGCAGCCTCCAGCTGGTTCAGGGCAGAACCTCCATGGGCGGACATACTTCCCCCATCCTTCATCTGCCAGCTGGCAGGATTATAAATGCCGAGGGCAGCGCCCAGAATCTCAACCATGTTGGTCTCCACAGGAAGAGGCAGGGCCAGTGACCCCAGCATTTAACTCTGCAACTGGGGCTCAGGTCTCCTACAGGATAGCAAGAACACCCTGGAAAGTGCCTGCATGTAGCCCTCCCCCAAACTGTCCCTGTTAAAAGGAACGTGGGACACCCTGGCTCTCCCTCCTTCAGAGAAGCAAGGGTTTTTGCTACCATTTTCTTTTCCACCTGAGTCACTTCCTTTTAACACACCCCAGGGACCAGCCAGTCAGGCTCTGAAAACAGTGTCTCCCAGACATGGTGATTTCTGGTGATGTCTCTCCCCTCTTTTCCAGGAGAACAAGGTCTTTGGGCCACTGAGTCCGGCTTTGTGTCTACACTGGGAAGCAGGCATGGTACACAACCATGTACAAATGGAGGGGGACAGGTGCACACAAGGCCCAGTTTTTATGATCACTTCCAGTTCCTCTGGCTCCAACCCTGTCCAAACGCCGAGCCAGATCTCCCTGGAGTCACCTTCCCCTGGGCCATGCTCACTCCTGTTCCAGGCAACATTCAGTCCCCTGTCCCCCCTTTCCCTGAGTCCCCATAAAGTCCCCAGTTTGGGCCCACACTCTCATCAAGGTTACTCCCCCTGAGAAATTTCTGTTCCAAATGGTTTCTACTGGCTGCTCTTTGTAATTCCAGAACCTCCATTAATCATTCTTAAGCTCCCAAAATGGGCTGGGGAGTGACCTGGGTGGGGTGGGGGAGGAGCATCTGGTCTCACCCAGTCTCAGAGTTCAAATGTTAGAGCAGACACAATCCTGATGTTATTTAAATCCAACTCTTTCTTTTTGCAGGTGAGGAAACTGATAACAAAGAGATGAAGTAGCATCCCTCCTCTTCCTCCAACCAGCCCAAGGCAGCGTCTCCTAGTTGACAGAAATGCTCTGCAAAAAGTAAAAAGTGCGTGTTGGGGCAGGGGTTGCATAGAACCCAAGGAATCTGCAGTCAAATAAATTTTGGAAAGCCTAAGTATCATGTCACTCTCTGGAATATTCACAATGCAGAGTAGCACATTAAAGGCTTTTGAGAAGTCTTACGGTAAAAAAAATCTGTTAACTTTGTATCATCCTAAACTCCTTCAAGCGTTACTGTCTTTGTTGCTCTAGACCACCTAGATTAGTTTTTTAGTGCCGTATAAAAAATTATCCTAAAACCAAGTGGCTTAAAACAACAAATGTTCATTATCTCATATTATAACAATGACGAATCTGTGAATGGCTTAACAAGGTGGTTCTGACTCAGAGGCTCTCAGGAGGCTGCAGTCATCGGAAGGCTGGACCAGGCAGGAAGATCTGCTTCCAAGATGGCGCCCTGACATGGAGCTGGCTGTTGGCTGGAGGCCTCAGTTCCCCAGCATGTGGGCCTCTCCCAAAGGCTGCTTGTGTGTCTTCATGACAAAGAAGATGGCCTCTCCCAAACTGAGTCATCTGAGAGAAAGAGAGAGAGAGAGACAGAGAGACAGATGGAAGCTTCAGTGTCCTTTGTGAAATATCCTTGGAAGTCACACACCATCATTTCCACAACATCCTATTGGTTACACAGGTAAGCCATATCAGAGTGGGAGAGATTATACAGGAGGGTGACTATCAGGAGGTGGGACTCGTTGACAGCCATCTTGGAGGCCAGCTACACCACCACCTATTAACTCTACATATCTTGAGAATTGCCAACCCAGAACCTACTCTATGGGGATTAAAATAGAACCGAGAAAGGTGTGACTCTCCCAGATCCTCAAATTGATATAACAAAGATGAGATGCCCCAGAGGGCCTTGCCCGGCTTAGCTTTCTCAGGACCAGACCACAGCCCTCAGTTTTGCCCGGCTCCTCCTCCAAGGAGGCTCTGTACTTCCTCCTTGATGGTTCGGGCAGACACCAGAGCTGAGTGTCTACAGTGAGCCAGAGTTTTCCAGCCTCCAAGGCAAGGCCCAAAGCCAACATTCAAAATAAATGACAGAAAAACTAACAGAACCATATGAAGAAATAGAAAAATCGACAATCATATTTGGAGATTTTAAGACCTCTTTTTTAGTAACTGGTAGAAAAAGTAGAAAAAATCGATAAGTATAATAAGACCTGAATAGCACTGTCAACCAATTTGACCTAATTGGCGTTTATACAACACCATCCAACAACTGCAAAATATATCTTCTTTTCAAATTTTCATGAAATATTCAAGATAGGCAATATTCTGTGCCACAAAATAAGTCTCAATAAATGAAAAATGTAGAAATATTGCACAGTATATTCTCTGGCCACAACAAAATTAAATTATAAATCTAGTTAACATGATATATCCAAATATTTTCAAATTAAACACTATACATCTTAATAGAAGGGAAGTTAGAAGACATTTCTGATTGAATGCTAATGAACATACATCAAAATCTGGCAGATAGACTTTGTTTCCATTAGTAGAGAACTGACTACTACAAGAATTGCCCTTCTATTGGAAGCAACTAGAAAACTGGACAAAATGTAAGAAATAACTTTTTCAGATATTGGATAACAGACAGGACATAACAGTGATTCCTGGTATAAAATAAAAAACAAGGCATGCTCCAGCTTACCACCAAGAGGATTTCCAAGCCTCAGCAAGGGGAGGAGGAAACCAAACAGAGCAAAGGGTCTGGCAAACAAGAGAAGAGACAAATTGGAGCTTATGGGGACAGACGGCTGAAATGTGGGAGGGAGAACACTGGGCAGAAAGGAGATGCAAAGAGAGAGAGAGAGCAACACATACAACTGTCAAAGGGAGTCACCATGAGTCTTTGGTTATTGAACTGCATGTGAGGAGATGGTAAAATTCCATAAGGCAGGGGAAAGAACCACTGGAAAGCAGTAGGTAGCACAATTCCTGAAGGTCACACTGGACTAGAAATGTTCACCAAGCTTGTTTTCCCACCAGCCAGAATGGCAGGACTTCCTAATATACAGGGTATCAGAGAGAGTCCTCAGAAAGCTATTGATTTAGTAGTGGAGCTAAATCAGCTCCAGACTAAATGATCACCTTGGAAAGCCTAAAGAATTTGAAAGCAAGCCTTAAAAAGATCAAACTGATCCAAGTAACTTCATTATGTGTCAGAACAAAATCCAAAATATTTTAAAGAAAGAAAATCCAGCACAGATTCACAATGCTCAGTATCTAGTTCAAAAATAACAAATCATGAAAGGAAACAGGAAAATATGACCCACCACAAAGAGAAAGCAGACCCAGATATTACAGGTATGCTGGAATTAACAGATAAGAGCATTTTTAAAACTATAACACATACTTAGGAGGCTGGAGAATATAAAAGAAAACATAAACATAATGAAGAAAGAAAATAATTATACTACAGACTCAAAAAGATCTTCTAGACACCAAAAAAATGCAATATCAAAAATAAAAAATAGACACTCACTCAAGGGGACTAACAGCTGATTAGATACTACAGAAAATCAGTGACCTTGAAGGCATAGCAATGGACATTATCTAAAATGAAGTACAGATAGAAAAATACTTAAAACAGAAAACCAGAGGTCTACAGGACAGTATTAGTATTCTAACCTGTGTGTATTTGAAATTCCACAAAAACAGAGTGGCAGAAAACATATTTGAAGAAATAATGGCCAAATATTTTCCAAATCTGATGAAAACTATAAACCCAGAGATCCAAGAAACTCAGTGAATCCCAAGCAGAGTAACCATTAAGACACACACACACACACACACACACACAAAGCAATTGCTTAAAATCTATGCCAACAAGCCAGGGGAAAAGACATTTCAGAGGATTAAATACAAGAATTACAGCAGACTTCTCTTCAACAATTATGTAACCTAGAAGATGGTGGAATTACATCTTTACAGTACTGAAAGAAAACAACTACCAACCTAAAAGTCTATAACTAGGGAAAATATCTTCCCAAAATGAGGGTGAAATAAAGGCTTTTTCAGACATTCAAAAGCTGAGAGCACTCATCACCAACAGTTCCAAGCTTCAAGAAATGTAGTAAGATATTCAAGCAAAAGGAAAATGACACCAGATGGAAATCTGAATCTATGCAAAGAAGGGAAGAATATCAAAAATGCTTAATATGTGGGTATATATAAAATACATTTTTCTCATTTTCCAATCTCGTTAAAAGATAACTGACTGCTCAAAGCCAAATAACATCGCCACTTTTAGCCAAGATAGAGTAACAGAAAACAGACTTATTCTGAGAATACAAAATGGAACAGCCACTTTGGAAAGTTTCTTATAAAGTTAAACATACATTTACCATATGACCCATAAACCCCAATATACCTGCTCAAGATAAATATAAACATTTGTCCATACAAATGTTTGCACATGAATGTCCATAGCAACTTTATTTATAATAACTCAAAGTTAAAAACAATTCAAATGTCCATCAACAGGAGCATGGATAAACAAATTGCAGTACGATGTAATTCTATATAACAACAACAACACAAAACTGATACATGCAATAACATGGATGAATCTCAAAAGCATTACACCAAGTAAAAGAAGCAAGACACAAAAGACTACTGCCATAGACTGAATGCTTGTGTCCCCCAGAAGTCACGTGTTAAATCCTAACCCCAAAGTGATATTATGAGGAGGTAAGGACTCTAGAAGGTGACTAGGTCATGAGGGCAGAGCTCTCATGAATGGGATTAGTGCTCTTATAAAAGACACTCAGAGAGCTCCCTGGCTTCCCCCACCATGTGAGGACACAGTGACAAGATGGCACATATGAACTGGGGAGCAGGGCCCACTGGACACCAAATCTGCTTGCACCTTGATCTTGGATTTCTCAGCCTCAGAACTATGAGATCTAAGTTTCTGTTGTTCAAAAGCCACCCAGACTATGAAACTCTGTTACAGCAGCCCAAATGGACAAAGCCAGTAACACACTGTATATTTATATGAAATTCTAGAAAAGGCAAAACTAGGTGATAGAAAGCAAGTCCATGGTTGCTGTACAAGTGGGAAAAGGATTGCTAATAGAGACACAGGGGAACTTCTTAGGGATTAAGGGAATGTTTTATATTTTGGATGTGGTGGTACTCACATGAGTAATTACATTAGTTAAAACTCAGTAAACTGTATCCTTAAAACTGGTGAATTTTATTGTATACAAGTTAGACTTCAATAACCTTAATTTTTTTAAATCTGTGGGATGTCACTAAAGCAGTGCTTATAGGGAGATTTATATCTTCAAGTGACTTTATTTTTAAAAGTTTTAAATTAAGTGTCTAAGTTTCTACTTTAAGCTGTTAGAAAAAGAAGAGAAAATGAAACCCAAAGTGAACCGAAGAAAGGAAAACAAGAAAATATGTAATAGCAGGAATCCATGGAACAGGAAACAGATAAACCATGAAGAAATTTAACAAAGCTCAAATTTGCTTTTTTAAAAAGATCGGTACAACTGATAAATGTCTATCAAAGTGAATCAAGAATAAAGGAGAAAGTACAATTTACTAGTACAATTAAAAAAGAGGGGACATCACTACGAATGCTACAAACACTCAAAGAATCATAAAATATCATCAACACCATTACACCAAAAAATTTATCAACTGAAATGGAAAGGACAAATTCTTTGAAAAACATGAGGTATCAAAACTGACTCAGGAAGAAACAGGAGAATAGCTGTATAACCTATTGAAGAAATTAAAATTCTAATTAAAATTTTAAAAATCTTCTAACAAGGAAAACTCTAGACCCAGATAATTTCACTAGTAATGGTATCAACACATAAAAAAGAAATAATGCCAATCTTCCATAAAACTCTTTCAGAAAATAGAGAATGAGGGAACATACCCCACTCTTTTTATGAGATATGCATAACCCTATACCCAAAACCTGTAAAAGACAATGTGAGAAAGAACATCACAGATCAATGTACCTTATGAGCATAGTTTAAAAAAAAAACCTTAACAAATGTAAGCAAATTTAATACAGCACCATATAACTAAGTAGAGTTTAACCCAGGAATGAAGGATGGGTTTCACATTCCAATATCAAGCTATGTAATTCAGTATATTAATGAATTAAAGGAGAAAATGCCTGAGATCCCAAATGATTCAGAAAAAGCACTTAATGAAATCCAACACCCACACCTGATTAAAACCTTCAGCAACTAAGCATCAAAAGATAAATCAAAACATACCTTCAATCAGATAAAAGGCATGTACAACCAAGCTATAGCTAATGATACTTAATGGCAACACACTGAATGCTTTTCTCCTAAGTTTGGGGAAACACGAAGTTTTCTGGTCTCATCACCTCTACTTAACATCATACTGGAAGCTCTAGTCAGAGAAATATAGCAAGAAAAAGAAATAAAAGGGGTACTTCTTAGAAAAGAAGAAGAAAACATTTTTTTACACATAACATGATTGTTTATATTATAAGAAAATTAAACTAAAGAATCTACTAAAAAGCTACTAGCACTAAAAAGTTGATTTAGCAAAATTTCAGAACACAGGCTAGTATACCAAAAAACATGTTTTTCTGCATACTACCAAAAAACCATGAGAAAATAAAATATTAACAATAACATCCAAATATGTGAAATACTTACACATAAACATAGCAAAACTTGTGCAAGACCTCTACATTGAAAACTACAAAACACTGCTGAAAAGTTAAAACCCTAAATAAATGGAGTAATGTACTATACTCATGGATTGAAAAACTATATTTATCCTCAAATTGATGTATAGATTCAACACAATCCCTCTCAAAATCTTAGCAGGCTCTTTTTTGAAAATGACAAGCTGAGTCTAAAATTCATGTGAAAATGCAAAGGGACTAGAGTAGCCAAAACAATTCTGTAAAAAGGGAAGAAGTCAGAGGACTCTTGTTACCTGATTTTAAGACTTGCTATAAAGCTACAAAACAGTATGTTATTGGCATAAGGATAGACCAATAAATCAATGAAATAGAACAGACAGTCCAGAAATAGACTCACATATACATAGTCAATTGAATTTTTTAAAGACACCAAGGTAATTCAGTGGGGAAAAAATATTTTCAACAAACATGATGGAATAACTGGATATCTATATAGAAAAAAAATAGACCTTGACCGCTACCTCATGCCATACACAAAATTAAATGGAGAAGGCTCATTGACCAAAACACAAAAGCTGCAATTACAAAGCTTCTTGGGGAAAAAAAAATTCTCCACTATGAACTCAGGCTAAGCCAAGGTTACTTAGAAAAGACACAAAGAGAATTAACCGTTTAAAAAATGATCACATTAACTTGAACAAAATCAAAATATTTTCCTTGTCAAAAGACACCACTAGGAAAATGAAAGAACACTTATCACAAGAAAAAAAAATTATGTGTTGTGGATGGTTAACTAAACTTATTGTGGTAATCACTTCACAATACACATATATATCAAATCATTTGTTGCATACCTAAAACGAATACAATGTTATGTCAAATATATCTCAATTTAAAAAAAGAAAATGAAAAGACAAAATACAGTCTGAGAGAAAATATTTGTAATACATATATCTAACTTCTGTCCAGAGTATACAAACAATATAATCAATAAAAGACAAACAACCCAATAAAAATATGGGCAAAAGGTCTGAACAGACACTGCACAAAAGAAAATAGAAGAATGGCAAAATAACCACAGGAAAAAAATCTCAATACCATGACTCATCAGAGAAATACAATTTAAAACCACAATGAGATATTATTACACAAGCACCAGGGTGGCTGAAATCAAAAGGGTGGATAACCAGTGTTGAGAATGTGGAGCCAACGGGACTCACACACTGGTGATGGGAGTTTCAAGCCGTCTGACCCCTTTGAAAAACTATTAGATGTTTACCTTTCTTATGACCCAGCACTTTTAACTCCCAGGAGAAATGACGACATACATCCACAAAAATACTTCTACAAGGAAATTCATAGCAACATTATTTATAATGGCCATAAACCAGAAGCAACCCAAATGTCCATTAGCAGGAGATGGAAAGACTAAGCAGAGGGTGTCCATGCAATGGAGTGCCTCTCAGCAATATAAAGGACCAAACTGCACATACCTACAAATCATGTGTGAATCTCACAGATGATGTGCTGAGGAACAGACACCCAAGGGTATTTACAGTAGGATTCCATTTACATGAAATTCAAGAACAGGCAAAACCAATCAATGGTGAAAGAAATCAGAGCTGTGATCACCTCTGGAGAGGGTGGGATTATCTGGAAAAGGGTGCAAGGGAATTTTTATATTCTGATTAGAGGATACACCAGTGTTTTCATTTGTCGAACTCATCAAACTGTGCACTTAAGATCTGTGCATTTCCCTTCATGTAGATTTTACCTTTAAAAATGCTAAGAAAAATCACAAGTTAAAAAACAAACAGAAAACCATAATCTTCTTTGCCTGGCTTGCCTTTACCCTACAAGATCAGGCCAAGCTAGACACTGACTGTAGTCTTTACAGATCACTCCTCTGCCCACCTCATTTTTGCCTGACCCGCTTTCTCTTAAAAGCTCACACCTCTTTTAGGACCTTTGCATTTGTGGGTCCCCGTTTCCAGAGTTCTCTCCTGGATCTTGGCATGGCTGTGTTCCTGAGAGAGGCTCCGTCGGTCAGATGCCTGACAGAAAGGAGGTATAACGCAGTCGAGCTGGGTAACTGGAAGTCAGTTCAACAAAGAGACAATTTACAAGCCTAAGGCCAGCAGGTAGGAAGATGTTCAGGTAAAATGCAATACCTGGAGCTAGAACCCCCCCAGGTCTCAAGTCGGGGGCAAGGAGATGGAGCCATTTCCAGAACGTGCTGGCCTGGCCGTAGGAGAGCCATGGAAGAAACCCAGTTTCACGCCGTCTTTTTAAATTTCTCCGTAGAACAGATCACTCCCTGAACGCATCTTATTTACTTATTTGGTTCCTAGCTTATTGCCAAACTCCCCTCCTCTGAATGTGAACTCCAGGAACACAGGGGCTGGGTTCTTATTGCTGTATCCCAAGACCCTAGAACAAAGTTTCCCATTCAAAATGGACGTGGAGTACTCCCGTAAATTCCTGAGAGAAAATGAATGGGTGCGCATGTCACTTCCACCCCCACCAGACTGGGAGACTCTTGTAGGCACACACATTCTTGCCATCATTTTTTTTAAGTTTATTTTGATATCATTAATCTACAATTAAATGAGCAATATTGTGGTGATTACACTACCCCTTTCATCAGGTCCCCCCCACCAACCCCATTACAGTCACTGTCCATCACCGTAGTGAGATGCTATAGAATCACTACTTGTCTTCTCTGGGTTGTACAGCCCTCCCCGTGCCCCCCTAACATTACATCTGCTAATCCTTGCCATCATTTTTTAAAAACTAATACACTTCCTTTTTTTTAGAGCAGTTTGCAGAAAAAATTATCGGAAAGTAGAGAGAGTTCCCAAATACCCTTTCTATCCACTCCCACAGCCTCTCATATTATTTATATTTTGGATTTGTGTGGTATACTTGTTACAACTGATGAACCAATATCCATACAGTTTTATTATCTCACATCCACAGCTATAGCTTACATTAGGCTTGACTCTTCGGGCCAAATGGATAATGACATGTGTCCATGATCATTGTACCTTACAGAATAGTTTCCCTGCCCTAAAAATCCTGTGTTCCCCCTATTCATCCTGCTCTCTCTCCCCCAAGCCCCTTGCAACCCCTGATCTTTTTACCATCTCTGTCCTCTTGTCTTTTCCAGAATGTCATATAGTTGGAATCATACCTGGAAACCAGAGATGCCCACATTCTCTGGGGCCTGCAGTGCATCAGGCAGGCTGAGCCCAGGCCCCTTCCCTCCTTGGGGTGAGAAACCTTCATTCCATTCCCCTTTTTGCCCTCCTCTGCCCCAGCCTCACTCATATTCCTCATCCCCTTTAAATCATACAGAGATTTCCTCATACGAAAGCTAATTTAGGTGCCATAACAGAGACTATATTTAATGTAAATGGAAGAAGTAAGGGCAGAAGGATTTATGGTAATAATAACCTGCTTGCAAAACACAGAGTGGGTCACCTGCTTAAGATACAGTGGATTAAAGAAAAGGGAATTTACCTCCCCAAAGAACACAGTGTCACCAGAAAACTGCAGTAGCGCCAAGTCTTGGATGATCTTATTAAATCCCATAGATCTTGTTATGCTTTCCTGTTGGAAGAGGGTCATAAGAATGGCCAAAGTGAGACCTGAAGGGGAGAAAGGGTGGAGGGCAAAAAGGCCTGTTGAGCGAAGGGCCCTGTCTGCCCACAGCCTGGCCTGGGCACAGCATAGTCCTCAGGGTGGGAAGGAGGAGAGTAGAGAGGCTGCAGGAAGCCGTCCTGTGTGAGCAGTGGCTCTGACGTCATTGAGCCAAGCCCATCCAGCATGGGTGGCAGGGAGGCTATCAGCAACCTTCCAGAAAGTGCTGAACCCCCGATGGTGGTTAGAGTAGCAGGAGGCTGTGGTCAACCATCGAGCTCTGCATATTTAAAGAGACTAGAGTTCAGATCCCAGCCCCACGGCTCCCAGCCTGTGCGGTGCTGAACAAACTGTGATACTTGCTTCCTCCATTCCCAGCACTGAGTCACTCTCAATCCAGGGTCAATCCCCTTAGGAAATCGGCTCCAGGATCAGAGTTGCCCTAGCCAGGGTGAAGGAAGCTTCTGCTGTGGGTCAGATTCAGAGCCTGGATGCCTTCCTAGGGGCAGTAGCACCAGTAAAGCCCCCCTTGCCTCGTAAGGACTGTGATACCCAGGAGAGACGCCAGCCCCCAGCCCCTGCCTTCACCCCCACCTTGGAGAAGCCGGGGAGGCCGCAAAGTGCTGTCTGCACTTAGCTGGAGTTCCGCAGATGCTTACCCCTCCTCAGCCCCCTCTGTCCTCCTTCCCTCCTCCCACGTCCTTTCTGGTTAATGGTTTGTTAGGAAATGGGTAATCTGGAGAGGATCATTAATGCAATGAACAGAGATATTGCACAAAAGGATTATGGGAGCTTCCCTAATGCACTGCGGCTTTTTTAATGTGTTTGCATGAAATCACCCATTCTGAGGTTGTCCTCAAGGGGAAGGTGGAGGAAGGGGTGCCATGCCTGGGAATGAAGGCAAAGCCACCTGTGCTGAGGGGAAGGGGTGGTTTCCAAGAGTCCCCAAGAATCCAGTCTGGGACCCCTCAACTGCCCCTGTCTGCTTCTGAGGTCTCAGGCCAAGGCTGATGCTGACATCCTGCACAGGGACCAGTGGTCTCCTTGCAGGAGAGGAACCTGGACCTGAGTTCTTTTCCTGGGGGACCTGAATGAGCAGAGCCAGGGGTGTGAGGTATAATTCACCCAGCAAATGGTCCAGCCCCCGAGCCTGCACAGCAAGCCATGCCTCACCTCCCCAGAGAGTCCTCGCTCGACCAACCTCATTTCACCTGTACCTACCCCCGGTCTCCACCCAATCATCCCATTCCTTAGTTTCTGCTCTTCTTTTTCAGTAGCACTTATGGCCTCCTAAGTTGCCTCACAATTTACTATTACGATCATTATTATGTTCAGCCCCCCACTAGAATGTAAGCTCCACAAGGGCAGTGGCTGTCGTCTGTTTTGTGTCTCATTATACCCCAAAGGACTAGAATATTTTCTGGAACATGGTAGATGCTCCATAAATGCTTCTCTGATGGTGCATGAGTAGGGCCTGTAGGAGAAGAAGGGGGCTGCTGTCCCACCCTAGTCATTCGCATTCCTTGTGCTAATTAGGGTCTCCCTGGGAATTTGCAGGCAACCCAAACCTAAACCATAACCCCAACCTAAATAGCACCAGGCTTTTCCTGAAATCGATGGGACACCTTGAGACAAACCCTGTGTTTCGCTAAGATTCAAAATTCTGCTGGGATCCCAGCCTGGCTCAGAGGGTCATCACGGGGCTCTCCTGTTTTAGGAAGCCCTCTCAGGGTTCCTGAAGCTCCAGGGTGACCCTGCTGGAGTCTGGCAGGCAGCCCGGCCCCCGTGCCCTCGTTTGGCCGACTGATGCCCATCTTCCCACCTGCAGGCTTCTCATCATCCAGAAATGTGCTTGTGGGTAGCAGTTAACATGAGCCGTGGAAGAGTTCCTTCTCGCCAGGCCCTCCTAAGGGAGCTGTTCCCCTCGGCAACGCCCCCAGGCCTCCAGCGCCCACACTGTGGGAATTGGTACCTACCGGGGCTCTCGGGCTGCCATGGGTCCAGAGCTACCCAATAATGGAGGCAGCCTCTTGGGGTGCAGGCTGGCTGCTTCCACCCCAGAACTTGCTCCGCCTCTTAATATGGGTCCCATTTCCCAGGGATGCTTCAGAGATCATGAGCTGAGAACAAAGAAATGAGGCATCTAGAAGAGAAAACTGCCCTCCCTGCCTCCCACTGTCCTTCCCAGGCCAGGGCCTCACCCACTCCCCAGGTGAAGGCCTTGGCCAGTGGAGGCCAGGTGGGCAGCAGGAGTGACTAGAGTGGGGACAGGGGCCTGCACATACAGGGGGTAGGGGGTGGGCAGGGAAAGCACCTGAAACTGTGAGATACAGCAGCACCTCAGAGCAGCAGGTGTCCCAAGAAAATTATACCCTTTAATCTAAATGTGACGCAGCTGGGGCTACCTTTCAACCACAAGAAAGGGAAGGCCCTATGCCTCGGAGAACTCAGGAGCTAGTGCTGGCTCCCATCCCCACCTGCAGCCCCTCCCACCTCCCCCTCTCTCACCTTCTCAAGTGGCACCCCCCTCCCCTTGCACACCACTGTGGGAGCCTCGCCAGCCACTGGGCACATGTTCCTCAGTGACCAGGATGTCATTTGTACCCACCAGATGCTTTCCCTGTCACTTCCCAGACAGGAGCCCCTGTTTTCTCCACGGAGGGTGACCAAAACAACCGGCTTGCCAGGGTCAAGGAGGCTACAGGATGCAGGTCTTCCCAGGCCAAAACCGGGAAAGTCCTGGGCAAACGGAGATGGTTAGTCACTCTACTTCTATGAAAGTTAAAAGCAGCTAAATGTGATACCCACCCCAGAATAGCTGGAGGCCATCCCAAAGGCCAGGCCACCTGTTGTCACAGGAGGGATCTCCTGCCCAGGGAGGAAGCTGGGTCTCCATATGACACGTCATTAAAGTGCTGTCTGCAACCCAGGTCCTCCCCATCTCAATGGCTGGCACCACCCTCAACCAATCACTCAAGCATAAGTCCTGACAGCGAGGTACCCTGACTCCCCCATCCCACGCCCTGCCCCCACATTCACACCTTGCCCGTTCCATGCACTCCCTGCCCCTCACATCTGCTCCCTCCTCTCCGGCCACTTTGTATGGCCACCTCATTAGCACCTGGGCTAGGCAGAACAGTGGTCAGATCCTGTCCGCCCATTCCAGGTGCTAAGGCAGAGGGACTGCAATGGGTGTTATGGGTTGAATTGTCCCCAAAATGATATGTTGAAGTCCTACCCCTCATACCTATTAAAGCGACCTTATTTGGAAACAGGGTCTTTGCAGATGTAATCAAGATGATGTCATTAGAGTGTGTCCTAACCCCATATGACTGGTGTCCCTGTACGAAGAGGGAAATCTGGACGCAGACATACACACAGGGAGAAGACGGCCATGCGATGACAGAGGTAGAGATGGGAGTGATAGGTCTGTAAGTCAAAGAATGCCAAGGAATGCCAGAGAACACCAGAAAAGAGAGGAAGCAAGGAAGGCTCCCCTATATGGGTTTAGAGGGCACAGGTCCAACTGGCACCTTGATTCCAGACTCCTCACTCCAGAGCTGTGAGATGATGCACTGCTTCTGCTTGAAGCCACCCGGCTTGGGGTTCTTTGTCACAGCAGCCCTGAGAAAGGCACACACTGGACGAAGCCACAGATGACACTGAGAAACCACGAGGAAACCTGGAGCCGACAGAGGAAGTGGGCGCCCAGGAGAATCACCTGGCTCTTCTGCTGAGTGGGGTCCCCACCAGAGCCAGGGAGAATGGCACAGAGCTTCAGCAGCCAAGTCACAGGGACTGGACGTCAGCATGCTCCTGTGTCTGCCCAGGCCAGAGTGCCACCTTCCTCTGTGACCCTGCCTTGTCCAACTTCAAGGGGCCAGGTTGCTGGCTGCCCTCTGACCCCACCGGGCCCAGGTCCAGAGGCTCCCGTCACTGCCACCTCCTGTTTGCCTCCCTCAAGCCAAAACAGAAGAGGCAAGTAAGGTCACCAGGCAGGCTTTTCATCTACAGCTTGCCCCATTGCCCCCTGGGATTATCCCAGACAGGACTCAGAAGTGACCTGGGACCCCCAAAACCTCAGCTCTTCTTTATCTTCATGTCCCCTTGGGGACCCTCTGAAATGGAGGTGTCTTAGCCTAGGTTCTCCCAAAAGCAAAGCCTGAGATAAAGACCTGTGTGTGGGTGTTTTATTTGAGAAGTGAACCCAGAGAGCAGACTTGAAAGAAACAGAGGGGTGGAATAAAGCCATACAAGATGAGCTATTGAGACAGCCAGTGTGAGCAAGGGGACCTATTTCCTCCAGGACTCCTGCGAATGGTACCGAAGGCCTTCTGGGACGGTGCCTAGCAGGACGAGGGTGGGAGCACTGACCAATGCCCACACTGCCCACAGTACCTTGCACTTCCCAGCCAGAAACAAGGAGCTTCCCAGCTCTGCTGGCACCCTCCACGGAGGAGCAGCCCTGGGGCAGACAGTCGGATGTGTGCCCTTGCTTGGGGCACCTCTGTGAAGGCAGCAGACGCCTTCAGGGACTGTCTCCTGGGTGGCCTGGATCAGAGGAGGGCCAGCAGACGTGGGCACGGGACTGCCTGCTCAGTACATAAATCTTCCTGCAGACCTTTGAGGAATGACTCATCACTTCTACCAAGGTGGGGAGTTTGTCTTCCCTTTCCAGGTCTAAGTAAAGAAAGAAAGAGGGGGTGGTATATGTGAGAGCCTCTTATATTGTTTCCCAGGGTTACAAGCGCAAGAAAACCTCCGGTGGGCCTGCCTAGGTACAGAGCAGGAGAGAGAGCAAGAGAGCGAGTTGGGCTTTAGGGTGTCTGAGGCAGAGAACTCAGCAGCAGGGCTGATTGGAGAAGAGAAGCAGAGCAAACATCCCCGCTCACCTCTGCCTGTCCATCTTTTTGAGCTCAGAAGCCAGTACAGGCTGTCTGACCCCAGGCTGGGAACAGGCCGGGCTCCAGAAGTGCTTGGAAAAATCTGCTGTTGGGAGCTGGAAAGCTTGGAGCACACCTTCCCATTGAAACAGTACTGTGCACAGCTCTTTGGGACCCACCCAGCCCTCAGGAAGCCCTGGGAGTGAAGCCACCGAAGTATAGCACCACAGACAGGGTCAGCCCCTCATCAGGTCCCAGCAGAAGGCATAGTCCAGACAGACTGTACAGCTCAGGGAGCCGAGAACACAGGGGTCCCTAGGCAGTGAGGTGAGGGGCTTCCCCTCCTGCTACCCCGGGCAGCGGAACCAGGCAGTTTCCAAGCTCCAGACTCCCAGTGCGAGGGTCTAGCAAACAAGGCGGCAGGTCGAAGCTGGTGGAGGTTGAGGGGCCTCTGAGGTTAGGACTAATCTAATCTAGAGCTGCAGGGGTACGGGGGAGAGAGCAGAGAAAAGATGACATGGTGACCTCTTTTTGGCTGTGTCCTAGGCTGATGCAGGCAGCCTGCCCAAGGATTGGAGGTCACCTGAGCCTCCAGCTCCTTGCGGCTGACGCTGACGCCAAAGCCACCCTGGCCCAGAGCTCCTGAAGCTCCTTCCTTGAGGTGCTTGGGCTCCACTGGAATTCAATCCCCACCCGCTTTCCCTCCCTGCTCCTCAGGGCAGCCTCCACTTCCCACATGAGCAAACTGAGGACCAGAATCGTCCAGCGAGTCGGAGGCAGAATCCAGCCCAGGACACGGAGCCTCTGACGCCCTGCCATCCCCCCTGCTCACCAAAGGGGGGAAAAGGGACCCTTGGTTCTGGAGTAAGGAAGGCAGCTCAGCCTCTGCCTTAGGACGGCAGACTGGAGTGTGCGTCTTTGGAGGAATTACAGGTATCACTTTATTCTCCAGAGGAAAAAAAATAACCATGGGAAATGTCTGCGATCACAGCTCATCACTGCTGACTATGTAACTGCAGTCTAAGTACTTGGTAATCAAAAGACCGGAGACAATGAGATTTTGGCTTTATTTAGCACCTTTCCACTCCCCTACCTCAAGTCTTCTGTGTGATGCCACGGGGGAGCTGGGCTTCACAGACACTGACTGAGGCCTTTTCCCAGCCCTTCCCCACAAAGAGTAGACCCCGGCCCCTTGGCAGTGCACAGAAATTCCAGCCTCTTCAAGCTGGCCGCTGTTGGGCCCCCTGGCCCCTCTCAGCACCTCTCTCCTCCATTAATCTTTTACTCAGCATTTGTTGAGTACCACTCCTACGTCCGTCATGGAGAGAGGGCAGTTAGCACAGCCATGGACAAGCCAGACAAGGCCTTGCCCTCCTAGAGATTATGTTCTAACCTGGGAGACAGATAATGTCTGAATAAGAGAAGTACAGCACGGCACGGAAGGATGAAGAAGTAGGTGGTGAGACGGATGGCAGCCCTGGGAGAACACTTTAGGCTGGTCATTGAAGGCGTCTCTGAAAAGATGACACATCAAATGAAACATGAAGGATGAAATGGAGCTGGCTGTGATAAAAGGGAGGCAGCAGCATATGCAGAGGCCACATTAAAAACATGCAGCCCCATGTTCATGGCAGCATTATTTACAATAGCTATGATACAGAGACAACCCAGGTGTCCATCGGTGAATGGATAAAGAAAATGTGGCGTACAGATATATGAGGGAATAGTCTTCAGCCATAAAAAAAGAGTGAAATCCTGCCATTTGCAACAACATGGATGGACTTCGAGGGCATTTGCTACATGAAATCAAAGTCAGACAGAGATGAAAACCATGTGATCTCACTTATATGTGGACTGTAAACAAAAACAACAACCAACCAAAAACCCCAGCTCATAGGAACAGAGAACAGATTGGTAGTTCCCGGAGGTAGGGTGTGGGGCGTGAGGGTGAAGGGGGCCCAAAGGTCCAGATTTCCAGTTATAAAATAAGTAAGTCATAGGGATGTACTGTATAGCCAGGTGACTATTGTTATTAATTGTCTTGCCAGTGGGTTTCAGCCCTGGGCAAGTTCGCTATGGATTCAATGTGACCAAAGAAATTGAAAGCAAAACTGTTCTTGGAGTGAAAGGGTTATACCCAACTTTATTTCCACGGTGGCAGGTCAGTCACTAAAATCCCATTCACTTAGAGTCTGTATGCAGCAAGCCGGTCTCTGCCTCTGGGCCCCTCTGTCCGCACAGCCGTCCTCTGGGCCTCTGTCCTCGGCCCTGCCACCGCTCCAGCCTCTGCTCTGCTCTCCTGCAGCCTTGCAGCCATACCACCATATCGCACCCAGAGCACTGGGCGGAGCTCTTTATATAGAGTCAACAGCCATGTATTGCCCACAGGTGTGCAGTGAGCTAATCAACCAGGGCCAGATGAGAATCCTGGCCACAGGAACTCTCATTTTATCCACATTAGTACTGTGTCACATATAGGAAAGTTACCAAGAGAGTAGATCTAAGAAGTCTCATCCCAAGAAAAAAAAAGTTCTGGGAGCAATGTATGTTGACACAGATGTTAACTAAATTTATTGTGGTGACCATTTTATCAGGCAACTGTCAAATCACTTTGTTGTAACCTGAAACTAATGTAATGTTGTGTGTCTTATAAACAAACACAAATGGGGTTAAGTGTTACATGGGAAACAAATGAGGTGCTCAGTGAGTAGATAATCACACGAGACCCCCTGAGGACAGGTGGTCAGGGAAGGTGTTTCTGGCGCCTCCATGTACCACTTTCCTCCTACGGCCTCCTCTGTCATTGGCTGGAGCAACGTTTCTGAACAGCCCAGCCTCCCAAAGGTGTGACATGGCAGTGCCTTGCCTCTGCCTAGGCCACGGCTCCTAGCTTTCTGCTCTTAGCCTCCTCTGTCACTGTGGAGGAGACACCTGAGGGTCCTCACACCCCTACAGTCCCAGAGAGCAGAGGTCTTCACATTCTTGGGGCCACCCTTGTGCAGTGGACCAATGAGGACAGGAGCCGACAGAGAAATGCTTTCTCCTCTGCCCCCTTGCGGACAGGTCTGAGACACGTCATACAGTCCACGGCCTTGCGCACCAGTGGCCTATGGCCATTACCAACCTCTTGTATTGGTTTCACTTCTTCCCTGGGTTACCCCTTCTTCCTCACTCCTGCTCCCAAGGATCACATTCCCAAATGCACAACCTGCTTCCAAGCCCTCGTCTCAGGACCTGCCATCGGAAGGATGAGAGGGAAGAGCATTCCAAGCAGCAGATGTGCAGTGGGGGCCAGAGACCCTTGGGCTGACTGAGGAATCCAATAAGGGCAGTTAGACTGGGTGACCTAGATATGGTCAAGGAACAGAAAGTAAATGTCATCAACTTTAGGAACATACAAAGAAAAGTAAAGCTGGCATAAATTAGGAAGCTAATGGGGTGGGGAGAAGCAATAGGAAGGATAGGAAATCCAGGAACATCCTCATTGTACAGAGTAAGCACCCACAAACCACTGTCTCCCAGGAAGGGAATAAGAATTGGACAGTTGGAGTATTACTTAAAATTGCTAAAGTAACTAGTATTAGAAACAAATATAATAAAATTACCAAAAATAGGAGGATATGGATGGGGCAGGTAAACCAAATCTTCACTTTTCACAGTAGGGAATCAACATAGGTCTGCAATGAACAAATAAAGAAATAGAAATAGGATGATATTTGAGACCAGCAAAGATCACACACACACATACAAAAAAGCCATAGTGGTTACATCTGAAGGATAGAAGCATGAGTACAGATTCAATGGGAATTCTTTATGACCAGTTGTCTGAAAAGGAAATAAATCAGATCAGTATGCAGATGGTTCTGCACCATACATTGGCATCCATGTGCTACTTCTTATTAATTTCTTATAAGTCTGTGATATAACTATTATGAAAGCATAGCAACAGAATGCCTCATGGTCATCTAGAAGGAAAACTTCCTATACACTGGATAGGTCATGGAAGACTTCCTGGAGGAAGTAACATATAAGCTGAACTTGAATAAATAATTGGGATTGACGGGGCAGAGTGTGGGAGAGTGAGCCAAGCATAAAGAACAAATAACAAGTGCAAACGGAAGAAGGCAACACAGCCTCATTTTAGGTTCGAGGCAGAATCCCACTGAAAGCATCATGAACGTCAAGGCCTGAGGCTGGAGTAGGAGGAGGCCAGATGGGAAAGGACGTCTGTAAGATCCTTCACTGGTGAGGAGCTGGGACATTTTCCTGAGGACTGTGGAGATCATTACAGACCTTTCGACAGAGGAAGGGTACATTCATATTTGCTGCAGCAGACACCCCCCCAATGTCCTTGTGCTGACCTTGAGCATACTCCCCTCACTACTGGCCAAGTCACATCTTCTCAGGGCACTTGCCCCGCTTCCAAACCTCCCTGTCTCCCCAAGTACCTTCTCAAAACATCTGTGCTGCGTCTCTTCCCCTCAAAACCTTGTTAGGGCACTAGTTAGTGGGATAAACTAATTCACAGTGAAGTGTTAGCAAAATGAAAACCATTTATCTCTCCTTAGGGCATTTTCATTTTAATGGAGACTCAGTTGACAAATATTTACTGAATGGACTATTACATGCAAGAAACTATACAAAACTCCTAAGGGGAGTCATGTCTTGGCCTAAATAAATCAGCCTCTAATGACAGAACTTTAGGCTCATGGACAACACATTATGGGTAGTAGACAGTCTTTCTTACCTGGCTAAACCTCATAAGCAACCATCGGGCTGCCCCAGGATGCCCCAGTCACGGAGGTGAGCCCAGGCTGCTCAACTATCACCACCCCAAGTGGGGTTGAGGATTGCTGCCTCTGGGGCTCCGGAGCCAATCCCTGCCTCGGGTTCTGGGATACGTGGGTCTGCCCCCAAGCACTGGGGAGCGTCATCTCTCATTCTGGGCCACCCTCTGCTGCTCCCCCACTGCTCAGACTCCATAACCTGCCCCCAGGCACACTTATTGATGGCCTTCTGAGCACCTGGCATTGTGCGGGGTCTGAAGGACACGGAGCAGGGGTGTGGAAAGATGAACTCCTAAGAAGAATGAGACACAACCTATCCCAGTTTGGGATGTAGTCTGCTGGGAAAGTGGAGCCTCCTCCGCCTCGTGGCTCTCCTCCACTTCCCGCTTCCTTAGACAGGGGACCACAGACTGAAACAGAGAGAATGTGAGGCAGGAAAGGAGGGAGCGGTGCTGGGAGGAAGGGCAGGGCTTTCCCAGGCTTTGCTCTCACCCCTCTCATGGTCAGGCCACCCTCCCCTCCCAAGCATGATTCACCAATGCCACACCCCACCTTTCCCCACCTTTCTTTCCCACTCACCTGTCTGCTCCCATCCTGGGCACCCCAGGAGAGGCACATCCTGAAGGAAAAGGCTGAACCAGAGAATGGGGGGTCAGAACCCTAGGGTTCTTCGACTGATCCACTGCATATTATCCACCCAAATCCTTATCTGTGCCTCACCTATCTTCCCTCAACTCATGGCTCCCGTCTCTAAAATGGGTGTGACCCAGAACTGTCATCCCCTACAACAGTTCATAACTTCCCTCTCCGTCATCCCTGCTGTGGGATCCACTTTCCATCCATTAAGAAACACCGACATCTAGTGGTTGCATGGAGGACCTGCAGCACAGGATCGGCCCCCTCAAAGAGAGGGACTATGGAAGTATCTAGAAACAGGAAGACACCCTCCCCCCAGTCCTATGCTTCCCTCAGCAATTTCCCTCCCTCTCCCCCTGAAGTGCCCTCTAAGATGCCCAGACACCCTGGAGGTCAAGACCAGTGTTCAAATGGCTGTGTGCCTTATTTTGCTAAAGATGGGCGGGGAAGCATCCTGGGGGGAAGGGGGCAGAGATCTTGGGTGAAACCCACAAAGTAAGCCATAGAAGCTGAGTACAAGCCCAGATTCCAGGAGCCACGCAGGGGCCCCGTACCCCACTGCCACCTTGGGGAGGGCCACAGAGAGAAAGAAGGATTGGAGGCAGCTTTCTGCCAATCATTCATCTGCCAGCCACTTCGTCATGTGGACCACAGATGCTTAGTCAGCACTCCCGGGTGCCCAGCCCCATACCAGACAGCTGACAGTGTGTGTGTGTGTGTGTGTGTGTGTGTGTGTGTGTGTGTGTGTGTGTGTGTGTATGCAAAGGAGGGATAAGATGTATAAGGTGTGAATCATTGGCAGTAATAAACAGGTGAACCATATAATAATGTAACTCATTTTTTTCAACGAATACTTGCCGAGCGCCTGCTGGGCACCAGTCATAGGGATATGCCTTGGGAGCTACAGAGGGCTCCTCCCATCCGGCCACGTGCCGGCCACCTAAGCCTCCCGTTATCCTCTAATTGACCTACTTTAAGTGGATACAAGACAACTTCACCATCACCTTTCATCTCGGCAGTCCCAGCACCCAGCACACAGGGGGTGCCTAATATGTGATTATTGAAACTTTTAATCCAGTCCAACCCCCTGCCCAAAGCAGGAATCCCTTCTAAGAGTGCCGCTGCTGGCTGCTTCCCCAGCCTGCCTTGAATCCCACTGCGGATGGCCACTCATTATTTCACCTGCTGTTCATCAGCCAGGGCTCTGTGGCAAGTGACAGAAACACAACTCAAGCTCACTCAAGCATTGAAGGGGGGTAGTGGCCCCCATGACTGTGCATGGAAAGAAAAGGTGGAGTTAGCAATGGGCAGCCCTGGATGCCAGGATGATGGGGATTTTCCCCCATTTCTCTCATTCTGTCTTTCCTAACCCCAACCATCAAGTAACCACCTCCAGCCTCTGCTTCTTTTTGTTGCTGGCCTCACCCTGTCCTGCATGCCAGCTTCCTCCATGCAATGCAGAAGGAGGGAGATGGCCACAGACCCCTCCAGGTGGGCATGACCCTAGTTCGGAGTCCCACAGAGCCCCCTCTCCCACTGACGATATCCTGAGGAACGTCCAGAACTGGGCTGCCTCAGATCCCCTGCCCTCCAGCTCTATTCCCATGGTCTGGGAGACAGAAAAAATTGCCCAGGAGTCACATGCTTGCCTCTGCGGCCAGGCAGACAGAGAAGGACACTACTACCCGCCAGGATCATGTGCAGAGGGTCAAGACCAGTGTTCAAATGGCTGTGTGCCTGATTTTGCTAAAGATGGCTGGGAAGCATCCTGGGGGGCAAGGGGACAGAGATCTTGGGTGAAACACACCATGGATAATCCACAAAGTAAGCCACAGAAGCTGAGTACAAGCCCAGATTCCAGGAGCCATGGCTCCAGCCACATAGCCACCATCAGCTGTGTGGTGGCTGGAGATTCCCAAAGGAAGTGGGAAGAGTTGCCAGGAAGAGGCAAGGAGAGATGCAGTGCAGGTTCAGTGAGTTGAATAGCATCCTTCCAAAATTCATGACCACCCGGACCCTCAGAATCTGGAAATAGTGTTTGCAGATGTAGGACACGCAGGCATTGAGATGAGGTCATACGGGACAAGGGTGGACCCCAATCCAATGAGAGTGTCCTTACAGGAGACAGAAGAGAACCCACGCAGATGTGGAGGGAAGACGGAGCAGAGACGGGAGTGACTCAGCCGCAAGCCAAGGATGCCAGGAGCCACCAGAAGCTGGAAGAGGCAGGAACTTTGGGAGGGAGAGCTGTGCCCTGCTGACACCTGGTCCCACTCTGCTCTGCAGGACTGTGATGGAGTCCATTTCTGTCATGTAAAACACCAGCTTTGTGGTCGTTTGTTACGGCCACCCTAGGAAACCAACATGGGAAGCAAGACCAAGAGATGCCCGGTGTGCCATCTGCTGGGCAGTGGGCAGGGTGGGGTTGGAAGGCGCCTGGTCAAGGGCCCACATCACTTCCCGAAGCCATGCTTGCTGGTGGTGGCTATGTGGCTGGAGCCATGTGTCAGGGGACTCCTTCCTCAGCTGTGTGCTAGGGCGTATACACATGTGTGACATAGCAAAGGCTGAAGGGTCCTGGAAGCTGTCTAGCTCGATGTCCCCGCATCACCATCACCACAAAGGAGTAAACAGACCCAGGGAGGTGAAACCGGCTGCCTGTGTTCAGGTGGGTTAAAGGATTTCTGGACAAAGGGAAGAATACTTCAGTAAAATTGATAAATGATCTTTTTCTTTTATTTAAATCTGATTATAGGAAAGACTGGAGCATTTGGTAGCCATTGCTGAGAATCATCAGGAAGGTAAATGCTTCTGGGTAGCGGGTGAAGCCATGCACACAGCTGCCATTTCTTTGTTCTGACAGGATCGGGAGGATGTAAAGCCCCTACTAGGCCTTCACCCTCCTCTTTTAACTTAATTTTTGGAAGTTAGAAAGTGCAGTGACTCTCTATCTCCTCCAGCCTGAAAATTCCATTCCTCGAAAAAATCTTTCTTTCCTTGATAAGGTTTCCGGAACCTCTACATGCTAGCTGGCCAGTCTCTGCACACCTCCCTGTGGCCTCCTCCTGCCAGCCATTCTGCCAGGCTCTGCCTGCGTGAGGAACCCCAGGCCAGGGACAGCCCCAGGTTTGGGGG
Organism: Smutsia gigantea; assembly: GCA_032199065.1. Classification (NCBI taxonomy): domain Eukaryota; kingdom Metazoa; phylum Chordata; class Mammalia; order Pholidota; family Manidae; genus Smutsia; species Smutsia gigantea. Next base: position 375,568 of record JAVSCE010006922.1, on the reverse strand, counting down.
AAGAGGGTGTCCTGAGGTCAGACCCCTCCACCATCTTCTCCATCAGCCCCCAGACGCAGGATAGCCGCAAACATGGTCACACAAGCCCAGCCTCAGCCCTGCCAGCAGCCTCGCGGCCCTCCCGGCCCCTCCCAAGTAGAAATCCGGAGCCGCTGTCTAGGAACAGCTTCTCCTGGCAGCCGGTTGTTCTGCAGCCTGATTCAGGACCTCAGATCTGTTCCTGATCCCCAGTTCCAGGGACTTCGATGTGCTGACTCCTGCCTGCCACCAGAGAAGCTAAGGCAAAGCCCCACGGAGCTGTCCTTACTCCCTGCTCAGACTTGGCAGAGTCCAGGCTGCTTTTCAGGTTTGGGGGCCTTCCTAGGAAACCCTCTGAAGCCTCTTCAAAGCCGATGGCATTGGGTTACAGTCACCGAGTAGCAGAAAGTCCCGGCTCCCCTGGGCCACCTGCACTTACCAAGCCCTACTGGTGAGCGCCCGTCGCCACTCACTCCACACTAACCCCTGTGACTACAAAGCAAGGCTGGAGCTGAGCATGGGCTGAGAGGCTACAGGTTCAGGAAAGCACATCCCTGGGCCCTTTCTTGGCAACCAAGCTCCCCGTTGCCACCCCCTCCAGCCATCATCCTTCCGGAGCTGAAGATGGGAGGCGGGTCTGTGCAGGGCACTTTGTCCAATGACAAGAAGCTTCAAAAACAACTGCCTCCCTGGTGCTCCAGTCTGCAACCATGGGCACTCAAGACCAGAATCCCAATGCCATTAAGCCCTGGGGGTGACCACAGAGTGACCACGGACTGCCCCAACCAGGCACAGCAAGAAATACAAACTCAAGCTTCCCGCTCTTGCCAGCTTCTCCCTTCTCCCTAGCGCTCTGGGCTCTAGTCACTGAGTCCCCATCCCAGGCAGTCTCTGGTCTGGCAGCCTGGGGAAGAGGCATAGCTCCCTGGCTCCGCCACAGTCTGGGGGGCTCTCCCACATGGCTCCTCACCCGGCCCCTCCCCTTGTCTCCGCCTCATTCCCCTTGATATTAGTTAGGAAGATGCCAATACTCTTCCTGTAGCAGGATAATTTCACACAGATGCCCACACGTGACAGCCCCACCCCTGCTCCGCACCCACACCCCACACCCCCACATCCCTTCCGCATCCCGTACAACAAAGACTGGGTGTGGGCTCTTGGGCCACTCGGGATACCCAAAGCCTCAGCGGCGCCCCCCCCCCCCGGCGCCATCACTAGCCCACCTGCCCCTTAAGATCCCAAGCCCCCTCCCCACCCTGCGGCCATGGCTTCAGAGCAGGGAGCTGAATCTCATCAACAAGAAATTTGAAGCCATTAAAATACAATAAAAGAGAAATTAAATGTAATCACTCTGTAAATTATAACTAATTGAAACATCAATTGTAATTTTTATGATGTGCATTCGGAGTGACTGATGCCGTGGAGCCAGGAGTCACGCATTGAAAGTTAAATGATGGTGGAATTGTCCTGGAATAACCACGCCCAGCCTCTGCCTACCTCCTCCTGCTGGCTTCCTTCCCTTCTCTTCCCTGCCCAAAAGCCCTCTCTTCCAGAAGATTCCCCCATGTGTTCCTCATACCCTTGGAGGCCTTAAGTTGCTCTTGTTTGGGGTGCTTTCTGTGCAGGGCTTCAGCATGCCCTCCTGTTCCCCTGAAACCCTGAGAAGGGCTGGAGCTCCTATGTCTTTCCTGTTTCCCAACATTTGCACCAAGACCCCAGGTCCCACTCAACACACACCCCAGACCCAAAGCACGGGAAAGTAGGGAAGGGCCTGACAGCCATGGATTCTCCCAGAAATTCCCTGTGTCAGCCACAAGGCAGTAGACTCATGAGTCTGAAAGGACCATAGGTCATCTGGTCCACCCCCTGCCTCCCAGCTGAGTCCTGGGGTTGTTCAGGCCCTGGGCTTCCCTCCCCTCTGTCTGTGCAGGTGGAGCTGTGACAGGGAAAATGTGGGTGACCCCCAGCAGCATAGGAACCTGCCACATTCAGGCAGCTCTTTGTCCCTGTTTGCCTCTGCAGACTTTGTTCCCCTGGTGGCACCAGTTCTCAGCTCTGCAAGGGCACAGGAGAGGGCACGGCAAGCACAGGGGTGAGGCAAGCAGGTTTGCATTCAAGCCTCCACCACAGGGTAGCTGTGGGAACCTGCAAGCCACTTAGCTTTTCCCAAAGACTTGGTTTTCTCAGCAGCAACCTAGAAACAATAACTACACCCACAGAAGTCTGGGGCTAGTCAGTGACAGCAACTGTAAAGCTCTTGGCATAGAGCAGAGCATGGAGTGGGCGTCCATTTTTATCACTGTTGTATTGTCACTCTTGTCCCTGGTTCCAGCCTACTTGATTTGCTCAGGGACCAGCAAATCCTGATGCTGATCAGACAGGTAGTCCTGACTGTCAGTGCTGTCCACACCTTCTCACGGCCACAGGCCCCTATGGGTTTTTCAGGAAATGATGGAGCCCCTCAGGGCAGGGAAACAGCCCCTGGTCTCCTCCTGCTGGCAGAGGCAGGCTGGCCCAGTGCTGGATCCCAGCAGCCTGGTACACTTTCTGCCTGATGGAGGGTACCCGTTCCCCCGGGTGGCCACCTCCCAGCTGAAGTGGAAAGAGAGACAAGGTCAGGAGGGCCAGGAGGGCCAGTCCACTCCCACCCTCTCCCAGAAAAAGTATTTTCTTGTACAAGTTTGATTTCGGGGTGTTTGGGAGCACAGGGTGGAGGACAGACTTTCAGAGCTGTCAGGGCACCCCACACCCCGTTTCTCAGAGCTGACTGATGTCCAGCTCTGCCCAGCACAGAGCACAACAGACACCTGGCTGATACCCTGATGCTGAGCTTGCTGGCGGGCAGCTGGGGACATGGGCTCCGGGACCCTGCCAATCCAACCACTTGGAGTGAATCTGAGTCGCTTCCCACTTGGCTGGAACTCAGTTTCTTCATCTAAGGTGAACCAGGTCAGTATTTCTCAGCTATCTTCAGTGCAGGACCAGGGTTTTTTAGTTTCCAACCAGTGGTTGGTCAGTACTTTAAAAAAAAGTTTTTAAGATGTAATTCACTCTTTTAAGGTGTCCAATTCAGTGGTTTTAGTATATTCGCAAGGTTGTGCCACCATCACCACTATCTAATTCCAGGACGTTTTCATCACTCTGAAAAGAAGACTTGCACTCATTAGCAGTCACTCCCCAAACCCCTGACAACCGCTCGCCTACTGTCTGTCTCTATACATCTGCCTATTTTGGACATTTCATCAAATTGGAATCATACACGTTTTGGGTCTGACTTCTTTCACTTAGCATAATGTTTTAGAGGTCCATCCGCTTGATAGTGTGTATCAGTGCTTCATTCTTTTTCATGGCTGAAAAATATTCTATTACATGAACATACCACATTTAGTTTATCCATTCCTCAGTTGATGGACATTTAAATTGTTTCCATTTTTTGGCTCTTGTGAATAATGCTGCTGTGAATATTCATGTACAGCATATATTTTCAGTTCTCTTGGGCACATACATACCTAGAATTGCTGGCTTACATGGTAACTTTAAACATAGGGGTCTCATGTTTACCTTTTTAAGGAACTGCCAAACTGTTTTCCAAAGTGGCTGACCATTAATACTCCATGAAATTAATATAAAAATGAGTAATGAGAAAAATGAAATTTAAACAACTCACAAAACAAAGCCTAATTTTTATTACTATTAAATCAACAGACATAAAACTACTCTGTCAATTGCTGTGAAAACTTCTCAATGCTTCCTCTCACTTTCTGCACTTAACGTGGTTGAGGACAGGCAAGGAGCAGTCCTCAGACCAGCATGCAGACCACACCTCCACCATGGCTTCTCCAGCCTGGTCTCATGTCCATGCCACCCACAGGCATCCTCATGCACCCCTCCTATATAACCTAAGATGTAAGCCAGGATGTTTTTTAGAGTGAAAGGGGGAACCATTAATTATTATGCTAAGACACTAGGCATAAACCAGAACTGATCTGGACAATTGAGGACATATGACCATTCTATCGAGGGACCTTGCCCGAAGGGACGATCTTTGGATGGGATGGTGGGGAAAGGAAAGGACGAGAAAATGCCCAGCCCTGCAGATAGTGAGAGCAATGGGTCCCTAACTCCAGAACCAACTGCTCCTCCTCCTCAGTCTGGTCATTCCTCCCCAAACTGGTGCTGTCTCCACTTCTCTGCGTGGGGGACGTGCCGCCCCTCCTGAGCAGTCTCACCAAGCCTTCCCTCCTGGGCAGATGACCTTCCTCAGCTCTCATCTACCTGATTGCTTTTGGCTTGGATGTTGACCCTGGGTCCCAACGGCCACAGCCAGAGTCTTGGAGAGCACATTAGGAGAGAAGAGGGGACCCCCCTGCGGCCCCTCAGTTCAGATGCGGAATGGGAGTGGACGACTCGCACACTGGCTGCTAGCACTGAGTTTTGCATCTTTGTACCACCAACACCCAACCTAGTAAGCACCCCCTGAGTGTCAGTCAAATGAATAAAGGATCAGAAGCCTCAGTGCCCTGAAACAGCTGATTAGATATCCTAGATGCCAAAGACTCCTGGGCTTCTCACAAGGTGGAGGGAGTCAGCCAGCTGCGGAGTCATCTTCCCTGCTAAAAACTGAGAAGAGAGCGATAAGAAGCAAAAAAACAGCAAAGCCAGCGGCTCCCTGTGCTCCTGGGTTATAGAGTGAGCGTGAGCGGGTGTCTGCGGGGCCAAGATCTGCGGTTCCTGGTTAAATGCCGGGTTTAATGGGCTTGCTAAGGAAAAATAATTTTTAGCAAGTGGTAAATGTCTCCCTGGTGCCTGCAGCAGTAATTACTTCAGTGGGACAATCTCTCCTTAACCGGCTCCTGGCCAGCAGGTGGGGAGGCGCTCTGGGCAGAGGGACCAGGTCCGGAAGATGTAGCTGAGGTCATCTCTCTGAGGAAGTGGAGTGAAGGAAAGAGAGAGACACACAGGTCAGCCCACAGTGGGACCAAGCTAGTATGAGGGGCCTGGGGCACCAGGGCACTGGGCAGCCAGGTGGGTGGGCTTAGATGTGTGAATGCCTCTAGGCAAATTATTCCGTCATTCAAGAAGCTTTAACAAAGCAGCTAATAATAATACAGGTCAAGCCCTTATGTGCCAGGCACTGTACTAAGTAAACACTTTATTATTACTATTATATTATTTAATACAAGAAGTATTTTTATGGTGTCCTTACCATATCCTTACAAACGAAGGCACTGTCTCAGAGAGATAAAGACCCCAGATCAAAGATACAGAGGACACAGAGATAAGTAGGACAGTCTCCATCCCGATGAGGTTTAACCAAGGGTGAGTGGGCTACACCAAGCACAAGCAAGGTCATTTTAAAGTATACTTTTTATTGAGTTATAAAATACACACATAAAATGCACAGATAGATCACAGGTGTACAGCATGGTAGTGGACAGCAGTAGAAACCAGCTCCCGGGTCAATAAATAGGACATTCCCCTCCCCTCAGGAACCCAGGAGCCCCCTCCCATCCTTTCCCATTACACCCTCCCACAGGTCACCATCATCCAGACCTTCGTCATGTATTAGTTCTGCCTGAACAACTAGATTTGATCAGAGGTGACAAATGCTAAGGAAACGGTCGTATGGTGGCCTGGAGGGATGAATCACACAGCCCATGACATGGAGAAGACTCCAGAGGAGGTGATGTCCGCACCAAGTTTTGAAGGGTGAACAGGAGTGAAGGCAGAGGTGGAGAAAGGGGTGTGTGTGTGTGTGTGTGTGTGTGTGTGATCGTCCAAGTTTACTGGCTCCAAATCTTATCTCTGGCTACTGATCTCCCTTCTGTTCTATAAAAAGAAATGAGTTCAAGAAGGACTCAAGTTAGCTCAGGGTTTCTCCACGTCCACACCACTTACTGACACTTTGGGCCAGATGGTTTGTGGGGAAAATCGAAGTTCCTACGGCCAGGATCCTCACCTGACCCTAAAGTACTTGATGATGTAATTGGCCTTCTGCTAGGCTGATGCTTCCTCACCAGTAAGCAGTAAGCTAGTATTGACTGAGTCACTATATAAAGAGCCCTGTCCAGTGCTCTGGGTGGAGGCAGAGATGGAGGTGGATTACAGACCTGATTCTAGTGCTCGACCTACCACTGGGAAAATAATGCAGGTCATAAACCCTTTTACCCCAAGAACGTTCCATTGTCATTCCTCAGGCTCACTGAATCCATAGTGAACTTGCCCGGGGCTGAAACCCTCAGGAGACACATCATTCTTTGTGGTGGGGGCCTGGCCTGGCCTGGGCACTTGAGGGTACTCAACAGCAGCCCTGGCCCCACCCTCTAGATGCCAGTAGGAATATCCTCAGTTGGAGCACCCAGAAATGCCTCCAGCTGATGCCCAGTGCTCCTGGTGGAGGGGGACAGAACACTCCTCCCCCACTTTGCAAGCCAGTGGGTGGGTTAGCTAAGGAGACCTGCCCTGAGGCCGAGAAGAGCAGAGAATAAAGGACCTGGTGTGTGCTCTCAGGAGGGTGGTGGCAGACACTGGCTGAACTGGGGGGGAGGCCCGAGGATGAAATTTTGCTGTATCCAGCATCTCCCAGTAACAAGGGAGCACCTGGTAATTGGCAAGGGGTGGCCCCCGGGAAGCAAACGTCCCTGGGCAGGGGCCCCAAGCCAACGGCAGGATTTGCTCCCTGCTCCAGGGAGATAAGAGGAAAATGCCACTCGGAGGAGCCTTCCCTCCGGGGTGGGGGGTGGGGGGGAATCGGATTTCAATTAAAATGATTAGCGCCGTTTATTTAGACCCCACAGCTGCATACCTGCTACCGTGCATCAAGGTGAGTTTAAAGAAATCAAGGAGGGATGTGAGGGGAGGGGAGGTCATTCAGCTCAAACTGAAAAAGTCCTCCTGTAATTACGAAATTGGAGAATATTCAACTGAGGGGATCAATAATGGGAAATCTAAATGGCACTGTTTGCCAAGATTAGTTTGTGAATCTCTCCATCTTGGATTTTCATTTTCTCTCTCACTGTCACGTTGCCACAGGCAGCAGTTCCAGCCTCGTCTCCCAGGTTTAGAGAGGCAGGAGGTGGGGCTGGGCCAAAGCAGACCTACCTGACCCTCTGTGAATTGTTGGTACTGCATCACAAAGTACCACAGACTCAGTGGCTGAGCATGGCACCCATGGGTGATCTCAGTTGCTGTGGACCCAGAGCCTGGTCACGATTAGGCTGGGGCCTCTGCTGGGGTCTCACCAGGATGCTCTCAGCTGGGACTGGAGTCTCCTCTGAGGCACAGGTCTTCTTTCAAGCCCCTGAGGTTCTTTACAGAATTCATTTTCTTACAGCTGTAGAACTCCTAGCAGCTGGCTTCTTCAAGGCCAGCAGGAGAGTCTCTGATTTTCAAACCAACTTTTCGAGAGTTCCCCTGATTAAGTCAGACCCACCCAGGATCATCTCCATTTTAATTAACATCAAGTTAACTGTCTAAAGACCCTAATTATATCTGCAAAATCCCTTCACCTTTGTCATATTCTACAGGTTACAAGCAAATTACAGATCCCACCCACATTCAAGGGAAGAGGATTATGCAAAGGTGTGGGTCAATGGGAATCATTCTAGAATTCTGCATATCACACCCTCAGAGATGCCTCCCCAAACTCACAGAGCCAGGCCACGGGAGGATGCGCCCCTCTGAGCCAGCCTCGCATCCACAGCCTCCCCATTCCCAGCCTGATGGACTATCCCAACAACCAGTCCCGACCCAGTGGCCAGTCCTTATTGCCCAACAGCCCTCCCACGCAGGAAAGAAAATAGAGCAACCAAAGATCCGACACAGCCTGCCTCCCCGTCCAGTGCTCTCTCCTCCTGGTCTTTGGTCTCCTCTATTTCCAAACCCAGCAAGGATTCCTGACCGCTCTGACCTGGCAGCCTTGACCAGCTACCTTCTTTCCTCCCAGGATGCTGAGCACAGGATGAGATGCAAGCATCTCCCCCAGGATGGAAGAGGAGAGCCCAGGATTCAGGAGCCCTGTCACCATTCTAACAATTACCCCCTGTACTCCTCCTCATGCCCACCTTCCCTCCTTTGAGACCTAGCTTAGCTGTCCCCCTGGATTAAGCTCTGGCAACCCTGCTTGATGCTAGCTTCCGTGGTTTTTATTGCACTGATGCATGCTACTGATTTGCCCTTTATTCTTATGTTTGAGTCTCTCTTTCATGATGGCCCATATATTATTTATGATTAGGTTCACCTACATATTGAAACTTATATAACAACAGGAAAAAAAGTTAAGAGGCTAATCTCTTTCTCCCATTGCAGTCTGGATGTTAGCGAGGGCTGGGCTAGAAGCTCTGTTCTACACAGTCCTCAGTGACTCACCCTTCTTCTGTCATGTTGCTCCAACCTGGCGGGCTTCTAAAACTACAATGGCTGCTCCAGCTCCAACCATCACCCCCACAGTTCAGCCAACAGAAAGGAGGAAGAGAAGGAGAAGGGCATGCCCCCTCCCTTTATAGCACTTCTCCTAACACCCCATTGGCCATAAGTTAGTCTCGTGGGCAGAAATAATTACAAGGAATGCTGAAAAGTGTAGTTTTTATTCTGAATAGTTCTATCTCATGGAAGAATGGGGGACTGGGTGTGGGAATTTCTGAAAATCTCTGCTCTAACTCCCCCATCTTGTGATGCAACCTAAGCAATAGGATATTTCTTTTGTATACAAATCCTTCCCCACAATTTCAATAGCCTGGCCGAGATTCTATATCCATTGATTGTTTCATCAAGCATTTTTTTTCCACATATTCATGTATTTTTTTTCACTCACTCCTTCATCTATGCATTTATTCACTGGTTCATTCATTCATTCACTTCTCAACAAATTCTCTCCATACACCTTTCACAGTGCTGGGCATGTTGTCAGCATTCAGGATGTGGAGAGGATAACTCAGACCCTGCACTAAAGTACTTAGGAAATAGTAGGGAAAACAGCCCAGGAAATGTATCATCTTCACACCCTGACGCAGGTGCTGCGAAAGTGGGCAAAGGTTGCCATACAGACACTGTGGGTTCTAACCCATCTGCAGCTGTGTGCAAGGTTTCCAAGAGAGGAAAAACAAACCTTATCAGGAAACAAAAGGAACAAAGGACATTGCAGATCACGGAAGCATTGAACAATGCTACCCCTGTCCATGGTGCTGACCCACAGGCCCTGCCAGGAGCCCCCTTTGGAGCTGAGGTAGAGCCAGTCCCTGCTTCCACCTCCCACCCACTCTGGGCTGGCACTCTGGATGGTAAGGTGGCGTGGCAGCGGGGTGGCACTCAGATACACACTTCATTTTTGCAGTGACCTTCCTGTCTCTCCTCTCAGTCTCACTTGTCAGTCTGTGACCATTAAATTCCTCATTAGCAAACGAAATGTGGATGAGCTCATTAAGATGAGGGATGGCCCCGAGGTGTAGCTGGCTGGGGGTGTTAGAATCCCTCTTCTCCCTCCTTATTGAAAAGAATGCATTTCATGTTCTGTGAGCCACTCTCCGGGTCTAGTACGAAGCTCTAACAGACTCCCTGGTGTTATTCAGGCCACCAGCTTAAGGAAAGGCTGGGCTACAGTGGATAAAAAACAGCATATAGCTGCTGATTCACACATACCCAAAGCTGCCCAATCAGGGCCTGGGCTTCTGTCACCTCATGCTGAAGTTCAAACTCGCAAAGGTGTCACTCAAAACCCTTTGCAACCATGTCTCAATGCCCCTCTCCAGCCTCCCCTCTCGTCCCCCCTGCATGTCCCCCACATTCAGGCAATGGCAGATGACCTCACCAGTGGCCTGCTGAACTGGGTCTTATCAGCTTCTGATGGCTGCTTGCTACATATTCAAAGCTGACATCACAGCAGCAGCTGGAAATCAGCCATGGTGGGAATATTTACACCACAGGAATCAGCAAATGCTAAAAATTAAAAACATTTTTTGGTCAGAAAGCCAGATTTTAAACAATTGCCAGCACACCCTCGTCTGAAGATCCCTGAGCTTCTCAGGCACTTCTGTGTCTCCCTGCCATTGTGTGCACTGTGCCTTCTGCCAGGTTTCACTCCTGGGGTTGCCTCCTCTGTCTGTCTTCTCTGCCTGTCATTTGTTAAGGCTACCAGAAAGGAGCCCATTCCCCTCCTGTGTGTCCCTGTGGGGCAGGGACCCTATGCCCCAACCAGGACCTCTCCCTTAAGGGTCATTCCATTTCCAAAAATGAAAACCAAATCAAACTAGCCAGAGGAAAGGATAGAAATATATGTGTGTGGGGAGGTGCGGGGGAGGGACCTCACAGTACCCAGGGCAGAAAGTTTAGCTGCTCTCACAGGTGCTAGGAAGTTGTGCAACAGCTGCTCTTTCTCAGGGGCCACCTGGTCTCTGACCTGCTCACACCTGACCATTGTGCTTCCCCTGGAGAAGTGCCCCTTGCCTCCCAGTTTGCACAAAACCCCAGACCAACCAGCCACACACCAGAGTCTTTAAGTTGACGCTGCAAACCCAGGACCGTCTCAGGTCAGTGCAGTCATCTGAGGCCACGTGGTCACTTGGGCCAGGCTCACACAGCCACCACCTCCTCAGCATGAGCTGTGGGGCTGGCTCTGAGGACAGCAGGCAGAGCTGGCCCATCTCCTAGGCTGGGGTCAAGCTCCATAAGAACATGCTTACGCCTCTTTAGATCCCCAGTCGCAGCACCAAGGAGGTCTTAGTAAGTATTTGTAGATTAGATGAATCGCCTCACAGTTTCGATTCTTCTCTCAGCAACCTGGGACCCAGGTGGTCCCTGGAGAGGGAGGGAAAAAGTTTTGAGGAATTCAGTGAGGAAACATTCCATGCCCAAGTAATGAAGCCTCCATTTCCTCCAGCTACTAACTGTGAGCTTGGGCAGGTAGCTTAACCTCTCTGTGATTCCGGGGCCTCATCAGTACACTGGGGGATTGTGAATTTGCCTAACTTAGGGCTGCTGTGAGGACTACAGGAGATGATCTTCATGGAGCAGCTGGTGTGACACCTGGCCCATAGTAGACTGTCATCACAGTGAGTGTTTTTGTCCCCCATTCTATCCTGAAGCTACAGAACAGGGTCCCTCACTGCTCTCCCAGAAGGCTTCCTCTCCAGGTCCAGTGTGACTCCAGCCAGCCACACGTAGTGATGCTCTCCAATCCCACCCAGGCCCCTGCTCTTAGAGGTGAATCCAAGGGCAGGGCCATGTTGACAAGGACTACAGCCACTTCTCCCCCACCGCTCGGGAGGGCTGGCTGAAGACTTCATCTGCTCTAATTAACAAGCCAACTGCATCTGTCTTGCTCCATTAATAGCAGATCAGCCTGGCAGGCAAGGGCTGAGAGGGAAATTCTGAACAGAGGGACAGGAGCCGGGGCATGACCCAGCCAGAGTCCAGCCCGCCCCTCTGCCTCCACCCCACATTCTGTGCCTCCCGTGCCTCAGCTCCCGAGGCTGCCTCTTTCCAGAGGCCACCGGCTACACCCAAGGGGAGGAGTGGCAGAGCCGACGGAGCAGCCCGAGTCGCCCCACCAGGCGCTCCAGGAGCTGTGGGCTTGGGGAGAAGAGGAGAAGCGGAGCCATCGCTCAGAGGTTTAGACAGTGGGGAGCAGCCATGCTCCCCCGAGACCCAGCAGGGCAGGGGGCTTGTCAGGCCACTCCCGCCTCCATCCTTCCTTCTCCAAAGGCGCTGTGATTCCCGCCATATGGGAGCCTTTGGGGAGGAGGTGGTGGCAAAGGCTTCTTATCATGGGGACCCCTGCCACTCGGCTCCCCTGGCTCCCAAGCGGGCAGGCCGCCTCCCTGTCCCCCTGGGGTTGAGTCTAGATTAGTACAGATTGTTCTCCCTGCTCACACTTCAGAGAAGGAGACAGGGAGGTCATGGGACTAGCAACCCAGCTCACACCCCAGCTGTGGGGCTGCTGGCCTGCACGGCTGTGACCCCAAGCCATCTCCTTCCCCAGCTCTGCCTTCCTCTGCAGGACTCTCCCCCATCTAAGTGCACGCGTGCTCTTAGGCGGGGAGGATGCAGATGCGGGGTGCCTCCATGGAGGCAGCCCAGCCCCCTCAAGCCCTGCTTCCAGCCCCGCAGCAGCCCTAAGCTTTCCCCTTCATCTCCTCGCCCTGGGAGGCATCGCAGCACTCCCGGAAGTGCTTTTGGAAACTCGGTCACCAGTTTAATTGGCAGAACTTGTCCTGGGCGATCGATGTGCGCAATGAAGCAAACTCGGCCCGTTTCTCTGGAAGCTCAGGCCAGCGTGTGGCTGTGGGTTCCTGTGAGCTCAGGTGTGTGAAGGATGCGCTCCCGCCAGAGGCGGTCTGCACCTGTTGACTGGCACAATAGCCTGATCATGGCCTGCATTTGGGGGGTCAGGGGATCGGGGAGTGTGACAGACACCTGGATGATGGACAGGACAGAAGCGAACTGGCTGAGCCCTGGGGGACTTCTTGGCTTGGGAGCATGAAGGAGACAGTGACACAGTCATGTTAGGTCATGAGGTCACCCCAGGATGAAAGTGGACCCTCTATGTGGATATCTTCCATTGTCTCTGGGTCTGTGCCTTCACCCTGACCCATGAACCTGTTGGGTTCAGCCAGTGGGGTGCCCTGACAGGAGATAAGAGGGAGTGGGGGCAGGAGGGACAGAGGGAGGAAAGTGTGAACTCAAGATACCCATTCCAGTTTTCTCTGTGACACATTGCACAGGGCTGGGCATGGCCCCTCCTGCCACACAGCTGGCTGTCTGAGTCAGATGACACCCCTCCCACCCTCAGGTCCAGGGGGAGGTGTCCCTTCTGGTCTCATGTACCTGCCCATCTTTATTAAAATCAGCCTCCAAGCACCCAGTCTTGCTGCACCTGTTTCCCATCAGAACCTAGAAGGGTCCCTGGAGCGCTGGGAAGCCATGTGGATGGGAATGGATCTCTCCTACCGCCACACTGCTCTGCCCTCCACCCTGCTGTGGGACTGATTCTGGCTTTCTGCTCTGGGGACCTCCCTGGACAGGTGGGCTCCGGTGGGAGGTGAGGACAGCAAGACTGCAGGCGCCTCGCATGCTCGTGTCCTTCCCAGTGTTTCATACCAGCTGGCCAGGTGTCCCACAAGGGTTGCTATGTAGGGGCTCCAAGAAGGGGCTGAAGCATCCCCCAGGGCCTCTGATGAAAAGGATTCACTGTAAGGGGGTGGAAGGCAAGAATATCTGACGTTGGGGAAAAAGCAGGCACCCAGCAGGCAGGATACTAACTCATAGACAGGGGGAGCCGGAGAGGAGTGGACAGATGGACTTACAGGGACAGAGAAGACACAGGTGGGCAGGACTCAGCCGGGAGATTCAAGCACAGGCTGGCGGGCTCTCTGTGGGGCTGATGGGTGGGTCAGGGACGCAGCTGAGCCTCCTGAAGCCAGAGCTTGCTGAGGGGAGCAAAGCGCTGTCCCCCCATGGAGGTCCTGCCATCCACAGGCCTTCCCCCAACCCAAAAGACCCCACACCCGCATCCACCATGTTATGAGAATAGAGATTATCACTCATTTCATCCTGCTTCCCCTGCCCCCACCCCCCACATCCAGCATCAACATCATTGACACAAGAGGCCTGCCCACACTCTCCCCTCCCCCAGGACTCCCACCTGGCAGACGGCCCCAAGACCCAGGACCCCACTGCTGAAGATAAGGGTTTCTGTCATTCACACCCAGGATGCTCTCTGAGCCTCATGATTTATGGACTTTAATTTTCCCAGTTCCTCTCTTCCCCTCTGGTCTGTCAAGGTGTTTATCTCTCACCCGTTTTTCAGTCCCTCCTGCCCCGACTCCCTGTTTTTTAATTTGAAGCATCCGTCTGGAGCATTCTGAGATGGGGTTGTCTGCAGTACTGAATGCATTAAACTGCTGACAGCTCTACTGATTTTCCCTCTCCCACTGCATAATGCAAGATATATGCAAGGCGATAGGCTGGCCCCTGTCCCTTACTATGAAGGGACGTTGCCCTTTTTCTTTCTCACTCTGGTGTCCCCTCACCCTGGCACATGTTGATATATAGGAGGGGTGTCTGCCCCTTACAGTCAGGATGGATTCCCCTCTGCCCCAATATTATGTTCCTCACCACCAGTCTAAACTGTCCTCTTTTGGTAGCAGACTGGACACCAAGGAGGCAGGCACCCCACGGAGTAGAAGAGGCTGGTGGAGGGAGGCAGGGGTGTTGAGGAGATGTCCTCTGTCAAAAACTGACTGTGCCCCGCTGGAGACCAGGCAGGCTTTCTGAGGGGCCCCTGCCTGCCCCACCAAGCTCGGAGGAGGACACTTGCCCCTCAGCCCACCTACTCTTCTCCAGGCTTTAGTTCTCCAAAGTCATCAGCAACTCTTGCCTTGGACTCACATTCAGTGAACAGTCACAGAACCAGCAGCTGGCTGGGCACTTTCTGTTCCTCTTATCTCTGGTTTCAAGGCAGACACAGACAGTTGTACAGGCTGTGTACCATGGCACATGGCGAGGAAGGCTAGGAGGAAGGGATTAATACCCCTCCTCAACGGACACTGAGGCTTGGAGATACCACGAGATTCATTCAAGGGCTCCCAGCCAGACACAGGATTTGGACTCAAGACCGGCTATCTCTAGGAACAGTTTTTCTCCCACCCTATACCACGATGCCTCCTCCAGGAAGACCTCCTGTATTGAAGCCACCCAGTCTGATTGCTTCTTTATGTTTTGGCAGGCTGCTCTGAGTGTGTTGAGTGGGTTCTCTCCCTTGTGATTCAGCATCGTCACCACTTCCTACTGGAGGATTTCCCTGGACCCATCCCATCCCCAGCCTGGATCAGACCCTCATCTGGTGCCACAATATATATATATGCTATATACTGCATATAGGGCCCTGCCTTGTCACGGCCTTCCCTGCTAGTCTGGGGGCCCTTGGGATGGGGAGACAGAGACAAATAATAAGACAAATAAGAAAATAAGACAGGATCTTATTTCTGTGTCCTCATCACCTGCCCGGGGCACAAAGGTGTGTTGAAGGATGTTTCTGGAACTGGAAAAGCACCCACCCAGGGCCTGGCTGGCTGAGGAGCTGTCTAAAAATAGGTGGAATCTATTTAATCAACCCATGAGCCATCTGCTCCAGTCTGACCTGTCATGCTTTGGGGCTTTTAGCTCAGCAGCTTGGAGACCATGAGACCCATGTGCCTTCAGAACATCTGAGGTTCTCTGGGACTCTGCGGGCCTGGAGCCGAAAGGAAACCTGATCACTTTAGTCTCACCTTTCCAGTTCCCCACAAAGAGCTCCAACCCTGACACCTGCACCCTGCTACCTTCCCTCCCTCCCCACCCTTTTCCCAGGTAACTAAGTTCAGCCCAGGACTCCAGACTCCCCACTGCTAAACACCTTTAAGGTTCAATAAGCAACTCCCTTCTGAAATGGTTTAAAGGCCAGTCCTGCCAGTAGCACAAGGCATGGCCTCTTGGGGAGATTAAATAAGACGGTAGATATGAAAGCAGTCAGCCCGGGATGAAACAGAGTGAAAATATTACTGAAAATCTCCCTAAGTACTGTTAGCCTGAGACTGCAGACTTCAAGGCAGAAAGGGGCTGCTTCCCTTACTCTCCTTTTCCGGTCATGGCCTTGGGACTACTGTCTGGCCCCTGTTGGACACCACACCCCAGGCAGGGGGCTACTTCCAGACACACTGGAGGGAAGTCAGGGTGGCACTGACTTTATATTTTTACATAGTCCCCCTTAGGCTTCACAACAGCCCTAGGAGGAAAGAGAGAGGTAGCGTGACAACCCCAAACCTCATTTTGGAGACCAGTGAAGAAGGCCAGTCTGGAATCACAGTAGGCAAGCCCAGGGTGCCTGCACAGACCCACAGAGCAACAGGCAATAGGAAAGGCCACTCACGTGCCACTCCTGCACCCTCACCCCCCCGGCCTTCATGCAGACAATGGGCTTCCCAGCTGGAGCCCCCGCCAAGGGCCAGGGTGGGGCTTGCTCACCATTATACCACCTGGCACAGCCCATGGTGCTGTGAACATGGGCTGAATAAAGCACCAAACTCCACCAGCCTTTCACTGCTAATGTCCTGACCACATTTCCCCTCCAAGCTGGCCCAGCCTCCTCATTTCCTGCAGCTCTGAAGGGATCCCAAAACCAAGTTGTGGCTCTACAATGGGGGGATGTCCAGTTCCCAAGGGTGGAGGTGAGACTGGAATGGGAACCCCCTAAGGCCCCCTCTGGCCTCTGCTCCCTTGCCTCCACTCCCAGGCCCTTCTAGCCACACTGAAATTCTATTTCCAGAAACTATGCTCTGCTGGACCATGCTATGCCCTGCTCTCAAGTCTGGGGAACTTTATCTCCTACAGGGTCCACCCTGGGCCCCTTTGAGGGTTTTCCCCGCTGCATGTGTACATCAGCATCACCAGGAAAGCCTGCCAAGTGCAGCCTCCAGGGCTCCACTCTCAGAGACACCGGCTGTTTCACTTAAGGCCTGGGCTTTGGCCCCTTCGTTTCCAACAGTCCCTGCTACACCATGGCATTTTGGGTTCATCTTCCCATGAAGCATGGCAAGCATTCCCTCCAGGCATCATGCTTCACTTTTTAGTAGCTATAGCTTATTTTACTATTTGTCTGTTGGGGTTGCTGGAGTACTTGAAAAAATTGGCCTTTGTGTTTTGTTTCTACACGTCTATGTTCTCTTATTACACAATTCAAGAGGGTGAACAGCTGTCTTTCTGGAATCACTGCCAAAGGAAGGGGCAGCCCTCCCCCTGTCCCCTGCCCCTGCCCGTTAGTTCTTGCAGTGGGGAGAAGTACCAGGCATTCACTCAACAAATATTTTTGTGGACCTATTATGTGCCAAGCACTGCTTTATCCCAATCAATCCCTCCTTCCCTCCATCCATCCATCCCCCAACCTCTATGTGTCTCTCCATCCATTCATTCATTCATCCATCCCTCCATCAGCCCATCCACCATTCATATAGTTAGTGATCTCAGATACTGCATCCAGCTTGAGAAGCTCGTGATGTTGGCACTGAACCCCTATTGTAGATATATGAGCACTACATCTTGAGAGTTATCAGAAGAAAGCTTGCCTTCAAAGAAACCTCCTTAACAAATGTATGAAAAGTTTAACGCTGCTGCACAGTCTATGGAGAGATGTGTGCAGGTAACTGCTGCATGAGTAAGTAGTGACAGGAGCCAGAGGTGAAGGGGTCCTGCCTGAAGAGGGGTGGGGGCTGAGCTTTGCAGGAGGATTAGGACTTAGTACCAGATAAGAGAGTACCGGCAAATGCCTGGAGTTAGGAAGTGCCCTGCGCATTAAGAAGCCAGTTGGTTGGGCTGAAAGGGTGGCTCCTTGTGGCCAGAGCAGTGAGGGAGAAAAGACCAGAAAGGTACAAGCCTAAGACAGAGGAGGGCTGGCAAGTCAGGCTGAGGGATTTGGGGGATATCCTTCTCAGGTTAGGGCTGAGGCACCCATGATTCTCAGACTGGACCCTGACCTTCAGACATCTAAAGTTAAGCTCTCCCTAATTAACTTTTCCCATGTTAACACCCAGATGCATTCATAGTTACAGAAACATAATTTGGCTTCTTTTGAAAGGCTCTCCAGCACAATTAGAGGACTGTGTGGTCTCCCTGGGGCAAGGACTGTATCCCCAGTCCTCCTAGGAAGATACTCAACCTGGCCTTGTCCAGCCTGGATAGGAGGAGGGAGCGAGGGCACGAAGGAGGAAGGAGAATGAGTTCAAAGTAAAGTTCATGGTAAAGTACTCTTTCTCTTCAGGTGGACTGCTCTGTAATAATAAGCACAAGGCAATTACATTCTGTTGTGCAGTTATTCAATTTGAGGGAAACAAATACCATAAAATGTAGACATTTGTGGAGAGGTTAGAAATAAAAGTGGAGGATAAAAATAAAATCAATAGCCTCAGGTTTCCCGGAGGCTGCCTGAAAAGACTATATAAGAGCTAAGGATAAGTGTGTGCTAAGAAAATAGTATCAGGCATGGGATGGAGGCTGGAAGGAGCCAAAGGGGCCGGGGAAATGCTGTCTTGCAAAGCTGCCAGCCCGTTTTTTGGTGCACAGCCTCGAAAACAGGAGCCTGGGCTTGGGGACCTGTCCAGCGTGGGGTCAGTCCTCTCTTCCCCTCTCCCAGCTCCGACAAGCCTTCGTGCCCCCACGGTGAGACTGGGGTAAGGACAAGAGCCACCTCTCACAAGTAGCCTGAGGATCACAGAGGCTCCACAGTGAAGGGCTGAACACAGCGGCTGCCCAACAAACGTGTTCCTTAAGGGTCAGCTATTGCAACTATTACATATGTTGTATACCACTTCTTAAAGGAATTGGAAGCGGCAAGTGGAAAAGCTCCGTTAAATGGAAAAGAGGACCCTGCTCATGACAGATTAAATGTCGGTGGGAAAGGAGACGAGAAGGAAATGTGACGAACCCCTAGAAAGAAGTTCTAAAATTGGACACAGGAGCGTCCCTTCATTTAAATGAGATCTGTGTAGATGCCCAATGCATAGTATCATGAACGTCGTAGATAACAAGCGCTGGGTCTTCAAACGGGATCTGAAATACAACATCGCAAAGCCACGGTGCGGTTTGGGGGTCTGCGGGAGCGGCAGGAAGGAAGTGGAGGAACCACGCGGCCATCACGAGGAGATGCACTATTAATCTGGACCAGAAGGGGCCGTTATGGTGCAGTGGGAAATGCGAACGCCTCGGTAGATCTTGACCCTTTGCGAACACCGTACTCTGTTTCCTCAGGGGGAGGGTTTAAGTGCCCGGAAACGGAAGTCTCTTTCTCTTCCGTTTTCCTCGCTGCTTGGAATTTGCTGTGTCTTTGTGTGGTATTGGGGGAATAGCGGGTAATCCTGGGTAATCCGTGGTTTGGTGAAATTTGGGGACCCCAGACCTGGGTCAGGGGTGCGGGGCAGAGGGTGGAGTGGGGTGGGGCCCGGATTTCCGGGGCTGGGGAGGGGAACGGGGGGTGCCGGAGGTTCCCGCGCTCTGTTAACCCATGCCTTTCTCCCCGCAGGAGCCGGCCTCGTAGCCATGGTGAGTACGGCTCCTGCTGGACCTTCCCGGGGAGGCGCGGAGCTCCGGGGCGAGGGAGGGACGCCTTGGCAAGGGTCTCCGGGGGCCTGGGGCTGGGGGTGATGGTCAAGTCACTGCCAGAAATAGGGTGTTTCTGCATCTCACTGCTCTCTTGTGTGTTGCAGCCTCGTAAAATTGAGGAAATCAAGGACTTCCTGCTCACAGCCAGGCGTAAGGATGCCAAATGTAAGCGAGGGGTGGAAGAGAAGGGTCGCGTTTACGCGGAGCGGTCCCTGTGTTGGTGCCGCTCCCGGAGCGTCTTCTCGGGAATGTCAGACGGGAGACGGGAACCTGATTCAGCATGTGCCTGGCTGTCCGGAAGCAGTGATTTCTATCGTTTTTCCCATAAAGAAAAAAGTCTTTCTGCCAGTGGTTTAATCAGTTGATCGTAAGCATTTTAAAAGGCGTCCTGAGCGTGTTGTTCCATTGTGCTTATGGTAGGTGATCTGAACTGAACGGAAGCCTTACTGGATCGAAGTCTGGAAATTCGTGGCCCACGAGCCTGCGTTAGTGCTGCGTGTTCGGTTCTGGGCGGACGGTGGGCTGAGTACAAGGCCTTGCTCACAATTGAGTTTTATTAAGCAATTTCAGTGTTATGTGTTTCCCGGCCTGTAAATGAAGATAAAAGGAATTGATGCGTCGAAAACAAGTTTTTTACTATACATGCTGGTCCCTATGCATATGAATTCACTTTTTTTTAACACCAGAGATGGGAATTCTGTTAACTCCTTTATTATAGTTGAAGGTAGTTTGGGGGCCTGTGCTTAATACAAGATAGATCCTGAATTCATACGTTGTTTCTGTAACCCAGTCTTTTTTGCCTCCTCTCCACCCCCCCACCCATCTGCTACATCAAATACCCCTCATAGCTTCCTTTCCCATTCAGATGAGTGGAAAAGAGCGGCAGCTAATTTGTGAGAGTAGTGCGGTGTGGCTGGCGAGTGGAAGTGGGTTGAGACGATGGTGTATAGGGAAAGCCTTTTAGTGGGTTTGCGGGTGATGGGTTGTCATGTTTGTGTTCCTGTTCCCTGAATCGTCTGTTGCCTTGGTCCTCTGGTACTATATAAAATGGTGACCACCTGTGGGAATAGGTAGCGTCTGGTGGAAAAGTTCACCGTGTCTGGTGGTTCTGGGGTCCACAGGTGACCATGTGCTTGTGTTGTGCTATTTATCTCATACTTTAAAGAGATAATTGCTTCAGTTTTTGTTCAGAACAGGGAGTTTGGGGTCACTGCCTTGTTCAGTTCCAGGCTCTGTCAGTAGGTAGCTATCCTCAAGAAGTTAAACACAGCACCACCACTTCCCTCTGTGAGAGGGGGTGATAATAGTGTCTGTGTCACGGGATTGGTGCAAAGATCCCATCTGGTGATCCATTTAGAGACCTTAGTACATTCAAGGAAATGACACAAATCAGTTGTGTTCCTTTGCAGTCTAATTCTGTTCCAGGAGCCTGATGTTAGACAGTGTGGTCTATGAGGGTAGGAGTCTTGGTCCCCTGGACGTAACACGTGTTCAGTAAGTGTTGAATAAGCTTCTTAAGAGTTTTTTTTATTTTTGGTTGGAAGATAGACATGACTTAAAGATGACCATTTTTACGTATGCGGTTCGCTGGCAGTAAGTCCATTCACACTGCCTCTCCAGAAGTCTTGATCTTGCGAAACAGACTCTGCCCATTAAACAGTAACTCCCCATTCCCTTCTCTCCAGCCCCTGGCAACCACCATCTGTCTGCCTTTTCTCTATCATAAAGTACGCTAGGTGCTTCATAAGTGAAATCATACAGTATTTGTCCTTTTGTGACTGGCTTCGTTTAGTGTGATGTCTTCAAGCTCCATTTGTGTTGTGGCATTTTGTCAGAATTTCTTTTTTAAGGATGAATGATCCATTGTCTGGATACCACCTTTTGTTTATCTGTACATCCATCGATGGACATTTGGGCGTCTTCCTCCTTTTGGGACTCACCTTTGTGAATGCTGTTGCTGTGAACATTGGCGTACAAACACTTGTTGGCCTTGCTGGCAGTTGGGGTATATACCCTTCAGTGGAATTACTGCAATGTATGATAACGTTGAATGAGCTTTTTTTTTTTTAAGGCATCATGTCTTACCTTACTAGCATTCAGCTTAGGTTGTAGGCATACAGCAGCTGTAAGGGGCAATGCAGTATACTTAGCTTTAAGCAGAATATCAAGGTAGCAAAATAGGTTGTTTGAATAAATATCCAGGTTTCTGGCTTTATTCAAACAAAAGCCAAGGCAGCCAGTGCCTTGGGCAGGCTCAGAGCCACGGTGTTTCAGCTCCCTGTGACGTGCCTTATCCCTTTAGCAGCTATTGGTAGAAATGGAGTTGTGGGTTGTGAATATGAGTTCATCTTGCGCTGCTTCTATGAGGTGCTAAGTGCCTGTGTGTCTAGTCAGGTAGTTGGGTGAGGCACTAGATCCTGTGTTCCTTAGCCACCTGATTCTTGATTGGCACTTTACTGCTTTTATAAAGAGGTCCTGGGAAGTGTCTGAGTTGCTTTTTTTTTTTTAATTGGAATGAGGGGTCACAGACAAAGAGAAGGCAGAGAAACAGGTGCATGAAATGACTGACCTACTATGAACCAGAGTCTTCCAGCAGCCAGATTAGCTGCCAGCCACATGGAAATGCACTGACACTCATCCATAGCCAGACTCTGCAAAATTTCAAACCTTGCCCTCTTGAATTTGAGGTACACTTAGGGCTCTTTACAGGCTGAGCTGTGGTCCTGAGATAGAATTTGGCAGGAGTAAAGGGCCCAGAAGTGAATTCTGGATAAATTTTAGGAAATGCTTCTGCATGTACCCTCTAGATCAGGTGGGGGTTGGGGGGCTTTAGCTTTACCATTGCCAGGAAGGTTGCCACATATGCAAAGAACTGGTCCCCAGAAGTAGAGTGATGGAAAGTTCTTGATCTCAGCAGATAATCTATCTCTTTACTTCATGATCTACTTGGCGTCTCCAGAAAAAAAAAATTTTAAGGTTGGATACAGAACATTCTGGGTCATGTTCAGTGTAGCAGAGACCCATGTTTTACGTACAAATAAGCTAGTTAAGATTAAGTCCTAGGCTTGAGTATTAATAAAAGGGAAATGTGGATTTCTGGCACTACTTTCAAATGTTGAGATCACAAAGGGACCCTTGTTCTCTGCCTTAACAGAGGGGCACATGCTGTTGGTGGTCACAATCATAAGTACCACTTTCTGCATCAGGATGTAGCAAGTGAACTGTGCTTGCATCTCTCTTTTCTGTGACACCATGTAATTACTAACTGGTCTCTTTGGTAGCTGTCAAGATCAAGAAAAATAAGGATAATGTGAAGTTTAAAGTTCGATGCAGCAGATACCTTTATACCTTGGTCATCACAGATAAAGAGAAGGCAGAGAAACTGAAGCAGTCCCTGCCACCAGGTGAGTGAGCCTGGAATCCCAGGGAATCCATCAAAAATGTGGAAAATGTATGTGTTGCCCCCATTTTCTCAACTTGTCCCCAGATTTAGCCAAGTCTGTCTTGTGGTTTGTCTTGAGTCTCTGCTCTTGCTGCTGATAGTTTGATTCTCAGAGGTTCTGTCCCATGCCAGTTTCCTTGGCCTGAGGGAAGTTTGTTTCATCCCCCTGTGCTTTTCCCAGACGCAGTAAGTGCTTTTCGAATGTAGAACAGTAACAGTTTACACTGTGTGTCACTCACCACACCCTCCTGGGATAGGTGCTGGGATTGATGACCCCCATTTGTGCAGGTTGGAAGATGATGAAGTATAACAGGCTGTGAGCATAGGCTCAACAAAAGGGCCCATCCTGGTGATGGAAGGACCCAGAACAGCTGAGAGCTGTGGAGACCATGGCCAAGGAGTGCCAAGTGGTCCTGCAGACGGCCTCCTCACCTGGAAAGCTACGCAGTACTGCTGGTCTTTGTGAGAACTAATTGGGACATCCCTAAAGGCTGAGAGAGGGAATGTCTTTAATATAAACACTTAGTATTTTAAGCAGAACCTCCCTAGAGGGCTTAATTTCAGGTTTGTAAACTTTCTCTAGCTTAAGCACAAAGTCCAGACAAGCAACGGTTAACTCAGATTGTATCTTCTGGATGACTTGCTTTGTATCTCCTGTCCTCTAGGTTTGGCAGTGAAGGAGCTGAAATGAACCAGCCATGCCAATGTGAACTGTATTAAAATTTTTTAAACTCTGAAAATGTCCGTTGTCTTTGAAGATGGGGAGGGAACTCTTACTTGGTGTCGTGGCTTCTGGTGGGAACAGGGTGGGGATCCTGCTTGCGTCTTCCTCACACCCCGAATCTTGGGCTGCGATCCCAGAGGACAAATAAACCAATCCTTTTTTTTTTTTTTAGCCTAAGTTTGAAAATAAATAGAAACAGGCAGAGGAGACAGATACTTGTGGAAATAAGCCAGTATGCACTCATGAGATTTAAAAGTCACTTGGGTAAAATGAGCTCCCTGATAATGAAAATGATACTTAAAAGTAAGAGCTGATTAGTGTTCTTGGAAATAGTTGCAAATTCAGCCATCTCATCCTTGGAATGTAGCGTGCTTTTATACCTCCATGTTGAAGTATTCCTTGATGCAAGGGGAGGAATAAGGTTTTTTTATTCAGACAGAGACACTTGGGTGTTTCCTAATCGCTGCTCTTGATGAGGTGGAGTTGAGCAGTGTGGGGTGTGCTGAAATAAATGCAGATTAAGGACAATTCAGATGAGGGGCTTGGAGAAGGGACTTTTAAAGCTGAGAGCAGAGGTGAGTGGCTGTCAGCCTAGCAAAATCCAGAAATAGGCACCTTGGGACAGAAGTGGTCTATGAAATCCAGTAGACATTTAAGGGAAGGAGGGTTCCTGCAGGGATCTGACCCTGGGCCCAAAGGCCAGAAGATAAGAGGTTTGAGTTCACTGGGGTGGTGGGTGTGAATGGGGCAACCTACTCCAACAGGCACAAAAGGCCCAAATCTCCATGTGAGCAGTGTTCAAACGTTTCTGCCACTGCATCTTGGAATTGGACAAGGACACCAGTCCACCCACATGCACTCCTCCTGCCTTGGTAGAAGGAACCCAGAGGATAGAGAGCAGCGGTGGCCAGATGCCAGACGATGCACATGTAAGCAAACAAGACCCTTACTGAGTGGGAAGGAAAGATAGTCCTGTGTGAGGCAAGCCCAGAATAGGCCTTAGGCCCTTGGCCAGAAGTCTGATGTGCCCAACACATGGTTTTGTGCAGCTGATAGAGATTGCTATGCTGATGTGCTTTCCATATGGTTATAGCAGATAAATCATATTAATACCAATCTGGTCTAAGGGATAAATGAGGAACAAGCTCAGAAGTCCTGCCACAGCAAATTAGGGACATGGTTATGGGTCATACAGGAGCAGGCCACAAGGTGGCGACATACTACAACAAGTGAGCGCCTGTGAAAAGTTGGTAATAGTTTACGTGATAAAACCCATTCCCAAGGAATTGGGTCCCTGAGATCATTAGCTGGCTTTTTTTCTACAACTATTTTAAGGGTGTGAGGTAGTATTTGAATCCAGTCACGAGAGGTATGGGTTTTGTTTACTCCAGGAGAGTGAGTGTTGAGAGGTCCATATGGGGCACCTTTCAGTCTCCCCATTCAATAACGAAGATTCCCAGGAAGAGAGAGGGTTTAACTCTTGGGCTTCCTTTGTCCCAGCACATTGTCTAGAGACTAGCCCCAGCTCCTAGGAGACGTCCCTGCAGGCTTTTGGCCGCCTTGTCTAGAGAAGGCACCCTTTCATACTGTGGTTCTCAGCCCTGGCTTGTGCCTTGAAGTCATTTGCGGCACTTTTTAAACATTTGCCATGGTGGCCAAGGCTAATTCCAGAGATAGTGATTAAGCTGGTTTGAGGCACAGGGATGTTTTTAAGACCTC
The DNA here is from genome assembly GCA_032199065.1 of Smutsia gigantea. NCBI lineage: Eukaryota > Metazoa > Chordata > Mammalia > Pholidota > Manidae > Smutsia > Smutsia gigantea. Next base: position 350,543 of record JAVSCE010006922.1, on the reverse strand, counting down.
AGGGTCTTAAGACCAAAGTTGACAACTGCCTTGCTGGGTGAGCCTATTCTGTGGGCTCCAGATGAATGTCCTGGTGTGGGCCACCGTTGCTGGCAGGACCCGCAGGAGTGCTATTCAAATTCAACTCCCTAATGTCCCTGGGAAGTCCCCTGTTCTGTTCTCCTCTTCTTCACTGGCTCACCTGCCTAGGTCATCAGGCCCCTGGGGAAAGAAGCTAGAATGGTTACTGTCTAGCTGGCTGCAGACCAGCCAAGCAGGTTTGGGTGTCCTGCTGCCCCTAGGTGGCTGCAGTGATGGCCCTGAGGGTGAGTTTTGCAGTTAATGTCAGAAAGCGTATGTGCAGACGTTCCGTTCCCCCGCCCACTCTCTCTCTGGAGCCTAGCCCCAGCTCTGGCAAAGTTTTCCTGCACCAGTCTCAAGGTCAAGCCTCTGGTCAGACTCCCCCCCCACTTCCCAGGAGACCTCTCCCACTTGGGGGGTCTCTGGTGTCTTGCAGCCCTTCTCCCCTAAGGCACCCACAGTTCACAGTTGTGACTAATCTTCCTAGAGGAATGCCAAATCCTCCACTTCCCAGTCTCATGGATCGGCAGCTGTAACCGGATGTGCTGTGGACAGGGAGGAGGGCAGGGCCTATGTGGCACCAGGCAGGCCCATCACAGATTCCAAGGGCCGCCAGGGCCGTGCAGGTTATCTGTACCCACTGAGGGGCCTGCGGAACTGCTTCAGGCCTGAGTTCTACAACCACTTCAAACACCAAAGCCCTTCCCAGGGCCTATGGGGCTGTGTGTGCAGCCCTGCCTGTCTCCCTGTAAGGTTTTTATTTTAAAGCAAAGTTTAATGAAGTATAATTTACAGTATAATTACCCATTTTGCTATAGAGTTGTGTGAATTCTGAAAAGTTGGGCAACCACCACTGCAATCAAGAGAATATTTCTGTTGCCCAGCAAGTTCCCTCTGGCAGCCAGCTGCCCATCTGTTCCCCTGTAGTTTGCCAGTCTCTCCTTCTCTCTCCCCTCCCGAGGGGTTGCATTTGCCTGATTCCCCTTCCACCGACTCCTCCAGCCCACCGGGGTCCCTGATCTCAGTGTATGGAGGTGGGCTGCCACCCTGCTCAGAGCCCTCCCCTCCATCCTGCGCTCTGTCATTCTTCAGGAGACAGTCCTGGCCCCAGGCCCAGCGGGGCTGCTGACAGCACTGAACAGGGTTGGAAGCTACATCACAGGGTGAGGTAAGGCTGCCTCCCCTGCCCTATTAGACTCCTGACCCCATGCAACAGGAACGTGGGTGTTTTATCTGTCACTGTATCCCTTAGAATGAAGGAGGCGCTCAATCAAGATTTGTTGAATCAATGACAGAAAACCCAGATGAGAACGAGGGTTCTCCAGCCTTCTGGTCCCCAGCTTTGGCCATGCGCAGATAGGATGGCTGCAGTCAGACTGGGGAACTGTGTCCCAGACTGTGACCACGGGGAGGAGAGGCCCCCACCAGAGGACAGGGCTCCCTCCCCACCCCTGGCTCTCTGATCTGCACCGCAATAGGTCCGTTTGGTCCAGCAGCCACGCGTGTTTGCGGGCGTTTTGGGGGGCACCGCAGTCAGCTTCCAAAGCCGGGGACAGGAAGTCTCTCCCCGTCTCCTTTCCCACCGGTGTGTCTGCCCCCTCGCTACCGCCCCTCAGACTGGCTGCCAGAGAGCCGAGGCCAACTCAGGCGCCATCTCTTCAGGACCTCCTAAGTCCTCCACTCCCACTAAACAGACCTCAGGCGGCCCTTTACCCTGACCTCGGCCCTGTCTCCTGCCCTACTCGCCCTTGCCTGCCCCGCGCGTCCGCGAGTCGCAATGCGCTGTGTGCAGCTGCAGGACGCTCCTGCTCATGCCTGGGGCTTCTCCGCGCTCAGAGCCGGGGCCAAGCGCCTGGGGGCGTTGCCGCACCTGCTGCGGCCCGCTGACCCTGCTCTGCTCTTACTTTTCTCCAAAGCGCCCTCCAACAGCACGGATTGTTTCCGCAGGTGCTGCTGCCGGGCCGCTAATCCCCTTCGGGTCTAGGGCTTTCGCCTGCTTTTGTTCACTGATACAGCAGTGCCTGGCACGTAGTAGGTACCCAGTAAAGGGGTTGTTGGCGGCCTTTCCCGGGTTCCAAGTGCTGCCCTGCCTCCTCTCTGTTCAGCTCAAGGGTCCCTTTCCCCCGACAGGCCTGTCTGTCCCGTTCCGCAGGCAGAATCAGGGGCCCTTCTCCGCCGGGTGCTTCCCGGTCAGCATCAGTTATTGGGGCAGGTGGGCCAGGCGCGCTCTAGGGCGGGATGGCGTCTTACTTCTCTTTGTCCCGTGGCTTACACAATGAATATTCAATAAATGTCTGGAGGCGAATTTAGAGCTAGTGACCCAGAGGCTGAATGGTGCTCCCTTCCGTCCCCAATGCATCAGCAGCTCTCTGCACTTTGACACCTTATATCCTTGATTGGATAAGTAATGAGAAGTCGCGGGACCTAGAAGCTGCCGTGAAGCAGATTCAGGAGAGTTCTGGGGCCTGTTTTCAGTTCTCGGCGCTCTTAAGCCGGTGGGGTAGGGACAGATTCCAGACCAGAAAAATGATGCGGTTTCGCGCTCGCTACCCCTTGGAGCCGGAGGGTGGGCCCAGGGCGGGGGCGGGGGCGGGGCCTAGCCCGGGGCGGGGCGCGGGCGGGCGCGCGTCCCGGGCCGGGTGGCAGCGGCTGCGGCGGACGCAGTACTGCCAAGCCATGCCGGCCGCGCGCGTGGAGTACATCGCACCCTGGTGGGTCGTGTGGCTGCACAGCGTCCCACACCTCGGCCTGCGCCTGCAGCCGGTGGACAGCACATTCAAGCCCCGCGATCAGAGTTACCAGGAGGTGAGTCCGCGCGGTCCCCGACCCGGGCCACAGCCGGCGCCGTTAGTCGCCGCACCGCCTTCCCCTTCCCCAGGCGCCGCTCCCAAGCGCCTCTCAGACCCCCCACTCTGTTCCGCAGACTCTCCACCCCTCTCCCCTTTCCCCCGGGACCCTTGGCCCACGGTCCACCCGTCCAGGAATCTCATGGACCGGGAAAACTGGCAAGATGGGAGTTAAGTCGGCGTTGGGAATGGGGTGGAGGGACGGAGGCTGCCTGCAGGGGTGGGCGGAGCGCCGGGGGGGAGGGCGGCGGGGGTGTTTGTACCAGTACCCCGGTAATTACCGCGCGCGAGCTGCAGGGCGGGGGCGGGAGGGAGGGAGCCTCGGGGTTTTCCTTCTGCGGTTCCAAACCCGACAGATCCGCAAACCCGGGCGCTCTCTTCCCGGTTGTGTGTGCCCTGGGAGAAGTTTAGGCAGAGACTGACGAGTCTCCCTAGTTGTCTCCGCTGCAGCCCTCCGCCCCAGCCCGTGTCTGCAGGGTGGGAGCCGCAGCCAACATCTCTGCCTGGGCCCCTCGTGGAAGGCTGCTGAGCTGGGGAGGCGGCAGGGGCGAAGGGTGACCTCCCTCCGGGGCGCTGAGAACCCACAGCCCCGTGGATGTTTGGGGGAAGGAAGGCGGCCTCCAGACAAGCCTCCCCTCCCCCTCTGTACATGGGGTACATACCGTCTAGGCTCTGGATTTCTAGGGTCGTGGCTTCACCCTTGCACTTCTGTGGCCTCTCCCTGCCCTGCTGGCTCTGCCCTCTGTGGTTTCAGCACTACTGGGGGTAGGATTGGGGTGGGGGCTGCCCAGACTTCTCGAAACAGAGAGAACTGCACTTTCCCTGCCTTCTCAGGTCTGGCCAAGCCGGCTCCTGCCATTGTGGCCTGGCTGAGTCAGTAGTCTGTCTCATCAAAGATTCAGGCTGGGAAGCCCCGGACAGGGCACATCTCGGAACTTTGACCCCCAGTGGCCTCTGTTGGCAGTGTCAGGTTCTCAAGCACCTTCTTCCGGTGTGGAGCCAGTAGAGCAGAGCAGGGGAGGCGGGGCCCTCTTGGAGGCTTAGCCAGGAATCAGCTGTTCACTTCTTCCCTCTCCAGGCCTTTCTGCAGGGTGCAGGGGATCCTGATCCCATAGGGTGTGCAGTGCATCGGTGACAGGGCGGCTAATAATAACCCCTAGCGTCCCTGTCACCCTCAGGCCCCAGGCAGATAGATGGTGTCTGCTCTTGCAGGAGGGGAGGATCAGGACCCCTTCCTGCTGTTAGGCAGGAATGGGGGAGGCAGTCGGGCGGTTTGCCAGGCTCCCTCCTGGTCTGTGTTTGCCCCTCCCTCTCCCAGAGCCCTGCGTGGGGAAGTCAGTGCTGCCTGAGAATGGCTGCCTGAGGATGGCTCCAGGGAATCTTCCGCTCCCCAGGAGTGTATGAAAAGAGGCAGATATGATTTCAGAGACAGCTGTGTAGTTGTGTGTGTGTGTGTGTGTGTATGTTCGTCCTTGTGTCCCAAACCCTGCACCCCTGATACTACACCTGGGTCTCCAACCATAGCTTTCTCCTCCCAACTGGAGGAAATCTAAACTCCTGTCTGGGTGGAGAAGACCTCTGGGTGTGAGAAGGGCACTCCAGCACCCCACTACCCACCAGAACCAGCACCTGTCTGGCCGGCAGCTGTGGCTGGTGGGACCTGAGCCTGCCCCACCAGCCTCAGTCCCATGGAGAGGCGGCAGCTGAGCTAGAGACCCATTCACAGCCACCGGAACGCCTGATACTCAGCCCACCCCTGCTCTTCTCGGTTTGTTGGGCCTCCTAAAGGCACTGAGTGGGAGATGCGTGCAGTGGGCCGGGATGGGAAGTGTGACTGGTTGTTTTTTAAGGTGGCTCCTACTTTGATCTAGTTTCTCCTAGAAGTCCCTTCCTCCTGAGTGGTAGTCACTGTCAGAGTCCACTGGCAGGTCAGTCAATACCAGGGATTGGGCGCCTTCTGCTGTCAGTCATCTCAGTACCGAGCAAGCCTGAGTGGGGCCCTGGGGTCACATGATACCTAAGGCAGCCGGGCCTTCTGGGCTCGGTGCTACAGCAGCTGAGTACCTGCGGTGGGGACTCCGCCATCCCACTGGCTAGGCTGGAATCTCTTTTCCCACTGTGTGACCACCGCAAGTTTCAGTATGTCTCTGAGCCTCACTTCCCTCATCTGCAAGTATTGAGATAGTCCATGTAACATGCTTAGTACATAGAGGATCCCTTACAACGTAGTAGGACCCAGTGATATGGTCCATTAGATGGACTGGACTTGAGGTTCAACAGTGTGTCCAAGTCCAGTACCCACTGGGACACAGGAAAGAGATCGGCTACAGACACTGTTCAGGGAAGACAGATACACATGTAGACAGGGTTTCCACTCATACCCCAATGCCCCAAGTTTCCAAATGAGCAGGGTGGCTTGTGGCATGGCATGTGTGTGTGTATGTGTGTGTGTGTGTGTGTGTGTGTGTGTGAACCCACAGATGCATTAAAGACTAAGGGGAGATGGAAGCAGGTAGATGCAGCTCTAGGGAAGCAGGGATCTGAAGGCAAAAGGCAATCTTAGAAGAGCAGAGGTGGCAAGTTGCATGGTGAACTGGAACGTCTGAGCAAGTTCACTTCCTAGAACTTTGTGAGGAGGTGGGGGCTCCCACTCACTTTTTCGGTTCTTGGTGAGCAGTGAAAGTCCCCTGACAGCTGATCTTTCCACCCCTCACCCCCAGAAGACTCTGCCCTGAGCTCAGGCCACCAAGCTCCTGGGGAGGTCCGTGGGCAGGCAGAGGCAGGCCATGTGAGCACTAGGTGGAGGAGGGGATCCTGGCCCTACTGGGCCTGCAGCTCCAGGCTGCCTGTCATGGCTGTGCGTTGCACAGGAAGCAGCCCAGACCTCCCAGCCTGAGCCCTCCAACCCTGATCCCCACTCCAAAGAGATCATGAAAGGACGCGATCAGCTAATGGATGTACGGCCCGTGCCTGGCCTGTCCTGAGTTGCCACAAGCACTGCTTGGGAAGGAGGCCCAGCCGGCCAGGTGTCCACTGGGCAGAGTTGGGAACAACAGACAAGGCACGTTACGGTGCACCCAGCCGTGTCTTCTGTCACCACCCCTGCTCTCAGGGAGGCTGGACGTGCTGGAAATGTCTTAGTAAGCGGCCAAATGCCATGCAACCGCTGCCTGTTGCTACGCTCACCATGCAGGAGCCCCATGTGTGCATCCTGCCTCAGCTCCTTTGCCTGCTTCCGTAGGCCAGCCGTTCTTGAGGGACGTCGTGCATGAGGAAGTAGGGAGGTGTTTTTAACTTTTTGTATTTAGGCATGTGTTTTCATGTGTTCACTTTGGGTGGTTCAGTTCATAGACTCCCCAGAGAGTCCCAAGTGTGTGTCTCAGGCCAGGGGAGGGGACAGAGTAGGGCCTAGACCCAGAACTACAGCTACCCCCACCCCCGACTAGGGGCCAAGTGTCAGGAGGAAAGACCAGGCAGAGAGCCCAGCCAGTGGGATTTGAGAGGAGCCCAGGTTGGGATGAGGAAGCCCCATTCATCCAGCCCAGCAGTCATGGTCATTCTCCCGCTGCACCCCCACCCCTGCTGAGGGCTGCAGGAGGTCCCAGTAGTCGGGGAGAAGCCTCTCCCTCCATGTGCTCCAGATCCCTTCCTCTGGCCTCACCACTAGGCTGTCTCATGCTCCGTATCCTGGGGTCTTAGGGTGAAGGGACAGGCTCTCCCTGCTGCCCCCATTGTGGGTCCTGGGTTAGTGCTCTGGGTTTCTCGGTACAAAGTGACAAACTAGAACTAAATGAAATTACTCTGATTGAAGAGAAAGGCTTGGGCCTGCACCCTGATGTGGGGGCTCTGGGCTCCATGTTGGGGCAAAATATGAGAGTGGTGGGACTGCGGGGCACTGCAGAGGCATAGGGTGACATGGGAAACTGCTTTCTAGCGTGTCTGTCAGAGCAGGAGGGACTGAGAGCTCCCAGCTCCCTCTGGAAGACTGTCCCTTTGCCACCTTCTCCCTCCCCCCACTGCACATGGGGACATGCAGTGTTAATTAGGGGCCCCGGAAATACTTGCCTCTTAGAGGTTGGCAGGTGACACCAAGGTGATTATGGGAGATGGATCTGCAGGTTAGGCCTCCTCTGCCTCCCTCCTCCCTCCTGCCTCCTCCCTCCTGCCACTCCTCCACCTTCTTCCCTTTCTCTCCCCTCCCACCTCCTTCCCTCCCTTCTGTCCCACCCATTCCCCCCAGCACCCAGGGACAGTTCTGGAGGTGAACTGCTGACAAAGGAGCTCCTCCTGTGTTTGGGTTTCCCAGGCCTGGCCTCCTCGGAGCGGAACTACATCATGGTCGACCTAATTAAGGCCAGCTGTCCAACTTGGAGAGGCCCCAGCCACAGAATCCCAGGGTCCTGCCCGTGGGACTGAGCTTGCAGGAGGTCAGGAAGCTGAGTGGCTCTGAGAATATGAAGTAGGAGGGCCAGCTAGCCATAGGGACTGGGGGTGGGGACAGGCTGTGGTTTGCAGAGATTGAAATGGCCCCAAGCCATGTCTTGACCATTTCTTGGGGGTCCTCCTTCCTTGCTGGGTGGGGACACATGGTAGAGTCCGTGGGCTTTCCTGTTTGAGGATAGACTGAGAGTGGGACTGTCCAGGAGGCCAGTCAGAAGTCAAGGGTACCTGGGTGATGTGGATGTGAACCACTCTCATCTATACAGATGGTTTGTCTGGGCTTTCATTGCTTTTTTTCCATTAGGAATAACTTACAGGGAAGTGCACACTCTTAAGTGTTCACCTCAGTGCATGAGTGTGCATGTGTGGCTGTGTGTGTGAGAGAGAGAGAGCGTGACACCACCCTGATCAAAGCGTGTTCTGACCTCCAGGAGGCCCCCTCCACCTCCCTCCCGGCTGATGCCCTCCCAGAGTATTGCTTTTCCAACCTCTCCCACCACAGCGGAGCTTCTCTGCTTCTGGCGCCTCATATAAAGTCAACCCTGAACTCACTACTGTTTTGTCCGGCTTACTTCCTCCACCTGTGTGCCTGTGACATGCATCCATACCACCTTGTGCGGCTGCCGCTGCTCATGGCTGCGTGGTATTCCATTGTGTGACTCGAGCGCATTTTATGTATCTGTTCTCTTCTTGGTGGACATTTGGGTTGCTTCCGGTGTTTGGCTATTAACTGCTGTATTCAGCCACTGTGAACATTCGTGTATGTGTTGGGGGGACACGCACCCTCCTTTCTATAAGGTAAATATCCAGGAGTGGAGTTCTTGGATCACAGGGCATGCCAGTTGCACAGCAGTTTGCAAATTTATGTTAAGAGGATCCCTGTGTCTTAGCAGAGGGGCCTCAGGGTTTGCGGGTTGGGAGGGTGGCCAGGACAAAGCGTGGCATTTATATCCGCTCCTGTGTCAGAGGAGGCTCTGAATATTGGGCTCTGCTGGGTGAGTCTGTTTGAAGAAAAGGTCAAGCTGGAAAAAGTTTGAGAAAGTCTGTGGACACGAATCAGTGTTTCCCAGGCTTGAACGGGATACAGATCTCTTGGGATCCTCTCTAGACGTAGCTTGATTCACTCTCACACCTTCATCTAGGGTGGGCTTGAGATTCTGCTTTCTGACAAGAGTCTGTGTTGCAGAAGATGTCAGTGCCATGGTTTTAAGTAGTGAGACTCTAAATGTCTGTCCTTGGCATCCTTCACCTTGGCCCAGTGGCTCCTCTTCTCCACCATCTCACCAGGCCAGGGAGCTCCTGGGCCAAGCCTACTGGGCCAGGCCGGGGAGCCCCAGCCCCTACCACACACGAGGACTTCAGCAGGAGCATTGTGCTCAGGTCTACAGGGCCCTCCCAGCGGCCTGGAGGAGAGCTGTCCATTCACGCTGCTGGCGGCCTTGCGAGGCTGGGGGAGGCAAGTCCCGGCAGTACCTATGACATACTTATCCCCTTGCAGGTGAAAGCCACACTGGGCCACACCCACCATGCCCACTCCCAGGTGAACCATCTCCCCTTCCCCTTCTGGGCTGTCCCCACCACTTTGGCCATTTTCCTTGGTCCAGGTGACCAGTAGAGCAGGTCGAGTCAGGGATCCAAAGGCCAGCAAGACCCTCCTCCCAAGCTACTGTCTGGCCCAGGGAAGGGCAGGGTGGGTCCTGCAGGCATCCTCACCTCTGAGAGGCTGTGCCCCCACACAAAAATGGCCCCAGGCCTCAGGAATGCAGACACCGCCTCTGCTTTTCAGGGCCATCTCCTGGCGTATACACACTCCTGCACACATCTCTTCTCCCCCTCAGACTGGAAGGGTCCCAGCGTCTCCCCCACCCTACTGATTACCACCATCAGCCTTCACCTTCCACCCTGACAGCCCAGACTGGAGCCCTGGGGGCTCCGGACCTGGAACTACTCGGGGGGCATGTGGGAAGCAGGGTGAGGCTGTCAGCTTGGGAGCCTGACTTAGAGCCAGGTCTAGCCCTGGCTGGTGACCACCAGTCCTGGTGCCATCTGGTGTCCATCTGGCTGAATCAAGACACTGGGCAGCGATTGGGGTGTGGGCTCTGGGCCTCCAGACAGACAGCAGCTCCCCATGCAGGACCCTCGGTGCTCGTTGGGCCTGAGACAGCACTTTCTGCCCCCTCCAGAATTCTGGGCTTTGCCACTACCATTGGCACAGGGCAGGGCAGGGCGGGGGAGGATGGGAGGGGGCATGGTGGGGACAGCGAGTGGGCTGTCCTTTCGGGATGTGGTAAAAGGGACTCTGTGGGTGCATGTCCTGACTTCTTCCCCTGCTCCAGTACAGAGCTGGTTCTCGATCCTCCAGATGGACCCTAACACCTAAAACAAGGTTCAGAGGAAGCAGATGCACCAGGCTGTCCCTTCCTGGCCCTGCCCCCGGTCCCACTCAGATTCCAAGGCATCCTGCCCAAGCCCTGTGTCCTCCAGGATTCCCCAATGCCTTTCTGCTCATGGACATCCCCCTCCTGGTCCGTCCCCCTCAGTCTTGAGTCTCCTGGTCCACAGCCCCCGCTGTCAGTTGGCATCCCTGCCTTGTCTCCTGAGTGGCTCAGAGTGGCCGATCTCCATCTAGGTGCATAAGCTGCAGCCCTGGGGCCAGCCCTGGGCCGCTCCTTCTCCCTCACCTCCCCCTAGTGACCATGCCCCAAAGACTCGTCCGTGTCCTCTGCCCCCAAGTCTGTGCTCCATCTCCCCGACCCAGCCCAAGTGACAGGCACTCAGGGTGCAGTACAGGCTTCAATCATAGGAGGAGGAGGGAGGGACGGACAGGGAAGGGACGACAGACATCCAGCGCGGTCACAGCCCCCACACCCACACCCAGCGGACCTCAGCCAAGGGCAAGGCTCTTCCTGAGCCCTGTGGGACCCCACGCTGACGCTAGCCTCTCCCCCTTCAGTCGCTGCTGTTCCTGGGGCTGGTGGCCGCCGTCTGCCTGGGCCTGAACCTCATCTTCCTCGCAGCTTACCTGGTCTGCATGTGCTGCTGCAGGCAGGACGATGCGACACAGACCAAGCAGCGCAGCTCCTGCTGCGTCACCTGGACGGCTGTGGTGGCCGGGCTCATCTGCTGGTGAGTGACCTTCTGTGCTGGGTCTGGTGTGTGCGGCTCTGGGACTCCTCGGTGCACCAGGGGGCAAGGCGGGCCCAGTGGATGAAAAGTGAGCTGACATGGGCCTGAGCGTGTGTCTTGCCAATGGTTGGCTCCATGACCATGACAACCTCTTCTTCCCTTTCTGCCATCAGTCCCCCAGCAGCCCTAAGTGTCTGGACACATTCTCCTAAGTCCCAGGCACTTCAGTGGAGAGAGCCTGTCCCTTTCTCTGCCAAGCAGTGGGAATCGGATGCCTGAGGGAGGTGGGCATCTCTCTAGTGCACTCCAACCCCTGCTCCCATGAGGACCTGTTGAGCCTGGCAGGGATGTTTCTGGCGGCCCCACAAGGGAGCTCCCCGAGCAGTGTCCCACGCAGCATTCCTGGACTGAGGGCGTCTCTTCTCTCTGCGTTCCTGGCTCCTCCCAGCTGCTGCCCTGGGTCTGCGAGATCAGAGAAAATCTATCTGCAGCCTAAATCAATTCCATCTGCTCATGAGATCAATAGCTCTTAGTGCCATCTGCCAGATCTCTGCTTTGGACGGTGAAGTGAGGATGTCTAACCCCGTGCGGGAGCCCATGCTGCTCCGTGCAGTGCCCACTCAGTGCTGGCTCTGTTTTCAGACATCGGTTGTTGTGTTTTCCTTATTTTCCTAACTACAGAGATTTTTTCCAAAGCCTCAGATCCACCCTGAGATGCTCCCGGGGGTGGTCACCCTCAAGGGGCATAGGTCCTCAATGTCCATGGCACCCAAGAACCCACAGTGGGAGGGACCCGCTGTCTCAGCAGCAGGGCACAGTCAGCCCGGGAGTGAGCCCGCCTGGGTTCTCATCGCCGGCAGCTCACCCGGCCACGGCAGTTTTCCTCTCCGCTAGAGCATGTTCACGGCGCCGTCCTGCTTGCAGTGTGAGGGTCATCTAAGCCAAAAGACAGGCAAGAACCTGGAGCAGGGGTGCGGGGGAGACGTGCACCGAGCATCGGTGGCCGGCTGAGGGCTGCAGCCAGGGCTAAAATCATTAACTGAAAGGACAGTGTTCCATCCCAGGGCGGGGGTTCCGAGGCGACTGTGACTCCCAGCAGAGAGGGGCTCCTGCCAAATACCTGGAATGAAGAAGCCTCCTGTTGAGAGCGAGCAGCTCAGCAGGCAGGGAGAGGCCAGGTGCGAGACACCAAGAAACCCTCTCTCATGTGAACTCAGATTTTTAAATACATACTGCAAGTGACAGAAGAATACTTAGGAACAGTAAGAATGACTTTGAGGTCAATTCCAATAGGTAATAATTACCTGACATTTAAGGAAAACTCAAAACAGAAGGAGTGCATGTGGCATTTTTGAAATTCCACATTATTTGTGCCAGGCAAGAGCGAGCCAGTTGTAAGAACAGGCAACAACCCTACCTTCTTATAGCTCATGGTCTATTGGGAGAAGCAAAGAATCACATGCTTGTTTGGTTTGAATAATTGCAAATGAAGACATAAGCTTGAAGGACTAGGCATAAAGTTGATGGCATACCCGAGTCAGCATCACTGCATGGCAAGGGGCCCAAGATCCATACAATGAGGTGTTAACTAGGCAAAGGTGGGAGCAAGGTAGAAGGAGGTGCTTCCAGGCAGAGGGAAGAAGAGTATGGGCAAAGGCCCTGTGGCTGGAGGGGGCGTGGAGCATTTAAGGAACTGGAACAAGCCAGTGTGGCTGGAGCAGAAAGCGGATGAGAGGCCTGGGCTGGAGGGTGCTGCAGGGGTGAGGAGACCAACAGGACTTGGAATGGAGGGCAACAGTCCTTCCACTGGAGCTGTGCTCCGATTGGAGTGAATTGAGGGAGGGAGCTAGGGAAGGGGAGTAGAAAATGCAGAAGCATAAGGGGCGTGAGGTGAGGTTAAGGGATTAAGAAGGAGAGATCGTGTTGAGCTCTGAGAGCAAGGATCCTGAGAAGAGGGGAGATTGAATCCATAGAAGAAAGCATAAACAAGGGGTTCCCAAAAAGGCCAAAGGAATACGAGGCGAGCTCCTTATGCTCCACTATTCTGGGGACAGCGGTTTTATATTTGGAAAGGATAGTGGTCACCATGGAGAGGGCATAAATCGCCTACTCGTTTATTTTGTCTTTCCCCCCAAGCAGAATGGTCTTGGGGCCCAGTCAGGACTGATGTTCCCGAGAAGGAGCTGAGGGACCCTCATTGAACAGCCAGGGTGATTTCTTGTCCTGGAAGACCAGGTGCGACTACACAGCCCCTCCTGGGCCGTCTCCAATGAACCCACAGACGGGGGTAAGGCAGGAAAGAGAATGCCTCCGTTTTCAAAAACAGGAAAAGGGAGACTTGAGAAAGGATGGAGAAGCATTGGCTTGATGCAGAATCCACAGAAAACACTAGATGATGACACAGATAACTAGAAGAGGAAGTTATAAATACAAGGGGCAAACCAAAGGTATTTTTCAGGGAATAACAAATAAAAAAATAAACTTACTAAATAGAAAATCACAGAACTTCAATGGTTTTAATGTATGAATGTTTCAGCTGGGCATTTGATCGAGTTCCTCACAGCATCCCAGTGGCTGCTGTAGAGAAAATATGGACTGGACAGTGGTGCAGTTAAATGCATTCACAGCTGGTTGACCTCTTCTGGTGAATAGAAGGAACACTGATAACACAGTGGCACACCAAGCTGTAGCTAGTGGGTACCTGTGCACGTGTGTTAGACACACAAAGCCTGTAGGAACCTTGTTTTAAAACGCACCTGCCCAGACCACACTGATTGGGTGGGCGCCCGTTACGGACACTTTAGCAGATACTGCAGTTGATTCTATCCTGCAGTCCGGGGACCACTTCCTGAGAAACACTGATGGAGGGCACCCTGGGAGGAGGTTTCTGTATTCCTTCCTCGGTCCTGTCCTGTGAAAAGAAAAAGTGTAAGTGTACACATGTGTACACTCGTCTTTTCCCCTCCAATTAGTGTTTGGGATGCGAACACAGGAGGCTGCCTGATGAGTCGTAAGGTGATCCCAGTGGTGTGGGCCAGATAAAATATGACAGATGACAGGGGCAAGATGTGAAATGATTTGTTCAGGCTGGAATGTTGGACTAAAACCAACTAGATGAAATTTCTCAGGGACAAACTCAGAGTCCTGCTTTTGGTTAAAAAAACAAAAATCAATACAGCACTCTAGGAAGGCAGAGAGCTGGGCTTCAGGCAGTGCGAAGAAATCCAGGGGTTTGTAGACCACGAGGTCAGAGGCCGGGAGAGGAGGCTCCCAGAGTGCGAGCCTCCCTGTGCTTGGAGCTGGGTGGACAGCCTGGCCTTGGGCGCTTCACTCAGAGGCCATGATTTAGGGCAACGTCGGCCAGTTAGGGTTGAACCAAGAGGATGATAGTGATGTACACAAGGGTCTGGAGGCCACATGTCTGACTTGGAGAGCAGGAGAGGAAGGGTGACGTGGAGCCACATTCAGAGGCTTGGCAGGGTGTCTTGCAGAACAGGAGGCTCATTCCCAGCAGCTCAGAGGACAGCCAAGGACCAGCAGATGTGGTTTAGGAAGGTAGGATTTGGCTCAATCTAGGAAGGAGCTTTCTACAACCCGGAAGTTTTCCGTAGGACAGGCTGCCTCCTGGGGGGTGTGGGGAAGCAGGGGGGAAAGGGCAGAGAAGGGAGGTAGAGTCTCCCACTCCTGGAGGTTTTGGAAGAGACAGGTAAGGAGACCTCAGTGGTCTCCACCCTAACTCTGTTGGTCATCCCGGAGCTGATAAAGATACAGGTTGCTGGGACCTGCCCAGACTTACTGCATCAGAATCCCTAGGGCCAGGTCACAATCCTCCGCCCTTTGGAGCCACTGGGCTCGAGGGCAATAGTATTTTCCTGCTGCCTGAATGAAATAAGCTTTAGAGCTCATCGGCCAGGTCAGGGGCAAGCTGGCCCTCAATCTTTACCACCCTCCCCACCACCTGCCAGAACTGACATCATTCCCCCCTCACCCCAGGAGAGAGTTCCTCAGCTAAAGTCAAAAACCTGCTCTCCAGGGATGTTTATAGCAGCTTTTTTCATAATTGCCAAAACTTGGAAGCAACCAAGATGTCCTGCAGTAGGTGGATGGGTAAATAAACCGTGGTCCACCTAGACAGTAGGCTTTCAGCACTAAAAAGAAATGAGCTATCAAGCCTTGAAAAGGCATGGAGGAACCTTAAGTGCATATTGCTAAGTAAAGAGGCTGTATACTGTGTGATGTATGACATGCTGGGAAAGGCAAGAACTATGGAGACAGCAAAAAGATCAGTGGTTGCCAGGGGGAGGGCAAGGGAGGCATGGATACGCAGAGCGCCCATTTTTAGGGCAGTAAACCTGCTCTATATGAGGCTATCCATGTCATTATACGTTTGTCCAAACCCATAGATTGTACAATACCAAGAGTGGACCCTAAAGTCGACCATGGACCAGTGTAGGGTCATCACTTGTCACAAATGTGCCAGTGTGCTGGGAGGCTGTGCCTGTCGGGGGCAGGGTATGTAGGAAATCCCTGAACCTCTGCTCAGTTTTGCTGTGAATCTCAAACTGCTCTAAAAAATAGTGTGTTAAATGAGAAACAGACCTGTTCCCTCTGAGCCCTGCTTATCCCACACAATCAGGATCAAATAAATGATTGCTGTTTATGCCACACAAAAAAAAACATATATATATATATAGTGTGTGTTAAAAATGACATCACCTTCTCCTGTGGGCATCACCTCTAACTTTGGGGTCTTGCTTTGTAGTGCTGCAGTGGGCGTTGGTTTCTATGGAAACAGTGAGACTAACGACGGCGTGTACCAGCTGCTCTACTCCTTGGACAATGCGAACCACACCTTCTCTGGGGTGGATGTGCTGGTAAGGCTCGTGGGCAGCTGGCCCAGCTGGGCCTCCGTCAGGCCCCAGCTAGTTCGGCTCCAGCGTGGACTGACCTCCCTCTGGGGCTACAGGTGGCCCTGCCAGGAGCAGACAGGCAATTCCTGCTCCGGGGCCAGGAGGGGTGGCAGGGACGGGAGCGAGGGCCAGAGGAGAAAGGCTGTATGAGTCTGGGGAACCCGGGGTGGCTGTGGGATCAGAGCCCTTTCACCTTCAGGAGAGCTGCACCTTCCTGTTGGCCCAGGGACCCTGAACATGGAAAATCAGCCCCGCAGTGTTTATATTCACTTTAAGGGCCACGTGCAGAGTCTTGTGTGGTGTAGGAAATACAGGGGGAAAATTCTTCAAACACCTCGGAAGCCCCCTGGGTGGCGAGACTGCCTGAAACCCAGCAAGGTGTCCTCCAGGCTCTGGCTTCCCAGCTGTGACTCTGGCTGAGGGCTCGGGATGCAGGATGGTGCCAGGCTGGCCGGAGGAGATGCCAGACTTACAGTGAAGGGGCCGCTCTGTTGGGCCTGAGTGAGAGGCTCCGAGAGGGCAGGGCCTTGGCCCCCAGCCCCCAGGTGCATGCCGCCTTCGCTGTGAGCAACAGGTCTTTCTGGCTGACTTCCCAGGCGGTGCCTGAGCACCTAGGAGCTGGGCTCCAGTAGAAAAGGCAAAGGGCAGCTTTTAGGGAAACTGGTCCTTGGACATCCATGCCGTTCCCCGTCCCATCTGGGCCAGGTCCCCGGCAGGGGGGTGACCTCAGCAAATGGTCGTTTGTGTCATCAGGCAGCCTTAACCACAAGATACAGCCCCAACTGGAGCATCTGTACGCGTCCTGGCATTCACTGGAAGAGGATTTGACTTCATAGCCCCCCTCCTTCTTGCTAAGCTCCTCCAAGGCCTTAATCCCTTAGCTGGCCCCGGAGGGTGGGGAGCACCTTAAAGAGACAGCTGTGCTGCCCATCAGCACCCAGGATGGCTGGGTGAGGTGGCTCTGGCCTCAGAGGCCCTTCTCTGGCCCTTCCTACGGAGCTCGCCATCCACCCCTTGTGGCCGCTAGGACTTGACCCTGGGAGATAGAGCTGTGTGGACACTGGGCTGGGGCAGCAGTTTGCAGTGAAGGTGGGGCAGCCTTGTGGAGCCAAACACAGCTGACCAGCCCACGGAGGCATGGGTACACCTGGCCTGTGGGGGCCTCACCCGCTGGACACCCCCGCCCTCACCCCTGCCCTGGGTGGAAGGACCTCCACAGTTCTGGCTCCTAGGCTCTGCCTCCCCCTCTTCCTCCGCCCCCAGCACCAGAACCCCTGGAGGAGGAACCCAGCCCCTAAAGGACAGTCCCCTGGGCTGTCCTGATGGGAAAATGGGAGCTCTTCCTGTCTGTAGCCCAGGGGCTGAGAATATGCGGGCAGATGAGCTGTGAACAGGGCCCCCGGCTGGGTCTGTTCGCCAGAGGGCTGCCTGCTCCGGGCCAGTGAGGACATTTCCACAGCAAGCCCCACGTCTCTCAATTCCCAAAGGGAAGTGTCACGTGGAGCTCGGCCCCTCATCTTCTCACCACCGTTTCCGAAAAGGGAGGTTGGGAGTCCTGGGAGTGGTCCAGTCAGCTGGGAGCTGCTTCCGTCCTGTGAACCACCTCCTCCTGCCTCCTCCAGGTGCCCCGAGGGCCCAGGCTTGGGCTGCTCTCCCCAGCGGAAAGGCAGGGCTCTGGGCCCTCGCTGGGCCTGGGATGCTGGTTTGGGCCTCAGGGTGGGCACCCAACACTCCCAGTCCCAAGGACTCCAAGAGGGGCAGCAGAGCATAGAGGACTCCCCAGATCCCAGGGGCGAAGGCCAAACACCAGAGAAATGATGTTGGATGAGATCATGTCCTGAAAGTGTCTGGTACTGTACACAGTACCCTCCACGGGCGTGGCCGTGCTCACGAGGGCCATTGCTATCATTACCGTATCCCATCGCTACTATCATCACCTGAAGGAGAGAGGAGATTTGGGCTGGTGGGGAAGGTGGTGGAAGGGCAGGACTTCATGGGGGCAGGTCAGGCAACTCAGCCCTGGGCCAGAGTGAGGTGGACTGTCCTGGGGCCCCTTTCCCAGACCAGGAGCCCCCCAACCCACCCACCCCATCCAGTGAGGGAGGCCTGTGCTCCTATGACCCACTCAGGGACCAGGCACACGCCTCACCCCTCAGGGTCTCCACTCAGCATAAGGGTCCCTGCGAGCTTTGCTGACTCAAGTTTGAGCCACATGTTCCCCTTGAGGCTCCAGACTGAACTGTCAGCAGGCCCGCACGCCGCCCTTGGGCGCGGGAACTGGGGCAGAGGGGAGGTTGCATTTCTGTCTTCGCTGGAAGCCAGTGAGTTTCAGAGCAAGAGCCAGAACCCAGGTGTTCTGGTCTCTGCCTCTCCCTTCAAGGATCTGGGCTGGAGGCCCTCCCTCCACCCTGCCGAGGCTCCACCCCTCTTCCTGGCACATCTGCCCTGCGAGAAAACCTCCTCCTTGAGAAGCTCCCTCCTTCCCAGAAGGTTTCCAAACTTCACCTTGCATCAGAATCCCCCAGAGGGTTTGATAAGTGCAGACAGCAGGCCCACCCCAGAGTTTCAGAGTCTGTAGGTCTGGGGCGGGGCTGACAGTCTGCAGTTAAAATGAGTTCCCAGCTGATCACCCCGTGGCCGCCAGGGACCACTGCTCCATCCCCTGGACAGCAGCTCCCACCACCTGCCAGCTCACCCCACCCCCACCCCAGCTGCGGAGTGGAGCTGCGCCTCTTCCCCATGGGAGAGCCCCGTTCCATCTTTAGGGCACCCCCACTCTGTCCCCCTGTGGGACTCGGTGTACAGAACCCTTAGGGACTGAGGGTGGAGTCGGGGGCAGGGAGGCTGTAAGTAGGTCAACGTGATTTTAATTTTTTTTCTTGTTCCTTTTTTTGTCTCCTTTCCCATGGGAAGACATCTGGAGGAAAGAGAGGACCTGGCAGACGTTTACTGGGTTTTGTTTTTTTCAAGGAGGGATCTAAGGAATAGAGAAGTGAAGCTCTAGAGCTATGGAAGGGGGAAAAATGTGGTCTTACAGGAAAAGTTTACAGATCATTTGTAACAACTCTGCTCTAAAGTGTGTTAGGTATAACATAGGACTGTCAGAACATCACAGTACAGAGTTCTCCTGGTGTTAGCATTTAATAATAGTGCCTTTTGGACCAATGGTTACAGAATACTTGTCCATCGATCTTACTGAATTGAAAAGGAAAGTTTATTAGGGTGATATTTAGTTACTGAATTTGCTTTTACATGGTTTTTTCCTACCCCTGTGTGTGAGGCTAACAGCTGCCTGATCTGTAAGATACAGTGTAACTCTGCATCCTGGTATCTTAGTCCTTAACCAGCTGTAAGAACAGAAACAAGCTGCTGACATTGAAAAAAATAAAACCAAACGAAACAAAGAGGGCCATTCTCTTTTCTGGAACCAGGAACTCACGGAGCAGCGCAGATGGGAAGGGCCACAGAGTTGCCGTCAAGTCCCCCAGCTCAACACCAGGAGTGTTCTCCAATCGGCCTCCTGCAGCACTCTCGCTGTGGAAAGCTCCTGCCCTCTCTGGGGTGTCACCTTTAGTGACCTTGCAGGCCAGGGAGAGCAGAAGGCACCCGCCCTCCCCTGCCCACCAGCTCTGTTTGTTGGGGCAGCAGGACAATTTCAAAACAACAAAGCCCTTCTTCCTCTTGTGGCCAACACCCAGGCCCAGAGTAGGCTTCAGGGGAACTTGGGCAGAGGTGGGTTCCCAGCTGCACTCTGGGTCCTGCAGGGTCCCTGCATCCGGACTGTTTGAAAGCATCTTTCCAATCCAAGCCATACCTGTGCTCCTTGTTTGGAAGCCCAGGGCGGTCACTGCCGTGTCCTTCCCTTTCTGCCTTTAAGTAAAAAGTTCCTTCCTTCCGGGTCAGCTCAGCTCCAAGCCTCCAGGCCCTTAAGGCCCAGCCAAGGGACAGGACCCTGTACATCCACCTGGCAGGAGACACGTGCAGAGGCAACCGAGCACACAGAGAAGGCGCCGACTTCCTCCTCCTGTCACATGTCCAGGCTCTTCCGAGGCAGGGTCGGGTCTCTCTATGTCATTTCAAAGTCCCATTGTTCAGCCTTGCCTCTGGCTCAGGGCTCAGAAGTCGTGCTGTGCGCTGTTGCTCGCAGCACAACAAAGCCTTTCTCTTGTGAGCCATTTAGAAATCCTATTGTGGGAACAAAGGTCAGGTAGCAACAGAGGACTGTTCGGTTTAAACATTCTATTCCTAGCTCTAAAACTGATTTCTGTAGAGTAAGATGCTGAATCTTGGAGCCCAGGGCCTGGTTGAGGCCAGATCGGGGCCTGCCCCCTGGGGGAGGGGACAGGAGGGCTGGGTGGGTCCTGGGGGCCCCTGTGTCAATTTCTGTCCCTGGGCAGAGCCTCAGGAGCATTTCAGGGCTAGTGGGGGCATCATGCCCACAGGTGTCTCCTGCTGCCCTTAGACCTTCTCGCATGTCGAATCAGGGGGTCTGCCTCTCTGGCTTCCTCCCACCCGAGGCCAGGCTCACAATCCCAGCTGCTCCCCAGGTGTCCGGAACCACCCAGAAGATGAAGGTGGACCTGGAGCAGCACGTGGCCCGGCTCAGTGAGATCTTTGCTGCCCGGGGAGATTATATCCAGACTGTGAAATTCATACAGCAGATGGCAGGCAACATCCTTATCCAGCTGTCAGGGCTGCCCGCGTGGAGGGAAGTCACAGTGCAGCTGACCGAGCTGGCTGACCAGACTGGCTACGTGGAGCGCTACAGGTGAGGCACCAGTGTGGGGTTAGGGAGGGGCCTTGGGCTGCACTGGCATCCTTCATCCAAGCCTGCATCTTAGGGCCCACGCAGGGAAGTGCCACCAGGAAGCCTTTATTAAGCCATTAACTTAAGTCAGAGCTGACCATGAAAGCTTGTGGGGCCCGCATGGTGGGCATGTAGAACAGCCTCCTTACATAGGCAGTTACCGAGGCCCAGAGAGGGCCGGTGAGGTGCCAGGATCCCCATGCTGGAGGCTGGACCTGACCTCGGGCTCCTGTGGAACCAGCGTTCTCTGTGGCTGGTGCTGGGTGAAGTACAAGTGGTTCACGGGGTTCCTTGCCTGCTGGGGTTTATGAGGCAGGGCTGCCTGCACTTACAGGTGCACAGGAGTGCAGGGGGTTGGGCAGACAGCAGCCTGTTTGTTTGCATAGAGCCTCCCCTGACGGCAGCTTCTCAGCAAGCCCGGCGGTGCCCCCAGCCCACTTATGTAGCGCCTGGGTGATGGGGATGCCAGGGGGCACCACCCCACCTTTGATGTACTCAGGTATACAGACTCATACCTACATCATCAAAGCTTTGGAGCTCCATTTATGTTTCCTCTGCCTCCCATTCCCCAAGCCCCATCCCAGGTGTGGACACTGGCCAGCTGACCAGGGCCTGCTGCCCTCCTCCATGGGCAGGGTTCACTGAAGGTCCCTCTGGGGAGAGTCAAGGAGGGAGGCAGCAGCCTCAGCTTTGCGTGGCTTCTGGCCAAAGGGCAACACATATTCATGAAGTGCGCCCAGGGCCCAGGGCCCAGCGCCAGGAGGTGCCAGGGCGCACTGAGTAAGTGAGTCCTGAAGAACAAGTATGAGCCCTTTGGAAACCTCCCACCACCTCCACCCAATTTGTTGGCTTCTCTTTAAGCTGTTTGCAAAGATAGGAGCCTTGCACAAATTAGTCTGGCTTTCCGGATTCATTTCCCCTTTAGGAGAAAGCTCACCCCAGGCTGAAAGAACACTGACCCAGAGAAAATGCCCCTGATGGTCTCTGGCCAAAGACCTCCCTGTCCAGGGCTCTCCTTCCCCAGGGTGGGAGGTGGCAGGGCCCTGAGCAGGGAAGCTCACGAATTCCTGGTCCTGGATAATGCTCCCCGGCCCTCCCATCCCCAGCCCATCAGCCCCTGCATTCTCAGGATCCAATTTCCCTCTAGAATTTTTTTTTTTCTCACATGCAAAAGTGCCTTTCCCCCAAGCAACAGAAAGAAACTGCCAACTCTAAGGGCTGGCTGTGACCTGTGACCCAAGACAGTGTCATCTGATTAATCCTGTGACATGAGGACCGTTCATTGAGTGAGCCTTTGAAATCTTTTTGTCCTGGGGGCTGGGCAGGTAGAAAGCAAGTGTCCATCCTGACCCTGGTACTCTCTCTAGTGTAGGACCATGCATGCTTAGGACCACGCACATTTAGGAAGGAGCCTCATGTGTGCATTTTGGTAATGACAATGATGAAATAAGTTTATTTATATATGAAAAGGGGGTTATTTTAAAGGTGATTTCATTAAAAATGGGGAAGGGTGGTGACAGCTGCACAGCAGCTATTTGAATGTGGGTGATCCAGGGGCCCCCTGCCCCGTCCCCACTTGTTCAGGTAGAGGCAGAAAAGGTCTAGTCCAAGGTAAGCGCCCTTGGCTCCTAAAAAGCAGCCGTGTTCTGTCCCTTCCCCTCATCTTCTGCTGTTTGCTTGCTCCTTCTCGCACCTCTGCAGCCCTGGAACAGAGGCTTTATAACTCCAGCTAAGCAGCCTTAGGGGCTGGGTGTCCTCTGCCTTCCAGATGATTCCAGAGCACAGCCGTCCAGCTAAGCAAGCATTTCTTAGCACTTTTATATGAGGCCCGGCTACCCGGCTAAGTATCGTAGGCAATAGAAAGCCAGGAGGCTAACCCTCTTGGAGAGGCTTATAAGGGGTGTAACCAAGTGAACCAGTGGAGGCCAGATATGGGAGGAGCTCTGGGAGAAGAGCCTGGCGGGGGCTCCTGCAAGAGCCAAGTTCTTGGTTAGCACGCTCCTCTGGGAACACGCATCTGCCTTACAGAGCTGTTTCCAGGAACCCCTTACAACATGAAGTGAGAAAACCCGTTAAAACACAATCGGGGAGAGTGAGGCAGAAGCCATCCTCACTTGGTTTCCTGTTGATGTGTGGAGTAGGAGAGACAGAGGTCATAAGAAACCTTCTGGTTTGAAACAAGAAACCAGGATTTTGAGAGGTCCTGCGTGGCTGGCTGTCTCTTGTAGGAAGGCTCGAAGACAGACGTGGAGAGTCTGAAATTCCTGGGCCAGCTCTTCTCGCTCTGTTGTCTAATCTGTAGGATGCGACCCTAACACTGGGCGGTTCCCAGGGTTCCTTCCAGCTCTGACTGGTTCTAAGGAAATTGGCTCTTTGGTGGCCTTGTCCTAGTGGGGAATGGGCTCTGTACTTTCCCAAGAGCCCCCAACTCCATTCCTGGGAACCCCACAGACCCCTCCCTTTGCCAGGAGTTGCTCTGTACCGGGAGTCGAGGGTTTTCATGAGGTGGAAAGACTCACTGGGCTGCCTGGGGGCCTCCAGCATGCTCCCTCCCTCTTGGAGCCTCTGTCGTTTTCTCCTAGCTCCACCTTGCTCCCTACCCACACTCCAAATTCCTTCTGACTCTCTTTATGGCATTGGTGAAGTAGAAAACCATTGCTGGTGGGGAGGGCGCCGAGGAATTTGTTTGGCTCTCGCATCAAGAGAAATAATAATGATCAAAAAACTTCCCTCTTTGGGGACTTGGGAGAAATCCCTTCCCTCTGCCCCTTGCCTCCTCTGTCCACCAGCCCTCTGCTGCTCAGACTGGGCCCAGGGCAGGGCAAACGGAAGTGGCTGCTAGGTGAAGTTGACACTGAGTGGTGAGGACCCCTCCTGGATCCTCTTTGGAAGGGAAAGGAATGAGCGGGCTTTACTTGGGGCCCCCCTGGACTTCAGGCACTTCAGATTCTTCAGCCTGTGCTTTGGAGAAGCAGGAAAGCAGGGGCTTTGAAATCCCCCCTCCCTTGCCCTGTTATCCTCAGCATTGAGCGAGCATTTCATCCTCACCCAGCCCTGGGAGGTGAAGCTTCCAGCTCTTTGTTCAGGTTTGGAAACCAAGGCCTTAGAGGGGTGAGGAACTTGCCAAGGTATCCCAGCTGGTGTGCAGTCGCCTTTCCCCTCAGTTCAGCCTTGGGGGCAGCAAGGCCCCAGGAGTGAGGGGTGCCCTGGGATGTCCTGACCTGGGGCTCCCTAGTGACCTGGGATCGAGCCCGCTCATCCAGACCTCCCTGGCGCTAAGCTTAGTGCCTGGTCCAAATGTTGGTTGAAATTAACTTAAATCATTTGGTGGTGGATCCCAGGCAGCCCCTGGAGAGCCTGTCCTCCCATGTATCCGAGTTCCTCCTGTCCAAGGCAGGAGACAGGCCCTCATTGAGTCTGCTTAGCTGCTGGCTCTGGGCAGCCTGTTAGAATGAAGGGTCAGGCAGGCCTGGGGGTGCCATTCAGGCACCAGGTGGGGTCCCCTGACCATCCCTCCCCCTCCACTCAGGTGGCTTTCCTACCTCCTGCTCTTCATCCTGGACCTGGTCATCTGCTTCATTGCCTGCCTGGGGCTGGCCAAACACTCCAGGTGTCTCCTGGCCTTGTGAGTATCCCTGTCCAGGAGCCTGGGACAAAAAGCCCAGCTGTTACTGGGGTGACTGTACCTCCATCAGAGAGAGACGAGGGCCTGGGTCGGCCTGGAGCTGCCTTCCAACCCTTCCTCAGCTCCCAGCCAAAGGGAGATAACAGCCCCAACTCACTGTCTGGACACCAGGCAAGGACAAGGCTGTCCTCCAAGTGTCCCCGCCCTCCCTGGGCCTGACTCTGTTGAGCAGGTGAAGAAATACAGCCCAGGCACTAGAGCCTCTTGCCATCCCTAAGCAACACCCCCTCCTTAGCTCACATGTCACTACTGTGTCACTTTGGCCCAGAGACCTATGTCCAGGCATTGGGTTCCATATCCTTCTCCCATATCCACATCCATTGGGTGGGGCAGGACCTAAGGCTACCTTCAGGGCCACTGCAGCCATCTCGGGGCCAGGGAGGGCAGGGTCATGGCTGGGAGGAGGGACTCTGGAGTTTGGTGGGGTGGCAGCCATCCTGGGGTCCCCGCCTGCCAGCCGTGGCCTGGATCCCACCAGTGTGCCTCTCCCAGGATGCTGTGCTGTGGGGTGCCGGCCCTGCTCCTCAGCTGGACGTCCCTGGCTGCTGACGCAGCTGCAGCAGTGGTGAGTGGGGGGCTGGGGTGTGGAGGTGGTGGGGCGTGTGACCACGACCATCTGTCTGGTGGTCCCTCGGTGTGTCCAGTCCAGCGCCCTCAGAGCAGGGCCAGCTTCCGGCCTCACTCCCTAACCTAGCATCCCAGAATCTCAGAACAGAGGGGGCTTAGACCATCCGCACCAGCCCCTCCCCTTCAGATGGGCACACAGGCCCAGAGAAAGGAAGAGGCTTGCTCACAATCATGAGGCACTCAGGGGCAGAGCCCAGATAAGATGCCTCATGCTTGGTCCCTTTCCTGCACCCCCTGACTCATCCCCAGCCACTTCTTGTAAGGACTTGTGTGGATGACCAGGTGACCTCCCTCTGGGAGTGAAGAACTCACCAGGTCCGTGGGGATGGGCGGGGTATGAACCTCAGGCTAGAGGAAGTGTTGAGCTTCAGAAGCACATTCCTGGGCCAGCTTCCCCAGGCATTGGGAACACGGAGTGTGGTGTTCAGCTTGCCTGTCCCCTCGCCTCACACTCACACACACAGCCTGAAACGCAATGGTATATGTTTCTGGTTGTGGTGCCTCAAAATGTTTAAAAACACACACACACACAAGGTGGGAGGAGCTTTCTATAGAGGTATGTTTCATCTTTAGTAGACCTAAGCTGCGTGCATGAGTCACTCATTCATTCATTTGTTCAGATGACTCTTTGGCTGTGTGGCACTCAGAAGTGCCAGGTGCCTAGGGATGCAAAAACCAGGAGGACATGTTTGCTCATGATACAGTCACAGCCTGCAGAAGAAGGACTTGCAGGCAGACCACTGCCACCCTGGATTAACAGATACAGTGGAGGTGCATGCTGTGTGCGGGAGAGTGGGTAAGGGGGTAGGATTTACCAAGGGGTTTCAGGAACCCCTGCCTTATTCAAGGGCTGCCAACTAAGCCCATGACCTACACCTGTTCTGCCCTAGCTATCTGGGAACAAAAGAATGGGGGCTCCTGCTGGAAGCCCTCCCAAGTTTGCCTGGCCTGTGACTTGGGGGCTGGCCAGTAGCTCTGGCCTTGGGCAGTTTGCCTCCAGGATGCCCACAGAATGAGCAGCCCCTGCCGCTGCTGGGCTCATGGCAACTTTCGGCAGAGCTTCTCTGGAAGAGGGAGGAGGTTGTGTGTTGTGTTTTGCCCCCCTTTACCATGCACTTTGAGAAGGTGGAGGGAGAACTGGACAGGCATGGGCCTACGTCCGAAGAGCCAGGTCCCCTCCAGACACAGGGAAGGGCAGAATAGGAGGGCCAAGGTCATGCTCAAAAGTGTCCTGATGTCATCAGGAGCTGGGTGGGCTGTACATAGTCCAGAGAGTGGCTGCTGGCCAGAGCCACACGCACAGCTGCCTGGCAGACAGCCTCTCCCGCCGGGACAAGTGTAAGCACCAGAAGCCTGCACAAGGCAAGCTTTCCCCAGGCCATCTTGTCCCTGGGCGGCCTCTGCCTTCTGGAAGCAGCAGTGGCTTCCAGCTTGCCTCCGTGAGCTGCCCTGTGGGAGACAGCTCCCTCCCTGCGGAGCCTCTCCCCACCAGGCTTCCCTGTTCAAGGAAACCAGAGGCGATGTAATCGCCCAGCTGGGTGCTCTGGGATGCAAGGGAGCTGGAGAGAAAGGCGTTTTCCTGGTTCTCAGGCAGGCCCTGTGTGAGAGAGAGTGTGTGTGGAGCTGAATGGGCCTTTGACAAGTCTGCAGGCTCTGCTGCATTTTAATGGGAAGTGGGGTGAGGAGGAGCTGGCCACCCTCAAAGGCTATTGTGGGGAGCTTCTGTGGGGCCTCACTGCCTCTGCTCTGACGACTGGTTTGTTTTTTTTGAGAGCTGTGGGACTGACACTGTGCACCCCCGCCTGTCCTGCAGAAAGGACCCCTGTGTGGAGGGAGCGCTGCCGGGAGAATGTGCTCCGAGTCCGGGGGGGTCAGGGCAGAGTTGACAAAAGTGCCCAAGAAGGAGGGAGAAAGCAGATTTGGGAGGGGAGGGAGAGGGCCGTCTGGGCGCTGTTGCAGAGCACCTGCCACGGAGGGCGTGCTCTGGGCGTCCTGCCCCAGCAGGGCCAGGCTGCCTGCCTCCCGAAGTCTGCCTTACCGAGGTCCAGGAGGAGCAGCGAGGCCTCTGGAACCCCCGCCTGGGTCCACATTTCCTGCCCCCTTCCCAGAGGTGGACCCTGGGGGCGGTTACAGAGTTCTTCAGGCCTCAGTCTCTTCATGTGTAGAGTGGGGAGATGAATGGTACTTGCCTCGCAGGGCTGCTGATGGGATGAGGTGGGCTGGTTAGTCCACGGAGGCACATAGTAAATGTCCAGTGAGCCGTTTACCGCACACTTGCCATATTATGTGAGGGTCAGGCGGAGCCCTTTAGACCATCACCTCTGCTCTCAGGAGCTGCCTGCAGGCTCCGCCACTAGCCAGGCTGGGCCCTGGGGGGCTTCTCCTCCTGCCCCAACTGTGCTCAGTGCCCCCTCCCCCTGCCCCGCCCCCACTGAGCGACAGGCAGTAGAGGCCTTGTCTTCATTGATAGCAAAGGTGGATCCCCATGGAAGGGTCTGGGGTGGAGGGAGGGGCCCGTGGGAGGCCACATCCCTGGTAGAGCCTCTCTGACAGGGCCTCCCGCGCCCCCACCCCACCCGCCCCCGGCCCTGTTTGGATCCCAAACTTCCTGAGGGTGACCCAAACCAAGATGGCAGCCTGGCTGGGTTTTTTTTTTTCCCAAAACCTCCCCAACCCCAGCTCTAGCCTGGCTCCCCAGTCTCGGCCATTCCAGTGACGGAGGAGGTGGTGCACCCCTGGGCCTGCCAGTGCTGCAGCTCTGATTTATAGTAGTAATCCAGTGTGGTTGGTGAGGTATGTTAGGGATTTGTGTACAGAGCAATTTTCCCAGGGTCCTATGTGTATGCATGTGTGCATGTTCAGATGTGGCTCTTTGGAAGCTCTAGAGGGGCATTTTACTTCCCAGCACCCCCCCATACACACGTATTCTAGACTGTAAGTGCCACAATACAGCTTGCCACTGTGTCATGGCATCTCACAGATACTCAATAAATATTTATCAACTCGGTGAATGAATGAGTGATGCTCCAGGGTGGGTTCCTAAAGGAGGACCGGGCATGGTAGTTCAGGGCCACGGGGAGGGGCCCCCTGCTTGGGGGTCATGCACTGCAGCAGGGGCATCCCTAGGAACAGTCTGGGAGACCAGAGCCCACCCTGGCTGCTCTGAAAGTTCCCCACTGGCACCTCAGGCTGGATCTGGGGAGGGCCTGGCTGAGAAGATGGCATCCTTGCTGTCACGTCTCCCAGGGCCCAGCCTGCTCCCTCTTAGCCCCAGAGGCCCTTGATGGCCACCTAGCCAGGCCATGCTGTGGGGTCCAGGTCCCCCAGGTGATCATTGGTAGAGCCTGGAGCCCATACCCTCTGACTCCCAGTCCCCCGCTCTTCCTGTTTGCCATCTCACTGTGAGCAGGACCCCCACCCAAAGGCTCAAAGGTGGATTCAGCACCGACATAATTCTTTAGAAAGAGGGTCTGGGAGAGGCTTCATAGATTGACACCCCCAGAGTATATGGGACTGGATAACAGCAAGACAGAAAATAAAGCAGAGATGGACATATGAGGCCATGGAGCAAATAACCACACACCCTGCAGCTTCCCCTGGGCCCAGGTTCAGCTGCCCCCAAAGTCCATCCCAGAGGAGGCATGGGAAGCAGGAGTAAGAGTACTAGCACATGGCACCTACTCTGCCAGCTGCTTGTCTGAGTACAGGTTCATTCATAAGGTGAACAGCGTTTTTCTCTCCATGTTATAGATGAGGCAGCTGAGACAGAATAAGTCACTTGCCCAGAGTTACAGAGCCGGGAAGGGGCAGAGCCAGGGCTCCAACCCAGGAAGGCTGGCTCCTGGCCGTGCTTATCCACCCAGGACTGAGCTGAGAGGTCCACGTGAGTGGAACCAAGGGCGCGTGGCTCTTCCTGTGGCCCTGGCGTCCTGACCTTCCTCCACCCCGCCCGTCTTTCCCTGGCTCAGGGCACCAGTGACTTCTGCGTGGCTCCAGACACCTTCATCCTGAACATCACAGAGGGCCAGATCCACACAGGTGACAGCTCCTGGGCCTCCGTGGTCCAGGCCATTCTGGATGCTCAGGCTGGGCCCACAGCCAGCCGGTCTGTGCCTCTGCTTAACCTCTTTCAGCCCTGCAGTCTCCCAGCCCCTCTCCACCCCTACACTTCAGGTCCAGCTGGACCTCTGGGCCCTATCTTAGAACCTGCCTTCTTTGGGAGCTTGGGGACTGGCTTAGCCACCGAGGATGGATGGGACCTGGTCATCTGTGGGCTTCTGCCTGATGCCATCGTCTTTGCCTTGCAGAGGTGACCCGTTACTACCTGTACTGTACTCAGAGTGCTAGCCCCTTCCAGCAGGTATGCCCACCCAACCCAGCCTCCCCTGCCCATCGCCCCCTCCATCCTCTCACTCCCTCTGGACCCCGGCCCCAGCACTGACCAGTAGGGTGGAGGTGGCTTCACCACGAGGCCGAGGCCACAGGTCCAAGGACCACACTCTGAGTAGCAAAGAGCAAGAGGACTGCAGCTCTCGAGAAGCGTGAGGGAGAAGGGAAGGCTTCCTGCAAGAAGGCAGGGCCATGATCGGGGATGGGACCACAGCAGCGGCTGGCAGGAAGGCTGCGGGAGGCAGGCCCTCAGAGCTGAGAGGTGCCTGGGAGGTGGAAGCTCATGGGAGACTGGGCTCTCTCCTGGCCCAGGCACTGACCATCTTCCAGCGCTCGCTGACCACCATGCAGATCCAGGTTGCAGGCTTGCTGCAGTTTGCTGTGCCCCTCTTCCCCACGGCAGAGGTAAGACACACTCCTGTGGAAGCCCTGCTGGGAGACAGATGGGGAGCCCAGCGGGACCCTGACAGCCCTTCCCCTGCCCCACCCCCACCTGAGCCCAGGCTCTGGAGGGTATTCACTCCCCTGGGAGCCTAGCCTCTTTGATTTTAAAGGCCTCTTGGCCCCACTGCTGTTTGTGGTTTATCCGCAAGCTCTCTTCCCTCCACTCATTCTCAGCCTCTGTCCATCTGCATCTTTGCCTCTTTCTTCCTGCTTCAGAAAGATCTGCTTGGAATCCAGCTCCTGTTGAACTCATCGGAGTCCAGCCTCCATCAGCTAACAGCCATGTTGGATTGCCGAGGGCTGCACAAGGTGCTGGGGGTCCCTGGGGGCGAGTGGAGGGCCGGGGGGCAACCCTGCAGGCCACATTTTCCCAGAAAGAATCTCCTAGAGGCTAGAAGAGTGATGGCCTGAGTCCCCTTCAGGCCCCAGAATGGGGCAGAAACTAGACAACAGGAAGTTGGAAGAGGAACCTGGCTTCTTGATTCTCACAGTAGCTGAGACAGGGAGACAGTGAAAAGTACCAGGAGGCAGGGCTAGGAAGAGTGGGTCAGGCTAACTCTAGAATGTTGGGCGACGCTGACCTCCATGAGGAAGGGAGGCTGTTCCTCTTTGTCCAGACTCCCAGCCATCTGGTCAACCCATCCATGTCCCTGGGATGCAAGCAGATGCCCATTCTCATTGCCTGGGTCACCCCTCCAGGAACTCGGAATATCAGATGGGCACGAATGCAGGGGACACTCTGGGAGTATGTGAGTCCCCTGTTCCCAAGCAGTCAGCCAATGTATGATGACAGCTTTCGCATCTCGTGGATTTAAAGCAAATAGTCATCATAATGATCGTGGCTGTCCCTGACTCAGTACTTGGTTCAGTGTCCAACCTTGTTCTGTGCACTTTATATCCAGTATGTCATTTAGTCCTCACACTTATACTGTGAAATACATGTGATTTCATGGAAAATTTTATAGATAAGGAAACTCTGTGTGTGTGTTTTTATAGGTAGGTAAGTAGATAGATAGATACACGTGTATTTACATACACAAATGTAAATATCTGTCTATCTATAAAGTAGCTTACTGAAGATTCCAGAGCTGTCAAGTGAAAGGCTTGAGTTTAGGACCCTGGCAGTCTGACTTCAGAGCTGAAAACACGGGAGTCGCCCTTGTGCCCTCCGCCCTTCCCCTCTACATGCAATACCTCAGCAAGTGCTAGCAACCAGACTCTCAACTCTCTGCTGAGTCTGTCCACTTCTCTCTCCCTCCATAACTTCCACCATGATCCAAGCACCATCCTCCCCTGGGGTCAGGTAGGACCTGCTAACTGGTCCCGCACTTTCTCTTGCCCCCTTACCACCCATGACCTTTCATACACAGCAGCCAGAGCACTCTTTTTAAAAATGAGTTGGACCACATCCTTTCCATTCCCAAAACCTCCAATGTCTTCCATCACCTTATGAAAAAAATGCAAAATTCTTGTCTGCCCTGAAAGGCCCAGCATGGTCTGGTGCCATCTCACCGCATCTCCTGCTGGCCTAGTGTTCTTTCCCGAACATGCCAAGCTTATCCCCGCTGCCTCACCTGCTCTAAGCATACTCTGCTCCTTCTTGCCATCCTGGCCTCAGATTAAACATTCCTGTCTCTTCGCTGCCCCTGCCTGCCTACAACTGCATCGGTCGTATTCAGAGCCAGCCATCCCATGCCTAGCACACAACAGGGTTCAGCAAATGCTCATAGCATGAACCCACGGAGCCCCATGTGTGGGCTCCAGAGCGTGGGCCCTGAATGGCTGTACAAGATGCCTGGGATCGGGGAAGGGCCTAGGATCTGCTCCTATGTCCAGACTGGGGAAGAGGGGCTTCCAGAGAAGAGCTCAGACCCCAGGGTGTGCCCCAATTTCCCTTCCAACTGCCTGTCCCTCCTCTTCCTCCAGGACTACCTGGACGCCCTCACTGGCATCTGCTACAACGGCATTGAGGGCTTACTCTACCTCGGCCTCTTCTCCCTCCTGGCCACTCTGGCCTTCTCCACCATGACCTGTGTGGGGCCACAGGCCTGGAGGCACTTTACCACCAGGTGGGTGCCCAGGGATAGGTGGGCTCCTGTGGGAGCAGGCGGGGGCTCTGCTCTGGGGCTGATCAGACAGCTGAGAACCTGGGACAGACCTAGGCAGCAGGGGCCCCAGACATTCAGCCCCACCATGCTGCCTGCATTTCTGCAGAAACATCCTTGAGAGTCTAGACAGAACCACCCCAAAAGGAGGTTCCAGGGAGACCAGGGCAGGAGCAGGGCTGAAGATGGTGACAGTATCTTGCCACAACCTGGCA
The DNA here is from genome assembly GCA_032199065.1 of Smutsia gigantea. Taxonomy (NCBI): domain Eukaryota; kingdom Metazoa; phylum Chordata; class Mammalia; order Pholidota; family Manidae; genus Smutsia; species Smutsia gigantea. The sequence continues at coordinate 318,889 of JAVSCE010006922.1, read as the reverse complement.
CCCCTTTTTTATCCTCTCTTCCTCCACAGGACTTTGTGACCTGAGTTGTTGGGGAAAGCTTTTGGTGGCAGGAAGCATACCCCCAGAATGCCAGAAGGACAGATTGTAGCACTGTTATCAGGGCACCTACAGTCTCATTGAGGAGGTAGAGATGAGGTGGTATTTCAGCACCTTGAGGGTAGGTCAGACAAGAGGAAGCAGGATTGGGAGGGTCAGTGTGCACAGGGTCAGCGTGGAGGGCTTCCCGGAGGAGGTGGATGTGCAGTTGGGAATGGGTGAAGTGACCTGCATGAGGCAGGGCTGAGGACACGTTTTAGAGGAATCTCAAGGAGACATGTATGACAGAGAGAGTTCTGGGAGTAAAGATTTGGAAGCAGGCCAGGACTCCACTGCCTCGGAGCCTCCCTCACGCCTCACCACTGGCCATATCCTACGTGTCGTTCTAGGGACAGGGATTATGATGACATCGACGACGAGGACCCCTTCAACCCCCAGGCCCGGCGCATCGCTGCTCACAACCCGCCTCGGGGGCAGCTTCGCAGCTTCTGCAGCTACAGCAGTGGCCTGGGCAGCCAGAGCAGCCTGCAGCCCCCTGCCCAGACCATCTCCAATGCCCCCGTCTCTGAGTACATGTACGGCAGGCTTCCTGGGGCCTGGCTCCTACCTCCCCAGCTCCTGGCTGGGGCCGCGCCTCCTCTCCTAGCCCTCGGGGAGTGGGGTGTGCAGATAGCACGTGGGGTCCAGAAGCCAGGCGGGGAAGAAGGCATCAAAGGCAAGCCGTGTGCCCCCCACTGCAGCCACGGGCTGCCTGGCAGGACGGCCCCCAAGGGAGCATCCCGTCAGCCCTGTATGTCCAGATATGCCGAAGGGAGAACCCACTGTAGATGCCCAGCCTTTCACCACAAGCCAGAAGGGCAAGTCGCAGAGCCGAGAAGCTGCATTTCTCCAGGCCCCGCTGCCCCTGGCGCCCCCTCTGCTGCTTCTCCCCTGGGCCCCCCAGAGTGCTACCTCCGAATCTTCCTGCCCACACTCCACTCCATCTGTGGTCCATTTCCATTTGCCCACTCCCATATGGACACCCAGGGGACCCATCCACAGAAATCTGAGTGCATCCCCCTCACCCCACCAATGCCTTTACTTCCTGAGCTCTCCTCTTGGCCCTGCAGGAACCAAGCTGTGCTCTTCGGTGGGAACCCGCGCTATGAGAACGTGCCACTCATCGGAAGAGGCTCCCCTCCCCCCACGGTAACTGGGGTCCAGAGGCAAAGTCATGGCTATGGCCCTTGCTGGGGAAATCATTAAAGATAAGATCTCCTGCCAACCCAGTGAATTACCTCCACAAAGGTAGAAAAAATGAAACACTTTTCTTATTGAATAACCTTTAAACCATCCTGCCACACATATCGCAGGCAATTCACTGAAGCGATTGCAAAGACAGAAAGCTCATCCGCAGAGCCAGACAGATACACCCCGTGGTATGGCGGCCCTCAAGATATACGGTACCTGTCCTCAAGCGAGAGGACTCCACAGCACCATTTATCATTAGCCCCTCCTAAATCCACTGGGTAATTGGGGTGGCTATCAGTGTTTGCTAATTGCCCTGGAGATGGGGCAGTCTTCCTTGATGCTTACATTGCAAAAAGATGCTCCCAGACCCTTAAGAAAACGTTGCTGGATTGTAAAGCAAGAGCCTTATTTAGCCTTTAGAAAGGTTTACAGGCATACCTCGTTTTATTGTGCTTTGCAGATATTGTGTCTTTTGCAAATTGAAGGTTTGAGGCGACTGTGCGTTGAGTAAGTCTATCCACCACTTTTTCAACAGCTTTGCTGTCTTCACGTCTCTGTCACATTTTGGTAATTCTCACAGTATGTCAAACTGTTTCATTATTATTGTATTTGTTATGATGATCTGTGATCAGGGATTTTTTTTATGGAAGTACAGTTGACATACAATTTTTTTTTGTTTTTTTATTATGAAATGATTATCACAGTAAGTTTAGTTAACATCCTTCAACATACATAGTTACAAATTATTTTTTCTTGCGATGTGAACTTTTGAGGTTTTTTTCTCTTAACAACTTTTCAATACACAAGACATTATTGCTCACCATGCAACGAACAAGTTCCAATACAGTGAACAAGTTCTCACAAGGTAAACAATGCAAAGGCAGTCATATCAGAGAAACTAATTCAGTTACTATAATCAATCAAGTCAACTATGATTATTCATATGATTTTTATACTTAAATTATAAGTGAATCCCACATTTCCCCCTTTTTTGTTTTAATTGACGCAAATGCATATGCATATATTTGTGGAAGGTACCAGAATAATGATTAGCTGGGCTCGGCCTGTGACCTGGCTTGTCACAGGCAATGTCTCTCTCGTCTGGAGGGGTGAGGTTCTATGCGTCACCTCAGTTGGCCGACATACAATATTATGGAAGCTTCAGGTGTACACAGTAATTATTTGACCATTATATACATTACAAAATGCTCACCATGATAGGGGGCGTCGCCATCTGTCAGTATGGTCAGTGATCTTTGATGTTAGTATTGTCATTGTTTGGGGTATCATGAATTGCTCCCATATAAGACAGTTAACTTAATTGATAAATGTGTGTCCTGACTGCTCCATCAACTGGGTGTCCCCCCGTATCTCTCTCCTTCTCCCTCCTTCTCCCTATTCCCTGAGACACAATAATATTGAAGTTAGGCCAGTTAACAATGTTACAATGGCCTCTAAGTGTTCAAGTGAGAGGAAGAGCCACTCTCACTTTAAATCAAAAGCTAGAAGTGATTAAGCTTAGTGAGGAAGGCACGTTGAAAGCCGAGATAGACTGAAAGCTAGGCCTTGTGCCAAACAATTGTGAATGCAAAGGAATGGTTCTTGAAAGAAATGAAAAATGCTCCTCCAGTGAATATGTGAATGATGAGAAAAGGGAACAGCCTTATTGCTGAGATGGAAAAAGTTTTTGTGGTCTGGATAGAAGATCAAACCAGCCACAACATTCCCATAAGCCAAAGCCTAATCCAGAGCAAGACCTTAGCTCTCTTCAATGCTGGGAGGGCTGAGAGAGGTAAGTGAGCTGCAAAGAAAAGTCAGAAGCTAGCAGGGGTTGGTTCATGAAGTTTAAGGACAGAAGCCGTCTCCGTAACAGAAAAGTGCAGGTGAAGCAGCAGGCGCTGATGGAGAAGCTGCAGCAAGTTATCCGGAAGATCCAGCCGAGATAATTAACCATGGCGGGTACACGGACGGACAGATTTTCAGTGTAGACAAAACAGCCTTATACTGGAAGACGGTGTCATCTAGGACTTTCATAGCTAAAGAGGAGAAGTCAGCGCTGCTCCAGGCCTCAAAGGACAGGCTGACTCTCTTGTTGGGGCTAATGCAGACTTTAAATTGAAGCCAGGGCTCATTTACCATTCATTGCCCAGGGCCCTTTAAGAATTATGCTAAATCTACTCTGCCTGTGCTCTATGTATGGAACAACAAAGCCTGGGTGACAGCACATCTGTTTACAACATGGTTTACTGAATATTTTAAGCCCACTATTGAGACCTGTTCAGTAAAAAGATTATTTTCAAAATATGACTGCTCATTGACAATGCACCCGGTCACCCAAGAGTTCTGAGGGAGAGGGACTAGAAGATGTTGTCTTCATGCCTGCTAACATGACATCCATTCTGCCCAGGGATCGAGCAGTCATTTTGACTTATAAATCTTATTATTTAAGGAGTACATTCGGTAAGGCTGTAGCTGCCACAGTGATTCCACTGATGGATCTGGGCAGAGTAAATCAAAAACCAGGAAAGGATTCACCATTCTAGATGCATTAAAAACACTCGTGATTCATGAGGAAGGAGTCAAAATATCAACATCGACAGGAGTTTGGAAGAAGTTGATCCCAGCCCTCATGGATGACTTCAAGGGGTTCAAGACTTCAGTGGAGGAAGTCACTGCAGATGTGGTGGAAACAGCAAGAGAACTAGAACTCGAAGTGGAGCCTGAAGATGGGGCTGAATTGCTGCAACCTCATGGTAAAACTTGAATGGATGAGGAGTCGCTTCTTATGGATGAGCAAAGAAAGTGGTTTTTTGAGATGGAAGCTATTCCTGGTGACGATGCTGTAAAGATTGTTGAAATGACAACAAAGGATTTAGAATACTACATAACGCTGGTCGAGAAAGCAGTGGCAGGGGTTGAGAGGATGGACTCCAATTCTGAAAGAGGTTCTCCTATGGGTAAAATGCTAATGGCATCTCATGCTACAGAGAAATTGTTTGTGAAAGGAGGAGTCAATTGATGCAGCCAACTTCACTGTCTTATTCTAAGAAATTGCCCAGCCTTCAGTGACCACCATCCTGACCAGTCAGCAGCCATCAACATCGAGGCAAGAGGATTACGACAAAAGCATTAGGACTCTCTAAAAGCCCAGATAATGGTTAGCATTTTTTAGCAGTAAATTACTTTTAATTAAGGTATGAGCATTGTGCTTTTAGATATAATGCTATTGCACACATAGTAGACTATAGTACAATATAAACGTAACTTTTATATGCACTGGGAAACCAAAACCTCCATTTGACTCACTGTATGGTGATATTTGCTTTACTGCCATGGTCTGGAATGGAACCGCAATATCTCCGAGGTATGCCTTCATATACATCTCAAAAGGACAAAAATAATTTACAATTATAAGTTTCTAAAGGAAATGCTCTGGGAGGTAGGCTCTTTCCCTTTTTGCTCCAGGGAAATATTTCTTGTTCAATTTGTATTGACTCCCACACCCTGGGCTGGAGGGCAGGCTACAGTGATGGCCCATCCGGAAGGGTGAGTACCAGACACCCACGTCAACCCTGCTCAGCTCCTGACATCCCGAGTGTGTGCCCGAGTGGGGTCTGTGCCCCCCGCCTGCCCTCCCCCTCCAGAACCTAGATGCTGCATCAGGCAGGGCTCTCTTTCCAAGGAGGCAGTGAGGGTGCTGGGAATACTGGCCGAGACAGAGATGCTGCAAATAGACACAGTAGACTGTTGAAAGTCAAGGACACAGACTCCAGTGTGAAACATCTGGTTTCAAATCCCAGAGTATTGTTTATGAGCTCTGTGACCTCGGAGAAGCACTTTCCCTCTCTGTACCTCAGTTCTCCCATCTATAGAATGGGGGTGGCAATTGCACACGCCTTATAGGTGGTTCTGACCATTGGAGGGAATGGGCATTTTAAAAGCGTGTCCCTGTGGCACAGGAAGTGCTCTGAGGGTAAGCTGCTCTTCTAAAATTTTATCTTTAAACTTTTTTCTACCCCTTCCCTCTGTCAGTACACATGCTGCCTCCCACCCCACCTTGACCACAGAGGTGTGGCATTTATAAGAAAGGGTTGAGAGGGAGATGAAAACAAGATGAAAAGTCTGCAGCAGATGGACAGGCAGAAGAGTTCTTGAGCCGGTGTCTGTTGGGGAGGAAGCCCCTGCCTTCACATGACCGACGGGGTGGTTCACCTGCTCCAGCCAAGTAGTCTGGAAGGGGCCGTCCAGCTGGTGAATTAGAAGTGCTGGAGACCCAAGGCCAAAGGGCCGATGAAATAGGCCCGGGCCCTGATAATCAGGAGGTTCACACATGCTCACTGGCATCCAGCTTGGCCGCAAACATAGCAGGTACGGTGACAACCACATGCTGGTCTTGGAGAAAGACAGGACCCGGCACCCGGCTTCTGGAAGTGTATGATCTGCATGAGAAAGCAGCTTGTAGTAAGTGCCACACAGGACTTTGGGACCTGGAAGCAGGAACTTTTCCTGCTGCTCTATGGGGTCTGAGGAGGTCCTAGACAATATGTGGCATGCGAACCAGACCTGAGAGCAGGTCTCTCAACCAGGGGTGATTTTGCACTGCCCCCCCAGGGGACATTTGGCTGAGTCTGCAGGCAATTTTGATTGTCACCACTGAGGGTAGATGCGGCTGGCATCTAGTGAGTGGAGGCCAGGGACGCTGCTAAGCCTCCTACAGCACAGGACAGCCACCCAAAGGGTGATCCGGCCCCAAACGCCCATAGTGTCGTTGAGAAACCCTGCTCTGGCCTCCATCTTTCCCTACCATGATCTCACCTTGGCTTTGCCCAGAGCGCCTCACCTGCTGCCCTTTTACAAACAGCACTAGACCCGTGCCTCACTCTCACTTCCGGGGCTCCTCAGGAAAGGTGAGGGGCTGGCCAAAGCCTGCATTCAGAGGCAGCACCTTTTAAATCCCAACCAGGCTTCCTTCTCTAACCAGAAGCCTCCTGGGTTCCCTTTCTTCCCACCAGCTGCTATAGGCTCAAGAATACAGATTGCCTTTAATATTAGTGGGAGCAAAACATAATTGGGAAATCTATTGCCGTGAAAAAAAAGAATTACTCGATGCCCTGTGATGCCAAATACAAATTATTTTCAGATTATCTTCTGTTTTGAAAAATTCAGGCCCCTCTCCCTGCCATGAGCAGCATCGAAAACTGACCTTATTTGCAAGGCTTAAGGTCAGAGCACACCTGCCTCGCTAGAATTAAGACGTGCCCAGAACCTGTAATTGCTTTGCAGAGTTGGCTACCCTGCCCCACCAAGCTCTACCTGCCCCAGGGAAGACCCTCACCCCCTGCCGTGGGAGGGGCCTAGAGAGACCACTCTGCTGCTGAGGGTATGGGCCTCCACTCTAATAGCATTTGAGGCTGGAATCACATTTCCTGGTGGCTGCAGGGCTGGAAGCATGGCCAGCTGTGAAGCCCGCCCAAGCCACTCTGGTCTTCCCCACTCCCCACGACACCTGTGGTTTAAACTTGGTGCCTGGCTGCTGTAGCCGGCCCAGCTCTCAGTCTCTGAGAAGTTCCTGGCCCTGTGCTAGTGCAGTGTCTGGTTTAACTGGTGACATGGTGTGACCCCGCTCTGACTGTCCCCTCTTCTCTCTCCCACAGTACTCGCCCAGCATGAGGGCCACCTACCTGTCCGTGGCAGATGAGCACCTGAGGCACTATGGGAATGAGTTTCCAGCCTAACACACCTTCAGGGTTCCGGTCACCTCGATCTGTTTGGTTTTTAATTACTGCAAATACAAGCCCCGTTTCTTTAATAGAAACTGAAGGTCTCTGGAGACTGCGTGCCGGGCCGCGAGATTGGAAGGCAGAGGAGTGGCAGAGATTCAGGGAGAATCAGCCTGGGGTTGGTGCAGTTCCCAACCAAAGTCCCAGGCTGACAGCAGACCCATGACATGGGCCAGACTCTCGCTCTTCTGGCCTCCTCTCCACACCAGAAATGCCCCCCAGGTGGCTGGCCATTACTACACGGGAGCCTGATCTGCTCACCCCTACATCCCACCCTCGCCAGGTGGGAGGCGGCAGTGAGGAGGGCCCGGGTCAGGCGCCGCCATCCAGGTGTGTGTTCTCCAAGTTCCCATGGCCAGGACTGTGCCTCCTGTTAGCATGGCCAGAAGCCCAGTGACCAACCTCTCTCAGTCACTCCTCCCGTCTGCACAGATGGGCAGCATTTCCCTGCAGGCCAAGGTGGAAGGGCTGAGAGAAAGATGCTTTTAAGGGAAGTGATGTCACTGATCCCCAGATGGGCACAGAGGGAAGGTGGCAAAGACTCTGCAGTAGGTGGCCGGGGGCTGCAGAGCAGGGGAACCACAACCTCATGCCTTCCACGGTGGGCTCCCACGGTGAGACCCCATGGGAATGTGGTGACAGCCTGCCATGTCCTGCCTGTCTGCCACCCTCCATTGCCTCCCCTCCACTCCAGAATTGGTACTGTGAGTTTGTTCACCACAGATAGGGGCAGTCTCAGGTATTAGCAGACACTTTGAAAGCAACTTTAAACTCCTTTTTTCCCAATGTTTTAAATATTTTGATTATGCAAAGAATTGAAACTCCTAGAACATCCAGGTCTTACAATAGATTGGGGGCTTATCGCTCCCACCTGGGTTGCAAACCATTGCTTTAGCAAATTTTGCTAGCACCCAGCCAGTTCTTTAAGATCTATAGGGAGGGGGGATTTTTAAACAAAATAAAGATCAGTGAGATACCGTGTCTCAAGCTGCTCTTTAACGGGGATATGGGTTCATCCCACTCAGGGAGGGAGGCCCTTTTAGACAGGAAAGAACTAAGAAAACTGAGCCACGTGCCCTGGTCCAGGGACTGCCCGAGTCAACTGTCCCCTCCCTTTTGTCTTTAGGTAAGTTTGTTATAAAAAGTTTTAGCGAAGTGGGACAATTGTGTCTTGACCTGAAGTCAGGCCTCTTCCCCACCTCACCCCACCCTGTGCCCACCCACGATCCTAGGCCCCCAAGCTGTACCTGGCAGGTGAGAAAGAGTATTGACCAGCAGGAAATAATGACCTACCATCCTACCCACTGAGGGTCCAGGATGAGGGTATTTGGTGCTTCGAACCTCCTGCCAACTCAGAGTGTGCAATACCGATGCCCCCACAGCCTTGCACACCAAAGCCAGGGACGTGGGGTGATATGGCTTGGGACAAAGACTCCATTTCCGTTTTGCAAGCACCACCTTCTTGTCAAAACACTGACAGCAGAGTGGCCCCTAGCCAAGCCTCCAGGACAGAATGGGGCCCACTGGGCAGCCAGAGCTCTCACCTGCATTAACCTGTACATACCATGTACCGTAAAGACACCTATGTTCAAGCTGCATACAGAGAGGAACTCTGCAATGTCAAGGTGTTGCTTCTTAATGTGTCGTTGGTGACTAGAGAGTTGTTCTTAATGCATGTAAACTAAATTAGAATCCTTTGGGTGGTTCCTGAAGGAGCCAGGTGGACACACCTCTGTGCCCTTGCCTGGGGAGAAATAAACCACTTGTACTAAAACTTCTGCATTCAGTCTGTAACTTCCTCCACTGTGGTAATAGCTGAGGTACTGACCAGTCCCTTCCAGTGGGGTGAGGGCTTCAAAGCAGATGTCAATGCAAGTATTGAAATACGGGGCTATTGAATGTCATGGTTCCTCTAGCTACTCTTCAGGACCAAGGGCAGACCTTGTTTCTGCCCTAGTCCTTCTCCAAAGTTCCCCCAAACATCATTGCCCTTAATGTTACAAGTAATAAGTAGCATTTATTGAACACCTGCATGTACCAAGGACCACCCCAAGTGTTTACATTAATTGTTAATCAAACCTCACAACACAGGTCATTCTTTTTGCAGATAAGCCAGCAGAGGTGCAGCGGGGATAAGGACTCCGAGCGAGCATCTAACCCAGAACCCAAGCCAGGCCCCTCTGCAATGCTAGGGGCTGGGCCAGTGGTCACTCAGCAGGCCACCTCCCCAGCTTTGCAGTGAGTCCCAGCTGCACTTGCTTCCTAAACTCTGCACCTCCATGGGTGCCTCTCCCGGCAGGGGCTCCCAAGTCACACTCCATCCTTCATGCGTTCTTTGCAGTATCTCATCTGCTTGGGAACCACGGAGCCAGCTGGGATGGCTGGTAGGAAATACTCCAGCTGTCCGCCCATGGCCCTAAGCTACTGTTTACTCTTCTGTGCAGCAACTGTGCTCCCGGGATTGACAGCATTTCATGGAACTCCATGAAGGGAGCAGCATATGCATCCTTTGGGAGCACTTGAGACAAGATGCAGAGTACCCTGTGCAGCGCAACATGCCAGGCTGACTGTGCATCCCTCGGAGCTGAGCGTCAGAACCCAGGTGTCCCTGAAGTGGAAATATTCCCCCACTCCATCCTGCAGGATAGGCTCCTTTCTTGTCTCAGGAGACCAAGAGCCGAAGAGAAACTCTTTTCTATAACCACTTTTTTTAAGGTAACTGCAGCTCAATACCCAAAGGAGATTTTACTTTGGAAGCTTTCATTGTCTCAGATCTGCAGTGAGTCCTGAGCTGGGGCAGCCCCTGCAGAAGGGAGGGAGACGGCCACAGGGGAGGGCACAAGCTCAAGGGTGATTTGGATCACCATGTATCACCCCCTTTCCTATCTCAGCCTGTACCAATTTCTCACCCAAGGGGAAGGTGTGGGGTGGGTAGGTCCCCCAGCCAAGGATGCCACTCTTCCACCTGCCAGCTTGCTGGCTCTGCCTTACCATCCCCAAACACGTCTCCAGACCCAGGAACCTGCTCCCAGAGAGAAAGAGTAATGAACCCCATTAGGCCCCTCAGGAGGCAGATCCTTTGCCAGGAACAGGTATAAGTCTGAGTCGGTCATTCAGGGCCAATCCACCCATGTGGAGTGGCCCACAGAGTGGATAAAACCTTCTCCAAACCTGACTCATCTCCAGTTGTCCTAAGCCATACTCTCTTCTGTTCTTCCCTCCTCCAAAGCTTCCAGGTCTCACATGTCAAAGTAGGGGTGGGGGGGGCGGGTGGAGGGAATATTGCTGCCTCTTCTCTGGTAAATTGCTGATGTAACGACACTCAAGAGCCCTGGTGTGCTCATTGACAGATGTACCCAGGTCAGGATAATTTATTTTCCTTTCTTCCCTCTTACAATCACTTAACTAAAAATGCTCTGATTGCTTCACTGAGGCCAGCAAACCAGGCTGGGAGCCCAGCCTGACCTGCTGCCCTGTACAGACTCTGAATTACTCAATACAATATTTTGAATTTTATTAAAAATGTATAGGAATAGGTTTCCTCTTTTGTCACGTAAGTATCTACAAAACGTCTTTGATTTTACCTCTTAATCCACAGCCTAAAATATTTACTATCTTTTACAGTAGTTTACAGTTTGCTGGCCCCTGGCCTAGTACATCACCTTCTCTAAATCCTGGGACTACAGAAGTATCTAAGGCAACTGTGATCCTTGACTTCATAGAATTTACAAATAGACAAGGAAGGTTTCCTGGTTCACAGATGGCACCTTTCTCTGTGTTCCAGGGAGTCCTGTGAAGTCTCTTCTATAAGAACACTGATCCCATTCATGAGAGATCCACTTTTGTGACCTAATCACCTCTCAAAGGCCACCCCTCCAAATACCATAACATAGAGTTTCACTATGTGCATTTGGGGAAGACATAAACATTCCAGCCATATCAAAGGTATCTTTACAACTTTTCTGTAAATCTAAACTGACAATGAACAATCTGAAAAGGAAATTTAGAAGACAATTCTATTTATAAGAGTATGAAAAAAATACTTGGGAATTAACCAAGGAAATGAAAGACTCATACCATGAAAACCAAAAAACATTGCTGAAAGAAATTAAGACATAAATAAATGGAAAGACATCCCATGTTCATGGATTAGAAGACTTAATATTGTTAAGATGAAAATACTACCCAAAATGATCACCAGATTCAACACAATCCCTATTAAAATCCCAAGGACATTTTTTGCAAATAGAAAAAACCATCCTAAAATTGTAGATTCTCAAGGGACCCAAGTAGCCGAACAAATCTTGAAAAAGAAGAGCAAAGTTGCAGGACTCACATTCCTGATTTCAAAACTTAAAAGAAAGCTACAGTAATTAAAAGAGAATGATGCTGGTATAAAGTCAGACATATAGACCAATGGTATAAAACAGACCCAAAAATAAACCTTCACATAAAGGATCAAATGATTTTTGACAAGGGGGCCAAAGCCATTCAGTGGGGAAAGGACAGTCTTTTCATCAGATGGTGCAGGAAAAACTGGATATACACATGAGAAAAAATTAAGTTAGACCTTACCTAAGAGCATATACCAAAATTAACTCAAAATGGAACACCTCAGTGTAAGACCTAGAACTATAAAACTCTTAGAAGAAAACATAGGGTGATAGCTTTACAATGTTGGATTTGGCAATGACTTCTTAGACATGACCCCAAAGGCACAGACAATCAGAGAAAAAAATAGACAAACCGGATGCATGAAAATTTTTTAATTTTGTACATTATAAGATGCTATCAACTGAGTAAAAAAAAAACCACAAAGTGCGATAAAAGATTTGCAAATTGTATATCTGACAAGAGATTAATATCAGAAATATAGAGAACTCGACAAGAACAACAAAAAGAATTCAAAAAACAAAGGACTTGAATTGATATTTCTCCAGAGGAAATATACAAATGGCCAATAAGCATATGAAAATAAGCTCAACATCACTAATCACTGGCAAAATGCAAATCAAAATGACAAGATATCACCTCACATCCATTAGGATGGCTGCTATCAAAAAACCAGTGTTGGCCAGCATGTGGAGAAATCAGAATCCTTGTGCACTGTTTGTGGGAATGTGGAATGGTACAGCTACTGTGGAAAACAATACGGTAGTTCTTTAAAAACTTAAAAATTAATAAATTATATTGAATAAATAAAATTCCCATATGATCCGGTAATTCCACTTCCCCAACAGAGTTGAAAGCACAGTCTCAAGGTATCTGTACAGCCCACGTTCGTAGAAGCTTTACTCAGAATAGTAAGATGTGGAAACCACCCTCATGCCCATCAGTGCATGAATGGAAAAACCTAATGTGGTATATGTACAACGGAATGTCGTTCAGTCCTAACAAGGAAGAAGATTCTGACACATGCTACCACATGGGCGAACCTTGAAGATATTAAGCTAAGTGAAGTAAGTCAGTCGCGAAAAGACAAACACTGATTCCACTGATAGAAGGTACTTAGAGTTATCAAAACCACAGACACAGAAAGTAGGTCTGTGGTTGTGAGCAGCTGTGGCTGAGAGGTGGAAACAGGGCCTTATTGTTTAATGGGGACAGAGTTTCAGTTTGGCAAGAGGAAGAGAGCTCTGGAGACGGGTGGTGGTGGTAGCTGCACGAGAATATGCACATACTTACTACCACTGACCAGCACACCTGAAAATAGTTAAGGTGGTAAAACTTTGTGTTATAGATATTTTACCACAATTTTTAAAAATTGGAAAAGTAAAGGAGGGGTGGACAGCAGGGCACTGGATTACGGACTCGCCTGGGGAATGTCCAGGCCCAGAGGCTGTTCTCAGCAAAGAACTTCAGGTGCCAATTCTGCTGTGATTGGGCAGAGATCTGAGAGGCACCACATTTTTTTCAACTGGATCCTTATACATATTCCTAATTATATGCACTCATGCTGGCTTCCCAGGGTGGCTGACATGGGCCTGCCAAGGGGTGGTGACTGGCCAGTGAACAGAGCTGCCCAAGGCAGGTACAAGCATGCAGGCCTGAGTGAGCCTGTAATAAATCATTGCAATGATTTGAGAAAGGTGCCTGCAGTTTCCCTTTCAATGCTTCCCATTTATGCTTCTTTTCTACCCCTCCCCTCCCCTCCCGTCCCAGGGAATAATGTGTGTGCAGAGGGCCTCAGCTTCCCAGAGCTGGGGGTGGGTGGAGGAGGGTGTCTGACTGCATTCCCAACCCTCCAAGGCTCTCCATTGTGGAGCCCATCTGCTTCTTCCTTCTGAACACCATCGGGGTCGGATTCGCCTCTGGCTACGCAAAGCGGGTCCAGTGGGGCTCTCAGATGCTCCTACACCACCCGTGCTCAGCACCTACCCAAGGGAGTCCTTTGCTCAGCGGGTGGGAGGGGGAGCCGCAGGGGACTTGGTGGCAGCAGTCCTTAGGGGCTTGTTAGCATGGGTGGGCAAAGTGCTACCTTGCTGGGAATTTTGTTGCACCTGCACAGGTAAAAGTGGTTGGGTAGTGGTGGAGACACGTTTAGGGAACTTGGGCTCTGGAGCGGGCTGCTTGCTTTCTCCCTGTAATCTCCCATCTCCAAAAACCCACAGGAGGCCGCCAGGTGCCTTGGCCAGCCCCTCAGGACCCCCCAAACTGGTCCCAGCTGACCTTTGCAAATTTGTCTTTCATTCTTCCCTCCAGGGACTGTCAACACCAGCCACTACGATGTACCAACCCCAAAATACCCTTCTGACAACCACCCCGCCCTTGCTTATGTCATGCCCTCCCCTGAATCTGGAATGCTCTTCCCACTCCTTTCCCCATTTTTCAAGGTCCACTTCCAACCCCAAATCCCACTTTTTGGATCACACACCCCTTGTCTACACCAATCCAAATCTCTAGCAGTTGGCCTGATTCTCTGCGGCAGGAAGCACTGGCCTGTGTTTGGATGCAGACTCTGCCATCGGCATGTGCCTGGGCACTCGGCCGTGTCTTCTCAGTTGGCCCTCCCAATTACCCCAAGTACTGTCACTGTCCCCCCACTCTGCAGACAGGAAGGTTGAGTCTTAGAAAAACAAAGTAACTCACCCAAAGTTATGGGATAAGTAAATGGGCCAGCCAGCAGTCAAACTAAAGTCTTCCAGCCCCCAATCCCCTTTAGCTTACATTATCCCATTTCATTGCCTTAGCCCCTGGAGAAATTTCATTTTATTCGTTCATTCACATGAATCCATGTTTACAAAGTGCCAATCGCAGAACTAAACCCTTAGCTAGGTGGAAGCACCTAGCCAGCCCCTACTTGCCAGGAGTTTCCATGCTGGTGCAGACATACTTAAGGTTATTATACAACGTGCAGGGGACAAAGCAACAGAGGTGAGGCTGGGTGTTATAATTCCCCTTTAGTGGACAAGGAAAGTGAAGGAAGGCGTTAAACGACCTGCCAGACCACAAGCAAATAAACAGCGGAATGGGCATCACTAACCAGGGCCAGGACCTCGGAGGCACTGACTGCCATGCGCACTCTCAGGATCTTGCCCAGGGCATATCTGTAGTCGTGGATAAGCGCCTTGGCAAAAATCTACAAACGTTCACTGCAACAGCTGTTTGACTCGCGCTTCCTACGCGACAGGACGGGAGGTCACGTGCTCCGCGCCGCCAGACGACGCGGGCCGGGCCAGGGTTGCTAGGCAGCAGGTTAACTGCGCGCCTCGGAGCCGTTGGAGAAGCCCTGAAGCCAGCACCGAGGCTCCGGCCCTTCCCCAGCGGCCGGGCGAAAGGAGGGACGGACCGAAGGTAAGGCGGGTGCGGGAAGGACGTCCGAGGCTGAAGAGAATGGAGAGAGAAGGGGAGAGCGCGTGAGGGTAACGGCCACCGAGAGTGCGAAACCTCCTCGCGGGGCGTCCTCTGGGGTCGCGCTGCCGGAGGGCGGAGGGCGGATGCGGGGACCAGCGCTCTGAGGGTCCGCAGCCCCGTTAGCCCGCCCTGCCCTCAGTACTCCCCGAGTCACAGGGCCCTGCAAGTTCCGCACGCCTCGCCTCCTGCGCTGCCTCCTCCCGGTCAGTGGGGTACTGATACCATCCTCCCCTGGCGGCGGCGGGAGACCCAAAGGAATCGCCCCTGAATGGATGGGAAGTACAGCCTGGCTGCGGTGGCCTGAGGTTGGGCCTCTGAAGAGGAGAGCTTTCTGATAAGAATGGAGGGATGGAAGTTCATAGTTACTGATCTCCTGCTAGGCGGCAGGTCCTCTGCAGGCATCATTTGGTGCATTCCTCAACCCATGCAGTATCAAGGCTGAAGGTCACCGGGTTGGCTTGTCCTTCCCACAAGCTCAAAGTTTATCAGCTTCTCTTGAACCGCAAAATTGCCTTCTCCCAGTTTTCAGACTCTTGTGTTTTGCCCTCTCAGAGATCATTACCTGGCTGGGCTGTTTTTCAAGCCAGAAGAGGAGGAGGAGCAGGTGCTCTAGGCGCAGGGCCCTGGGGGAGGGTCACAAGTCACGGACCCGGCACGTGTCAAAGGGAGACTTGGGCTCCTCCTCTGCGCCAGGCACTGGGATGTCGCTGAGTAAAAAGACCACAGCCTTTTCTCAAAGAGACAGCTTTGTATTGGGGAGAGCAGGTGAACACTGAGCAGAGTGACCCTTCCAGTTCTGGGTGATGCAGGGGTTCTTGTTCACGAAGCCGAAGAATGAGCTTCACAAACACTCAAGGTAGGAGAGCAAGGAACAGGCTTTTATTTAGAGATAAAGTGAAAGGACAGAGCTCCCAGCTCACGCCAGGAGGGGACAAGAGAGTCCGGGGTGGTGCGTTGTCTAGGGGGTTTTATAGGCAGATGAGGATTTTTTGAGAACATGAAAAAAAAGGCTTAGGGGTGTGGACCTGCTAAGTGGTGTCTGAACACCCAGAATTAACCTAACCCAAAGAATTTCCCGCCCCCATCTCTCTCAGGGATTCTGGCGTCTTGGTCTAGGAGCATATCAAAAGGTGGCCTGCCCAGCCCCCAAGGTGGGCTGAAGCATTGTTTGCTAAAGAGTAAGTTAAGTGTAATCTTATCTTTAAGGTGGAATCCTTCTTGCCTTTTACTGTGTTGTGGCTGGGTCTGCATGCTAAATTAGTTTGCCTAGTTTGCAAAACCACTCCATCAGATCTGAAAGAGGAATGACAGCACATAGGCCTGGGCCTTTTAGCATGCTAAAGCCAATCTTACACATTATTACAAATTAGCATAATAAAAACATGTACTACCAATGGACACTGACTGTATTGGGGTTGGTGGGGGGGACCTGATGGAGGGGGTAGTTTAATCACCATAATATTGCACATGTAATTGTAGATTAATGATACCAAAATAAACTATTAAAAAAAGTAATAAAATAAAATAATAAATTCCCTACAAAATAAAAAAAAAAACGTGCTACCCTTCTTTATCTGGCGAACACCAATTGATCTCACTGAAGAATGACCCTAGAGCTTAATGTTTAACACAGAGTTTTGGTACGGGGTTTCCTTGCATGTAGTTACATTGCTCCAACTGTAAATATCCTGCCTTGCTTTTTCTGGAGGCCCTCCCTCTACTCTGACTACACCCACAGTCCCTGTCTCATGGGGACCTCCTCCCACCTCTCCCTGTCCTCATCCTCTGCCTGCCTGGAGCTCACCCAGGTTGACCTCAGAGTGTGTAGCATTGTCTCCAGGGGAAGGCTGGTGGGGGGAGATCGCAGGGAAATATGCCTCTTTAGTAGGCAAGTGAATCCCTTAGTGTTAGCAGTTGAGCTAGTTCTCCTCAGTGCCTGTCCCCACCGCAACAAAGAGTTGAAGGGCAGAGACACAGTAGTGAAACAGAGCAAAAGTTTTATTTTAATACACTCTAAGGGAGGAACAGGGCCAGAGTCAAGGTACCCAAAGGCAGGTTTACTTGAATAAAGCAGAGAAGAAGGGGAAGCTCATTGACAGGAACTTGGAAGCTCAAATCAGAGCTCTCAGTGGCCTTTCCTTACTTATCTGAAATAGAACAGAGTGAAAACTTGTGCTTAAAGTCTGGAAAATAGAATGTAATAGCAAAGTGACAAAGACACCACTGAAAGAGCAGAAACAATATGTAATAAGCTGAGCAATAAGAAATCTCTTAAAAATACGCACTCTAAGAAAGGGGAGTGCAGGCAACCTCAGAAGGCACACCTACAGGATTAGGATTTTGTCTTTTAAGGCTTTCAAGAATGGGATAAAGGGCTGTGGGGGGCACGGGCTTGTCATGTGGTCTTATGATGTCTATCTCCAGTGAAAGACTATATGTCATTATCTATAGTCCTCTAGATAATTCTGTAGGATAGACTTCCTGTTCTCCAAGATAGTGGCTACCCCCAAGCACTGGGAACATATCAGTTGACTGCTTGCCCTGCCTTAAGATAGGTTTTTGGCAGATTACCAAAGAATAGTCCAGGAATCTAACTTCCCAAATCCCTTTTAAAATGGAATCTTAGCCTTAAGATAAGTATTTCTTGTTCTTATTATGCTATTCATATTTCGGCATTTTTTTAGGAAAATTAATCATGATGGTTGTCCCACGTCTCTGCCCTATCTCACTTGCATTAGCTAAAGCAAGTCTCAAGGTCAGCCCAGATTCAGAGAATGTGGCATCAACTCACATTGCACATGTCATTAACTCTGTGAGCCCTTTCTGGCTCTCTGGCTTTATCTGATTGACTCCCTGAGTTCTTGGTGGGCCCCGCCCTCTTTTCATCCCACTCATATCTTTCTGTGTAACATTAGGACCCCAAAGTTTACAAGGTGCACCCAGACATAAGGAGTAAGGAAGGTCTCCTTGCATGTCTCTGCCCTGCCAGGTGTCCCACAGAGGCCATCAAACCCTGGCACAGAGATTAGGGGCCGCCCCAGGGACCACAGGAGGAGGAAAATGTTCTTGTCTTTCTACTGCCGTGGGGTCTGGTACCACCTTCCACTTGCCTCCCTACTAAGCTTGTACATTGAACTCATTCCCAGAGCTCCCTCAGCCTCACCCCTGGCTTGGAAAACAAACCTGCTCTTAAGCTGGGAGGTTCTTTCCAGGAATCACTTCGCTCATTAGCATTGCACAAGAGTAGTTCTGTTTTTGTAATTGGTGAAGGTTCCGATCTGACTGCCCTGGGCTTCAGGAGACGGTTGCATTTTTGATGTTCTGACTGGCCGTCTCCAGTACTATTGTGTTTGAGACTCACAGCAGAATGCTGACTGCCTCTGGGTCTCTAGGTTCCCACAGACAGGTGATCTCCTCCCCAAAACTCCCAGAGGGCAGTGACACTGCCCCTGCCTCCCTCTGAAGCCCCCTTTGCAGACAGCACTGCTGGGGAAGCCCCCCCCCCGCCCCCACCCATGGCACTTGTGTCACCAAGGCAGGAGGACCTCCTGAGACGCCCTATTCTGACCTTGCTGTTCGTCTTCATGCCCTGCCAGCTTGTGAGAAAGAGCCTGCTCTGGGTCCTTGAATGAGCTGTCTTCCCGTCACCAAATGTCCCCTCTGTCTGCCTGCAGACAGAAAACAATGCCTCTGTTCTCACTGCTGGCGTGGCCTTGGGACGCACCAAGGCGGAAAGCAAAGTCGTTATAAATATGATCTGCGCTAATGAGGCTATTTCTGTCTTCCTGGAGTTCTCTCATGCTCTTAAGCCTCCTGGTGTCCCCTACGAGCAGGCTGTCTCAGAGCGATTGTCTTTTCATGAGGGAGGGACAGGCACCCAGGTGCAGCCCCCATTGTACTTCCACCATGTGCTGGCAGAGGCAGGAATTTAATTAAATGTGATTCTTTTCCACAAGGCCTTGACCTTGTCCATATAGAATAAACACATTAGAGCAACCTGCTGCAATTTGGGCTCATGTCCCCACCCTCTGCCCCACCAAGCCATTGCTTCTACCCTTCCTGGGTAGAAGAGAGTTTCTAAACTACAAGAAAGCAGAAAAAAACTTCTCTTTTCAGAATATACTGCTTTCTACCAGTCTGATTCAGGTCAAGTTGCTCTGGGGCTGGGAGTGGGATGGGGTGGTGCTCTCTTCAGGGAACCCTGTTTGTGGTGCAAACCCCCCCACCCCCATCCTGCCCCAGCTGCTCCAGGGCCCAAAGCCACCCCGGACACATGCTTCCAGGCTGTCTCACAGCCCTTGGCCCTGCATCTCAGTGGTCAGTAGACAGGACCTATGGGTCTGGTTCCTGCAGCCCTGGAGGTGAGGGGCAGATATATTAGACACATGCCTGGTCATAATATTCATCTGGGGTGATTGTGGAAAGCACAAATTGCTAGGCCCCCTCTAGGATATGCAGACCAGCATTTGCAGGAGGGGCCTGGTATCTCTGTATTTTGAACGAATATGCCCAGGTTTGAAAATTTCTGGCTGAGTGGTTAAGAACTGTCACTTTAAATTGGTGATTCTCAACCTTGGCTGCATGCTGGAATTATCTGGGGAATTTAAAAAATTACTACTGAGAGATTATAACTTAGTGAGTCTGCAGTTCAACATGAGCATTGTGACTTTATAAAGCCCCCCCGACTGCTTCTAAATGAGTCGCCAAGGTTAAGACTCACCATTTAGAGCCAGTCGTGCCAGGTCCTGGCCCTGCTGTGGACTTTTCACGAGGTATCTAATCTCTCTGGGCTTCAATTTCTTCATATGTAGGATGAGAATTGTGCTTTTGGGGGGTTGTGGTGGGCAGGCAGTATAAGTTTCTGTAACTGCTGTTCCCAGCGCCCAGAACCCCAGGACCCAGTAGGTCTTCTAATATTCTGGATGCAAGTCCTTTATCAGACACAGGATTTGTAAATATTTTCTCCAAGTCTGCGGCTTGTCTTTTCATTTTCTTAACATTGTCTTTTGAAGTGTAAAGTTTTTAATTCTTATGAAGTCCAATTTGTCATTGTTTTTTCTTTTATGGACCATGCTTTTGATGCCGTATCTAAGAAATCTTTGCTTAATCAGGGTCATGAAGATTCCTTTTCTATGTCCTTGCCCCTAAGTTTTGTAGTTTTAGCTCTTTCATTTGTACCTACAATCCATTTTGAGAGAATTTCTATGTGTGGTGTGAGGGAGGGGTCTGCAGTCATTCTTTTGCATGTGAATGTCCAGTTTCCCAGCACCATTTGTTGGAAAGAACATCTTGCTCCAGTGTGCTACCTTAGTGCCGCTATCAAAAATCAGCTGACCATAAATAGAAAGGTTTATTTCTGAACTCTCAGTTCTGTTCCACTGATATCTATCTTTATGCCAGTATCTTGATTATTCATAGTTTTAATATTTGCTGAATAAGCAAGTGAAATAATGGAAACCATAATCTGAACAAATGTAAAGCATGCAGTTTGGCATTCATAAAATCCATTAATTCCTAGAAAAGTCCTTGTAATTAGATTTAAAAAAAATAGAATCATTTGGAGTGCCTCAGAGGGCATTTTTGGGCAAAAACTCCAATACAAAGTTGCTTGGTAAAGTGAATTACTCCTCTAGCATTCCTGTTGCATTTTTTTCATCTATTTCTAAGTTTTGATATCTGCCTATGGGTTTGACCTAAAACAGGGGACACATCATCCAAGCATTTTCCCTTTTCATTCAAAAATAGCAACACCTGTTCACAGGCAAGAACCTAAACTCTTGGGTGTGGAAAGACCTTCAGGTAGATCCTCCCACGGCAAGGTTCTTGCCCAGTTATCTTCTCCAGCCCCCTCTCCCCAGCCACTCATCCTACAGCCTTTTCCCCAGGGCTCTGGGCAGCCCCCGGAGCCCCACAGACCCAGTCTGAGCCTTGGGAACTTGCCATCAAAGGCATACTTTCGGAGGGTTAGGAGTGGCCAGCGAATGGATGGCTCTGCTAAACTCCATAGTATAATATTAAACTCCATCAGATGGCCAGCCGTTTAAGTTACCGAGGAGCACCCCATAGAGTCTGTTGATGTGACAAGGGTCAAAGTGGTCAGGGTCTCTTTGGGGTGAGTTGAACAGCAATTTTGGGGAGCTGACCGCTGCACTTCTTAGACCCTCAGTTAACATCAGCGAGAAAACACTTCCTGGCTTTGCATTTGAACACTGGAGTGCTTGCATTTCACCTTCTCAGCATCCTAGCTGAGAAGTCAGGTGTCGGAATGACTGAGTGGTCCTGTCAAGGTCAAGCAGCTGGCTGGTGGCAGCGCCAGAACTTGAGGTCAGCACCCAGCCCAGCCTGCTTTCCAGTCCCCCACTTTCATGACCAGGAACACAGGCAGAGGTTTCCCAAAGGCCTTACTATTCTGTCTATGGAGGACGTGGTGTGGCTTTCTCCCTTCTCAGGTGGGCTCCCAGCCCCATCCTGGGGTGATGTGGAGGCACGAGGTTCCAGAGGGTGAGGGAGGGTAGATTCTAGTAAGCGAGAGCTCTGGGAGTAGATAAGCCTTTTGGACAGTCAGGTGGTCGGGTGGGAGATTTTCTGAAGAGGCCTGGGCCTCTCAAATCCGTGTCCTCTGTGATCAGGGCCAGTGTGAGGCAGGGAATTTAGTCCAACACAAGACCCACCAGTATTTCCTCCTGCCTCCCAATAAACACATTAGCTCAGTAAAAACTGTATCATTTGGTGAAGAAGAGCCCTGGAGTCCAGCAGAGCAGCTGTACCACTCTGGCCCTGCGACCCTGGGCAAGGCATTCAGGGTTTCTCTTGAGTATTGGATTCCTGCAAAGTAAAATGGCCATTTTACCATCCACCTCAGAGGGCAATTCCAAGAACTGAACAAGGTAGCGCTTAGCACGTAGTCATTCCTCAATAAATGTCTTTTTAAAATACAGATGCAGCTTCTGGTCAGATCCCCTAGGGCCCCTCTCTCCAGACTGGGACCCTGGAGCCCTGGTAAGGCCCGTGGGGACCCTCACTGCATACCCTCCCTGTGTCCCCACAGCGGCTGGTACCATGGAGATTGTGTACGTGTATGTCAAGAAGCGAAGCGAGTTTGGGAAGCAATGCAACTTCTCAGACCGCCAGGCAGAGCTGAACATTGACATCCCACCCAACCCCGAGCTGGCCGAGCAGTTTGTGGAGAGGAACCCCGTGGACATAGGCATCCAGTGCTCCACCAGCATGTCGGAACATGAGGTGGGTCCCTGCCCCAGGGCCTGGGCCAGTGTGATGTGGTCTGGGAGGGTGGCCAAGCAGGGCAGATAGGTGGGACTGGATGACTCCCTCCACCTGGAAGCTGGTTAGAATGAGCCAATGCAGAAGCCCGAAGTGGGAGGCAGACCTGCCCCAGCACCACCCACAGACCCAAGGTCAGGAAAAGACGCAGCACCAGCCATTCCCTGGGCCAGGTGGATTTAAATCAAGATGCTCTCTCCCACGGGCTCTGGTCTTACCTCTGAGGCTCTTACTACAGTCTCTTAAGGCATTTATTCTGAGGGAGCAGACATTCGTATCTACAGGCCCCTGCCCAGCTTGTGGGAAGGAAAGGGTGCCATAGAAAGTTCTGTGAGAGGGCCCTCTAGGGGGCGCTGAGGAGCCTGCTGTTGTTTAGACTCCCAGAGAGCTCCCTGTCTCCCTGAGCCCGGTGAGCAGCTCCGGACTATGTCAGGCCCAGCTGAGAGAAAGTAAGATCCAAGGAGATACTAATTACATCATGTCCCAAATCAACTGAGTGAGAATCACACTTGATTTGACCCAGATCCCTTGTGGCTGGTTCCAATAACTCACAGTTCAAACAGAGTTTCTTGTGTTCCCAGAGCTAATTGCCACTGGCATCAGGTGCAAAGCGGCTAGCTCCACAGTGGACACTTTCATGGCTACCCGTGACCACCTGAGGACCAGAAAGCTCAATGGAGTACCTGGAAATATTGTGGCTGTGGCCAAGGGCACCTCACTGGTTCATCACTGAGTGCTAAGAGCCCAGGGGCCGGAAGACCGGAGACCCTGGTTTGCAGAAGCAGCCAAATGTTTATGTGAGGGGCAGGCATGTTCTCACCGTGGCTCTCTGTATAGGTCAACACAGAGCGGTCTGAGATGGAGACCCGGGGGATTAACCACATCGAGGGGGGCTGGCCCAAGGATGTGAACCCCCTGGAGCTGGAGCAGACCATCCGCTTCCGGAAGAAGGTGGAGAAGGATGAGAACTACATCAACGCCATCATGCAGCTAGGCTCAGTAAGGCACCCTTCCGCTCCAGCTGTTCCATTCTCAGCTCCAGTGCCCCAACTGCATATCAGGCCCTGCATGTGCCTGGCCCTGTGCTTACCTCCTGCGGCTACTCGGGGGAAGAGCCCTGGATTCCTGAAGGACCCTTCTGTCTGGGATCAGGCAGACAGGTCCACCACAGCAGCCCAAAGGGGAAGGCGGGGAAGTACAAGAGCTGAACAGGCTTTAGGAGGAGTTGGGAAAGTGCTCCCCTGGGGCAAAGAGAACCTCAAAGAACCCCACCTAGCAGTTACCTGTCAATAGGGATCATTCATTCATTCAGCACATTTAGATCAAGCTTCTAGTCTCTGCCAGGCACAACAGAGATTGCAAAAATGAAATTCACATACGTCCTACCCCAAAGAGTTTATAACCCACCAGAGGTCAAGGACAAATACACAGATACCACCATATAATGTAGAAAGAAATGCTGTAAGTTCTCCCCATAGAGAGGGAGAGTTGATTTCCTGCTGAGGGCATCATAGAAGGCTTCCTAGGAAAGGTGGTGCTTGAGCTCGGGGTTTTCCTTGCTGGACATTTGGAGTCCTGCGGAGGCCCTTCTGGGTGGAGGATCCAAGAGGTGGGTGCTGTATGTGGAATGACTACTAATTCTGTTCAGCTATTTCTTCACCTTTTTAAAATTCTTGTCCCCCCAATGAGCCTTTCTAGACATTGTTTCCCTAATTGCCTCTTCCCATGAAATTTTAGTATCATGTACACTGTATTGATGTACTGTGTGTATTTCTATGCTTTCTACATAAAAAGTAATATTATTTTACCTCCAAGAACCAAATTTCACCCCCTTGCGGGCAATGTTCCCCCACTGAAAATGTATGGGCTGGAAGGATGGGGGAAAAAACACTAAATGTTTCCTTTTTTTTAATTTAAAATACGGTAAATATGGTTGATGTACAATATTATATTGGTTTCAGGTGTACAGCATAGTAAATTGACAACTGTGTGCGTTATAAGATGTTCACCACAATAAATGTAGTTACCATCTGTCAACATACAGAGATGCTTCAGTATCATTGACTGTATTCCCTATGCTATACTTTTATCCCTGTAACTAATTCACTTTATAACTGGGATCTTGTAGCCTTATCCCCTTCACCTGTTCCCCCACTGTAGACACTTTCCGTCCCTCCCAGACACCATCTCAGCCCTGGTCAGGCTGAAGGACCTCCCTTTACTGCTAAGAGGCCCTGATGTGTCCTCCTCAGGCCATGGAGCACTGCATCAAGCAGAATGATGCCATTGACCTCTACCAGAAGTATTTTGATGATGAAGACGCGGTGGAAGTGATGGAAGAGGCCCCTTCAGCTAAAACCATCAATGTTTTCAGGTACCTCTATAGCTAGGCAGGTGTCTGGCCATTCCCTGTCACCCCTGTGGGGGGATGCTTTCAAAGGTGACTCCTAGCCAGTTTACTCTATGCCAGAGGTACAATGCCCTCTGTGCTCTGAGCTTGATAAGAGGCAGAGCAACAAAATGGTTGCTACCTTGGGAGTGGATCTGGCTGATGGAAAGGGAGGACTGACTCCAGGAAAAGACTAAGTGAATTTGCAAAGCTGTGCACAAGGCGGTTGATTCGTGCAGTATAAAATAAGTACAAAGAACCAGACATCAGTGATCCAGGAGCACGGTGGGCAACCAGGGCCCTCGACCCCCACTCAGAGCAGTATACCTTGTAACAATGTCCAAGGACAGCATTTGACAATGGAAATTTACCCCACAGAGACAGATGTGTGAAATCACTGTCTGGTGGGGTAGTCGTGCAGCAGGGTGTGTGCTAGCCAGAGACTGGAAGCAAGCTAAATCCATCTGTGGAGGACGGTTCTAGCAGCTCTGCTGTGCTCACACAGTGGCACACACAAGCTGTCAAAATGAAGGAGGTAAATCCCTGTGTGCTGGATAGGGAGTGTTTCCAAGGTTTACTGTGTGAAACCAAAACGAAACAGACAAGGTGCAGAACAGTGCATCAAGAGCACTACTTTTTTAAGATACACCTGTGCATATATGTGTATATGCATATATGCATGTGGATACATATATGTGCGTATGTATGTATATTTGGGCATCTAAGTGTATGTGCTTATGTATGCAAAGAATGCCTGTGATTTCAAAAGTAAATAGCTGAAATGCCAACTTTGGGAGACTCATTTTGCTACCATGACCCCCTGAGGGTCCTGAGAAGTGTTTGGTCCAGTTCCAGCATGACCAGGAAGGACCCTTTTCCAATCCAGGGCTGAGTGGTGGAGTGCAATGGATTCCAGCAGAAAGCATGCAGGCGAGGGGCCAGGATGGGATAGGGGCTGCCTTCCCTGCTGCAGCCCTGGGGTCTGACCTTACATATGAATATCCAAGCACAATAACCTATTCAAACTCCACATTTGACAGATGAAGAAAATGAATCCAGGGAGGGGACAGCTCAGGGCACACAGCGTGGGCGACCCAACCAAGGATGGGACTCTGGTCTTCTGGGTCCTGGCTGGCACTCTTTCCACTGTAATATTCTCCAGGGAGGAGTGAAGCAGTGGTGAGACAGTGTGGTGGTGAGAAAGTCATTTCATTTCCCTCTTTCATTCATTCTGATTACTTCAAGGAGAGTCTCAATTTGGGCCATTAAATCTTTAATACTTTTCTAACTTGTGCTCATTCTCCCTCCTCCCTTTTTTAAATCAAGAGTTTATTTTTTAGAGCAGTTTTAAGTCCACAGAAAAACTGACCAGAAAGTACAGTTCCTACATGCTCCCTCCTCCCCCAACCACACAGCCTCCCCAACTATCGACATCCCACTCCAGAGGTACACTCATTGTAATCAGTGAACCATCACTGACACGTCACTGTCCCCCTGCCTTTCAGCTGGGTGGCTTATAAACAACCAGAACTTATTTCTCCCAGTTCTGGGGGCTGGACGTCCCAGAGCAAGGTGCCAGCATGATCAGGTTCTGTGTCTGATGAAGGACCCACATCTTGGCTCATAGATGGCCATATTTTCTCTGTGAACGCACATGGTGGAAGGGGTGAGGGATCCCTGGAGCCCCATTGGTAAGGGCACTGATCCTATTTATGAAGTCCCCACCCTCACGATCTAACCATGTCCCCAAAGCCCCATCTCCTAATACCATCACAGCACAGATCAGGTTGCGTGCAACACAGGAATTTCAGCCACTAGCACACCCAGAGTCCATGGTCTACGTTACACACAGTTCAGCCTTTGTGTTGTGCATTCCATGGGTTTTGACAAATGTATCGTACAGAATTGTTTCACTGCCTAAAAATCCCATGTTCCACCTATTTATCCCTCTCTCCCCCCAGACCCTTGGCAACAACTGATCTTTTTACTGTCTCCATGGTTTTGCCATTCCCAGAATGTCATATAATTGGAACCATAGAGAATGCAACCTTTTCAGATTGGCTTCTTTCACTTAGAAATATTCACTTGTGTTTCCTCTATGCCTTTTCATGGCTTGATAACTCATTTCTTTTTAATGCTGAACAATATTCCTTGTCTGGATGAACCACAGTTTACTTATTCATTCACCTACTGAATGATCTCTTAGTCGGTTCCAAGTTTTGGCAATTATGACTGAGGCAGCTATAAACATTCATGTGCAGTGTTTTGTGTAGACAGAAATTTTCAACTCATTTGGGTAAATACCAAGGGGTATGATTGCTGGATTCCCCGCCCTCCCTTTTATCTTAATGTTAATGGGAAATCAAACATCAATTTCAAAACTTCCAGCAAGTGAAAATAGCTGACTGGAATTTAATGTTTTGTTTCTTATTTTAATTTTTATTATTACCTTGTACTTATGGCTGGCTGGTGAGATCAGTTTTCCAATTAAGGGAGTCCTGTAAACTTTGTCTTTAAAACAAATTTCTCTGAGTAAATGCAATTGCTTAAATATGTTTGGATTTTATAAAGCAGTAAGTTAGTTAATAAGAAATCTGGGGAGCCTTGCCCTCCAGACTTTTGCCCTCCTGCTCTTCTGTAAAGGGATCCCCAGGAAATCAAGCGGCCAGCCACACACCTCTCCTGGCACCCCGATGGCAACAGAAAGTTGGCAGTGGCATATTCTTGCTTGAATTTTCAACGGGCGCCTGCGGGCATGAGCCATGAATCATACATCTGGGACCTGGGTGAGAAGCAGAGGGGTCCCGGAGGCCAGGAAAGGCTGAGGGAGCTGGGCAGGTAGGGAACTTCCACAGGGAGGGACAAGGGATTCAAAGGAAGACACTCACCCTTTCCTTGTCTGGGTTCAGATAAAGCCAAGCAGAGCCAGATCAGAAGCAGGAAACTCCCTTTACTTCCAGATCCTTCATCGATTCACTCAAGACCAGACCCCATGGAATCCTAATTCAGATAGAGTCCTGAGCAGACTGTGCAGGGGCCCAGCAGGGAGGTGAAAGGGATTCACCTTTGCCCCACCTTTCCTGGAATTTGTCCTTAATTCTGGGTCAGTAGGGGCAGTATTTCCACTGGGGAGCACAGGCCGTTGTTAACAGAAGTGCCCACACTAAAGGCAAGAGCCTAGCAGGTAGCGGGCAATGGTGGGCTACATGCCCTCAGACATCCCTTTGCTGTTGCAATGTGAAAATAACTGTTAGCTGCTATTAGCAGGTATAGGTGCTTATTAATAGCCATTATTAGCTCAGAACTAAGCACATTACACTCTTGAACAGCTCAAAGAGTTTCTTATGGCATCCTCGAGGGATGGACGCCATCATATCCCCAGGATACAGGCAAGGAAACTGGTTCGGGGAAGTCAGGGGAGAGCTGGCTTTATGTAAAAAACTTAGGATCAAAACCTTGTTTCATATGGAATCTGGAAGTGGACTAGAAATACACACACACACACACACACACACACACACACGAACTAGAAATACACACACACACACACACACACACACACGAACCTGATCACCAAAAAATAAAACCATTAGAGGAGCTCCTAAGGGCCAACAGTGCTAGATTCTGGCCACCAGGGACCAGAGGTTGCAGACTAGAGAAAGACAGGAGGGGCTTCCGGGATCCCACTGCCGTGCCCCACCTGTAGAAGGGGCTAAACTGTTTGACTCTGTCCTTTTCTCTCCAGGCCTGATGGGATCATTTTGTTTTTCCTGCTTTATAGAAAATCCCAACAAGCCTGAAATTGTCCTGAAGCCATCTTCTCCTCTTGTGACCTTGGAGTACAACCCCAAAGATTCCCATGTGCTCTTGGGAGGCTGCTACAATGGGCAGATCGGTAAGGAGAGACCCCAGGCACTTAACCAGGAGCCAACCCGAGTCACCCCAGCTCTGAGGAAGCCCAGCCCCTACTGCTGTCCAGCCAGGGCCCACATGCCCGCCCAGGCTTGCTGTGGGGGATGAAGCGGGGTGGGGACTTTCTACAGCTGACCAGCTCTAGACATCCAGATGAGTCATGTTTTGCTGGTACCTCGGCAGTGTCTCCAGTTGTGATGGTTCAAGGCTAAAATTAAGAAAATTATAGTCAAGGGAAATCAATGAACATTTACTGAGTACCTACCCTGAGGTGGGCTAGGGCAGCTAGAGGCAATGGGATAGTAAGACCACCAAGAACCTCCATCCTGGGAGAGGCAGTCAGGGGAAACTTCTGTAGCTGTACCCCATAAATTTGGGTATGTTGTGTTTTCATGTTCATTTCATTTCAAAGCATTTTCTAATTTCCCTTTGATTTCTTCTTTGACTCATTGGTCATATAGGTGTTGTTTAATTTCCATATATTTGTGAATTTTCAAGTTTTCCTTTGATGACTAATTTCTAGTTTTATTCCATTTTGGTCCAAAAAGATAACTTGCATGATTTTCGTCTCTTAAAATCTATTGAGATTTTTTTAATGGCCTAACGTATGGTCTATCCTGGAGAATTTTCCATTTGCACTTGAGAAGAATGTATTTTGCCTGTCAGATGATGTTTTCTATGGATGTTAGGAAGACTGGTTGGTTTATAGTGTTGTTCAAGCCTATTTCCTTGTTGGTCTTCTGCTTAGTAGTTATATTCATTATTGAAAATGGGGTATTGAAGTTTGTAACTATTATCATTTAATTGTTTCTTTAATTCTATCAGATTTTGCTTCATGTACATTAGGTCTCTGTTTTTGTTGGGTGCTATCTTAATCTGAACACAACAGATTCTGATGTATATTTTTTTAATAAAATAGGATACCATAGACTGGCAGCTTAAGCCATAAACATTTACGTCTCACAGTTTTGAAGTCTGGGAAGTCCAAGATCAAGTCACCAGCAGATCTGGTGCCTGAGGAGGGTCCACTCCCTGGTTTGTAGACAGCCACCTTCTTGTTGTTTGTATCCTCCCATGGCAGAGAACAGAGAAAGGGCATAAACTCTGTGGCATCTCTTCTTACAAGGGCACTAATCCCATTCATGAGAGCTCTGCCCTCCTAACCTAAAGACCTCCCAAAGACCCCACCTCCTAATACCATCACATTGGGAGTTAGGATTTCAACATATGAATTTGGAGAGGACACAAATACTCCACCTATAGCAGAGGCATATACATGTCTATAATTGTTATAGCTTCCTAATGAATTGACACTTTTATCAGTATATAATGTCCTTCTTTGTCTTTAGTAACAATTTTTGTCTCAATGTCTGTCTTCTCTGATACAGACACTCTAGCTCTCTTTGATTATTATTTGCATGGTGTATCTTTTCCCATCTTACTTTCAACCTATTTGTGTCTGAATCTATACTGTATCTCTTGTAGATGGTGTACAGTTAGCACACAGTTAGAATATGGGTTTTTTTTAATCTCTTCTACCAATCTCTGCTTTTGATTAGAGTTTACATATAACATTCACATATAACATGATCACTGATAAAGCAGCATTTACACCTTCCATTTTTCTATTTTTTATGTGTCCTATATCTTTTTTTGTTTCTCTGTTCCTCTATAACTATGTTCTTTTGTGCTAGATATTTTCCATTTCATTTCAACTCTCTTCTCATTTCTTTTACTATGTATTTTTGAGTAATTTTTAAGTGGTGGTCCTGGGGGCTAGAATTAGCATCTTAATTTATAACATTCTGGTTTGGATGAATTCCAACTTAATTTCAATAGTGTACAAAATCTTTGCTGCTATATAGCTCCTCTCCTTCCCTCTGTTGTGCTGTTATTGTCATAAAGATTGCATCTTTAGACAGCATGCACATCATCACATATTTATAATTATGTCTTTATGCAGTTGTCTTTTAAATAAGATAAGAGAAAAAGTTACAAACAAAAGTATATGTGTTGTCTTTTGTGTTTGGCCATGTAGTTATCTGCTTTGGTGCTCTTTATTTCTTCAAGTTTCTCTCTAGTAACTTTCACATTAGCCTGCAGGGTTGTCTTTAGTATTTTTTGTAGGGCAGGTGTCCTAGCAACAAATTCACAGTTTTTGCTTATCTGGGAATGTCTTATTCTCTCCGTTTTGAAGAATACTTTTACTAGATACAGAATTCTTGGTTGACAGATTTTTTTCTTTTTAATACTTTGAATATGTCATCCCACTGCCTTCTGAGACCCATGGTTTCTGATGAGAAATCAGCTGTTAATCTTATTAGGGTCCCTTGTATGTGATGAGTCATTTTCTCTTGCTGCTTTTATGTTCTTTCTTTGGCTTTGGCTTAAGCCAAAAAGATATGTGTTTAGGGTATAATGGGGATACCTTTGAGCTTATCCTACTTGGAATTCATTTAACTTCTTAGGTATGTAGATTAATAGTTTTCATCAAGTAGGGGAAGTTTTCAGCCATTATTTCTTTTTTTTTTTTTTGGTATCAATCTACAATTACATGTGCAACATTATGGTTACTAGACTCCCCACATTATCAAGTCCCCACCACAAACCCCATTACAGTCACTGTCCCTCAGCGTAGTAAGATGCTATAGAATCACTACTTGTCTTTTCTGAGTTGTACAGCCCTCCCCATGCCCCACCCACATTATGTCTGCTAATCGTAATGCCCCTTTTTCTCCCTTGTCCCTCCCTTCCCACCCATCCTCCCCAGTCCCTTTCCCTTTGGTAACTATTAGTCCGTTCTTGGGTTCTGTGAGTCTGCTGCTGTTTTGTTCCTTCAGTTTTTTTCTTTGTTCTTATACTCCACATATGAGTGAAATCATTTGATACTTGTCTTTTTCCTTGGCTTATTTCACTGAGCATAATACCCTCTAGCTCCATCCATGTTGTTGCAAATGGTAGGATTTGTTTTCTTCTTATGGCTGAATAATATTCCATTGTGTGTATGTACCACATCTTCTTTATCCATTTATCTAATGAAGGACACTTAGGTTGCTTCCATTTCTTGGCTATTGTAAATAGTGCTGTCAGCCATTATTTCTTCTAATTCTTCCTGCTACTTTCTCTCTCCTGTCCTTCTGGGACTTTCATTGTTGGTATGTTGATGGTTTTCCTGAGGCTCTCTTCATTTTATTCATTCTCTTTTCTTTCTGTTTCTCAGACTGGGTAATCTCAAGTGACCTACCTTCCATTCAGTGATTCTTCTGCTTTCTTAAGTATGCTACTGAGCTTCTCTATTAAATTTTTGTTTCAGGTAATGTATTTTTCAACCACAAAATTTTATATTTTGTTCTTCCTTTTAAAATAATCCCTATCTCTTCATTGATATTTATTATATTTAGTAAAATATCATTCTCATACTTTCCTTTAGTTCTTTGAATATTTTTAAAAATAGGTGATTTAAAGTCTTTGTCTAGTAAGTCCAACATCTGGGATTCCTTGGGTACAGTCTCTATTTATTGCTTTTTTTTTCTTGTGTATGGACCATACTTTCATGTTTCTTTGTATATTTGTAAGTTTTTTGTAGAAAATTGGTCTTTTTATGTAATATAATGTGGCAATTTTGATAATCGGATTCTCATACCTTCCCAGGGTTTTTGTTGCTGTTTATTGTACTTGTTTCTTTCTTTCTTCTGTGAATTTTCTGAACTAATTCTGTATAGTCTGTATTCTTTGTCATCTATGACCACCACAATCTTGGTTAACTTAGTGATCAGTTAGTGATTGGACAGATATTTCTTTAAGCACCTGGAGCCAATAAATCTCCCAGTCTTTCCTGAGAACCTCTGTATGCAGGTTTAAGCATGCCTTCACCATTCAACCACGCAGTTGTCAACTCTATCTCAGGCTCTGCACAGAGCCTCATGGTCAGACAGAAGTGAAAGCTTGAAGCCTTCTCAGTTCTTTCCTAAACACGTGCAGAGTCCTGGGCATGCACACAGTCCTATACATGCACGTGGCCTTCTAGATCCCCAGGAATGTGTTGGAGATTTTCAAAGCCCCCATGGGCATCTCATTCTCCAGGATTTCCTCTTAAGGTTTTTGGTTAGCCTATTTGTTTGCCCCCCTGTGATCCATGACTTCAAGATGCTGCAAAGTTAACCAATTGCTTGTAATTGTAATTATTTTCAACTGTTGTCTCTATAATAAGACTTTTTTATTGTGTGAGCTCCAAGTCAAGTTGAATACAGACAACCAGGCAAGTGGGGGTCTTCCAGGGAACTACCAGACAGGTCAAATAATGACAAGTCTTCAAACAGGAGACTTTGAAAGAGCTCCAGTCCCATTTTGGTCCCTCCTGTGGATGCCAGGCTACTGCTTTTCAACAATAATGCATAATGTTATTTTTTAAGGCTTCCAGAGAACTGAAGAATGTGGGATCTTTTTTCTTTTCTTTTTTTTTTTTGAGGTACATAATAAAATGCACAAATCTTAGTGTATGGTTTGGTGAATTTTAACATGTGTATGCACTGATATAACCATCACCCAGATCAAGATATTGAACATTTTTCATGAATTAATTTTTCCCCTTTATCTATTTCACCCATTCCCTCCCCTCTCCCCATGGAAACCACTGGTCTGTTCTTTGTGCCTATGAGTCTATTTATATTTTATTTGTTTGTTTGTTTTGCTTTTAAGATTACACAATAAGTGAAATCATATGGTACTTGTCTTTCTGTGTCTGACTTATTCCCCTTAGCATAATACCCTTTAAGTATGTCCATGTTGTAAATGGCAAGGTTTTGTTCTTTTTTATGGCTGAGTAATATTCCTTTGTATATATGTACCACCACTTTTTTCATCCGTCCAACTATCAGTGAATATTTAGGTTGTTTCTATATTTTGGCTACCGTAAATAATGCTGCAGTAAACATAGGAGGGCATATATCTTTTCTAACTTGTGGTTTGTTTTCTTTGGGTAAATACTTAGAAGTGGAATTTCTGGGTTGCATGGTATTTCTAGTTTCTATTTTTTGAGAAACCTCCATACTGCCTTCCACAGTGGCTGCACCAATTTTCAATCCCACCAGCAGTGTACAAGGGTTCCCTTTTCTCCACATCCTGTCAACACTTGTTTCTTGTCTTGTTAATATTAGCCTGGAGAGTGTGGGATCTTAACTAGGACAAGTTAAAAATGCCATAAAGCTCACTGTCCTTACCAAGATTCAGCAGTTTTGTTTTGTTTTATTAACACTCTCTGGGCTGCTGAAAGCCTTTAGCTAATTTCTAGAGTTCTGAAGAAGTTGATTCTCACAATTTTTGCCAGATTTCTCATTGCTTTTATGGAGGAGAGGATTTTCAGAGGCCCTTACTCCATTTTTGCAAATGGCCCAGCCAGAAAACTGCTTTTTGATCCCTGGTGGGCTCAAAAGAAACCTGCCCACATGGGCCCTGAACATTCCTGCCTGCCTGTACCTCTGGCTCCAAAGTAGCCAGACACTCAAGCCCCCGGCCTGCCCCACAGGATGGACTGCACTTGGTCGGGAAAAGGGCCCCTACCCTCCTCCCTTCACATATTCTCTTACTACCCCTCCTTCCTTCAGGAGAAGCTGGATTGGCTGGAAAAATTCCCCTCAGAAACTCTCTTCAGCCAGGCTGTCTTCAGCCTTCTGTGACCTCTGCTCTCCCTTTCCAGCTACTGCCTCCTCCCTGGTGGAGGATCTCAGGTCATGGAATAGACGTGTGTTCCCGTAAATCTCCCTGAATTACCTGGGTGTCAGGGCTCTAAAAGACTGAGCAGAGCTATTTTGCCATGATTTATTCAGAAGCCTTGCCTTGCTCATTATTCATAACCCTTTCTGCGGCTTTTCATGC
This sequence comes from Smutsia gigantea, assembly GCA_032199065.1. NCBI lineage: Eukaryota > Metazoa > Chordata > Mammalia > Pholidota > Manidae > Smutsia > Smutsia gigantea. The sequence continues at coordinate 284,512 of JAVSCE010006922.1, read as the reverse complement.
CAGCTCAGACCAGCCCAGGCTCTGTGGCTCTGCTGCTGTAGAACGACCTGCCCTTGAGCACTGGTTGTGCCCTAGAAGAGCAAGCTTAGCTAAGAAAACCCATTTCCAGGCCAGGCTGGTCCAGGATCAAATGCCGTAGATTTATATTCCATAAATAAAAATTTAAAGATTCGAGGTTTTTTTTTGTTGTTGTTGTTTTTGCTGTTTCACAAAAGTATCTTACCTAAAAATAGCTCTGAGCAATAGGATGGGTCCTTGCTGAGACTCATGGGAAAATCAAAACAAAAACTAGATAAGCTTCAAGTCTTTCCTGGAAAGCAGAAGAGGTAAGGCACTGTTAATGGGTGGGAGTAAAGGATGAAGCTCCCTCTGTGAGCTGCAGCCCATAAGAGGCAGCAAAGGTACAGAGGGTACAAGGGAATGAGTTTATGCAGTGGAGGAGATCTGCCTCACCGCTCTTATTTTCAGGAGCCTTTCTCTGTGGTGGAGACAACACTCTTCTCTCTGCCTGGCTCACTGCATCTGAGGCTCATCCTCAGCCTCAGTTCCTTCTCATTTCTTCCAGGAGGATTTCCCTGACCACCCCCACGTGTCTCCACCGGAGCCGTCACAGCATGAGCTGTACATGCAGGACCGCTTCCTGTCTCTCAGGGATGGTGCCTGGCCTATACCCAGCAGCTTCCTGAGGGCCTGGTGCAATGCTCAGCCCGTGGGAGGGGCTCAGAGGAGTGCATGAGGCTTTCCACAGAAGATCATGTGGGCACTTTGGTGGCCAGTTGGAAACTCAAGCTGGTCTGAACATAGCATTGATTCCAAACAGTCACATACCTGCCAAACCAGGAGCAGCAGCATCTCTCTCTGCCCTGCTCCCTGAACCGGGGAAGAAGGCCTGTACCCCATTCACCTCCCTCTCGTTTTCCTCCTCACCAGCCTGTTGGGACACCCGGAAGGGCAGCCTGGTGGCAGAGTTGTCCACAATTGAGTTCAGCCACCGAGACCCTGTGTACGGCACCATCTGGCTGCAGTCAAAGACAGGCACCGAGTGCTTCTCAGCATCCACAGACGGGCAGGTACCGACTGGCCAGGCACCGTGCAGGGTGAGAGGGTGGGAGCAGTGACCGTTCCCTGGTTCCCCTTTGGAATCACCTGGGGAACATTTCCTTCCGCATTTTATTTTTAAATTGAATAGAGGTCGTATGTGCACATGGAACAAAATCCAAAAGGTACAAAAGGGCAGACAGAGAAATAAATGCCTTCCTCCCACCTCTGCCCACAAGCCTCCTGTTCCCCCTCCAGATCAAGGGCTGGGTGCCCCCCGGCATCAGCTTCTTCTGCACACGGAAGCAAACATGTCTGTCTTTGTCACTCTCCTTTTGCTCACCTTACCTATCCTTCTGCACCGGTGTTTCTCTTTTAGCATATCTTGATGTAATGTTTCATAAAGCACTCATTGCCCATGCCTGTTAAGGACTGCGCTGGGTATGCCGTACTTAAAGTGGATTTTAATATTTTGCTGTTACCAAAAAAATGTAGCAAAGAGTGTATTTGTGTAAAGATTATTGCACATATGTGAAGGTACATCTACAGCAATAATTTCTGGCAATGGGATTTCTAAATCAAAGCATACATGCATTTTGTTGCTACATGTTGCCATATCATGGAGAGCCTTTAAGAATACAGATTCGAGGGCTCACACCTGGTGATTTTGATCTGGGGAGTCTGGGGTGAGGCCCTGGCATCTGGATTTTCTGGAACTTGCCGATGACTCTGATGGTGCTCCGAGCTTGGGACTGCAGACCAGAGCCGTGATTCTCAAAGTATGTTTGTTCCCATGGTTGCTAGTAGCCTCTGACACACACCCTTTTGAGACTGGCCCCAGGAAGGTGGAGTGGGTATGGAAGGCAAAAGCCAGGAGGATCGGATCATGGGGCCTCAGGTCTCAAAGGCACCTCTCCTCCCACCAGGTCATGTGGTGGGATATCCGAAAGATGAGCGAGCCCACCGAGGTGGTGATCCTGGACATCACCAAAAAGGGGCAGTTGGAAAATGCCTTGGGGGCCATGTCTCTGGAGTTCGAGTCTACTTTGGTGAGTGTCCCTTATGTTCCATTTCCCGACGTTTGTGGCCGGGGCAAGCCAGCGCCAAGGGCAAGCCAGGGCTGTATCAGATGCTTGTGAACCAGGGCTGCTGCTTACCTTGTGCACCCGGCAGCTCCGGGAGCGCTCTCACAGCGGTCATCCCGGACCTGTGTGGTGTTCACCACGACATTCCAGCAGGGGGCTGCAGAGCTTCTTGAGCAAGGAAGCCAGTCAGATTGTCACAATGGCAGTTTGGCTAGTGGATGGGCTGAACAGAAGGAAGGCAAGCTTTCTGACAGATAGGAGGCTAGGCCCTGCCCCTGCCTCGTGCTGGCTCCCTGGTCTGGTCACCTCGCTCCCTGTGGAGAAAGGAGAGAGGCTGGGAAGGGAGCAGGATCAGGGAGGCTCCATGGAAAACTGGAGCCCAGGTGTAATGAAGGCATTCAGTACCTGAGAAGGAACAGAAATACCATGGCACAGTGGGGCAGTGATGTGAATGTGTCAAAGGAGGGAAGCTTCTAGAAGCAGTGAATGAAGACTCCCACTAAAGCAAGAAAACAACCTTCCCAGAAGGCTCTTGACTTGGACTGGCTCCTGGTTTGTCTCACCTATGCCAGGGCCGGACCCCTTCAGGATGATCACTGGTTTGCCCCCACGTCCTGTGACATCATTCCCAGGCCCTTGGAAGGTGGAGGCCCCCTGGCATCCCCCCAGCACTGGGAGTCCTCATCCAAAGCTGGGGATGAATCCTGGTGGGGTGACACTGACCCCCAGCCCTGGGTGTGCATGTGGAGGTGAGGAGGACTCAGAGAAGCATTCTGTCCTGGAATTAGGGATTTCCAGACCAAGTGCCGGACATAATGACTGACGCCACTAGTCCCCCTGTCCCCACACTGTCCCTGGACACCTGTTATCGCTCTCCATGACAAGCTTGAGTAATCACCCATGGCCATCTTGTGAGGTAATGTTAGCCCCACTTTCCAGATACACAAAGTGAGGCTTACTGAGGTATGTCCTGTGCTGTAGAGCACAGTGAAGTGGGGGCACTGACTCCAAGGCCCAGGCTCTCCACCCACCCCCACCGAGAAGTCTGTGGCCAGAGGCAGGACAGGGACCTTCCGTACTAGTGTATAGGAGCCCTGTGGTTTACTGTAATACTTAGATTCCAGGCCTCTCAAGCCGCATGTATTCACTTTCCTCTTCATTTTGCAGTTGGTTTTCTTAATTTTAGTAAAAGACACAGAGCATTAAGTTTCCCATCTTCACCATTTTTAAGTGTACACTCCAGTAACTTGAAGTATGTGCACCTTGTTATGCAATGGATCTCCAGGACTTTCTCACCTTGCAAAACTGAAACTCTGTACCTGAAACAACAACCCCCCGTTTCCCCTGCCCCCAGCCCCTCTGCCTGCTGCCTTGTGAGACTGACTCCCCTGCGTGCCTCATGGAAGTGCACTCTTGTGATACTTGTCTGTGGTGACTGGCTTGTCTCACTGAGCATAATGTCCTTGAGGTTCATCCACATTGTGTGTGGCATGTGTCAGAATCTCCTTCCTCTTTAAATCTGAATAACATTCCATTGTGTGTACAGACCACATTTTTGCTTATCCATTTATATGTGGGTGGACTCTTGGGCTGCTTCCACCGCTGAGCTGCTGTGAAGAAAGATGCAATGACAGGGGTGTGCAAGGTAGCTCAGTTCTGCAGGGAGTCGCCGGAAGCTGGGGTTGAGGGGTGGCTGTTCTAGGCTCATGTTTTATATTATCCATTCGATCGTTTACTTCACCTGCAAACAGACATTCAGGATCATTCTAGCAAAGTGCCTAGTGAACACAGTGGTGCTACCTTAAGAGGGTTGGGATGAGACTCTCCAGGGGTGAGAGTCAGGGTCTTCCTTAAGCATGGGGCCCTTAAGCAGGTTCTGAAGAAGGTGGGATCTGATGAGGCGCAGAAGAGTGGGCAGCTCCCTAGGAGGGGAAGAGGCACAGCCTGCTCAGAGGTTTAAACAGAAGGCCCTTCCAGCACCTTCAGACTCCCTGTGCCAAGCCCTAAAGGCCGCCCTCCATGCCAGCTAAACCCTGAGCTGGGTTTCACGGAGCCCCCCACTCCCGTGTCACCCTCCACAGCCAACCAAGTTCATGGTGGGCACCGAGCAGGGCATCGTCATCTCCTGCAACCGCAAGGCCAAGACGGCAGCTGAGAAGATTGTGTGCACCTTCTCGGGCCACCATGGCCCCATCTATGCCCTCCAGAGAAACCCGTTCTACCCAAAGAACTTTCTGACCGTCGGTGACTGGACCGCCCGCATCTGGTCAGAAGAGAGCCGGGAGTCATCCATCATGTGGACCAAGTAAGGGGGGAGGCTGGGGGCAGGAAGGGGATGCAAGGGGTGGAGGGGACAGAGGCGGCCCAGCTCAGGAGTGCCCTGAGCCTTTGTGTGCCCACCATACAATGGAGAAAACACCCCTCCACAAATACCCACGGTCATGCAGCGGCTTGCTTCATAAAGGAATTGCTTCAAGCTGCCCGGGTTAGTAACAACAGCAGCCATGGGTTAATTTTAGTGACCCCTCAAGACAATCCTAAGAGTAGGTAGTGTTGCTCTTGTCACCTCCTGGCTTGTGCTAGGGACTGGAGCTATGAGAAGCAAGGCCACTTGCCCCTGGTCTCTCGGCTGGTGGGGAGCAGAGCTGGTCGTGACCCCAGGAAGCTGGGGGAGAAGCTGGGCGCCTCACCAGGAGCCTGGTGGTTCTCCTTTCCTGTGAGGGGGGTGGGGATGAGCAGCAAGGGGGCTGATGGCAGGGCAGTCTGCCCAGAGAGAAGCCAAGGGCATGCCGTGAGGCTGAGCCCTGAGCCCAGAGCCCAGGCTGGGGCTGGGGGAGTGGTGCGCTCCTGGCCTTCAGATGTGTGGCTCCGGGCTTCCTTCCAGCTCAGGCAATCACATACTCCTGCAGTGCCGACGCCACTGTGACCCTAATGGGCATCTTCAGTTCTAGGCGTTCCTAAATCTGGTTGCATCAGGATCTCCTGGCAGCAGTTATATTTTTTCAAATCCACATTCCAGGGCCGCAGCCCTGAGATTCTGCTGCACTGGATCTTGGGTCTGGCCCAGGAATGAGCATGCTAAGGATCTTCCCAAGGCTTCTGATTTGGCCTGTCTTTGCTTTTGGAGCAGAAATCTAGTCCAGTCTCCCCATTGTACAGGGATAGGAATGGAAGCCCAGAGGACAGCGTTTGTTCCAGGTCTGGGAGCGAGTTAGTGGGCTCTGCGCAGCCTACCCAGGTTCTGAGTGGAAATAGAGCCTTCCCAGCACTCCTTGGAGCCTGCAGCTGCCAGGGTGTGTGCTAGTGGAGAGGGGCGAGCGGTGATGATGGACAAAGCACCTGCCCTCTCCCAGGCCTTTCTCCAGGCTTGCTCCCAGAGGGAGATGGTGCACCTGTGTCCTATAGCTTGTGCAGCTCCCTCCCTCTCCTCCTGCACAGGGACATAAAGGGAAATAAATAAAAACACCGGACACCTAGTGAAATTTTAATTTCAGAAAAAAAAACATTTTTCTTTTGTGTAAGTATATTCCATGCCCTATTTGGGACATACTTATCTTAAAAATTATTTATTGTTTGTCAAAAATCTCCAGATAGTTTCTTTTGTCTTGATCACTTCTGTGTGGCTCAGCTGTTCTTACACTTAGTTGCAAAGGAAGCTGGGAAATGTAGTCTCACGGTGGGTGGGTGTCTCCTACCACGGCCTAGTGGCAGCAGCATCACCAAAGGGGAAGCAAGACCAGGAAACTTCAAGTCTCCACTGTGTGTGTGTGTGTGCATGCGCACGCACACCGTACATGTTTTTAAATGGCCCATAATCACTGCAGAATTTCTTATTCAAATATACATCATTATGCCCCGAATAGCCAAAGCAATCCTGAGAAGGAGGAATAAAACAGGGGGAATCACGCTCCCTGACTTCAAGCTCTACTACAAAGCCACAGTAATCAAGACAATTTGGTATTGGCACAAAAACAGACCCACAGACCAGTGGAACAGAATAGAAAATCCAAACATTAACCCAAACATATACAGTCAATTAATATTTGATAAAGGAGCCTTGGATATACAATGGGGAGATGACAGCCTCTTCAGCAGCTGGTGTTGGAAAAACTGGACAGCTACATGTAAGAGAATGAAACTGGACTACTGTCTAGCCCCATACACAAAGGTAAACTCAAGGTGGATCAAAGACCTGAATGTAAGTCATGAAACCATAAAACTCTTAGAAAAAAACATAGGCAAAAATCTCTTAGACATAAACATGAGCGACTTCTTCATGAACATATCTCCCCGGGCAAGGGAAACAAAAGCAAAAATGAACAAGTGGGACTATATCAAGCTGAAAAGCTTCTGTACAGCAAAGGACACCATCAGTAGAACAAAAAGACATCCTACAGTATGGGAGAATATATTCATAAAAAACGTATCTGATAAAGGGTTGACATCCAAAATATATAAAGAACTCATGCACCTTAACAAACAGAAAGCAAATAATCCAATTAAGAGATGGGCAGAGGACATGAATAGACACTTCTCCAAAGAAGAAATTCAGATGGCCAACAGGCACATGAAAAGATGCTCCACATCGCTAATCATCAGAGAAATGCAGATTAAAACCACAATGAGATATCACCTCACACCAGTGAGGATGGCCAACATCCAAAACACAAACAACAACAAATGTTGGCGAGGATGTGGAGAAAAGGGAACCCTCCTACACTGCTGGTGGGACTGCAAATTAGTTCAACCATTGTGGAAAGCAGTATGGAGGTTCCTCAAAAAACTCAAAATAGAAATACCATTTGACCCAGGAATTCCACTCCTAGGAATTTACCCTAAGAATGCAGCAGCCCAATTTGAAAAGACAGATGCACCCCTATGTTTATTGCAGCACTATTTACAATAGCCAAGAAATGGAAGCAACCTAAGTGTCCATCAGTAGATGAATGGATAAAGAAGATGTGGTACATATACACAATGGAATATTATTCAGCCATAAGAAGAAAACAAATCCTACCATTTGCAACAACATGGATGGAGCTAGAGGGTATTATGCTCAGTGAAATAAGCCAAGCCGAAAAAGACAAGTATCAGATGATTTCACTCATATGTGGAGTATAAGAACAAAGAAAAAAACTGAAGGAACAAAACAGCAGCAGACTCACAGAACCCAAGAACGGACTAATAGTTACCAAAGGGAAAGGGACTCGGGAAAATGGGGGGAAGGGAGGGATAAGGGGAAAAAGGGGCATTACGATTAGCAGATGTAATGTTGCGGGGGCACGGGGAGGGCTGTACAACTCAGAGAAGACAAGTAGTGATTCTATAGCATCTCACTACGCTGATGGACAGTGACTGTAATGGGGTTCGTGGGGGGGACCTAATGAAGGGGGTAGTTTAATAACCATAATATTGCACATGTAATTGTAGATTAATGATACCAAAATACATTATAAAAATAAAAAAAATAATAATAATGCTAAGATGAAAAAAATATATATATACATCATTACGTTTATTCTATACATTCTCTTATTGAGAATCTTATAGTCAAGGAGTTTTTCCCATGTTTTCTTCCAGGAGTCTTATGGTTTCAAGTCATGTGTTTAAGTCTTTAATCCGTTTTGAGTTGATTTTTGTATGTAGTGTAAGGTAAGGGTCCAATTTCATTGTTTACTGCAGAAATCTTTGAAAATCTAGGTCAAAACAAGCAGGAAGTATACCTCTCTTCTAATCTCTATATCATGAACTTTTCTGAGCACATGGTTGCTCTGACTCCATTCAGTGAGTCCCAAGGCTGGAGGACGGGGCCCAGATCCAGCACCGCATGCCTGTTCTCTGGGGTTAGCTGTGGAGAAACACCCGTGGCCAGCTCCCAGGAAAGACCGTATCCAGAGCCCTTAAAAGTATACACAGTGAGCTGTGGGTGCGTGAGGTTGGCATGGCCAGCAGTCAGACCCAAGGAAGCACTTCCTGCCCAGCACTGAGACCCTGGAGCCTGGCAGGGCTGGAGGAGGAGAGCCATGGCTCAGCAGCCTCTCTGCCCATCCCACAGCACCCTTGACTGGTGGCCCCCGGCCCCCCACAGGTACCACATGGCTTACCTTACCGATGGCGCCTGGAGCCCAGTGAGGCCAGCAGTTTTCTTCACCACCAAGATGGATGGGACCCTGGACATCTGGGACTTTGTGTTCAAGCAGCGTGATCCCACCCTCAGCCTGAAGGTTAGGAACGCTGCGTTCCCCAGGCTTCCAGGCCTCAGGCCCTGGTGGTTCGGCAGAATCCCCTGGGGGAAATTTAAAAAGGAAAAAGAGTCGATGCCTGTCCTCTGGTCCTGCCAGACCCACTCCTTCAGGAGCCCTGGGTGCAGGCTCCAAGCAGCTGACCCTTCCGGGCTGAGCTGACGTTATCATATTAGCATCACCAGAGCCTCAACCTACTGGCTGGGGCCAGGGAAGAGCATGGGGTTTGGGAAACTGCAGGATGAATGTGGGGCTGGCCTGAAGGGGTAGCATGTGGTGGGGTGGATAAGGTGGGCGGTGAAGGATCTCAACAGCCAATGTCAGAGCGTGAATTTCATCCAGTGGGTCGTGTCTGGATTGGGTGCTTGGCTAATCCTCCCCAGGGGCCAAATAATCAGAAAAGCAAAGAGTTACTCTGCTCCTCTTTCCCCCCCACCCGGGTCTGTCTGGCCGCTCAACAGGTGTGTGACGAGGCCCTCTTCTGCCTGCGGGTGCAAGACAACGGCTGTTTCATAGCCTGTGGTTCCCAGCTGGGGACGACCACACTGCTGAAGGTCTCCAAGGGGCTGTGCACCCTGCAGAGGAATGAGAAAAACATAGCTTCTTCCGTGAGTGCACGGTGCCGGGGCGAGGCACACTCCAGCTCGCACTGACCTGGGCCCGCGCAGAGCAGGCTAGTCAGAGGAAAGGAGCCCCTTCTCACCTCCTGGGAAATGCGTGGACTTTTGGGGGGAGGCAGTGTGGTGTCCCCCCATGAGCGCTGCAAACGGGTGTTAGGGTGTGTGAGTCCACCTGGCTTACCCTCACAGTAGCTAAGTGGCTGTGGGCTGTGTTACCTCTCCCCTGACGTCTCCAGGCTTGTTTTCCAGCTGTCACTCAAAGTGGTTTGACTAAGTCAGCTTGTCTAGTTTCAAACAGTGTATGTTTTTGTAGCAGAACTTATCAAATGAAGGCTTAGCGGAATGCCAATAGAGAAGGCATGAAAGGGGGCTGCCCTGAGGAAGGGGCCCCAAGGGCTGAGATCTGTCATTACACCCCACCCGGGGCAGCCCTGGCGGTGTCTCCCCAGAGCTGTGGGCACACTGTGGAACTGAACCCCCAGGGGGAGCCCCTCGCTCTGCCTGAGATGGTGGTCCCACCATTGAGCTTGTCCCTCGCTGGGCCCAGGGCTGCCATGTTGCCCAGATCCAAAGGGTGTTCTTCCCTCTGTCGTCTGTGTTCTTGGGACCCCTTGGAATGGAGTAACTGGCGTCCCTGCCCCGCCTTCCCACTACAGTATTTAGCCTCCCTTCCTGCTGTTAGCCCTCTACAGATCCCTGTGGGGGCTGCTCTGAGTGGGCCAAGCAGAACACAGCCTGGCCCTCGTGCCAGGAGCCAGCCGCTGGCCGCTACCCTCTCCCTACCGGCCTCTCTGTCCCTGTGTGTCCCCAGATGTTTGAGCGTGAGACCCGGCGGGAGAAGCTCCTGGAGGCCAGGCTTCGAGAGATGCGGCTGAAGGAGAAGGGCAAGGTAGACGACGAGCCGAGGGAGGAGGAGACCCCCGTAGACCTGGAGGAGCTGGTTACCAAGGCTGAGGAGGAGTTCTTCGACATCATCTTCGCGGAGCTGAAGAAGAAGGAGACAGAAGCCATGAAGACATCAAAGCCTGTAGGGACCTCGCGTGGGGTTGGGGGTGGGCCGGGCCGAGACTGCGGTGCCTGGGATCTGCCTGCTTGCTGACCTTCCAGGTGACCAGGAGCAAAGAGCCTGACCAGGCGGACTGTAATTTGTCTGTCTGGCAAACGGGAGAGTTACTCCCTTCTTCTGAGGAATCCGAAGTCTCCAAATGACCTTCGGGCTCCCTGAGGGCAGGGCCATGCTCCATGCTTCTTGGAATCCCCTCTCCCCACCACGGTGGGCTGGCCCTGGTGCAGAGCTGGGTGGGGAGTTCTCGGGACTGACGGAGCCCACGGGGTGGCGGAGATGAGTGAGCGCACAGAGAAGGTAACTGCTCCACCTCATGACCTCTGTGGGAGTTTCTGGATATGAGCGGCTTTGCGCTCACCCTGGCTGGGTGATGCAGGTGGAGCAGAGGGCTCCCCCCACTTACGGCAGAGGTGAGACTAAAGCCCAGCTTTCTGACCCACAGCAGCAGGCCCCCGCCCCCACCCCTGCCTCCCAGCCCCCCAGAAGGCAGTGCCAACAGTGGCCACCCTCCTCAGTACAGTGCGGCCGACAGATTCCTATGCCTGGTGCTGGGCGTCCCAAAATGTGCTCCTTACAGCAGCTGGAACACTCTAGACAAGGAAGCTGGGCTTCAGCAGGGGTTAAGTTTCACAGGATTGACGCCACCCTCTTCTGCCTGCCATGCACCTCTTGTAACTCTTAGTTTTCTGCAGTTGGCCAGAAATTCTGGGGTCAGAGCTGAGAAAGCAGTGCTGGGTCCTTACACCCACTGTTTCTCATCCCAGCCACTGTCCTGACGGGTGAGGTGTCCAGGAGGAGCGAGCCCAAGCTTGCCCAGGCAGCAAGTGGCAGCAGCAGGGCCCGCACCTGAGAGTGTCAGATGCCCACGGCCGTGCCCACTGTCAGCGCCGGCTGGCTCTGAGCACCCACTAGGCCCTCACGGTCTCCTGGATGCACAGCAACCCAGGCTTCAACCAGTTGGCTGTTTTGGCCTCAGTGGTTAAACCTCCCAGGGTGCAGAGGAGGCCTGCCCCCCACCAACGATTCCGTGCTTTTTTCCTTGGCAGAAACAACCAAGTCTGGAGGCAGAGGAGGAAGTGGAGGGAGAAGACAAAAGGGAGGAGGAAGGAGGAGGAGGAGGAGGAGGCGAAGAGATGCCGGTCTAGACGGTCAGCCATGACCACAGCCCTGCTCACACCCTCACCTCTGTTTCCTGCCTCTTGGCATTGGCCTAGCTTTATGGGGGGAGGGCTAGACTCCTCCCTTAAAGTGTCGCTGGAGAAGGCCAGGGAACAAAAGGGCCCTGACCCAACCCCTACACCCCACAAATCTCTCCAACCTGACTCACTGAGCCCAGTCCCCAGAGACCCCAGGGGGCGGGAGGGAGGGCTCATCCCTGTACCCCTCATCTCAGCCACCCTATGCACCCCCCGGCCTACTCTACCTCGGATCCCACTCCGCCTTTCAGCCTGGCCCTGCATGGCCCCCTGGATTCATTTCTCAAGGGCTTTCCCAGCAATGGTTTTCCTTCCCAAGCTTGCAAAGCCTTGATTGGTCTTGCCACAGCCATGGTGGGGCCTCGGGCAGACCTGTGGGTGAGGAAATGGGTTTGTCCTTCTCCTGGACTGACCCTCCCCATCCACATGTCACTCGGGAGCAGAAAGTCTGTCCCCTTCTAAGATGTCTTTCTAAGCAACTCCCCAAGGCATGTTTACCTCCCAGAGCGTGAGAGTGGATCACTAACAGCAGCTTGGTGCTCCTTGCACATGTGTGAGCTTTCCAGAACCTTCATTCTTCTCAAATTAAATTAATAATAACACTCATGGTTAGCATTCATTATGCACCCTACGCAAGAACTTTTCATGTTATCTCACATAATTCCTTTATGAAGTCCCTGGAATATTTGTACTCTGACCATTCTTACTCCACAGAGGAAGAAGCAGGTGCCAGGAGAAGTGAGGGGACTTGCCGTGTCACAGAGCTAGCTCAGGCAGCTCCTGCCCAACCCTGCAGGGTGGTCACCTGTGGACCAGGCTCCGGGCAGGGCCCACAGGGCTCCACAAAGGGCCATGGGCTGCCCTGAAACCACAGCACAACAGAACATTCAGTGACCACTGCCAGAGCCATCAGTGGGCGAGAGGGCAACTCAAAGCCAGCCTTGTACCAGGAGAAGGCCCCCAACTACCATTCATTCTGTGGGTGTCAGGAGGTCCTGACAGGGGCCCAAAGTGCCTTTTAAAAAATGCCTATGTTAAGAACCTTATTGGGGAGGAACCCAGGGCAGTCACCCTTTGTGCTCGAAGAAGGAAAAAAAGAAAACAGTGAATTGTCACTGCGGCTAGACTTTGATATAATAATCATCATGGGTCACATTTATGCCCCAGAAATGTGCCATCACCATCTTCAAACCCTGAGTCACAGATGTCCCAAGTGAGACACAGAGAGAGGGAGTAGGTTGCTGGAGTCTCATGGGACCAAGTGGCAGAGCTGGACTTCAGCCCACAGTGCCCACCCTAGAGCTTACACCCAAACGCATGCCATGCCCGGGCCTCCCAGGAAGAGTAGTGAGCTGGCTGGGTTTCCACTCCCTGCCCAGCACTGCCACCCAGGCAGAGGACGCCCACATGTCACACATCCTGCTCTGTACAGTCTCCTGTGATGGGTCCCTCACTGTGTGAGGACACACGGAGCCCTAGAGCTGCACATAGAGCAGTGGCTTCAACTGGGGGTGATTTTGCCACTGAGAGGACATTTGGCAATGTCTGGGCACATTCTGGACATAGCTAGTTAGAAGGATGCTACTGGCATCCAATGACTAGAGGCCAGAGGTGCCCCTCAACACCCTACAGCACGCAGGAGAGGCCCACCACAGAGAATGATCCAGTCCCAGATGTCAGTAGTGCCAAGCAAGATTGAGAAACCCCAGCTGAGAAAATTGGCCCAAATAAAATATTCCAGGGAAAGTCACAGCTCCTCAGTGCACTATTCTGGACACACTGATGGGTCCCTCAGGGAGCGGCTGGGACCATGAGCTCCAAGGGAGAACATGCTAGAATTTTGGCCTTTGGTTTGTGCGTGCTTGCGAGCCACCTGCTGGGGCCTGCAAACCCTTCGCTGTGGATGCAGAGAATGCCACTGTGCTGTGGTGGCGCTTGAGGAACGGGCATGGGGGAGGAGAGGACGACCCCGCAGACATCACTGGGCAAAGGGCAGTGTGAGCTCTGTGGACGCAACACCGGCGCTCCCTGTCCTCACAGCCATGACCTTCACTTCCGCGTTCACCAGCCTCACCCAGAACCTGCTGCCTAGTCTCCCCCAAGGGGAGCAAAATACACCACGATACATCATCGGAGAACCAGAGGCCTCTGGAAACCCTGCCACTGTGGGCGTGGAATGGGGAATGTGGAATGCTGCTGACGGCGCCTGGGTGCAGGGACACATCCAAGCCGGGTCGGAAAGTGGCATAAGCAGCAGCCGGGCGCAGGTGTCCGTGGCACCGTTAGGGCCCTCCTGCCCGTGCACACCTGCGGGAGCGTGTGCTCCTTCTGTCACACCTGTTCTATCAGCTGACTTGATTGATAAACATGCCACTTGACTGATGCTGCTCCGGCCTGCAGCTGCAAGCCCAGCGGGCTACCGGGGACTCGCTGCCCCACATTCCTGTCCGTGAGGCAACTGGACCCTGGGCTCCAGGGCAGGACCCTGAAGAAACCCCCCTCACTTGCTTTGTTAGAAACAAAATTAAGCAGTCCCTGGGATCCAGAGGCTGCTGGGATGACACTTACCTGGGGGTGGAGGGGCGCAGAGGTGACACAAGGTCAGACCAGCACCCCCTTTTGGCTCTTGTCTGGCTGCCAGAACCAGCGAGCAGGGAGCCAGCCCCTGTGTGCGCTCAGGGCTTGTGAGATGGAAAAGCGGGGGTGAGCAGAGGCAGTGTTATGCCACTCGGAGGCAGACAGAAGTCTGCATGAAGCTCAGACCTTGCCCGCTGGGTAACGTGGCCTTCACACAGCACTGCGCCAGGTACTGGCCACAGAGCAGCGACTAAGCCAGACACAGAGATTCTGCTCTCCTGGAGCTCGTACTCTAATGGAAGAGACAGAGCTGACAGATACACAGGCAAATACACAATGACAGTTGTACAAAGTAACATTTTAAGAGTTACACAAGGCGCTATGAGAGGAATAATAGAAGGAGCTAACCTAGACTCCGGGTGGGGGAGGAATTGTCAGGGAGCCCTCCATGGGAAAGTGACAATGAAGCTGAGACTCAGAACAGGCCGGAGGCAGCCAGGTGGGATGTGTGTGTGCATCTGTGCACACGTGTGACTATGGAGGCGTACAGTGGAGGAGGTGGTCCAGGGAGAGGAGAGAAGACACCCAGTGTTGCTGTGTCTGGCCACCTGTCGGTGTGGCAGAAGTGCAGTGAGCAAGGGCTGGAGAGTCGGGGAGTGTCTGGGGAACATGCAGGCTCCAGGCAGGCGGGGCTTCGAGTTTTCATTAAGGATTTGGCCTTTCCCCTAAGGCCATGGGGAAGCAGGGGATTGGCTTAGCCAGATCTAGGTTTTTACAGAAGCACTGGGCTGCTCGTGGACTGGAGGGAGGCGGCACAGAGACTGGTTGGGAGGACACTGGGGTGTCAGGCGAGAGAAGGTAGTCGTGGGGATCGGGGTGATGGCTACAAACTTACTCACCTCTTTACACCTCTGTTAACTACCTCGGGGGATTATCTGGGGGAGTAAATGAAATAACACATGTCAATATAACACAAACACCACAGTTGGGTTCGAAGTGAATGCTCAGTCCCTGTGTGTTACCTCCCTCACACGGAAGCATCTGGTGGCCCTCCAGGACAGCCTTCACCGTGCGCAAGTTCCCTTGGGCCCTGGAGGGTCTTGGGCTTCAGGAAGTGCTCAGGGCCCACTGACACCAGTGGATTCCCACTGCAGGTGGGTTTGGAGGGAGGCGGAGAATGTCACATATCTCTGATTGAAAATGTTGTTGCTACACGGAAATAATGGTCACTGATGACACCCACAGCTCAGGTGTGCAGCAGCGGTCTTTTCAGATAAGGGAGCTTTTGCCCAGTGGAAACTTAGGTAAATGAATAAAGATCTCCATGAGCTCAGAAAAGCCAGAAAAGGGGGAGGGGACACGTAAGATGACTTTTAAAGGACTTGGGCAGACAAATATAAACAGAAGATGGATCACCAGGACAGAAAGGTAAGAACACAGCCCAGGGACGGCCAAGGAGACCAGTGCATCCAGAGCAGGGGGCTGGGCCTCCTGGCCAAGGGGCAGGCTCAGTAAGGGAGGCGACAGGGGCCCCGGCAGGATCGCAAGCGAGGTACCTATGCCAATCTGTCTTTTCGAAGGATGACGGTGGAAGTGGATGGGAAGGTAGAGAGGCCATGCAGGCTGCAGTGGCCATCCAAATGGGACGTGGGCAGTGGCGGGGGGATGCAGAGGAGGGACAGAAGCAACGGGCCCAGAGGAGCATCAGCTGGTAGGACAGAACTAGAATGGGGAGGGTATGTGAGCGCTCAGCGCCTGGGTCCCTTGCGGAGCTCACTTCCGTGGGTCTTTAAGGGCATAAGTTAGAGTTCTGTGGAGAAAGGAGGAGTCTGGTATGGAGGACCAGCAGGGATCTGACAGAAGTTGGAAGGGGTACACCAGGCAGGGGCCGCCTGAGCAGGTAGGAGCAACACCTGTGGGTGGGGACGAACAAGCAGTGCAGATGGATGGGAACCCAAGTCTGGAGAGCAGAAGTGGGGCAGGGGGTGGGCAGGAGCTGAAAGGAGGTCGTGCAGAGCAAGGTATCTGCGTGTCTCCGTGTCAGAGCCAGATGTTTCACAAGTGGGGGAGGCCACAGCAAGAGGTCAGGATGATGTGCAGGTGAGAACAGGGAACAGCCTGAGCCTGGGGGTGCAGCCAGGGGAGAAGGAAGAGGAGACACACTGGCAGAGGCAGAAGCTCCAGGATTTGAATACAGAGAATGAGGCGAAAGGAAAAGGGAGAAATGACTGAGAGATGAAGCTAGGGATGAGGATGGAGGTGTCATTAACAAAAACACAGAAGGCAAGAGGTGGAAATGGTTTGAGAATAGAGATGACTTTGTAATGAGTCTGTAAGATGGGCTGGGACCTCCTGCTTAGAAGCTTCTCTTATTTTACCTCCATGGGCCATCCTGGTGAGATATACGCACAGGGAGGAATAGAAAAGAAAGAGAAAATAACTGTAGGCCAACTGACCAGGGGCTGATCCAAATAGATTAGATTCAGGTGTCTGATATGCAAGCCGGGAAAGTTTTTTCTGTCCAAACGACACATCTTCAAGACACATCTTCAAACTTACCTGATTCTCGTTGCAGCATGCCCATCTGCAAATGGACCAGCCTCGGTGTGCAGCCTCAGGGGCAGCCTGGGTCTGAGAACAGGACAAAGCCTTGGGGCCCCCTGCAGAAGCATTTGGTTTCCAAGAAGCTTCACTTGGTTTATCTATTTATCAAATCCAAGGCCACAGGTGGCTTCCTGCCACTGTTTATTAATAACTATACCTAACACATGCTCCTCAGGGGCAGCCGGGAAAGCCAGTCCCAGGGCACAGGCTGGCATCATGCTCGGCCTCTGGCTGTGAGCCAGGCTGTCTGCGATAGCCTCCAGGGGATGAGCAGCTCTTCCTCACCCAGCTCCTTGCATGGGAAGTGATCCTCTGCTTCCCTCACCTGGCTCCAACAGGGATGCTGCCTGCCCCAGGAGCAGGAGACAGGGAAGATGAGCCATCAGAATGCAAGGGGGAGCCCCACCATCCCCAGGAAAGGAGGTCCATAGCGGGCAGGAAACACTGGCTCCAGGTGGTTGGGCAAGTTGGATGCAGAGCTGGGAAAAAAGTCCTGTTTTCCTGCGGCCTCCTGAGGCCAGGAAGCCATCCACTGGGCTCCCTGCGTGTGTAATTGCTGTTGGTCACCAACAGCAGAGACTGCAGCCTCTGACCTGGGCTTTCTCGCACAGTATTGTGGCTCTTCAGGCAGGCAATGCGCTGGAAGGGCACGGAGACCGAACCTTCAGGACCTAGATCCTGGGTTTACCCACACGGGCTTGTTTGCTAGTGGGGACGCTGAGGCGGGCTCTTCTGACACACTCCACATAATATATAGGTGCTCTCCTGCACCACTTGGGTGGGCGGGCTGGACAAAGAGAACGCTTTAACCCCTCTGTCACAGGACACTGGGCAGACACCACGCCAGAGACACCAGCCACAGCCACGATGCACGCGGCGCCCTTGGAAACACGGGGCCGCCACCGCCCTGGAGACGCTGAGACGGGCAGGCAGGCAGCTGATGCGCGTGGCCCGAGGGCCAGGAGAGCGTCTGCCCACGAGGCCTCGCAGCCGGCAGGGCGCCCCCTGGAGGGCGGTGGGAGAGTGGGCCCGGCCGCGAGCCGGGGGGCGCGGTGAGGCTCCGAGCGGCTTCAAACCGAGGCTCCGGCGGCGCCGGGCGGTCTCAGGACCGCGCCGAGAGCCGGGGAACTTACAGGCGGCGCCTCCCCGGCGGAGGAGATCAACTCTCGTCCTCAGCGCGGGAGGGGCGAGGGCTCAGGAGGCAGGAGGGGCCCTCGGGTCCCTCCCCCGGCCCCGCCTCCCGGTCAGAGCCCTTGGCCGCGGGCGCGTTGTTGGTGTCGGGTTGTCAGGCAGCAGCGGCGCAGGCTAGGCTACCAGGGACCCGGTGGCAGTGGGGGTGCAGCTGGGGCATGCCCGCACTCGCGTCCTGAGCCCCTCCACCTGCCGCGGGCATGAAGGACAGCGCGGACTCCAAGGACCAGCAACTCACGGTGAGACCCCATCCACCCGGGATCCCAGGCTCTGAGTTGGCCCCCCACAGAGCAGTGCTGGCCGCTCACCCCCACTGAGAGGACACTCAGACCGGGAGGGACTGCCCAGAGCGACTTGCCCCAAGTGCTGGCTGTCAAGAAGGACGGCATCACCGTCGTCCAGCGGAGGCCTGAAAATTAGCCTGGCCTCAACCCCACTCCCACTTTGTACCTTCCTACCCACTGCACCACCCCCAGAGCCCGTGCAGATGGGTCTCTGGGGCAAGACTGCTCTCCAGCCAGAAAAGCCAGGACCAGGGCAGGCTTGACCAACCTGCTGGAAGATGAAAGTGGGAGTTACGTGGTGAACAGAGGGCACCCCAGCCGGTGGGTTCAGGAGTTTAAAGGTATTGGGAATCAAGGTAGGCAGGCAAGAGCGGTGAGGTGCCAGAGGAGCAGGCATGGTTTGGCGGTGGCTGGTTATAGGGTTGCAGCACAGATGCTGTCCGAGTCAGGGCTCCAAATATTTCAGAGAGGTGCTGGAAGCGACCAAGAGGCCCCCAGAGCCCTGGGGTCTTGGCAGATGAAGAGGTGTGAGTGGAGGGCCTGGCAGAGCAGGAAGAGACTGAGGACAGATCCCTCCATGGTGCCGGGTCCAAGTGATGAGCAGGGAGAAGCAGTGGCCCCAAGGCTCCTGCCCCCTCCCAGCCCCCTCCTCATTCCCTGACTTCTGATAGCTGGGAAGGGGCTTTCATCACCAGCAAGTGGAGGGTAATTCTGCTCCCAGAGATGCCTGCTGCCTTTGGAAGGTGGGCTTGCTGCTCGGAGGAGGAACCTCAGCCTCAGCCCCCAGCAAGCTGGGGCTCTGGAATAGTCTCTTCGGCAGTTTAGAAGGTCTCTCTGAAAATGGCTTACACCTTGGCATGCCTGGTATGCCCCCGCAGGGCAGGGAGTCCTCCCCACCACCAGTGGAGTTTCGCTGAGGAGGCTGGTACAGATACCTGACAGGGAGTGGAGGTCCCTCTGAGGGACACTGAGTGTTCTCAGTTGGCACAGTAACACCCACACATCCAGCAGGTATTTCCCCTTGGTCAGGAGAAGAAACGCACCCTCCATTCTTCTGGGGGAGATCCACGCCCGAGATGAAAACCCTCCATTTCTCACTGGTTCATGCTGTCCTCAAGCAGGAATATGGGTGCAGTTTGATGAGGCAACAGTGCCTGAGACCCCAGCCCCACCCAGGGGCCACAGCCCTACACCAGCCATTGCAGTGCTTATATTCACAGACACACAGGCTTCTCCAGGGCCAAGGACTCCAAGTTCAAAGCCCAAGGGAGCTACACGTGCTTAATTTGGGCATGTGGCTGACGCAGCCTGGAGGAGCAGACAGCTCTCTCCCCAGGTGCTCCCCCTGAGGCTTAGGCTCCTGAGGGAATTCGCTGACTCACAGAACCCACATTCTGTGCACCTGCTGCCCTCAACCCAGGCAGTGGCCTTGAACCACTGAGTTTTCCTTAAGACAAAGGATTCCTGGGTTGGCTGGATGGAGGAGAGCCCATGAGCTTGCCCAGTGGAATCCTGGCCTCCTCTCATCTCTCTCTCTGTGGCCAAAGCCAGCCCTCTCCATCTAATCTCAAGGTCTGGCCTTGCCTCCCAGGTGGCGCTCCGGGTCCGGCCCATCAGTGTGGCGGAGCTGGAGGAAGGAGCCACCCTCATTGCCCATAAAGTGGATGAGCAGGTACATGGGGCTGTGGCCAGGAGCTGCAGGGCAGGGTAGAGGTCTGCTCACGTCTGGTTGGGGGCAGCCTGGGGAGGGGGCGGCAGCAGGAAGGGCCCCTGTGGCTTGTACCACCGTCCTTCCTCTCTACCCACTGACCTTTTGGCTGTGTCATTGATAATCTCGTCAAAGAAACCAGGGTTCCTCTTCCAAGAAGCTTTCCTGGGCTGACTCGAGAAGAGCTGAAAGCTCCTCTTGCCTGGACAAGGAAGGTAGACTGAGCCCCTCAGTCCAGTCATAAAGATTTCACACACCTGCCATGTGCCCATGACATGACTGCCCCACCCTGGTATGTCTAGTCCTATAGAGCATATACTGATATGGTCTAGAGCTAAAGCCCACCTCCAGGGTGTTTTTCAAAGTCCTGGGATGTCTATTTGCCCTCTTGGTCCTCATATCACAGTGATGAGGTGGGTGGGGCAGGGGCAGGTCCTCCCTGTGCTTACACAGGAGGCAATAAATATTTATCAAGTAGCCACAACACACTGAGGACAGTGCTGGGAGCTGGGGGAATACAGTGAACAGAAAAGACCTCATCCTCCTTCCATTACCTTGTAGTCCAGTGTGGGGAGATGAACGTGATCAAATAATTAAATCACAAACCGATGAGAGTTTGCGGCCAAGGTCAGGAAGGCTCCCTTAGGAAATGGTGCTTGAGCTAAAATGAGACAGATGAAGAGGAGGTAACTAGGATGTGCATGGCGGGAAAAATTTCAACCAGAGAGACTTGCATGTGCAAAGGCCCTGTGAGGAGAGGGACTGTGATGTGCTGGGGTAGCAGAAAAGGCCAGCGTGGCTCAAGCAGGAGAGGGGGTGAGATCAGGTGGGGATGTGGCAGGGCCAGACTGCACCCAGGATATCATCTGGGTAGGCAGGTGAGGACTCAGGTGCTGGGGAGGGTCACAGTGGTGGGGGCAGTGGAGGCTTGGTGCCCAGGTAGGAGTGTCATGGTGGGAGCCTCTGGGGAGCCCGAGAGCCAATGCTTGGCTCTGCTCAGTGGCTGGCTTCTTCTGAGTGCCAGGGCTCACGAGGACGGCAGGATATGCTGGTGGGTCAGAGAAGTCGGCTGGCACCACACAATGCGAGAAAGGCATCTGCTGGGCCTGCGCCTGGCCTCAAGAAGCCCATGGGCTGGGAGAGGCAAGCTGGAGGTAGACAGCAGATCTGCCCACCCTGGGGCTCCCCTAGGGTCAGGTGCCCACCACGGCCTCTGCCTTCAGCCCTGACCATGGAGCTGTGTGCACAGCAGAGCCAGGTGGCAACACCTCCTGATTTCCCTTCTTCTGTTCCCTCTTGGAAAAGGGTCTTCCTCAGTGAAATCAGGGGTGAGTGGGAAGACCCCACCTAAACGGGCCCGGTGGGAGCAGGATGGATGCAGGACAGCCCTGTAGGGTAGGTTCTGCCATTTGCCATCTGTGCGGCCTTGTGCGGGAGCCTCAGTTGCCTCATCTGTAAGTGGCGACGGCAACCACACCTTCTCTAGAGGGTCTTGGTGGGCTCTGCCTGCACAGCGCTTCTCCAGTGCCTGGCACACAGGAGGAGTTTTGCAGCAGTGAATTCTTGTCGTCTGTTAGTGACGGAAATTCCCCAGGGCCGCCGCATTAGCTGGTAGAGGGGCCAGCCCTGAGAGCCAGAAACCTCCTCCCAGGCAGGCCACTCCCTGTTTGTCTGACTTGTCTGCAAGAATATCAGGTCCTCAGGCTGGGACAATGATGCCTCTCTTTCTCGGCTGCTCATGGCTCCCAGCCAGAGTGGGGGCTGAGAGATATTGACTGAGGCTGATGGAAAGGCTCTGGTCAGGGGTACAGCCCATTGTGTGCCCACACACAGCAGACACTGGCTCCTTTCTGTCCCCAAAAGTGGAGATGGACGGCCTGGCCATCCAACACAGCCGCCCCTCCAAGAAGGTCCTGGGCCGGGCAGAACTCCCAGGCCACTCGTTCGTCGGCTTAGGGGCGCAGGGAGGGCTGTCTAGGCAGCGTAGGCTCGGGGCTCCCCGCACATGCTCTAGCCCTGCCAGGACAGAGCTGGGCTTCTGGCCCCAGGCTGCCCTGTCCCCACAGGTTCAAGGATGGGTTTGCCTGCACTGCAGTCTGATAGCAGCCACAGCAAATAGCAGGCTGGGGGCCCCTCAAAGCCAGCCATCCCTCAGTTGCTCTATCCCTCTAATAAATAAGGCCCTGGCAGGTGGCAGATGAAGACACAGAGTCCAAGGAACAAAGTGGACAGCCGACTTCCCTTGCCTCCCACTCTGACCCATCCGCAGCCCCCAGGACACCCCCTCCAGTGACCCCCACAGCATGTCTGCGGCCCTGGCCCTCCAGGCCTTTATCACTGGCCCTGAGGGAGACATAGGGCTACAGGTCTGGTCAGCCGGTCAGTTCCTCCTGAGGTCCAGAGCCCGGGGGGCCAGTGGGGTGAGTCTGGGTGACTCCACAACATGGCTGTGGAGTGTCTTCCCAGCAAAGGTGTGGCGGGGCACAAGCGGCCAACACCGTGCCCTGCCCCCTCCAAAGACGTCTAGCCAGGATGCAGAGTTGCACCTCACCCACCCGCTTTTCAGTGCCCCCTGCGTGTGGCCGTCATGACTGGAGTGGCAGAGCCCTGTAGGGGGGCTCCCCAGCCCAGCTTCCTCTGGCCAGGGGTTCTGGGCTCTGCCTCCCCTCTGAGATGGTGGGTCACTTTTCCCCTGCCGGCACCACCTTGGGCCGAGGGGTGGAGAGCAGCTGAGCAGAACAGCCCGGAGGTCACTGCCAGCCCCTTGGTGCTCATCAGGAAGGCGGGCCCTGCCAGAGCCCACAGTTAGTGTGTCCTGAGTGGGGAGAGGTGGACGGAGGGCTGAGTCACCACTGTCTTGGGCCGGCAGGAGGGGTCCTGGAACAGCCTCCCTCAGAGCTGGGCATTGTTCTCCTGGAGGCGTGGGAGCTTATGGCCCCGAGGCTTTGCAGGTGGGGACACTCCCACAGGCGCAGTGTCCTCTGGGGATAAGAGGCCAGTGTGCCCGGGTTAGGGTTTGGGTGTGTAAAGGGGACGGTCCACGTGCCTTGTCAGGCCTGTGGTCTTAGGCCCCATTTGATTCAGGACTGTCTTCATAACGCCTTCTTTAGGGGCTACTGTATGCACAGGGCTTATCCCAGGGC
Organism: Smutsia gigantea; assembly: GCA_032199065.1. Classification (NCBI taxonomy): domain Eukaryota; kingdom Metazoa; phylum Chordata; class Mammalia; order Pholidota; family Manidae; genus Smutsia; species Smutsia gigantea. The sequence goes on along the minus strand of JAVSCE010006922.1, from coordinate 261,758 downwards.
CCAGCACACAGGAGGGGGCTCATAGGTGTTAGTTTATCTCAAGGGCTGAAATACAGGATGGTTTCAAGCCCTGGAAGTAAGTGAAACCCAGCCCCCTTCCCACCTTCTCACTCCTGTATGAGAGCCCACAGCCCAGTGGTCCCCAAAGGTCACCTGACAGGCGTGTGCTCCTGGAGGAGTATGGTGGGAGCTTGGTCTCCTAGTAGCATTTGGGGTGGGACTAGAGCCCTACACCAGACACCTTGGGGATGCCATCAATGACCACAAAGTGCCGGGGACGGCAGGCTCAGAGGTGGGTGGGGCCCAGAAGTCCCAGGGTGGGAGAAGCAACTCCAGGACAAGCGGCCACCTTCTCCCTCCCATGTCCCCCCACAAAGCCCACAGCCTGTGGACCCTCCTCCCGGCTTTCCAGCCTGTGTTTATCTACAGGATTTAAGTCCCCTGACAATATATATAATCCCATAATTAGCCTTTATCTGCTCAAAGTCCAGCTGTCACCCTGTCTCCTGGGTCCTGTCTGGGGAATCATGCAAGTGTCCTCCACATCCCGGCTGGTCTGTTTCCTCACAGAAAACAGGCTATTAAGAGCCTGCCCCACCCAGCCCAAGAGCTGTTGAGAGGATTATAGGAGATGCTGTACAGGAGAGCGCAGCCACACAGCTATTGTGAAAGATAAATAAAGTGTAAGGTGACAGACTCTGAGGGTCAGACGGTGACTCCTGTGGGGGGCAGCCGCCTTCGGCCCACTTGCCTGCCCCCCCACACACCCACCAGCTGGACGCTTCTTGGCCCTGTTGTCCCCAAGATCTGAGACTGGTGGAGAGTGACTGGGAGAGGGCCAGTGTCCTTCACTGTTGGCCAGCACCCCGCCCAGCTCCCCAACCCCTCCCAGTCCAAGCAACCACCCATTTACTTTCCATCTCCATAGATTGACCTGTTCTGGACATTTCATGTAAGTGGACTTGTATGCTGTGTGGTCCTTCATGTCTGATTTCTTCCACTGATCATGTTTTCAAGGTTCATCCCCCCTGTAGCAGGTGTCAGAACCTCCTTCCTTTTTGCAGCTGAATAATATTCCACCATGTAGATGCACCACATTTTGTTTATCCATCATCAGCTGATGGGCATCTGGGTTTTTCCCATTTTTCAGCTGTTGTAAGCAGTGCTGCAAGGATTCTTCCTTAGTGGCCGGATGGATTTGAGGCAAGAGTGCTGGTTCAAAAGGCAGATCTCTGGGCCCCAAGATGCTGATTCAGTGAATCTGGGTGGTACCTGGGAATCTGCATTTTATAAGCTCCTGGGGGACTCTGATGAAGGCTTTTGCAGACCCAGACCCAGTCCAGAGACACAAGCTCTAGACTGTCTTCTAGGTCATGCCTCCCCTCATCCTGGGCTGCAGGGTCCTCAGAGTCCTATAGGCAGGTAGGGACCTGGCCAGGACATCAGCCAGGTGTGGCTGTGTCTTAAACAGCCATCTGGGCCTTGGTGGCTTTACGAGCTCAGCCAGCTCCTTTCTGGTCTTTTCTGTCTAGCCTGAAGGCTGACAGAGCCCAGGGACAACCTTCCTTTCTTGAGCAGCTAGAAATATGGCCAGCAAGAGATTTTTCTTCTTAAACAAAAATCCAGAAACAGCTTAACAGGAGTGATATCCACCTGGAATCAGGCTTTTGTTTTGCTCTGTCCTATTTATACCCTGAGAATAAAGGGGCCTGGGTCCCTGGACTGGAGATGAAGTCTCCTAGCCTGGGACCTTTCCAAATCCCAATTCTCTGTGGGCTGGTGGTGTTGGCAGGGCTTCTCTTAAGGCTGCAACCCTGTTGGTCCTCCCTAACTGCCAGCCAGGAAGAACTTGAGCTCCAGAGAGGTGAGGCAGCATCCTCATGGTCACACAGCAGTGTTGAACCTGAACCCAGTTTGTGGCACCCCCTGCCCCAGAGTCTTTCCAGCCAGTCTTGGAGGCTTGAGAAGGAATAATCTAGGCCAGAGGTTTTCAGCCAGGGGCGATTCTCTCCCCAAAGGACATTTGGCAATGCCACAACTAGGAGGAGGTTGTGCCCCTGGCATCTAGTGGGTAAAGGCCAGGGATACTGCTAAATACCAGGATGATTCCCGTTAACAGTGATTCAGCCCAAAGTGTCAGTATGCCAAGACTGAGAAGCCCTGGTCTTGGTTCAGCCACTTGGAAGCCAGAAAGGAGACAGTTAACAACTGCAGAGCCGGTCAAAGCCCCAGCAGCTTCAAGGTGGGCGGCAGGAAGAGCCCCTGGCAAGCTTTGTTCATAGTGTTTCTCACCCAGGAGATGCTGAGGTGGGTCTGATTCCTAATGGGGACACAGTTTATGGATTACATCCTCCCCGTAGCCTGAGGTCCCCTACTTCCCAGAAGATTTTGGGTTTCTGGGCTCAAAGTCTGGAGCTATGGAAAGGCCAAAACCTGTTTTGAATTCAGAGTGGGGCTGGGAGTGGAGGTGGTGGGGCCTCTGCTGGGTTAGGAGGCCTGGGCCTGCGGGCGCAGAGCCTTGCCATGAAGCTGCCCACAGGCCTGCTCCTGGCCTTGCCTCCGGCCCTCCCACCAGTGTTGGGAGGTGTCCAGTGTTATCCATGAGCAACGTCACACTGCATCTTCCCATTGAAAACTCCCAGTGTACCCAGGGCATGAAAATTTATGAGCCAGGGTCCGTGAATGAGAATGCCCACACTGAGCCCACGACCGTAGGGCCCATGCCCACCTCCCGCAGCAGTGGAGCCTGCCCTGGGTGGAGTATTAGCTCGCGAGGCTGCTTGACGGAGTACCACAGACCCGGTGGCTTAGGGCTTAGACAACAGAAGTGCGTTCTTTCAGTTCTTGATGCCAGAAGTCTGAAGGGTCGGCTCCTTCTGAGGCCGTGAGGGAGAATCTTTCCAGGCCTCTCTCCTTGTGTTGTAGACAGCCATCTTCTCCTTGCATCTCTTTACATCATTTCCCATGATGTGTGTCTGCGTCCAAATTTCCCTTTTATAAGGACATAGTCATAGTGGATTAGGGCACATCCTACTCCAGAGTGACCACATTCTAATTTAACTAATTGCATCTGCAATGACCCTGTTTCCATATAAGGTCATAGTCTGAGATGCTGGGGGATTAGAACTTCAACATTTGAATTTTGGGAGGACACAATTCAACCCATAACAGAAGGGCATTTGCCCAGCCAAGCCCCTGTTGGTCCATCCGTGCACTTGAGAGGCAGGGCGGACAGCCTGATGGTAAGGAGCTCGGATTCTGGCACCAAATATCTGTGCACTTGGCCATGAAGCTTTGGGTTCATTACCAGTCGGATTCCTTGTTACAGTGTAGCCATAATAGAGTGCCTACTCTAAGATGTTAGAGAAAATATATGCATAGACTTAGCACTGTGCCTGGCACTCGAAACTCCCCAAAGGCCACTGAATTCAGCAAACATTCCTTGGACATGTGCTGGGTGCCAGCCTGGGTGGCATTTAGGGGGAGCCTCCCAGATGGGGAGCAGCATGTGCTCACAGAGGGGCCCAGACTTCTTGCTTCTGCGGCCATCTTGGGTCTCTGCTCTGGAGGTTCCTGGCATGAGGACAGGAGGGAACATTCCCAAGCTCTCTTCTCAGTCCTGAATTTCTCACAAGAACCCCCAGTGATTCTGGGCTGCCTTTCACCTTGTGGCCTTGCATGTGCTTCTCTCTAGAATGCTCTCCTTACCTCACATTTCTCAGCCAACTCCTGCTCATCCTTTAAGCCTCAGGGCTGACGCCACCTCTTCCAGAGAGCCTTCCTGCCTTACTCTGGTATTAAGGCTTGGTCAGTTCCCCTCCTCTGGGCTCCGATGGTCTCCAATAGCCAGGCACTTGTTATTAGAATGACGTGTTCCCTACTCAACCATGAGTGTCAGAGGCAGAATACCACAACTTACTTTCTGTCTTTCCCAAGGCCTCACTCAGTGTCTGCTACATAGAAGGTGCCCAGCAAATGTGTTCACCTGGCCTGAACTCCCGGGGCTGCTCTGGGAGCAGCCCTCCCCAGCCCTCCAGGCTGAGCTCCAGTTCACCTGGCCAAGGGGCACAAGGGCTCCATTGTATACCAGAGATGACTGGGGTGGAAGCAGTGCTCTGGAGGGTGGGGTGTGGGCTGGGGCCCAGACAGATGGAGACCGAGACAAAGCCTCTTTAAGAGGGGATCACGGCAGCTGTGCTGACAATGTACTGATTCAGGAGCCTGGACATCAGGAACCGAATGTCCAGGGTGCCATGAACTTGGCAGTGCCCAGAGGTCATTTGAAAGTGATCAGTGGATGATGGGCATTTGTGCATGCTGCTCACCGTCCCCTGCACTGAAGGTGCCCAGAAGGTGCCCCTCAAGCCACGGGCCCTGCCCGAGTACAGGAGTACTGGCGCCTGATGGCTGAGGCCTGGCACGGTAGTCAGGTTCCCATTGCATCCCTCTGGGGCTTGTAGGAAGGTTTATCTTCATTTGGGTCTGAAACGTGATCAGGGCCCAGGCTGCTAGCTTTAGGGCCTGGAACTGGATCCTGGAAGAGGCTTACAGGGCACTGGGGCTGAAGCCCTGCAGACGTGGCTGGGGACAGGTAGGCACCCGAGGTATCGGTGCAGGTGTCAGCCTGGACACCCTGTGCTCGGTTTACTGTGGCCACCCAGCCTGTGGCAAGCTGTAAGGTGGCCTCAGTCGGGGCTTCATCCTTCCCTGCGCAAAGCCCCAGCTCATCGGTCTAACTGGTTTACCTGGAATCCCATCTGAATAGATGAGATTTCTGGTGAGGGTCCCAGGATCTGGTCTCTTGGGGGAGCTGCCTTACCCCTTCTCTCCTTCCTCCTCCACTGAGAACCCCAGAAGGGGCCCTTCTGGGACCCTGAGGGTCTTCAGCCAGTTTAGATGCAGTGAGCCAGGCAGTGAAGGAGGGGCGGTGGCACCAGGGCGTACAGCAGATGCCCAGAGGGGACTGATGGGCTCCCAAGTCGTGGCCCTCCAGACAGGGCCTCCTGAGTCCTGGTGCTCGGCAGGGGTGGGCCCGCTCTGGGTCTCCCGAATGCACAGAGCCGGCGTGGACCCCCAGGTCGGCCTCCTGCTGCCTCACCGTCAGCCCCCTCTGGCCCTCAGAGTGGCTGCCCTTCATACCTTGTCCGTTCTCAAGCCCTTTTCAGGGCTCTCACTGGCCCTGGATCCCCTGCTGACCCAGGAAGGGAGCTCAGTCACTATCTCTGTGACCTTGGGTGGCCCTAGGGCAACCCATCCTTCTTAGGGCCTTGTCCTCTGTTAGGACTCAGTTTACCTCCTTGGCCAGCATCTCATCGCCTCGGTTGAATGAGGAAGGGTTAGTGCACCCAATGGGCACTGGGCCTCACTTGGATGGGACTAGGCAGGAAACCCTCCCACCACCCCACCCAACCCACAAGGCTCCCCTTAAAGCAGAGGGAGCAGAGGGGATGTGTGAGAGCAGCTCAGGATGGTAGGCAGGGTGCCAGCCCAGGAGTCAGACGGCCAGGGCTCCAGTCCTGGCATTACCATTTCCAACTATGTGACTTTGTGCCTCGATTTCCCCATCTGAGAATAGTTATCATGAATTAATGTGAAAGAGCTCACTAAAGATGAGCTGTTATTACTTTGTGCTAGGAGGTGGGAGCTGGGAGTGAAGGCTGCCCACCCCATCCCTCTTTACTACCTTCCCTCCCACCGGGTGAGGCTCCCATGCTGGCTGAGACCACCTGTCCAGCTCTGGAGCACGGTCATGGCTCATTTACCCCGGGATGTCTGGCATGAGCCCAGGTACTTCCTGGCAAAGAGCTGCACTTAGAGGTGCCAGCCACCTCTCAAGGGGCAGAGGCAGGAACCCAACCTGGGGGCTTGGCGCCTGAGGGGCCTTGGGCAGGCACGGAGCTCATGGCATCACGATGGCCTCCTCCACAGTGTGAGGGGGGGTCACCGCCCTCGACTCAGTGCAGTCCTGGGTGCGTGAGCCTCACACCAGCTCTGTCTCATGAAAGCCCCTCGAATGGAGACCCTTGAGCATGCAGCATATGCCCAGCACTGTGCTCACGCATGGGGCACGCGTTATCTCACGGGCCCTTCATAGGCCTGCAGGTAGACAGTACACCGGTCCCAAGTGACGGAGGGGGAGACCCAGGCTCAGGCAGAATAAGGCACTGGCAGAGGCCACTCCCCTGCCTGTCACACTCTTCTTAAACACCGCCTCCCAAACTGCAGCCTTTCTACACATCTTTGAGTCTTCTGGCATATCCATGAGACTGGGCTCTGTCTCCCCACAATCCCTCGCCTTAGACACAAGTGGGCAGTCCCCAAGCCCAGCCCGCTTTCTTCACCCAGTCGCCCAGCAGCTAGAGGCTCTTTGCCCTGCCTCAGGGGCTACCCACTGGCTGAGGGTAGAGCACAGAGTGGGAGGCAGGGAGTGTCCAGCTGCCACACGGCTTCAGTGAGGCTCGGAAGTGTCTGCAGGCTTTGAATCCAATCCTGGGTTATGAGTCCTGGTTCCCCCAGTTGCTAATGTGAACTTCCACTTCTTTGGGCCTGGATTTTCTCATCCATAAAGTGGGAATAAGGACACTCCTCACCATCGGGCCTTGTGGTGGGGATTAAAGTAGTCTGTGTATATGAAGTGCTCAGAGCAAGCCAGCACCAAGTAAGCACCGTCCTTTGCTCCTCCTTTGATAGAGATGCGTGAGGTGCGGGGCTGCAAATAGAGGAAGGGTCCCCGGATCTGGGGCCCACGTGGCCTAGGGCACCATGGGGCTGTCAGCTCCTCTGGGGCACTGTCTATTGTTAGGGAGGTTCCCCCTTTGGGCATCCAGGGCCGTGCACCCCGACTGGATACCTGAAAGCTGATGGGGGCAGGGCTGGGCCTGGAGCTCGGGGGCCTAGGGCTGCCTGGCTCCAGGATCTCCAGCAAGACCTAGCCATGGAGCCCTGGCCCCCAGCTCCGACTCCTTGCCCTGTGCAGTGAGGGAGGAGGAGTGGGGTCAGCGTCAACATTGGTGTGGCCTGGGGCTCCCCAGTGACTACCAGCGCCCCACTGGGGACCTTTGCAGATGGTGGTTCTCATGGACCCAATGGAGGACCCTGATGACATCCTGCGGGCACGTCGCTCCCGGGAGAAGTCCTACCTATTCGACGTGGCCTTTGACTTCACTGCCACCCAGGTGAGGGAGGGCCTAGGCCTGGGGACATGCAGGAGCCCCTCTCTGACCTTTGCTGCACTCAGGAGGGAGCTCACAGGAGACACTGCCACTGACACTCAGCCATCCCTCCACCACCTGCTCTCTGGATTTCCTCTCGACTGCGTCCACAGGCTCCCGTGTGTGTGTGCCTGCATGGCACATACAGTCTCCCATATGGGCACACCTGGCAGGTGGCCCCGAGGGGAGCTGGAGGAAGGCACCTGAAGCCCATCTGGCGCGAGGAGGAGTGACGGGGAAGCTGACACCCTCCCTGGGACCCCCGTCTTGCCTGTCTGTGGGATGCTCCCAGGAGCAGGTGTAATGCATCCTTGGGGCTGGGGCCCAGGAAATGGCTACTGGGGAGGCATCCCAGGTGTCCTGAACTCTCTTTGGCTGGTGTCCCCCATGGGGTGTAAGCAGAGACATCTGTCCCCCACCTCCCACCCCAACTTCTCTAGGGCTGAGGGCTCCAGGGACAGAAACTGCTCCTGTCGGGGACCAGAATGTGCCAGTGGGCATGTGTGCTCTGCCCTGCCTGGGTCCAGACCCCCGATGGGTCTTCTCCTCCCCGCAGGAGATGGTGTATCTGGCCACCACCAAGAGCCTCATCGAAGGTGTCATCTCAGGCTACAATGCCACTGTGTTTGCCTACGGCCCCACAGGTGAGAGGGAGAGGACCGTTTGCCCCTGTTGCCCCCTTGAGAAACAAGCCCCCTGCCCTTCATCAGAGAACTAGTCTGGCCCTAGCTGGGGCAGGAAGCAAGGATATGGCTGATCCAAACCCTCCAGGACCCTCTGACTCCAGAGGCTCCGTCCCCAGCCAAGGAAACATCTCTCCCGCCTCTACCTCCCTGGCCATCTGGGAGGGCCCAGCCTTGAGAACAGGTTTGCCAGGAGCATCTGCCCTGCAAGGCTTCTCACCAGCCACCATGCTCTGCTCTAGGCTGTGGGAAAACCTACACCATGCTGGGCACAGACCACGAGCCTGGCATCTATGTGCGGACCCTCAATGACCTCTTCCGTGCCATTGAGGAGACCAGCAACGACATGGAATATGAGGTGTCCATGTCCTACCTGGAGGTGAGCCCTCCCTGCACCCAGGCTTGGACAAGAGGCCCGTAGGATGGGGCTGGCTCACCTCACTGGGACCAGGTCACGGGGAGTTTCCGGGTGCTCATCACGGCTGCTCTCCCACACACATATTGTTGGCCCCACTTTACAAAAACCTGAGGCTCAGAGAGGTTAGGCAACTGAGCAATGTCACGCAGTCAAGTGAGGGGGTAGGGATTCAACCAGGACCCCAGGGCTTTAAGCCAAGCCCTTCCCGTGGTGCCACACTCCCAGGGAGCTTTGTCAGTGAGCGCAGACCTCAGCCACCCTCCCAGAAGGCCCACCACCTGAAGCGGACCCTGCCTGTCTGCCTCCCAGGCCACCTCCCGGCATGCGTACACACCGGCACAGGCGACGACTGCACACATGGGCAGGCTTGGACCTGCCGGCCTTCGCTGCCTGGCCACAGCCCCCATGCCCACTCCGTGCGAGTGCTACTGACAGGACTCCATGGGCAGCAGGGTGGGGGCACACAGAGGCCAGAAGAGGTGGAAGAGCCGTGGGCCGGCCTCCATCTGGCTCCCGGCTGCTCCTGCTTCCTCCGGGAGCTGATAATCTCCTGGGTGGCAGCTCAGGAAGGGCAGTGAGGCGCTGCTGCCGGCTGCTGCTCCAGCCAGCACAGTGTCGACTGAGCCAACAAGATGTATTTTGGGGGAGGTGGGGTGGGAAGGAGCAGTGTAAGGGTTGCCTAGCAAGAAGCAGGGCTGGCCATGGGTCCAGTCCCCATCCTCTGCCCAGTGCCCAGTCTGTCTGCAAGCAGAGTCCCGCTTGGTTCTGATGCTTTCTGCATCCTTGGCTTGGTAGCCTGAGGCTTCCCTGTGGATGCTGAAGCCTTCTCCCCCCCACGCCATAGAAAGGAAGGGATCTTCTCCTCAACCAGGGTTCCCCAAGAGGAGACTTGAGTTCCCAAACTGGGGCTCAGACATATGAGCTCTTTTCCCCCTTCTTGCTTAGCAGGGCTGGGGGAACCTGGCCCTTGCCTGGACCTCCTCTCCTTAGTCTCCTATTAACACCTGTCCCTGGGCCCTACTGCACCTGTTCCATTAGATCTACAATGAGATGATCCGGGACCTGCTGAACCCTGCCCTGGGGTACCTGGAGCTGAGGGAGGACTCCAAAGGGGTGATCCAGGTGGCTGGAATCACCGAGGTCTCCACCATCAATGCCAAAGAGGCAAGTCTTGTGCACACAGCCCGGGGAAGTAGGCAGGTGGGGCAGGGGGAGGTGGGGAGTCAGGAAACTGCCACCAGGGAGCAGCTGCCTGCTTGGCTGGGCCTGGGGCAGAGAATCCTATATGACAGCAAACAGGGACTCTCCCACCTGCCTCCATGCCCCAGCTGCACTGACCCTGAGGGCTGACTAAGGCAACCACCCGACCCTGACCCCCTCACCACCCCACCCCCGTTTGCACACAGACCCTGACCTCCCCAGGCCCGCAGCACATGGGGGCCACCCCTCCCCACCAAGGCCCATCCCAGCCTCTCAGATGCATGATGGGGGAACATCCCCACCGGTCCCTAAAAGTGGCCTCCCTCCCAACCGCCCTCCCAGATCATGCAGCTGCTGATGAAGGGGAATAGGCAGAGGACCCAGGAGCCCACGGCCGCCAACAGGACGTCCTCCCGCTCTCATGCCGTGCTCCAGGTGGCCGTGCGCCAGCGCAGCCGCGTCAAGAACATCCTGCAGGAGGTGCGGCAGGGTCGCCTGTTCATGATTGACCTGGCTGGCTCTGAGCGCGCCTCCCAGGTAAGGCCTGCTTACCTGGTGGAACAGTTGTGTGTGAGGGCGGGGGTGGGGGGTGGGGTGGAGGGCAGTGATGCCAGCCTCCTGGGCCCCCAGGGACTGAAGGGAGGCCATCCAGGGAGGATGGGAGTGAGGGGGCTCCCAGGGGAAGGAATTGAGGAATGTCACAGAGGAGCTGGAGGGGAAGGGTGGGTGGGATATCCTGTGGAAGCACCCGCGCTGTCTGTGGGAAGGGGTGGGAGGATAAGTATTCCTCCAGGGAAGGAAACTGGCTGCCTTGAGGAAAGGGAGCAGGAAAGAGAATAAATGGGTCCAAAGAGGAGCTGGGACAGGGGGAGACAAACATCCCAGACTGGGAGCACCCTGGGCAGAGCCAGGAAAGGGCCCTGCCAACCATGTCAGGAGGTTTCGTGGCCGCCTGGTCAGTGAGGCTGGGTAATGTCACTGCTAGCTGAAGCAAATGCAAGGACAGGACAGCGGGGACAACTAACAGGATTTCTTGCTTGAGCATGGGTGGTGGGGTTTAAATAAGGCAGAGATATGAAAAACACACCTGTCTTCCAGTAAGGCCCAGGGGCTTCCTGCAGGGGCCCAGGGGAGCAGCCTGGGGGAGAGGGAATGCCCTGCAGCCCCTGGAAGCAGGCTGAGCAGAGACACCTTCTCCACCTGTCACTGACCTGAGGACCCAAGGAAAGGAGGGGAACCCGCCACACACGTACAGTGACATACACACACTCACACCCCACATGTGTACACCCATTACACACACACACGCCCATCCTTTCTCCCTGAGGTCTGCGGTGCCCTCTCAGCCACACCCTCCCCCAACCTCATCCTTCCTTCTTGGCACCATGTCCTGGGGGAGACAGAGAGCCCGGCTCAGCTTTGCAGCTCTACATGGAAGCCTTCAGTTTATTAGTCCATTCAGAGGCTCTCCTGTCCTTTCATACCTTCTGGAATGCCCTTAATGCTCCCTGGGAGAAGGGTGGAACGAGACCTCAGTCCTCTCCACATTCCAGAGCCCCCAGGGACAGCGAGGACCACCCAGGGTGCTGGTTGTGAAGCCTAGCCCCGACCCCATAAGGCCACAGCTCACCCACTGCTCACGCCCTAGACTAAGAACCGTGGGCAGCGCATGAAAGAGGGGGCCCACATCAACCGCTCCCTGCTGGCGCTGGGTAACTGCATCAACGCGCTGAGTGACAGAAGTGGCAACAAATACATCAACTATCGAGACAGCAAACTCACGCGGCTCCTCAAGGTACCGGCTGCCGTGAGGCTCCGGGCAGGAGTGGGACCAGGCAGTGGGGCGCAAGGGCGAGGCTGCCAGATTTAGCAAATGGAAATGCAGGACACCCAGCTACATTTAAATTTCTGACCAACAACAAATTTGTTTTAGTGTAAGTATGTCCCAGGCAATATTTGGGATATACTTATACTTAAAAAAGTCATTCATTGTTTACTCAGAAATTCAAATGTAACTAGGTGTCCTGCATTTTATCTTGCAACCCTAACCAAACAGTAGGCAGCATGGAGGGGAAGGAGCTGCACCTGACACCCCAGAGCTGAGGGTGGGAGGGAGCCAGGAGCCACCTGGACTGGGGGTTCAGGTGGATGGCTCACTGAGTCTGCAGGGACCTGCTCCTGCTGGGTTCCATGGTCAGTGCTTCACCCACTGGCTCCTTCCTAGGAGTTGGGGGAGTGTCCCTTTGCAGATGAGAAACCAAGGCACAAAGGGCTCACACTGGGAAGTGCTGGAAGGAGGATCCAAGCAGAGGTCTGTCTGGGCTAATACTGGGCTGCAGTTAAGTTCACGCCCACCAGACACAGCCTGCTGTGCTTCCTGCACCCCGAGGCTGGAAGGGGGTGCAGCTGCTGTGCAGGAGCTTGAGGTCACTCAGCGGCCACTGCGGCAGCCAGGGTTCCTTGCCCCAACCCCCTCCCGCCCCCACCCGTGGGCCATTCCAGCCAAATTCCACCTTCTTACAGAGGGCTCCATCCCCCTACCCCACACTCCAGCCGAACAACAGTGCTGTGAGCAGTCAGAAACAGTGTGGGGGGACCTGGGAGGCTGTGGGGGGCACGGACACAGATGCACAGGGCCCCACGGGGCACTTCCTACTCTGGCTCCCAGCCAGCCCCATCTGCTGCCTTTGCTGGTTCTCACATGTGAGGGGAGGAGAATGGAAATCCTGGAGGCCCTGCCGGGTTACTAGAAATCTCAAATGCAAACTCAGAGAAGAAACTGGAAAGAGGGACATGAGATGGGGAGGAGAATCCAGACTTGGGGAGTCCACGTGCTGCCCAGCACCAGCTAGTATGAGAGTGTGAGTGTGTGTGTGTGAGTGTGTGTGTGTGTGTGTGAGTGAGTGTGTGAGTGTGCGTGTGTGTGAGTGAGTGTGTGTGAGTGTGAGTGTGTGTGTGAGTGTGTGAGTGAGTGAGTGTGAGTGAGTGTGTGTGAGTGTGAGTGTGTGTGAGTGTGCGAGTGTGTGTGAGTATGAGTGTGTGTGAGTGTATGAGTGTGTGTGTGAGCGAGTGTGAGTGTGTGAGTGTGTGTGAGTGTGGGTGAGTGTGAGTGTGTGTGTGTGCCAGAGTGAGAGAGTGAATGCACACCACGGAGGGCATCATGGACAGCCAGCAGCAGCGGTCCCCCCTTGGAGGGAGTCCCTGGCTGACCTCAGCCTCCTCCTCCCTTCCATCCAGGACTCCCTGGGGGGGAACAGCCGCACGGTGATGATCGCGCACATCAGCCCTGCCAGCAGCGCCTTTGAGGAGTCCCGAAACACCCTGACCTACGCTGGGCGGGCCAAGAACATCAAGACCAGGGTGAGGGCCCCGGGCCTGCCCTCCAGGGTGTGCCTTCCTGGGCCAAGGCCCAAGCCCTCATATTGACCGCTGCTGCCCCACCCTACTCTCTCTGAGCCAGCCACCATTGTACTGGCCTCATTCCCCTGTCAAGGGTCACCTCTGTATCCTTCCCGGTACTGGCAACACCTGCTTGCCTGCCAGGAAGCCCACAACCCCCGAGGGTCCCCTTCTTGTTCAAGGTCTGTGTACCCCCTGCCCGATCCCCATCCATCTTCAAATGCTCATTCAGCATTTCTAAGACAGGAAGGAGCTGTACCTGTGGTGGGGTTGGGGACAGCTCGATGGAGCAGAATATTCATGGCACAGCCCGGAGCCAGAAGAAAATGGAGATAGTGGTGGGCCCAGGTGAAGGAATTAGAGCATTTCCCACCCCCCAAGCAGGAAGCGAGCCACCGAGGGCTGATGTGCAGGGGAAGCAGCGTTAGGAGTGTGGTTCTGGCAGAGGCTTGTAGTATGACAGGTTGTGGGGGTGGAAGCGAGGGGCCTAGTACCGCCATTTACAGATGGACCAGGGAGAAGAAAGAAAACAGTCTTCAGGTACATCCCAGCACTTGGGCAGACTGTACCTGCTTGCCCCCATCCTGTGCTCCTGCAGGTGAAGCAGAACCTGCTCAGCGTCTCCTACCACATCGCCCAGTACACCAGCATCATTGCTGACCTGCGGGGCGAGATCCAGAGGCTCAAGTGCAAGATCGATGAGCAGGGAGGACGGGGCCAGGCCCGAGGCCAGCTGGAGCGGGGTGACATCCGCCACATCCAGGGTGTGTGGGAGTCTGTTTGTGGGAGCCCATCTCAGGAAGCTCTCCAGGCAGTCCCAAAGTGCTCTGGGGCCAGGCAGTGCTAGGTTCTTCAGACCCAGCCTCAGGCTCTTTCTGGGTTCTGACAATTGTTCTGTGCCCTCCGTCCTTCAGCTGTCATATGCAATCATGATTTCTGCTTCAGAGAGTTGATGTTAATATTAGGTGGGATCACAGAGAGACACTTGAGCATTTAGCTGCATGGGACATCGCTCTTAGGGCTGCAGTGTAAGGCTGTGAGCCTCTGCCTTGCATCACCAGAAGGGGTACCTTCCTCTTAGAGATTTGTGTATTTGCTATGATGGTTTTCCAGCAGATGACAGCAAGTCTCTAAGGGGCACATTTTTATAGCTGACATAAAGGTGCTGTAAGGGTTAGCAGAGGCCCAGTTCATTCATGAGTTGGGAATCACCTTTGGACACAGCCTGAAGACTGGAGGTGGGGTGTGGAAGGAGGTAGTAATCTAGGAGGTCTTTCTGGAGGAGGTGGATAGGAAGTGGTTTAGGAAGGAAGGGAGGGGAGGGCCCCCTGTGGCCCCAGACTTTCTTGGCCTGCCATCCCTCCTCCACTGACGTCTTCCAACCCCCATCCTCTGGGCAGCCGAAGTCCAACTGCACGGTGGACAGGGTGAGCAGGCCGAGATGGGACAGCTGCGAGAGCAGCTCATCGGCGCTTTGCAGGAGCAGATGGACGTGCGGAGACGCCTGCTGGAGCTGGAGAGCCGTGCCATGGAGGTCCAGATCGACACCTCCCGCCACCTGCTCACCATCGCTGGGTAAGCACCCTCTGGCCCGGGGCCCTCTGTGTCCCACCCCTGCAACCGAGGGAGAGGGAGCTGTAGCTGTGGCCCCTACAGCCTGAATCCAGTGTCTCCTGGGGGTGGGGCCATGGCAGCTGGGAGCATGAGAAGTCACGCAGGGCACTCAAGTGGCGGGAGGAACAGCGGAAGGAGTCCTACACCAAGGACGACAGCGAAAAGGACTCGGACACAGGTGATGACCAGCCAGAGGTCCTGGAGCCCCCAGAGGTAGCCTCAGCCCGGGAGAGCATCGCTGCCCTGGCGGGCGAGCAGAAGCAGCTGAGAAAGCAGAAGGTGCCCAGGGTTTGGGGCATGGGGAGAGTGGTTTTGAGAGGCCCAGGCCTGGAGGAGCTGGGGGTGAGGTGGGGGAGAAGTGAGACGGGGAAGCTCAGGCCACAAAGTCCTGGTGACCTTGCTAAATTCCTCACCTCTTTGCACCTCACCTCTCTGGAGGATGGGAGTAGTCGTGGTGCAGCCCTGCTGGGGCTGTTGGAAGATTATACAAATGCCTTTCACATATCAAGGACTCAAAAACTGGTAGCCAATATTATAAGAGGGTTTTCTGGATAACAGATCTTTGCCTTCTGTTCTGGAGCATAACTAAACAAGAGGGCTCCAGGGAACCATGAGCCCTGAAGGCACCAGAAGGGCTTGGGTTGAGCAGATATGCGGTGGGCACAGAGGGGCCACTTAGGAGCAGCCGCTGGTTGCAAGGCCCAAGATGCAGCTTGAGGGTTGACCTTGTAATGGAGTTTCAGCCGGGAGTCTGGAGTCCCTGGACGGGAGGGGTGCAGACGGGCTCTGACGACGAGACCGCCCCTAGCTCCGCTTACCCCGAACCGTCCCCAGCTGGCGCTGGAGCAGCGCTGCCGCGAGCTGCGCGCGCGAGGACGGCGCCTGGAGGAGACGCTGCCGCGGCGCATCAGCTCCGAGGAGCAGCGCGAGGTGCTCAGCCTGCTGTGCCGCGTGCACGAACTCGAGGTGGAGAACACGGAGATGCAGTCGCACGCGCGGCTCCGGGACGGGGCGCTCCGCCACCGCCGCGAGGCCGTGCGCCGTCTGGAACAGCACCGCAGTCTCTGCGATGAGATCATCCAGGGCCAGCGGCAGATCATCGACGGTAGGTCCCGGGAGTCCGAGTGACCCATGGGCCGCATCGACCCACGGAGGGTCCGAGGGCACTAGCCGAGCCCTGCTCTTCGCCCCGCAGGCTGCAGCCTGGCCGTCCCGCAGCATCTGGAGGAGCTGTATGAAGCCTACCTGCGGGCGCTGGAGGAGGGAAGCCTGGAGCGGGCCACCATCATGGACCGGGTGGCCTCTAGGGCCCTGAAGGTGGGCCCCTGGGCTAGGGTATGAGCTCACGGACTGAGGAAGGGGCGGATGCCCCGGTAATGCCTGTAGGTAGTGGGACTGAGGACGGGATCAGCCTGGCTGGCACCCCAGGGAGTTCATCCCCTTTCCTCCTTACCCCACCCAAAGCCTTGTCCCGGGGCGTTCTTCTCTGGTGATGTCCCCACCCAGGGTCTGAGGATCAGGGTTGGCTATCTGAGATATCACAAGTGGCCCTGGAGGCCCCACAGGAGCCCACACCCTCTACAGTGCCACTAGAGATGCCAAAGAGACCTTTACCCTCACGACTCACTGCCCCCCAGGGACGCCCAGTCCAAGTACAGCAGTGGTCACCCGGTGTGCCTTTGTCACCCTGTGCTGTTACCTGGTCCAGGACCAAGTCTTCTCTCTCCTCCCCACCTTCCACCTCCCCTCCCCAGGACAGCTCCTTGCCCAAAGTTACACCAGCAGGAACCCCACTGACTCCAGAGTCCGACCCGGAGAACATGAAGGTGCTGAGATCCAAAGCCCAGCACCTGCAGAACTGCATCTTCCCACCTGTCGGCATGGGGAGGTGAGGCCAGGGACCATTTCCAACCAGTCCTGCCTGTCTGAGCCACCACGCTGGGCTGTGGCCCAGGGATCCAGCCCCGATCAGGACTACCTGGGGATGATGGACCAGGGACAAAAGAGAGAAGGTGGCACTGATCTGGAGCGAGGACTTCTGGGTTCTCAGTCCCTTGGCACCAACAGCTTTCCCCTGCCATGGGAGTGGGGCCACGGTGGGACTAGCCTGGTCAACAGCTGCCCTTCCCCCTCTGCCCATTTCAGTGAAGCCAACTGTGTGTTCAAGGCCAGCCCCCAGGCCTGGTGGGTGAAGAGCTCCTCTGTGCCCACCCCACCTCCCATCCAGGTAGGCAGCCTGGTGACCCAAGAGGTGAGCACTGAGCACCACTGGCCCCATGGGCTTTGCTGCTGGGGGTGAGGGCACAGGGGTGGAGGCCTCATGGTTGGAGAGCCTTTCCCAAATGGCCCCGCCCCTGAGGCCCCACTGTCTCTGCTGAGTGGGGTATGGGGCTGTGTCCAGTGCCTTTCTCTTGCACACTTCACCCGCAGGCCCCTACTCAGGACAGCCTGGTCAGCCTGAGCAGCCGGATCAGCTCTTCCCCCGACAGCACTGAGAATCTGTCAGAGATCCCCTTGTCCAGCAAAGGTGTGCCCCCTGCCAGCCCTGTGGGCCTGAGCCTGGCGTCGTCTCTGCCTCTCAGATTACCCCGCCCAAAGCCCTTTCCTGCCCTCTGCACCACTGAATGTACCCACCTGCTGGGTGCTGTGTGTTCTATAAAGAGAGGCATCAAAGCCCGAGAGGATTAATCACTGCTCAAGGACACACGCAGAAAGCTAGGTGCACAATCAGAAATAAGAATGGAGAACACATGACACAGAGGATCATGTCCTGTCCCCCCTTCCTACTCAGTAACAAGTGTAATAGCAACAGAGACTGAAGCGCTTGCTCCCCAGCTGTAGGCTAAGCCCATTATCTTAGTTATTTTTCACGATAACCCTACTTTTACCATTCCCAGTTTACAGATGAAAGTAGAGCTCAGAAATTTGCCCCAGTTTCTTAAACAGCAAACAAATGGGAGTACTGGAATCAGAACCCAGGCGTTTTGGCTCCTACTCGGTCCTGCTTTGGCAGAGGGATGTTGGAGGTGCAGGATGGGGAGGGTTATGGGGCCTTGATCCTGGGCTGAGGGCTCTCTGTCCTGCTGCAGAGAGGAAGGAGATCCAGACGGGCACCAAGTGTATCTCAGTGAAGGCTGCCCGGCGGCGCTCCCGGGCCCTAGGTGCCGAGGGGCGCCACCTGCTGGCACCTTCAATGGAGCGCAGCAGCCTGTCTCTGCACTCACTGAGCGAGCCGGACGACGCGCGGTCCCCAGGCCTACTGGCCTGCAAGCGGCCACCCAGCCCCACACTGCAGCATGCTGCCAGTGAGGACAACCTGTCCAGCAGCACGGGTGAGGCCCCCTCCCGAGCAGTTGGGCATCGTGGCGACGGCTCTGGGCCCTGGCTGCAGGGCCAGAAGAAAAGCCTGGGCAAGAAACAGGAGTCACTGGAAGCGAAGAGAAGGAAGCGGAGATCCCGGTCCTTTGAGGTCACAGGACAAGGGGTGAGGCAAGGGGCAGAGGGCAGGGTGTCTGAGCCCCTTCGTTACAGGTGGGGAGCTGAGGGCTGGATTCCCCCAGAGGCCCCAGGGCCCCTCCATGTACCACCCTATGTGCCTCTGTCCCCCAGGCGGGCACAGTAGCTGCACAGATGCTGCCTCACCTCACTGTTCTCCCACCAACACAGCTCACCCGCCCCAAGACACACCTCCTGGGGCCTCGTCCCATGGAGAGCATCTCAGATCACAGGATGCCAGTTTGCGGGCGCCCAGCCCCTGGTATCCGGCATCTGGGAAAGGCAACACTGCCTTTGGCCAAAGTCAAACTCCCTCCAAGCCAGAACACAGGTCAGTACCAGCACAGGAGGGAAGGGGGAAGGGGAAGCCTTGGCCAGCCCAGGGAGGAGGCATATTGAGCTCCCTACCCTTATGGCTGTCCTTTGCTGGAAACCAGGTTCTTGAAGAAGATTTGTGGGCCTGGCATCTTGGGGTTGTGCCCCTAGGGAGTTCAAGGCCACTGGGCAATCAGAAAGAGGATGGGGAGACATTCCTAAACCCCTGCTCCGGTCCTTCCCCTGTTGCAGGCCCTGGGGACTCCTCACCCCTCACAGTTCCGTCAAACCCAGCTGGTGTATCCCGATGGGCTACCCGTGGGCCCCGCATGACCCACGGCACAAGCACCCATGGCAAAGATGGACGCTTCCGGCATAACTGAGGGGCCCTGCCTGGAACTGGCCCTCCTGCCTCCAAAATGGGGTGTGGCAGGAAATGGGACATGAAGTCTGGGCAGGTAGGGGTGACCTGGGAGCAGGAGCTCAGGATCTCAGTAAGCTCCTAGACCCAGGAATTGTGAGGATGCCTGCTCCAAAGTTTCATGCTCTCAGCGCTGCTGGGGGAGGTGAGCCCAGGAGGTATGGCCAGGATAACAGGACCCCCTGGCCTCCCCGCCCTGGATAGAACCCTATTGCCAAAACCCTGCAGAGACCTGTGGCCAGACTCAGCCTCAGGGATGGGGGGAAGGGAGCTGTCAGGGGGACAGGGCTCTTGGGTCCACATCTGGGGCAAGGGGCCCACAGGCACTTCACATGCTGTGGTTGTGGTGGGGGAGGGAATCTGGGTTTCTTACTTAGCAGCCGCTTTCCCTCGTTTTAACAATAAAACTCCATTTGGGTCTTGATGGTTGTGTTGGAAACAAGACCTTGTCTGGAATGTGGAGTGGCCATGACTGCTTAAAATTCAACCCAACTCCCTTCCTCCTCCCTCCCCGACACCCCAGCTCCTTCTGGCTGGTTACACAGCACAACCTGCAACCTGGGGGAAAGGAGTTTTCCTCTGGACAGGGAGGTCTACCCCAGGAAGGGTGGGGCTAGCAAGGGCCATTCCTGCCCCATCCCATCAGCCTCCACACCTGCCCAGGCCCCCTCCCAGGAGAGGTACTGCTCTTACCTGCCCTGTTCCGTTCGCGGGCAGGGGAAAGCTAATGAAAGCCAGGGAACCCCTAGCCCTGTGTGGGCCCTCCACGGGCTGTTTTTCCCCCAGGAACTGGGTGGTTCAATCATCCCCTCGCCTCTCTGAGCAGCAGTTTATTCAACCAAGGATGTTGCCTTCAAGTCAACTGTGAAATCAGCTCCTGAAGTCAGGCATCTTGTCCACCAGCCCTCACCTGGCCTCCACCCAGTCAGTGCCCGGCCACCCAGGGGGCCAGTGTACCACCTCCCCTTGCAGCACCCCTCCCAGGCCCTCCGAACCCAGGCCTTCATTTCCCAATCCGAAGGTGCTCGGGACGCCGAGCTCCCCACCCACTGGTCCCACTTGGCTACTTGGGGGTACGGATGAGGGTATGGTAGACGGGCTTGACAATGAGGTGAAGATGCAGGGCGTTCTCCACCAGGTACTCCGAGTTGCGCCGCTGCAGGTCGGCTTGCGCCAGGAAGTCGCCCGCCTCCTCGCTGCTTTGGTGGAAACTGTATGTGTGGCGGACCAGCAGGCGGCCGTGCTGGCGCGCCCCCACCAGCACCGTCTTCTGGAAGCTCACACCCGCCGCATCGCCGCCACTGCTGGCCGGCGTGACTACAAGCCGCGGCCGTCCGTCCTCGGGGCGTGCAGGGGGTAGCGCAGTGCCCGCAGCGTCTGCATAGACAGGCCGCAGGCTGACCGGCAGCCAGCGCGGGGAGAAGAGCACATTCCACGTGACCCGACGGCCGGAGTCGTGGCCGCTCGGGCCCAGCTGTGTCTGGAAGCTGGTGCTGCGGTCGTCGCGTGCCGGATTGTTGATGACCCACGGGGCGCCCCAAGCGGGAGCGAGGTAGTTGCGGGGCAGGAAGGCGCTGCCGTTGACGTCGAAGAACTTGGCGTAGTGCAGCGGCGAGGCGGCGTGGAACTGGTAGGCCTGTAGCAGCAGGTCAGCCACCGCCTCGCTGTAGCGCGCTAGAGCCGCCGAGCGCGCCTGCAGCTGGAACAGCTGTGCGGGCGGGATCATGGGGTAGCGGATGGCGCGCAGCGCGCTCTCGGCCACGCCGGGTGGCGGTCTCGTGCGGCCCAGCCACGCCTCCAGTGCGTGGAACAGCTCCAGCTCGTCCTGCAGCACCAGGTCCGAGCGCGGCAGAAGCTGCGCTAGCAGCTCTGGGCTCACCGCGCCCCATTCGGCGCTCCCCGCCACGGCCGACAGGTTCCAGGCCAGGAACTGCAGGCAGCTCTCGCGCAGGGCGTCGTCGCCGGTGCTCACCGCGTAATGGTACCAGCCCACCGCCGGGCCCGCGCCGCCTGCCAGGTGCGCGCGCATGTAGTCGGCCACGCCCCGCTGCAGGGATGCCACACGGTACTTGGTGGCCAGCCTATGCAAGGGGATGGCTTGGGCCAGCAGCACCGTCAGCTCGCCGCAGTAGAGGTACCTGCCAGAGAGGCACAGAGATGGGGCGGGTTAGGACCAGGCCGCCCTGCACCCACTCAGAGCCGCTTTCCGAGCCCAGAGCAAGCATGGCCTTGGGTAGAGCACTTGTGGTCAGGGATGCAAGCAGAACAGTGGGCCCTAAGGCTTCCCGTCTTTTCCTCTCAAGGACCGTCCCGTGGCCATCCTACTTCATGGCCTCTTCTTTCCGTTTCTCATGGGGACATGGAAATAACATGTATTTATTGAGCACCTGCTAAGTCCCGAGCTCTAAGCTAGAACCAGACAGACGTGTCTCCTGCCATTGTGGGGTTTACAGTGTGGGTTCAGATCTACATCCTGCCACCTTCTTGCTATGAGTGGGCAAGTCTGCTGAACCTTGCAGCTACTCATCTCGGAAAGGGGGATAACAGAGCTGTTGTGACAACCGAAGAATGAACGGTACACGCCACAAAGCAGGCAGTCAACACCAGTTACCTCTCATTCTCCCCTGCCCCCTTCCTGCAGCCCCATCTTTCTTGCTGTCTTTTCCACTCCTTATCCGTTCTCATTCTTGCTCCCTTTGTCTCTGTCTGCAGCCATCCCTCTGCTCGCCCTTCCTGCCAGTCCCCACAGGTACTGCACCACAGAGGTGTAGGGGCAAGTGCCAGATACCTGCCCCAACACCCATGTCTCCACTTACTTCTGCATTTCAGCCCCGCATGTTTGCCTCCAGGAATGCAAGATGTTTCCCAATTTCTCTATAGTAGATGTGGCCATGTGACTAAATTCTAGCCAATGAGATGTGGAGGGAGGCAGCCTCTGAGACTGGGAGAAGGTTGGTTGGATAAAGGGGACAGGGTAGGATAGGGCCCTTTGCCCTTCTGTGTTATCCCTCTTTCTTCCTGTTGCCAGGAACTTGGAAGAGATGACTGGGGTTCTGCAGACATCTAGTCTAAGCCACTGAAACAGGACTACTTTCTCAGACTATAGTGTGCCCCCTGTGCAGCACACTGGCATGAAGCAGGAGATGGGGGAGAGAGCTGGCTAATTTTTGCAGCTCCCTAGCCCTATGGTTCAAAATATGGCCAGACACCAATACCACATGGAGGCTTTAAAATAAAAAATGACTTCTGGGCCCAACCCCAGATCTGAAGCCAACAATCCAGGGAGGGCCCAGGAATCTGTAGTTTTTAAAAGTTCTCAAGGCCAGGTTTGGAAACAGCTCTGAGAGCATTTGGTAGCTGACATCAAACCACATTGAGTTTACAGGCAAGGGCAGGGGAATCACACTGCATTTTGCAAGAGGGCAGTGGGGGAAGGGGTGAAGAAGACGGTTGCATTGTCATCCTAATGACCTGCAGGGATGGACAAAGTCCTCTAAGAGGCCAGGATATCCTTGACCCTGTGAGTGGAAAGGGATGAAGCCTTCCCCCAATCCTTCCCCACCTGATGAACTTGTCAAAGACAGCAGTGCAGTCCCTGGGCTCCTGCAGCACCACCTCACTCCGGTTGCTCAGCAGCTCCCGGAACAGCTCACTGTGCAGGCCCAGCAGCAGGCGGTGGGCATGAAAGACTCGGACCTCGTCAGTGCCCGCAGCCTGCACCCGCAGAACTACATCGCTGGCGTTGCCCTGCCGCAGCAGCTCCTGCAAGCGCTGGAACAGCATCTGGGAGTGGTTGATGGAGGTGCCGGTTGACTCCCCACCAACATCGGCTCTCTGGGCTGCAACAGGAGAGAACACAGCACAGCCTGAGAAGACATCTCGGTTCTGGGCAGTGATCTAGGGGTACAGAAGGACCACCTGGAGAATCGTGCACTTGGGTGCGGGTAGAGGGTGGGTGGGCCTGGGGATGCTGTGTACACACCTGTTTGTGCCCCTGGAGTACAGGGATGCACATCTGTGCACAAAGCACATTCTGGATTAGGAAGGTCATGAACCTGCCCAGGAGCAGACCCTGAGAAGATGCTCTTGGAAGGGAGTGGATTCCTGGCAAGGAGAGGTCATGAACTCATGTGGGATGAAATGCCCAGAACTGGTATCCATGATGCCAGACCTCCACGCGAGGGTTAAGAAACCTCTTGGGCCCCACCCCTCTCACCTCCTGAAGAATTGTCCACGTAACCCCTTGGAAAAGTTGGCAAAAGTAGTACATTCACTAACAAATATTTATTGAGCATCTGCTATGAACCAGATACTCTCCTGGGAGCCCAGAATATGGCAGTGAACAAAATCAGTCAGATCCTTACAGTCATAAAAGCACAAATGAGCTTATTAGACAGGCAATAAGAGACATAAGCATTCTAGTTTTAGATTTTGATAAATAAGGGCGGTGATAGCAGTGGGGGGCGGGGCTACTTTAGGCCCAGGAATCAAGGGTGGGTTCCCTGAGGAAGTGACAAGAAGGAGCCAGCCAGAAGATGAGCGTCCAGGCCAAAGAACCGGCCCTGCAAAGGCCCTTAATGAGAATGGGCTTGGAGAGCTGGGAGCAGAGAGAAGGCTAGGGGGCCCAGGCACTGAGTAGGAAGGGAGGGCAGGGCATGAAAGGAGGCTGTGGCCATGGAGGGGAAGCTGTTTCCAGGCCCCAGCTGCCCTGTCGGGTCCCAGTCTGTGAGACGGAAGTCCACCCTCAGCAGGTGGCCTGTGGGGGACCAGAGAAAGTACAGAGAGCGAGCCAGGACTGGAATGGGACTCTCTGGGTCCATGCACATGGAGGCTGGTATTCCCCTTCCAGGCTGGCCACCTTGAGTCCTTCTCTCATGTTCCCAGAGACTCCATGAGGGTCAGATGGGGACATGCACACGGTTACGGGAAACTCGGTGACAGAAAATGCTGCTAGCAGCTTCCCCAAGCTGAGAACAGTGTGAGAGCACTCAGAGAGGGAGTCAGGGTGTCTAACAGCAGCAGATGGGCACCCGTGGCCCATGTGGACTATGGAAGAGCAGATGCACACGAGAGCAGAGCATCTGTGTGTGAGAGAGAGGGGCAAAGGGAGAGAGCGAGGGTGAGGGGCGGGCTGGCGGTTCATATCCAGCCCCGCCTCCCAGGCTGTCTCTTTGAAGGGCCTGAATGCTGATGGCATCCCACTCGCCTCAGCTTGGGACAATGGACAGTGGAAAGGTCTTGCCTTTAAGCCCCCTGCCTGCCTTCCCAGCTCTCCTCCCCTCTGAGGCAGGCTCCCCTCTTTCACGGAGCTGTCCCCATCAAATCAACTCTGTGCTCCTCCTGGCCGGCTAGATACCGCCCCCTCCTGGCCGTATGCAGCTAAGCCTGGAAAGTCCTGCCCCTGCGCCTTGCCCCCCATCCCCAGCCCCCCACTGCCCACTCACCTGCGCGACTGGCCAGGCCCACCAAGGTCAGGATGGCCCAGAAGCTGGCCCAGGACCTAGGCTTGGCATAGCCCAGCCTAAGCATCTTTGTGCCCGCCCCTGAGCCCACTGGAGGGACAGCAAAGCCCAGACCACTCTGCTCACATTCCTCCTCCTTATATAGGATCCAGTGCAAGGGGCCAGCACCCCCCTTCCTGGCCAGCTTCCCTCCCCCCACCCAGCCTCTGCCATGGATTGGTGGAAACAGGCCCCAGCTGTTGCCCAGGCAACCACTTAAGCCAGAGAGTGGCAGCCTGGGGCTATTGTGCTGCCATGGGCCCCTGAAGGGGACAGATCCGGCACCCTCCCCCACATCTCCTACCACCCAGCAGAGCTAGTCATTCCTCTACTGGGAAGTTTTAGGCTCTCCAAAGAGCAGGTAGGGGGCTCCCGCAGCCAAGGGCCAGAGGGCCCCCAGCCCCCAGCCCCAACCCCAGGCACAGCCTCCATTCTGTCACAGGGCACACTTGCCAGCATCATGGCTGGAGTGCCATGGTGAGCCGGCTGCAAAGGAAAGGTCTAGAAGAAGAGAGGAAAGAGGCATCTCAGGTTCCTATCCCCCCCTTCTCCCATTTTGGGGTGGGCTAGCTCTCCAGATAGGAGGGCAAGGGTCTTGATAGGAGCCCTTGGGGTAAGTGATATAATTTTCATGTTTTTTGTAGAAGCATGTTCCTGCATGCTCTGCGCAGGGTGATGGGCCCTTAGGGAGGCACCACAGGGACTGTGGACATCACCCATCCAGCATCAAGGTGAGCTAAGACAGCAGGGCTGGGCATAGAGCAGCTACACCCGACCCTGTGCGCCCCTGCCCAGAGCAGAGAGGCTGGCCCTCAGCCTATTCCCCTGCCCAGATCTGGGCATGGGGACTACAGGTGCTGAGGTGGGCACCTATCTGCCTGCCACTCCCTTCACTTAATTCAACTTCCCAATTGGCCTCAGGAATCTAGGTTCGCCTCCTTGGAAGGCTTCTCTCACCACCTTTTGTCTGACTTCCAGCTGTAATTTTTTCCCTTCCCAGGGTTCCAAGGAGACACACAGCAGATCTGGCATCCCACCCCGACCATAGGAGAAACTGAGGCAAAGAATGAGGTGGCAGCTTTGGTTGGGTTAGTGCAAAGGAGCGCTCTTCTGAAAACAAAGAGGGTGGGGCCTAGAGCCCATGGGAGTGGGGGTGTGGGTGAGTGGGCCTCACCTTTTCAGGGGGCAAGTGGAGCCTGGCCCAGTTCTCGGTGGTGGGGACTCCTTCGAGGTTGATGAACTGAAGCAGGGGGCTCCCAAGAGATCCATCTCAGAGTTTCTCCCTAGGCTAGGTCCTTGACTGGGGAGGGCTGGAGCCTGCCCTCCCTTGCTCTCTGGATCCCAGGGACCAGCTCTATGCATTGATTTCTGCCCCTGGCTGGCACAGAGACAGCCGGCAGCCCCACCCCCTCTCTGGAGCTGGAATTGGGTCTGGCACCTGCCTCATCCGGGTTGGCAGAGATGAAGCTGTCTAGCCCGGCGGAAACCCCTCCCGGCTGCCCTGACCTTCATGCCTCGCTCCCCTCATCCAGATCCACCATCCCCTGTCCACTGGCTGCCTGCCTGCCCTTCCCATGGGCTGCACCACGTCCCCGGAATAGCCCAGCAAGACAAAGCCTCAGTGTAATGGCGCTCTGGGCCTCTGAGGGCATCCTAGCTTCCATTCACAGCAATGCTTTTCAAAAAGGAATGTTATTGATGATTAAGAGATGATAATAAGAGAATCCGCTACTCAGAAAAATGGTCTTTTGGTAAACAGGGTTCCTTGAGGGTGCATCTCTCTTTCTAGAGGTGTAACCCACCTGCACTGGAATCTCCTATGTCTACCAGAGTATCTGTGATTACTAAGCCTCCTGGGCGATTGTCATGTTCACCCCAAACTAAGATCTACTTAGTAGAATTAGACAGATGTCCATTCAAGTGTGCAGGGATCAGGAAGACCTCGAGTTTACCAAGAAGATCCAGGAGGATCACCTCTGACTCCCCCTCTCTGAGAGGCTCCACCTCCTACTATTTCCAATTTCTATTATCCCTGAAACTTCTCTAATGATTTAGAAACTGATTCTCTAGAAACAAGCATTCTCTGTTCTCGTTCTCTTGGCCTAAGGGTTGCTGGAATGTGCATGCATGCATGCATGTGTGTGTGTGTATGTGTGCATGCAACGTGTTTGCATGTGTGTAGCGTGTGAAAACCTTGGAGCAGGAGAGGAGGAGGGCATCTGCCCTGCGAGGTCTTTAAGATGAGGATCTGAGTTGCTCTGCTTTATTTTGCCTGTGGATCTGGAAGCACCGTAATGCCTTGAGAGCAAGTCTGATGAGCTCACAAGCTAGAAAAATTCCCAGAGAGGAGTTACTTTCTGCCCTAGTGTTTACAACCTAAGTGGCTTGTCTGAGTTTTCGTGACCAGGAACGGACAAAGCCAGAATCTAAATACTGCTTTTATATTTGACTTTTCTTTCCATGATCCCATGCTGTCTTTTCTGGGAAACTCTTTCAGTAGCCATATATGATCCCCATTAAGCAAGAAATTTCCAGGACTGTCAAAGCAACTGAAAACTCTTGCAAGCTTGAGGCAGAATGAAGTTTCTGAATCTGCAGGGTGGGTGATGGACCCTGGGCTGTGCTGATGTCCACCACAGAGGTATGGGCCCCCAGACCCGCCCTACCCAGACTGCAGTCTCCCCTCCATCTGGAACATGTCTCTTCCTGAGCCAGGGTGCCCTCCAACATTCCGATTAGGGAACATGGAGTCCTGACCTTAAGTTTCAGGCCTGTGTACTCAGAGAGCACACTAATAATAAATGAGAATGAATCTGGCCCTGAAGTACCCCCTACACTAGTGAAAGCTCCCCCTGAAGCCAGCATGTTCCACCACAGTGGCCCAGCCACCTTCCTGCCTCAGCACCCTCTGTCATGCTGTTCCCCGCACTCAAATGCCCTTCCCATCTAAGTGCTGTCCATTCAACCACATTCTCCTCCTCCGTAAAGCCTGAGCTCACAGTGGCCTCTCCCTGCCTGAGCACCTGTACTCTGCAGACAGTTGTGTGACCAGTGAATGGCTCCGGGGGAAGGACAAACCTGAGTTCAAATTCCAACTGCCATATACCAGCTCTGTGGCTTTAGCTTAACTTAAGCTGCTGAACTTCTCTGAGCCTCAGTCCCCTCTTCTGTGAAATGAAGATACCCAGAGTTAGCTGGTGGGGCCGCAGTGAGGGTGACACACGTGGGGACCGGGTGCATGCTCAGGAAATGCTGGCCGGTGCATATGGCCGGCCTCTTCAATTCAGCTGTAAGTGGCTCTTGCACACCCACAGCCCGTGGCGCTGGGAGGTGGTAGCCTGGTTGTTCCTTGCACTTTCTGGGGCTGGGATTCTAGGACATGGCCACCAGGGGGCAGCACGACCCCAGTGAGAGCCCGGGGTGGGCGTGGGCGTGGGGGCGGGATCAAAGCAGCTCTAACCACAGGTGTGGGATCCAACTTAAGGGGCCCGGAAGCCGACTCTGCTAAGTTCCCAGAGGGTGAGTGTGGGAAGCGATTCCAGGCTGGGCCTCAGCTCTCCTTCTGGAATCAATCCACACATTGTCCCAGGTGTCCCCTGTGGCTGCACTGGTCACCTTACCCCGATGGGAGCCGTGGAGCCGGCCAGGCACAGATTCCAGCCTCTCCAGAGTGCTTGCCGCACCAGCTGGTGTTTATTTGCCAGTGCCTGATATTCCTGGAGGGATGGTCCATTTCACCAGAGCCAGGAAAACAACAGCTTGCAGGGGGCCACTGGGTCTCGGTTTCCCAGCATTGCCGGTAGCCTGGTCGGGCCTCTCCCAGTGGCCACTACCGCTGTGCACGGCTTCGGGCCTGCAGCCCCTTGGGCAGCCTCCTCCTCGTCCCATGACTCACAGCAGCTGCAAGACTGACTCTTTCAAACGTGGCCCAGGAGGCCTATCAGATCTGGGCCCTGACCGTGGTGGCCTCACCTCTCCCTACTGGTCACTGTCTTCCCCCACCCACCTCTGCAGCCCTTCCCTCGTCTCTCTGATGCCATAGTCAGTTCCCCAAATCTTTCTTCCTTCCCCCCAAATACTCACTCCTTCCCAAAGTCTCCCTCCATCCTGACCCCGTCCCGGCCTGTGCACCCAGAGGTCCCGTTTACTCCAGGCATCACCTGCTGTATAGACTCATTCCCCTGAGCCTTGCCCCACCCTTTCCTCCCTTTCCTCCCTCCTCCCTCCTCCCTCCTCCCTCCTCCCTCCTTCTACCTCCTTCCTCCCTCCTTCCACCTCCTTCCTCCCTGACCCCGCTCAATGCTGCAGAAGAACTCAGGCAAAGGCAAACCACCGCTTGGAGAGCTGGAGAGCTGGGAGGGAGCCGCAGGGACCCCAAGAGAAAGCCACCAAGTGACCCAGGAGCATGAGGCTTGAGGGGCAAGAGACAGGTAAAGTCCCCAGAACTGGGTGGGACGGGAGACCTGGGCAGAGGCAGGTGAGGAGCCCTGGGGCTGGGGCAGGTGGGGCTGTGTGATGGGGAAACTAGGTTAAGCTGGGGCCTGAGGGGGAGGGGGAGTGAGGCTTCAACAGCAGAACCAAAGCTGGGAGGTCAAACCTCCAAACCTGAAGGGTAGGCTGACGGGCAAGGACCAGAGCATGTGGCCAGCCCTCAGCGCAGGCTGCCAAAAGCCAGCTGTGTGAGCCTGGGCCGGTCACATGACTCCTCTGGACTCAGTTTCCCCCATCTAAAAACTGGGGCCATTCCAGCTCTGATAGTGCTGACGGGTGCTCTTTGCAGGAAAGAGGGACCCTCGTAACGTCTCCCTAAAGAGGGGATGGCTTACTGAGCAGAGCCAGGCAGCTGCCATGAGTCGCGGTGGGTCACACTGGCCTCCCTGACTGGACCGAGGCCCAGGAATCTGTATTTTCACAAGCACCCTCCCTGGCAGTGCCACACAGCCCATTTTAGGGCCCTGCTTTCCAGGCTGAAGGTCCACCAGCGGCAGCGCAATTGAGAAATAGTCTCCATGACAGCAAGAAATGCCACTCATGACTTCTTCCCATGGATGGGTGGCCAGGCCACTGAGGGCTGGGGAGGGACGTGGTGCACTTGGCGATGGGGAATGCCTTTTGGCTGGGCCTAACCAAGGGGTCTGCCCAGAGCAGAGGTGAATAAGGAACTCAGGGCCAGGGTCAGGGTGGGGCTGCTGTGGGACCAGGCTGGAAAGAGACCACATGCTCTCACCCCACCCTTCCACCCTTTCTAGCTGACCAGCCACGAGTGACCCTGCTGCCCACACCCAATGGCAGTGGGCTGGGCCAGGAGTTTGAAGGCCACTGGCCGGAGATCCCAGAGAGGTCCCCGTGTGTGGCTGGTGTCATTCCTGTCATCTACTACAGCCTGGGGCTGCCTGGTGAGCAGGGGACTGGAGTCTGGGGTCTTAGAGATGGCCCGAATTGCGATCCTCCTCTGCATGCCAGTCCTCTCTATTGACCCCCGAGACCCAGATCAGAAATGCTGGGGCTACCCTCGACTTTAGGAGAGGGTGATCTAGGTTACTGGGGAGCAAAGCACAGTGGGGAGTGGGTGAGGGGCCAGGATTCGGGGTGCTCAATGGCTAAACCCAAGACTCCACCAAAGCCGAGAGCCTCACTTCCGCTCCCAGCCTTGGGCGCCCTCCTGGATGACCAAGTTCAGGCAGGCCTGCCCTCTGCTCAGTTGAAAGCTTCCTGTACCATCCACTGCTTCCAGAGAGCAGAGCTGGGGATTGGGGTGCAGGGCAGGGCAAGGAGTCCAGCTTTGGGGAATTACCCATCCCTGCATGTTACCAGGGAAGCCTGCGTGTAAGGCAGACCCCTCACCCCAGAGCGAAGTCTATAGCCTCTGGTGTGTGGATGGACAGGGCAGGGCTGATCTGAGTAGGCTTCCTGACAGTGTGAGTTCTAAGAAAGGTCTGGAAAGAGGAAAAGAGAGGCCAGAATAAGCAGGGGGGAGGGACGATGACAACACCTTGAACAGCCAAGCCTGAGCAGCCCTTCTAATGCCTCTGACCTCTCCCCTCTGCGACCTTGGTCACCATCAGTCAACCTCCTGACTACAGTGGCCCTGGCCCACCTCCCCTCCAGGACCAGGAAGCCCTCCTGCTACTACCTTCTGGCGCACACGGCCTCGGACATTGTCACCCAAGTGATCATCGTCTTCGTGGGCTTCCTTCTGCAGGGAGCCGTGCTGGCCCGAGAGGTGCCCCAGGCTGTGGTGCGCACGGCCAACATCCTGGAGTTTGCGGCCAACCATGCATCAGTCTGGATCGCTGTCCTGCTCACCGTCGACCGGTACAGTGCCCTGTGCCACCCCCTGCACCATCGGGCCGCCTCGTCCCCAGGCTGGACCCGCCGGGCCATCGCCTTTGTCCTTGGTGCTGCTCTGCTGACTGGCATCCCCTTCTACTGGTGGCTGGACGTGTGGAGGGACGCCAGCCCCCCCAGCACACTGGACGAGGTCCTCAAGTGGGCTCACTGCCTCACTGTCTATTTCATCCCTTGTAGTGTTTTCCTGGTCACCAACTCAGCCATCATCTGCCAGTTACAGAGGAGGGGCCAGAGTGGGCTGCGGCCCCAGGTGGGCAAGAGCACAGCCATCCTCCTGGGCATCACCACACTTTTCGCTGTCCTTTGGGCACCCCGGATCTTTGTCATGCTCTACCACCTGTACGTGGCCCCTGTCCACTGGGACTGGAGGGTCCACCTGGCCTTGGATTTGGCCAACATGGCGGCCATGCTCAACACAGCAGTCAACTTTGGCCTCTACTGCTTTGTCAGCAGGACTTTCGGGGCTACTGTCCGAGAGGTCATCCATCATGTCCACCTGCCCTGCACCCTGGGATCACGGCCCGAGGGCATGGTTGTAGAGCCTATGCTGAAGCCTCCAGGACTCTGCAAAGGAGCAGAATTGTAGAGGAGGGGCCCAGCCAAGGTGCTTGGGTGACTCAGGACCAGATGTACCGGGACCTTGGTGGTTGTACCCACAAACTTTCTCAGCACTCTACTTTGCACTCTGGTGATAGAGGGAGAGGCTCCTTCCTTTAGGGCTGGCTCCCCAGGTCGAGGAGGACAAATGAGGCAACTCTTACATAAGTCGCACTAACAATTCCCATTTCCTGGAACAAGGAAAGGGCTCTGCCAGGCACAGGCTAATAATGTCAGGAATCTTTCACCTGCCACATTATGAAGGTCACATTAATGTTGGATAAATGAAGGAATGAATGAAAAGATTGATGGCTGAATATGAATTATTTCTAGTCCACCCCTTTCCTGGATCCCACCTCTCACTTCCTGAGTGGATCACTTCTCTGGCTTCCAGCGGCAATGCCAGGCTGAAAAGGAAGATACCCTCAGGAATCCAGGCATTTTCCAGGCTGGGGAAACCGAACGTGCTGAGGCAAGCAGTGTCAGGGGGCTGCTTGGGCAAGGAGGTGATCTTAGAAAGCAGATTTGATTGCCCTAACTCTGGGATGCCACAACCCTTTGGGTCTCAAGCATCCAGGTTAGAGTCCATCTAACTCCCTGTTGTAGAGTCAGAACAGGGTCGGATCAGGGTACCAGACAGCCCCAGGTCTGCAGCTTTTATTGTTGCTGCTGATGAGAAAGGAAATACCTTCTCAGCCCAGGGGCCAGGAGGGCTGGAGGGATGACTCGGCCACTGCCTCTGAGCCCACTCCACGAGGAGCCCACTCTTCCTGTTTCTCCACCACAGGAAGAAAGAAATGGCTGGCAGCCAGGACCCTCGTAGACTCCCCAGGCCCCCCTCTCTCCTTTCAGCAATGATGCCAGCCAGGAGAGGCAGCTAGGAGAGATTAGCAGATGGACCTCCCACCTGCTCTGTGCACTGAGTAAACACATTAGCCACTGCTACCAGGCTGGGGCTGCTTTCTGCTTCCCAGTCAGGCTGAGCTGATCTTTCCCTTGAATGGGAGGTGCAGGTCGGCCCCCACCAGCACCTAGCCCCTTCATGGAACAGCATAGGCAAAAGGGCCAGGAGTACATTGGGCACACAGTGAATGCAAATAAATGCTTTGCCTTCCCCCTCTCCTTTCTACTGCTTCCCAGAGCAGGAATGTTTGGGAAGGGACTTGCAGCCAGAAGAGGAAAGGCAGATCCCCAATTCTTTATCCACAATTCTAAACTCCTAATTCTAAGCTCTGAAAGCCAAAACATTTTCCCCAGGTTTCCCACAAACACGTTTAGTGGTAAAACCCCACCTGAACTGATTTGAGACAATTCGTGTCTCCACACAGTCCTGCTGCAGACTCTCAGCCTCACACCCTACTGAAGTCCTGACCTAATGACTTCACTCTGAGAAGTTCTGAATTCTGAGACACATCTGGTCCTAAGAGTTTAGAGAAAGGATTGAGGACCCCAAAGTCCCATCATTTCTGACACAATGTGGTCTCACTGGCCCTGAGTGGACTTGGGGCATGAAGGATTCCCCCAAGCACACACTGATGTTTCTGTGGGCAGAGTTGAGACAGCAGGGCTGCATTCCTTGCTTAAGGAGGAGGGGGTAAGTGCAAGAACCCTGGGGCAGGGGGCCCTGGAGGATGGGATGATGCCTTTCCCAGCCCTCCTGCACAGCACAAACAGCCTTGGGCAGAAAGGTGCCTTTGTAATGCAGAACCAAATGGGACATTGTTGGGGGGTGACCTTGTCCAACTCTGTAAGAAACCTGCAGGGGCCCTGCAGAAGCACCACACAGTATCAAAAAAGAGTGTCATCTGTGGAAGGCACCTGCAGCTGGGGCAGGACTAGGGACAGGATGCCTCTTTCAACTGGCAGGTGGGCTGTCCTCGAGGAGACAGATTCAGCCACCTGTCCCTGGGCACAGGTGGAACCAGGAACTTCCAGGAAGGATGGGGAGGCTCTCTGGAGGCAGGTAGAGTATTGTAAAGATGGGGGCTTCGAGCCACCAGAACCCAGCTATTGATATTAACATGACCTCACATGTACCCACAGGCTGGGACACATCAGTGTTTCCAAACAACCCTACATCCTTAGGATTGTAAGCATTTCACAGGCTGATGGAAAGGGGCACACAGGGGTTAAATGATATGCATGTGGCCCTAAGCTGGTCAAGAGCAACACAGAAGTCCAAAACCAAGTTGGTGGGTTCCTGGTCCATTCCCCATTCTACCCATCACCTCTCAGGTGCTCTCAGGTGCTCGCAGGTGCAGAAGATTAGAGGAAGTGTAGCTTCAGCGACGCTTTGCCTCACTTACAACGTTTTGATCCTGGACTTACTGTATTTGGGAACCAGTATCATGAATTAGGTAGCAGTTGCTTTTTAACATTTTGGTACCCTTTAATAAAATGAGAGATCGTCACTTTGATAAGCATGTTACTGAAATATAAATGAAAACTGTTATTTAAACTGCCCATTTCCTACGTGCATTTTTATCATTAATTTCCCAGCAGCTCCTGGAGGAGGATTGGCCTGCAGTGGTGTGGTTCACCCTGCTCTCCTCCAACCCGTCTGCTGAAATAGCTTGGCTAGCGGAAATGCTTTTTGCAATTCTAAGTTTCTTCCTTATAGCTCCCCCGCCCCCCACCATGTATTGTCCAGTTTGTCAGCTGATCTTATGTTCTCTCATTCTCCCAAACCTGTATATGATTTTTGCTGGCTTGGAACTTGGCTAACAAATGGTTTTCTGGTCTCTGTACCCATGCATATTTGTTTGTTAGAGCTGCCAAAGCAAAATACCACAGGCTGCGTGTCTTAGACAACAGAAATATATTTCCTCACAGTTCTGGAGGCTGGAAGTCCAAGAGCAAGGTGTGGGCAGGGTCGGTTTCCCCGAGGCCCCTCTGCCTGGCTTGCACATGGCTGCTTTCTCCCAGTGTCTTCACCTGATCATCCCTCTGTGCACATGCATCCCCGGTGTCTCTCTGTGGGTCCTTATCTCCTCTTCTAATAAAGACACCAGTCAGATTGGATTAGTGCTTACCCTAAGTGACCCCACTTTAACTTTATTACCTCTTCAAATTCACATTCATAAGAATGGGGGTGAAGGGGGACAGTTCAGCCCAGACACTATGGTTATTTTAAAGATCAATGTCAGTTTGGCTGCATTTGCAGTTTTTGAGGAAAGTAACTTTTCTCTTAACTTTCTGTGAAGTGTCCCTCCACCTCTCTCTTCTTTCTGGTTGGAGTAGCAGGATTCAGTGTGAGTCTCATATCTTTAAACACGACCTCTCGCCTTTCTTCCT
This sequence comes from Smutsia gigantea, assembly GCA_032199065.1. Lineage (NCBI taxonomy): Eukaryota > Metazoa > Chordata > Mammalia > Pholidota > Manidae > Smutsia > Smutsia gigantea. The sequence continues at coordinate 227,259 of JAVSCE010006922.1, read as the reverse complement.
GGACGCTGGGAAGATCTTGATGTTTTTTATTAAACCCTGATGAAAAGGTATCTGAGAATGAGAGTCTGTCTTTAGGAAGTTTCCCGGAATCTTTTAAATTCCACACCAAGAGGATCTTTTAGTTCAGAAAACTTATTTTTATTTCCTTAATCACGACTGGGTTGCCGGCCCCTTTCCCCTCTGCCTCTCTCATTTGTTCTTAGGCAGGGAATAAATAACGTTTGCCGGGTTTCCTGGGCTCCGGTCACAGCGCCCTTCACGTCTGCGCTGGGCTTACACGCCGCCGGCAGGCCGTGCAGCCTTGCCGAACACCCCTGCTCTCTGCCCCGTTCATTTCCAGCTCATTCGAGTTCTCCCCTGGAGGGACTCTTCTGCTCTTTTCTTTTTTTCTTTTTATCTAAAAACAACGGCAGCTGGTTGGGTAAAGGGGTCCACAGCTGTCTACCTCCTCCCAGGGGGGCGGCGGGAGGGTGCAGGACGCGGAACCAGGGGAGAGACTTCTGGAATATCTCCCGTTTTCAGCACCTGGGCGCAGGGGAGGGGTCCCCAGAGAGCAGGACTCTACCTACTGAGCTCAGCACTGAGCCCTTGGGCCCGCCAGGTTATGGATGCGCTGGCAGGAACAGGGACGGGAGCCGGGATGGGAGTCTTTGACAAGGGAGCGTCCTGGGAACCTTGGCTCCCAGCCCCGCCAGCCACACCCTGTCTCCTTTGTTGGGGAAGCTTGAGCTCCTCAGAGGGTCTTGCGGCGTGACTCCTCCTATGGCCTGTTGCTATCGGCTCAGACAACAGGGGGCGCTGCAGGACTGGCTGGGTGGACAGGCTGGAGGACCCGCCCACAGGCTTTAAGCGGGCTTTATAGAAGATTCATGTTATTGCAGAGAAACTGTGCCTGCCCTGAGGCCCACAGCCCGCGCGGAGTAGCTGGGTGGGAGGGGTCATCAGGGGTCTTCACCCTGAAGCCACATCCGGGAAGCCTCCCTCCTCTCTACAGCCCTGTTGGCCAAGCGCAGGGGTTCCGCAGGCTGCTGCTGCAGTTTTCTCAGATTATTCTGGTCGGTGGAAAGGTTTCCAGTGCGTGGCGCTGTGTCAAGGGTCCTTTTATCAGCCTCCTCCCTCCACCTCCCTCGGCAGGGTCCATACAGCCCGTTCTGCTTGTCTCCTGTTCGGGGAACTACTTTCCCCACTACGGGGACTCAGCCTGCCTGGGTTCAGAGCCCAGGGCTTCTTCGGTCAGTGCCTCTTGGGTAAACCTCGCCGCACCCCAGTCCGGGTCCACCTGCACCCACCCACTGGCCAGCGGGTCCTGGCCATGGCAGCCACCTGGGCATCCTGCCCTCCAAGGGAGTTGGAGCCCTGGCAGTGGCCCACATGGCGAGGATGGAAGGAAAGGAGCTGGGTGGGTGAGGGCAGAAGGAAACTGCCAAGCCCGCAGCAGTCACAAGCAGAGATGGGACCCAGGGAGCCTTCTATGCGCACCTGCCACTGCCCCTGGAGGTGCCCCAGAGCTGCTGCCGGGCACTTCCCATGGTCAAAAGCAGGAGGGAGAGGCTATGCCCAGCCCACCTGAGTCCTCCCAGGCATTCCCCACTGACCTCACCAGCCTGCAGCCCCTCCCCGGCTGGGGAGATGGGGAGCCTCTGGGCACATCACTGGCGGGTGGACAGGAAGGCAGGCCTAGTTGAAGGGGGCCACACGGGGTGCTCCCCCGCCGTGTAGGGAAGGGGAGGTGGACGCTAATCCACTTGTGAGACTCCCACCTGCCTCTGAAGCTGCGCCCAGGCTTCACACCTCTATTCAAGAAGCCTGGAAAGGGGACCCACCCTGGGATGCAGGCGGGCCACCTGCTTGGCACTCCCTCGCCTTGTTGAAAAGGGAGCTGAGGCCACCCTTCATTCCTCTGGAGAAAGTGGGTTAGGGCCTGACTTAGCCTCGCAGCTGCCTGGAAAGTTGAGCAGCAGAAACCCACCTGCCCTCCTTTACCTCAGTTTCCTCCTTCTGGGTGGGAGGGGGAAGGGCAGAGAGGGTACAGTTGGTCTCCTTCCCACAGGGCACCTGGCTGCCGACCTAGGATGCCATCCTCCAGGCCTGCTGGGAAGGCTGGTCCTACCACCTGTCCTCCAGCTGAGCCTGGGAAGGGGCTTCTCCAGTCTGGCCTTGGGCACCCCTCCTGCTGGATCACCAGCCCACCCTGATGTCTGCCTGGTTAAGGCTGCTGGAGGTGAAAGGGTTAAACAGTGTGGGGCGCTTCCTCCCCAGACTCCTCCTAGATGTATATTTAGCAGGCAGGGCAAGGGCAGGGAGAGGATGCCAGAATGCCCTGGCACCACAGACTGGTTTGCCACACCACTCCTCAGAGGGCAGAGGCTGCAGGGCTGTGGATGGGGCAGGGAGGGTGCAGGGCAGAGGGTCTAGTGGAGGGAAGGGGGCAGGGATGCCTGAGTGGCTTTAAGTAGAAGTCTGTGGTCTCACAAAGGACTTTGAGGCTCCTGGGGAGGGCACTACCCCTCTTCTGTGGGAGCCCCAGTGCATGGCCAGGAGGCGTGGGAGCTGAGTGTCTGTTGCAGGCTCTCCCTTCTGGTCCCGGTGCCCACCCAGCTGGTGGGAGGTGGCAGGAGGTGAGATGGCATGTGAGCACTGCCCCTGGGAGCTGTATCTCCACTTGGGGCAGCAGACATCACTATCAGACATTCCCTGGGGGATGCTAGGACAGAAGGGTTTTCCTAAGTTCTCCATAGCTAGTGCTTCCAAGGGCCCTGCCCCTCCAGGAGAGCCATGTTGAGTTAGTGCGTGCTAGGGAAGCTGAAGTCTGAGAGTTGTGACTTTATGAAGGTGGAAACCTGAGAACTAACGTGATATAGATCCAGTTCTGCCAAGTCTCCAGACCTCTGGGACGTTCAGTTCATGGGGATGATGTTTTATTTGCTTGTGAATTTGTTTTTTATGAGAATGCCTGCACCCTGCCCCAGGACTGATAGATAATTCTGCAAATCTTGGCCTCTCTGCCCTGGGGATTGTCACCAAGGGCCAGGACAACAAGCTTGACCCCAGCTGCCTGATCTTTCCCAGGGTCCCTCCCTTCTTCCCCAGGCAAATGAACAGCTCAATCATGTCCACGAGAGCCTGTCACTTGTCCTAGAACTTGGTTCCCTGAGGCACGGACTCCCACTGAGGCCTGGGGTACTGGCCCCTCCAGGTGGGGACTCCCCAGCCCGCAGAGAGAGGTGGGCTCTCAGTTTGCCAGGGGGAGTGGCACTCCCTTCCAGAAAATATCTTGGGCCGGAGCAACTTCACCTGGAATGTTTGAGTGTTCCGCAAGGGTATCTCAGCATAACCCGTGACTTCACTGTAAACAGCCCTAGCAAACAGACAATAACCCAGCCCACCTTGAGGACAGGGCAGGTGGTAAAAGTCCACACCCTGAGCCCTCAATTTCCAAAAAAATCCTCAACTGCCTCTAAATCCCCTAGACAATGCACCACCCTGGGCTCTCTTGTCCCCTCCTGGCATGAGCCAGGAGCTCTTTCCTCTCACTTTATTTCTAAATAAAATCCTCTGCTCTGGCTCTCCTCCTTTGGGTGTTTGCTAAGTTTATTCTTCGACTCTGCAGACAAGAACCCTGGCATCATGAACAGAAGGGATGGCTAAGGTGGGTGCAGAGAGCCACCCACCACTGCAGTCTTTGGCAGCCTGGCCACCTCCAACTCACCTCCTCTTCCTTGCTCACTTTACCACAGCTGACATTCTAGTGCCAAGGTACTAGAGCCTATCTTTACAGGGCTGAGGCAGTCACATGTGAGGAACACAGGCCTGCAGGAGGCTGCTCCAAACAGCCCGCACGAGAGTCCGGGTCAGTGCCCTGGCGCAGGTCCAGAGTGAGGTCAAAGGCTTGGGCTGCTTCCCTTCTCTGATGGCCTCGTGCGGTCCTAGATGGGAGCCTTTCTTCCTCGAATCCTTCCACCTTACATTTCTAGAGTTCTGGCTCTCAACCTACCCCCACATTCCCTAACTCTTGACCCCAATATGGCAATAAACAAAGGCCACCCAAATGAGAGCCAGCCAAGGCTACTGAGTCAGATCTTGCTGTATAAGGAGTCAGCCACCATCACCTGCCTGTGACAGTGACTCGGGGGGACAGGAAATCTTACAGTGGAACAGAGGGAAGGCCTCAGGTGTGCCCTGATGGTGGCAGGAAGAGGCCGGAGGAGGGCTAGCCAGAAGTGGGGAGTCCTATGGGCTTCGTTAGATGTGTATTTGGTTTTCTGTGGTTGGTCCTAAGCTGGAAGCCGGGACAAGAATTAGGGAAGCTGTGGGTCATTCATCAAGGCTTGGCCATTTAGGGGCTGATTATTACAGGGTTATTGCTTGGCTTTCCTGGACCAGGTGTTAAGGGATAGTGGTCTGACTGCTTCCAAGTCTGACTTCCGTACAGCTAGCAGGCCAGCTTCGGGGGCCAGTTCCTGAACGTCTGGGATTGGTTTTCTGAGCTGATTGCTGCAGACTGTGAGTCAGACTTCTATTTTTACAGGTGTTCTGGCCATTGTCCCCCTGTATACTCAGTCTCACTGACAACCTGGGAACATCATCCCAGTTTGTCCGTCAAGCAAACTAGGAAGCAGGAGGGTCAGCTGCCCAGCTCAGTCACAGCCAGCGCGGCTCAGAACTCAGGACAGGCACCCACTGGTTTTGCGCGCAAAACTTGTCTTTTCAGTTTTCTGAAGGCCAGGTTCCTTCCCCCTGGCCTCCAGCTCATATATCACTACTTTGAGCCTGCTCCTGGGGGGACCCAGGGAAGGCCGCCCCAAGATGGGTCACTGTGACACGTAGATTATTTGGAGCTGAAAACCATCAAGGCCCAAAAGACTCCGGAAGATACTCTGACCTCTGCCCCACCCTACACCTCCCAACACACACACACAACCGCATCAAAATAATTTAGCTGGAGGAACTACTCCAGGAGGAGCTGTCACCAAAGATAGCTGCATTATAATGTAAACTAAGAGGTAGACAGGGAGGAATGAGGTTAGGTCTGTTAAAATTTCTCTCCCAGCTCCATTGTTTCTGTATGGTCCATCAGTATTTTGTTCAGCAAACAGTTCTTTTCATGTTCCGGAGAGTTACTCCCCTTTTTGCTTGTCTCAGGCCCCTCCCCCCTTCTCCTTGGTTCAGGATGACATACAGGCCTCATTCTCCCCGACTGTCCTGGGACCCCCACGTCTATGGCTTTCCCCTGTGTAGGTAATCAAACTTTGGCTTTTTCTACTGGTAATCGGTCTCCTGTCAGTTCGATTCTTAGACTAGCTAAGAAGACCCTCAAAGGGTGGAGGAAAGTTCTTCTCCCCAACACCCCAATAAATATTAAATTAATGGGTAAGATTTTTATGATGTCAGTGAGGGAACCAGGTAAAAATGCAAAAAGAGCTGGGGGTGGGGAGGTCCTGGCTGATGAGGCCCCTGTAGTCAGAACCGCCGAGCTCTCGGCTCTCTGTTCCCTGGCATCACTCAGGCTTCTCTGTGCTCCTGGATTGGAAGCTGAAACTTTAGGCTGAGACTTGTGGGTAGGGGTTGTTTGGGTTGGGAGGGAGCTGGCCTCTGGGCCAGAGCTGTCCGCCCGTGGGCCTGCCCAGCCTCTGTCCACCCCACTGTTATTATCTACGTACTAGGGATTCTGGTCTGGCCTCACTGAATGACAGAGGAGGACACTTCCTCCCCGAAACTGGTCTGGGGGTACGGCCAGGTTAGGCACCCAGGAGCCTCAGGTACTGCCCAATGATCTCTGTCCCTGTCCTCAGGAGTCACTCTGACTTTATTACGTTACACAGTAAAAGGGATTTTCGGTGCAGGAAGAGCCACATTGCAGAGGAGAGGCGGGGCCTGAGAGGTCAGGTGACCTGGCTAACAGTGTGCGTCCTGTGCCGGCCACAGGGCCCTGGGCTTCCGAAAGCATTTTCTACATCTGAAGGGAGCCGCTGGGCTGAGTAATCTAACCCTACCTATTGTGATCTGGATTCTTTTGAGCCCAAGAGAGGCCAGTTTTAAACCTGGCTGCCCTAGGTTATGTTGGTCGGGTGGGTGTAGGTGGCACCTTGGCTCTGTAGACAGAAAGAAGCCGGAGAAATCTGTGCTCTAGGCGCTGTGTGGGTGGGCCTGTGCTTCCTGCAGGGCTTGGCTACACACCTTCTGGCCTCAGGTCCTCTCTGACCTCAGGGAGGAAGGGTCACACCTAAGTAGGAAAAGATTTCAGGGGAGCAGCAGGTGTGGTTGTTGATTTTCCCAAGGGCTTGGCTCTGCTTCTGGATACACGCCCCTCCCAGGCCAGTGAGGAGGGTGTGCTCACCAGGTAGACTTCTGAATCTCAGCACCTGGGGACCTTCCAGTCAACCCCCTTGGCATGGGGAGTCTGAGCCTGGCAGAGGGGTAACAGCTACGGCCCCTTTGACTGTCGTGCTGCCTGCAGGAGTGCGGGTGCCCCTCATGCAGCCTTCAGACGTTTTTGTGGCTCCATATCCACACTCTGCCTCCTCCCTCCCCTCTTTTTTTAATTTTTATTTTATTTTTTCATGTTGGTATCATTAATCTGCAATTATATGGGCAACATTATGGTTACTAAACTCCCCCTATTATGAAGTCCCCCCCCACCAACCCCATTACAGTCACTGTCCATCAGCATAGTGAGATGCTATAGAATCACTACTTGTCCTCTCTGAGTTGTACAGCCCTCCCCATGCCCCCCCAACATTACATCTGCTAATCGTAATGCCCCTTTTTCCCTCTTATCCCTCCTTCCCGCCCATTTTCCCCAGTCCCTTTCCCTTTGGTAACTATTAGTCCGTTCTTGGGTTCTGTGAGTCTGCTGCTGTTTTGTTCCTTCAGTTTTTTTCTTTGTTCTTATACCCCACAGATGAGTGAAATCATTTGATACTTGTCTTTTTCGGCTTGGCTTATTTCACTGAGCATAATACCCTCTAGCTCCATCCATGTTGTTGCAAATGGTAGGATTTGTTTTCTTCTTATGGCTGAATAATATTCCATTGTGTATATGTACCACATCTTCTTTATCCATTCATCTACTGATGGACACTTAGGTTGCTTCCATTTCTTGGCTATTGTAAATAGTGCTGCGATAAACATAGGGGTGCGTATGTCTTTTTCAAACTGGGCTGCTGCATTCTTAGGGTAAATTCCTAGGAATGGGATTCCTGGGTCAAATGGTATTTCTATTTTGAGTTTTTTGAGGAACCTCCATACTGCTTTCCACAATGGTTGAACTAATTTGCAGTCCCACCAGCAGTGTAGGAGGGTTCCCTTTTCTCCACATCCTCGCCAACATTTGTTGTTGTTTGTGTTTTGGATGTTGGCCATCCTCACTGGTGTGAGGTGATATCTCATTGTGGTTTTAATCTGCATTTCTCTGATGATTAGCGATGTGGAGCATCTTTTCATGTGCCTGTTGGCCATCTGAATTTCTTCTTTGGAGAAGTGTCTGTTCAGATCCTCTGCCCATTTTTTAATGGGGTTATTTGCTTTTTGTTTGTTGCTCCCTCCCCTCTTTTCTTCAGAAAGATGTGCAGCAGAGGGCTTGGTCCCTGAGAAGCAAAGGAAAGAGAAAGAATAGTGTGGACCGGGCAGAAGAAGAGAGGGAAAGAGAAGCGGAAGTTCGAGGGTACAAAGTGGATGGAGTCCCAGGAGAAAGAGGAGCCCAGAGGGGTTAAAAGGAGAGGAGAAAATACAAACAGAAACAGGCCTTGGAAGACAAAACTCTCCTTTGGCAGGGCTGTGCGGGGCCAAATCAGATGTGACAAAGGGCATATTTAGCCTTAATCACAGTCTCTATTGTAGGTTGTTGGTGCTTAACATTGGTCACAGGTCTGTTACCTCTCCAGGATTCCGGAAGCAGGTCCCTGGCCTCTCTGGACTCATCCCCTCCTCTCTCTGTAGCCAGAGTCCTCTTTCCCGATACTGTCACTGCATACAGCCCCCCAGTGGCTTCCATTGCCCCAGGATGCCATCCTGCCTCGTCACCGCAGCCAGCCCTTTGGGTCCTGGTTCCCAGTCTCTCAGCCCCATCTCTCCCTACACCCACCTCCCAGCCACACTCCAGCCACGCTGTCTGGTTTATCATGGGAGTCCCCGCACCTACTCAGAGCCTGGCAAATAGACACTATTACCCATGCCCTTGACAGATGCACACTGGGTGCGTGAATGATAACAGTCTGGCTGATCGTATACTTGCCTTTCAGCTTTGAGATTCTGAGGAGGGCGGCCATCACATCCGTGCCCACCAGTCAGCCCCCTTGCTGTGCTGGTCCTGTCCGACCGGCTGTGTGAGTAGCGTCTGGGTCCCATGGAGAGGGCTGCCTGGACCCTTGTTTCCTGCAGGGCCCCCCACCCTGCCTCTTGCTGCCTTCCGTGGGCTCCAGGGGAAAGGCAGGCTTCAAGGCTTGGCAGAGGGCTTCACATGGGGTTCTGAATTAAGTTGTTTGGTTACTGAGAGAGGGGCCTCCTCCAAGTCCTCCATTCCTTGAAACTTGCCAACCAGAGGGGAGAAGACGGTGGACTCTCACATAGGCTGACGCCGGCTTCTGGGCCAGCCGGAGAAAGGAGTGCACAAAGGGTCGTTCTGCTCCGCGGGGCCCCAGGGAGAGGCCTACAGCTAAGAAAACATTTTTAGTGGTTTTTGCTGCCGGCACCTACATTCCTGAGTAGCTGAAGGGAGCAGGCCCCCAGCTGGGGGAGAGGAGGCTCCCCACTGGCCTTGCTACATGGAACAGGCATTGAAAGGAGCTAGAAACTTGTTCCAGGAAGGCTGGGGGCATGTTAAGGGCAGATCCTCAGGGCAGCTGGGAGCCAGCCCACAGGCCAGAGGCAGGGATGAGGGGATGAGGCTGTGAGGCCAGGCTAAGATTGGTTCCAGGAGGCTGGGTGGACCTCCTCATCTTTCTCCTGCCCTCCCAGGGGCAGGCGGTCTGTGGGACACAAATCAGGAGCTGCCTTTCCAGGCTGGGCACCATCTGGGTGGCCAGGAGGAGGGCCAGGGAACTGCCAAGGCCTGCAGTCACTGTGCCTGGACCTGCCCTTCCCTGAGCAGGGCCGGGAGAGAGGGGCGAGGCAAGAGGGTCAGGAGGCAGGAGAGCTCAGACCTGAGCACCAAGGTACCGGGTGTTGGGGACGCAAGTCGGGCCATTAGCAGGCGAGCTCCCTGGTAGCAGGGGCCAGCTTTTCTTCTCTTGGGTGCAGTGTTCTGTGCAGTGTCGAGCTTCTCCTTAGGGAGGTCCAGTCTCCATAGGCTTTGAGAGAAAGGGTCTTGCAGGGGGTGGGGAGTTGGGTGCATTTCCTCACCATTCCTAGTTCTCCCTTGTGTTTGGTAGGAACTGGAGCCAGGCCTGTCAGTCACCCCTCCACAGCTGGCTGGGACCAAGTGGGGCAGCCCTTTGGCCAGATGGCAAAAGTCTCTTTAGTTCCAAAGGATGCCACTCTGGGTCCCAGATGCAAAGCCTCAGGCCCTTTGGAAGGCAGAATTCTAAGGTACCCCCGCCATCTCCATCTCTGGGTATTCCTTGCATGATTATATTACATTATATGGCCGAAGGGCTTGGCAGTGGAATTAAGGCTACTAATTGGTTGATCTTCAGATAGGGCAGTTATCTGGGTGGGCCTGACCAAATCTCATGAACCCCTTAAAAGCAGAGTTTCTCTGGGGGCAGCAGGGAAGTCAGTGATTCCAAGCATAAGGAGGATGCTCTGTCACTGGTTTTGAAAATGGGCAGCTGCATGGAAAGGACTAGAGAGTAGCCTCTGGGGACGACAAAGACCTCCAGCCAACAGCTAGCAAGAAAATAGGGACCTTAGTCCATCAGTCTCAGGGAACTGGTTCTGCTGACGTCCTTAATGAACTTGGGAACCAGTACTGCCCTAGAGCCTCCAATAAAATCTCAGCCTGTCCAACACCTTGATATTGGCCTTGAGACCCAGTCAAGCCCACCCCAGACTTCTGAGGTGTGAGAAGTAAACTCACAAACTATGAGCTAATAAACAGGTGTCAAAGCCTCTAAGGTTTTGGTGATTCATTACTCAGCAATAGAGAATGAGTAGAGGTCTTGAACGGTGAGGGCTCCAGGTCATACATGTTGACCCCAGGTGAGAAGGAAAAGGCAACATTCAGATTTCACCTGAAACCTTGGGGTTGCAGCCCCATTCTGCATTCTGAGGCACTGTCCCCCTGCCCTCACACACAGGCATTCAAATCTTTGTTCATGTAGCTTGTGCCAGAGGCCCCAGCTCCAATCCCTGGGCTGGGAAGTTTGGACACAAATTATTTATAGATTGACCAATTACAGGTGAATAGTACAGCCTCAGACCTAATTATTCAGGTTTCTTATAAGTTTGCTTCTATTCTAATTTTCCCCTATATTTTTGCCCAGTTCGGATGCTATGGGATCTTCCAGTCCTTGGCAAAATCCTTTCCAGCAAGGTATCTAAGCAGAGCTCCCTAGATTAAGACCCAGGTTATTCTACTACATAGCCCTTTGGAACTTAGAATGAATTGCTCTCTCTCTTGGTCCCATGACCAAACTGCCTTGATTTCATCCTGTGGCAGAGATGGTAGGCTGTCTACCAAAATCCTTGCAGTCCTTCATAGTACAGACTGGTCAATGAGAAGCAGAAACTACATTTCCCAGATGCCTTGCAATAGATGTTGTCATGTGACTGGTTCCCACGAATAGAATGTGAGCAGCAGCAATGTGTGCTACCTCTGAGCAGGTGCACCATCCCTTCCTCTTCTGCCAGCTGGACATAGGTGACAATGAGACCCTGCGGAATGGCAGAGCCCTGAGATGGAAAGCTCCCAGTCCCTGAATCACCACGTGGAAGAAAGTCACTGGCTGATCAAGAACACTTTCCTTGGTGTGCTTTATGGATAAGAAATAAATTTCTAAGGTATTTGAACCACTGTGCATTTTGGGCATCTATCTGTTACAGCTTTTTGCCTACCCTTTATAACACACATCCCTCTGCCTGGCTTTTAACCTGAATCAAGTTGCACAAGGTGCTGACTAAACTCCTGGGGTGAAAGCCTCCAAAAATCCCTCTATTTCACTTTCCTCAGCTGGCTCCCAGCCCTGTCTTGGTTCACACTGTCTGCTTGCTCCTAAGTCTGGCTGACTCAGCTGGCCTGGGCCACGATCCATCTGCTGTCAGTGAGGGCCTGGCTCATAGAAAAATGCACATTTATTCCCCCAAAACATAGGGTTCTTTTTCTCAGCAAAGGTGGTGCAGCAATATATTTGGAGAAGCAAGTTGCCGTTCAGCCTATGGCCCCTGTTTACTTTGGGAGGCAGCCAGGGAACACAGGCGTTCAGCCCCACCTCTAAGCCTCTAAGCGGTTGGGAAGGAGGTGGGGCATGGGGGAATGGAGAGGGGGAGGAAACCAGAAGGAGGTGACAATTCTCTCAGAAAGCAATTAAGAGTTTCTCGGTGGCCTCAGAGACAACCTCAACTTTTATACTTTTCCTCCAGGGAGGCTGAAGCATGGGGGAGGGGAGCATCTCAGGCTGCGGTTCTTGAAAACTCTGCTTTGTGATGTGGCATTGAGAAGACTCTGGAAGCCCATGTAGGACAGCAGCCCGGCTGCCTGGGATGCCTCCTCCAGCATCCCCAGCAGTCTGCATTCCTGGCTGGTGTAAAGAGCAAGAGCAGGGGGCCTGTAGTGGGGCCCAAGCTACCAGGGAGCCCCTCCCACTGTACACCGCTGATGAGCAGCTCTGGATGGCCAGCCCCAGCAGAGAGAACAGGCTGGACTGTGGACAGTGGTGCAGCCTAGAACAGGCCTCAGGCTCTTCTGTAGTTCACAGATGCTGCAGCCCAGCTCCCCCATGGGGTCAGATGCCCTGGAGGTTGTAAAATTACACAGCAAGCCCGTGCTTAGATGACTCTGCTTCAGCAATTTCCAGTGCAAATTTTCTTTTTGTTTCTGTCTGAAAATAACAGCAGCAGACTCCGGGAGTCTAGCCACTGACCCTTCCTGGCATCTCCTGTCCATGAGCAAGACACAGCCAGATGCACAGGGTGGCACAGAGGTTAGACGACAGCAACCTGAGCTGGCCCACAGATGCTATCCAAGACCCCACTCAGGAGTCAGTGAGTCACTGTGTCTCTCTCCATACCTCTCACTGGTCACACAAGTGGACTGAATCTTCCGTCTGCAGCCAAGGGGGAATCTTGACTTCCAACTCTAGGCAGCCCTTAGCACTAACCCTGAAGTAACAATGAGGTAACAGCTAGGGGTAGGCATATTTCAGGCAAAATGCATTTAGAGATTTCCAGTGAAAACTTCTTCTCAGTTTCCCAATCCCTTCCCTGTGGCTTACCACCCTCCCTGCCCAAAGTCCTGCCCAATGACTTGAATCCTTCCTCCTCTACACCCCACCTGGTTCCTCTCATTCTGCTACTTATTACTTAGGACTTTGCTTATTAGTTCCTTCCAAATGTCCCCTCTCCGAACCTAGCTGAGTCCTTTCCATGTCTAGTTTGCAGGCATATCTGACCTGATTCCTACCTGCAAGCCTCCATCTCTCCCAGGGGGACCAGGGAGCCCAGGATTTGACAAGCGCAGATCACTAGGGCGCATGTGTGCTGGGCACCCACAGGAAATACCAAGACCAAGGTCTTCCCAGGACTGGCAGCTCAGATGGCTCCCGGGGCAGAAATAACCTGAGCCTGCTGTCCTTTCCTTCTTGAGAATGACTCAGCAAGAAGCTGGAGGAGAAACACAAATCTAGTCCTGGATCTTGTAGAGGGAGTAGTGGGCAAAACCATGGCTTTTGGCCGTGTGGAGAGGAACGTGCTAGCCACAGGGCTGGGAGCTGAAAAGAGGCTCAACCTCACTTAGAATAAGAGAAGCCAAATGAAAGTGACACCCAGGCCCCATTTTCCACTGAGCAGATTGGCAAAGATCAAAGGTTTGACAGCACATTGAGTTGCCAAGCCTGGGGAAAGTCACTCTCATGCTTCACTCATTCAACCTCCATGGAGGGCAATTCGGCAATATCTACCAAATGCACAAATTCTGTGACCCAGCAATTCCATGTCTAGAAATGTCACACCCAGCCATGCATGCACACTTGTGACATGACCTAGGTGGCATTGTTTGAAAGAATGACAAGGGATTGGAGGTACCCGCCATAAGGGACTGATGAGTCCCACACTTACGATATGCCCAGGTGATGAAATACAGCGGCTTCAGAACGAAGAATTAGAACCACTGATGTGTGGATATGGAAACATGTCCCAGGCACATTGTAAGGAGGACAAACAAAAATGAAGCAGAGTAAGAGCAGAACAGGCTGTGGGGTAGACTGGTTTCAATTCTCAATGAATGCATCAATGGGGATGCTACCATCTGGATAAAAAAAGGGTGAAAGAAAAACAGTACATGCTTGTCTGGTTATGTGTGCTAAAGACTATCTCTGGATGGATACCCACGAAACAGCTTTCATTGGTTATATGGAAGTGAGCATTTCATTACATCCATTTTGGTAACTTTAAGTTTTTGAACTGTGTGAATATATTACCTATTGAAAAATAAAATACAATTTAAAATATGTGGGCCCCGCCTCTGTAATAGAATGGAATGACCCCAGAACTTGAGTGTTCCACAAATTCCAGGACAGGATGAGGTGCAGAAGGGAGAAATCATTCCGTCTCACATTCACATGCTGTGTGACATTGGCAAAGCACTTCATTTGTGTCGCCATTCAATCCTCTGGACAGTCCCTTTCTTTCAGATGAAGAAATGGAGGCTCAGAGAAGTGAAGTGATTTCTCAGAAGTCACACAGCAAGTGGTTGAGCCAGGACTTGCATCAGGTTTTCTGACCCCCCATCACAGGCCTGCTTCTACCTCGCCCTGTGGCCAGAGTCCTGGGGGCTGGGGTCACTGCTGTCCCCATTTCTACTCGGGACATGACGCAGCTGCAGCTCAGGCACAGCTGTGAGGTCAGAGGACGGCATCAGATTGTAGGTCGGCTGTGTCCTGCCTGGGTGACCTGGGAGAAGGCGCTCACTAGGCCCCCTCTTGGTTGTGTCATCGGCAAGGCACGAACAATAATGCTACCTACCCACTTAGAGCATTATTGTGAGGGAGGAGTAGATGAGCTAAGCACCAAGACAACAGTAGCCTAGAAGTCCAAACCGGCCAGGCTTCCAGTGGCCCAGGGTTGCCTCTGGTAGTGCCGCACTGGGGGATGCCTACTTAGGAGTCTTGCACAAATCAGAAAGCGTTCCGTCCCTCCCGCAGGAGTTCTGCCCTGGCGACCTGTGGGGCCTTCCTGCTGACACTCTGTTCCCCTTCCCTTCTCTTACTCCCCCCTTCTCATCCTTCCTGATGCCGCTCTGCCTCCGGGCAGCCTGTACAGAGCAGACTTGGGTTCCATCTAGAGACCAGGGCAGCCACGGGCACAGAACCAGAAAGATGTGGCCCCCTGCCCCCCACTCCACTTAAATACCCCAAGATTGGGTTTTTTGGAGATTACAATCAACCAGAAAAAGGCAAATAAATGACAGTTTTTCCTCTTTCTCCACTAAATAGCCTTGAACATTAAGCTTTAGCTAGATATCCTCTTTTTTTAATAAGAAGATAAAGTTTATGTATCCCTCTACAGTGGTCTGGAGGTGAAAGGTCTGGTCTGCCAGGGTTGCTCTGCTCCCCGGGGGGCCAGATACATCCCATCTTGGCGCACCGCTCCTCACGGGGGTCCTCATCTGCGGGGTTGAAGCAGGTTCACTGCCAGGCTGCCTCTGTGCCTTTATGCGAATTTCAGCTTGACCGTCTTACGTGCCTTTTTGCAAATGTTAAAGAGAGTCTCCTTCGGGCAAGTGCATGTCTCGGTCAAATGGAAGGTAGCTTTGCACAAAAAACGGGGTACCCCCTCTAGACAGACAAATTAGAAAAAGACACATTATTACCGATGCACAGCTCCGTGGGAGCGTGGCCAGGGAACGTGTATTTTGTGTAAGGAGAAAGGTATCCTTTCCTCTGGGTGGACAGAGCCCACCGCTTGGTGGGTGGGGCAAGATTTCCCCACAGTGCCTGGATTCCTGCATTTCTGGAGGCCGGCAAGTCCGAGAGCAAGGTGCCAGCAGAGTCAAGTTCGAGTTCCCACCTTCCTCCTGGCTCATAGCGGGTGCCTTCTGGCTGGGTCCCCACAGGGTCAAAGCGGGTATCATCCTGTAAAGAAAGAAACTATTAACAGGAAGAAGCACCTTCCTTCTTAATTCAGACTCCCCTTCCTTGTTCTTCATTTATTTTTTTTAATTAACATATTGTAAAGCAGACTTTGATCTTTTCTGGTTTTCTGGCGTTGGTGTAACTGCCACTGTGACTAGGACACAGGACAGTTCCACGATCTCAACACCCTCCCTCAAGCTTCCCCTTTGGGGAGCCACCCCCTTTCCCCACCCCTGGCCCCTGCTGGCACTGGCATTTGCCTCTTTGAGAATGTCGTAGAAATGGAATTATACAGTACGTAACCTTCCGGCTTGTTTCACTCCATAGAATGCCTTTGAGATTCTTCTCGGGTGTTGCATGTACCAGTAGTTGTTCCATTGTAAGGGTGTACCATAGTGCATTTATTCATTCCTTTGTTGAAGGACATTTGCATTGTTTCTGGTTTCTGGTGACATGACCGGAGCTGCTATACACATTTGTGCACAGGCTTTTGTGTGAATAAAAGTTTCCATTTCTCTGGGGTAGTGGTTCTCAACTGGAGGCAATTTTGTCCCCCACCGCCCACCCCCGGGACCATTTGGCAATTTCTGGAGACATTTTTGGTGGTCACAAGAGGGAGGGCTACCAGCATCAAGTGGGTAGAGGTCAGGGATGGTGTAAACATCTCAGAATGCATAGGACAGGCCCATAGTAAAGAATGATCTGGCCCCAAACGTCAATAGAGCTGTGGTTGAAAAATCCTGCCCTAAGTTAAATAAATAGATGTAAGATTTTGGAGGTCATATGGTACCTTTATGTTCAATTTTATAAGAAATTTTCAGACTGTTTTTTCAGAGCGAGTGACTTGACCATTTTGCATTCCCCCCAACAATTATGAGAGTTCTGGGTGCTTCACATCTTTTCCAGTGCTTGATGTCAGTCTTTTAAATTTTAGCCATTGTAACAGGTGTGAAGAGGTATCTCATTATGCTTTTAATTTGTGTTTCCCCTGTGGCTAATAATGTGGAACATCTTTGCAGGTGCTTATTTGCCATCTGTATATCCTCTTTGGTGAAGTGTCTGGTTAAACTTTTTGCCCATTTTTTAATTGGGCTGTTTGTTTCCTTAATGTTGAATTTTAAGAGTTCTTTATATATTGTGGATATGTTTTATTGTCAAATATGTGATTTGTATATTCTCCAAAGTATACCTTGTCTTTCCACTCTTTTAATAGTATCTTTCATAGAGCAAAAGTTTTTAATATTGATAAATCCAATTTGTCTTTTTTTTTTAATGTATTCTACTTTTGGTGTCATGTCTAAGAACTCTTTCCACAACTCCAGATCATGAAGATTTTTTTCTTCTAAAAGTTTTAGTTTCACTTTTTTATTTTTTGCATATGGATGTCCAATTATTCCAACACCATGTGTTGAAAAAGACCATCTTCTATTATATGACTTCTGCCTCTTTGTCAAAACTCAGTGGGGCCTATTTCCTGGGTTCTCTGCTCGGTTCTATTGACCACTGATGCGTACCCATTGCCATTACCATGTCTTGATACTGAGCTTTATAAGGAGTCTTAAAGTTGGGTAGCATGACTTTAGGTCTTACCATTTCATTCTTCTTTATCAAAATTGTTTTGGCTACTCCAGTTCCTTTGCCTTTCCATATAAATTTTAGAAATATCTTGTCTGTATACAACCTTTACTTGTTTTGTACAACTCTGGAGTGTTTTCCAACACCACCGAGAAATTCTCCTGCTCTCAGAGGACACCAACTGGTTGTCCTCCAAATTTAACTCAGTTCTGACACAATCAACCTGAAGATAGCAGGTCAAGCCTTCAATCCCACAAGACTGCCCCCATCCCTGCCGCTTCAGACACCAACTGCGAGCCCAACTTGCTACCTGTGCTTCCGACTATAGGGCTATAAATCAAAGGTTCTTATGACCCACTCCTCGGATTCATTAATTGGCTAAAGCAGCTTACAGAACTCAGGAAAACAGGTTACTTAACTAGAATACTGGTTTATTAAAAAGGATATGAAAGATCAGCCAGGTGGACAGGTACAAAGTCTGAAAAGGTCCCAAACTCAGGAGATTCTGTCCCTGTGGAACTGGGGTGCACCGTCCTCTTGGCACGGCAAGGCACCGACCTGTTGTCAAGAGTTTTCATAAAGCTTCTCTCCAGGGCCGCCCCAGTGAATGGATGGGGCTGAAGGTGCCCACCGTCTATTCAGTTGGTCTTCCTGGTGATCAGTCCTATCCAGAAACTATGTATGGTCCCTCTCCTAAACCATCTCATTAGCATACACTCGGGTGTGATCCAAAGGGCTCATTATGAATAACAAGAGGCACTCCTATACTTAGGAAATTGTAAGCATTTTAGGAGCTCAGTGGGAGGACAGAGGACAAAGGACAAACGCATTTCGTATTATCCCCAACATATAGGCTTACAACACCCCAGCTCGCTTTCTTCTAGGCAGGACTCTGACATTCAGATCAGATTTTGAGTATGTTCTAAGGATGGGAGAAATGCTGATTTTATAGAAAACTCAAAAACAGTCATTCACCTGCTTCCTGGGAGAACAGATTGTATTTCGCCGGAGAAATGTGAAGAATGCAAATTCACTTTCTCTTACTTGCCATGGAGTCGGGAAGTGTTCATAAAAAGATTCACAGACTCGTGATGCCCTCCACAAGCTCATAAGCCAAGCTGCATTCACTCCCTGACAGCCAAATGGTCGCAATACTTCTATGCCTGCAACATAGTTCTTACCCATTTGAAACGTGTTTTTCATCAGGTCAAATAACTTGCCAGGAACTGTGCACAGAATTTCTTCTAGAGGTGGAGTGGGAATTCATGTCGTCTAGTTCTGTGATGGCTGAGTCTGAATACACCGCCCTCCAATTCTGCGGTTTCTAGAACAGCCGAGGCTGAGGAACACCAGAACTAAGAGCAGTGTAGAACTGAGAGTGGGCTCGGTTGGTCTGGCCAGCATCTGGAGTGGGAGCCCCCTCTCCCCAGTGGCCTTCTGCCTGGGACTGGAGACCTCGCTGACCTTCTGCTTTCAGGTTCTCAATTCTTGCTACCGG
This sequence comes from Smutsia gigantea, assembly GCA_032199065.1. Taxonomy (NCBI): domain Eukaryota; kingdom Metazoa; phylum Chordata; class Mammalia; order Pholidota; family Manidae; genus Smutsia; species Smutsia gigantea. The sequence continues at coordinate 208,962 of JAVSCE010006922.1, read as the reverse complement.
ACCTGGGCCCACTTTGCTCTTCTTTAAACGGGCAGTTTTGCTATCTGTCCCGCACCTCTCATGGAATTGTTCTAAGACTCAAATGATCGAGCACAGAAAATGCCCAGAAAGCTACAGCCCAGACTGGCTTCTATAGGGAATGGAATGGGGCAAGTGGAGATGGGGGTCATAGGGACCCCTTTCAACTTCAAACTCTAATCTGGATTCAAAATTTTTAACAACTATGAGTTTCTTTTGTGATTTAAAAGTAAAAGTGTAAATATTAACTACATTAACATAGCAACGTGCTTTGCCATCTTTAAAAAGTTTCCAGCTCTGCTAAGCTGCTAGCTACTCTTCCACCTCCCTGTGTGTGGGTCCCAGGGCCCAGAGGGGGACATGCAGTCTGAGGGTGCCATGAGATCAGCCAGGGTGGGGACCTGGGTTCCGGGGGAGGTGGGAGAAAGAGAAGGCGTGGCTCCATGGAGGCCATGAGTAGGGCTCCTCCCTCCTCCCTCTGAAGCCCCAGGTATGGGACCTATGTTGCTCCCTGGCTATCTGGCCGGATCAGGCTGCAGGCAGGAGCCGCAGTCCCAGAGGGAGGGACACTGCAGAACCGAGTGGAGTCAGCACAGAACACATTAAAAAAATCAATCACTGAGGCAGCAGCCCACCAAGTAAGGGGGCTGGGCGTTGAGGCCCTCCTCCCACGGAGCCAAGCTTGCCGCTGGGGATTCTGGGCCTCCTGATGGCTCCGCAGGTGCCGAGGCCAGCCTGGGCCAATTGTGTTCAGCGCCCAAGGGCACAGCCGTGGGCTGGCACACCTTCACTGGACAGCGAGGAGGAATGGGCCCCATACATTTGTGCTTGTTTATTTGCTGTTCGAAACTCCTCGCCCATGGGCGTGGGTGCTGATTTCCTCTGTGTGGCTGGAGTGTACCCAGGACAAGTCCTCCCCTACTCACAGCCCCTCCCAGGCCTGGGAAAGCAGCAGGGGGCACAGTCCCTGGAGAAGCCAGGTCACCCCGTGAGCAACAAGAGGGACCATATAAGGAGACTGCTGTTGTTCCTAATAAAGGCAGAACCTAGTGACTGTCACTCTGCCAGTGACAGGAGGGCAGGTCCCCAGGACATCTCCCTGGAGGGGGGAGAGAGGCAGGGATGGCAGGTGGACCAGGCCCCTCCAGCTAACAGTATAAATCAGGTCACTTTCACAGCTAAGTTCAAGTTACAGTGCCTCTCAGACCCTCCAGCATTCCCTTCCTGTCCCCAGCTCCCATGTCCCTCTCCCTTCCTCTCCTGCCACTGAGGGGGGTGGATCTTCCACCTGTGCAGGAAGAAGCTCTGTCCTGTCTTTCTTCTTGGATCTCTGCTGGGGACTGCAGCTGCTCAGTGGCCAATAGTAGGCTACGGGCAGGGGTGAAAAGCCCCAGACCCCAACCCGTTCTCATCCTGAACAAGTCTAAGAAATCCCCTCTAACAGACTGTCTCTTGCTCAAAACAGAAATCTTTTCCCTCTTCCATCAGTCCAATAGAAATCATTTCATGCAGAGAGCAGCCGGAGGCCCTCCTCCCTAATTCAGGCATCTGTCGTTCTCTGTAAAGGGCCAGGTAGAAGGGTTTTGACTTAATGGCCGCGTGTGTGGTCTCCACCACAACTACTCAACTCTGTCATTGTAGCAGGAAGGCAGACTGATACCATGTCAACATATGGGCGTGGCTGTGTTCCAACAACTTTATCGATTAAAACAGGCATTAGGCTGGATTTGGAGTGATTTGCTGACCCCTGCTCTAATGCCCCAGACCCCTGCCAGGGCAGGTCTGAGCAGCCTTTAGGATCAGCCATCCTGTAAACTCTTGACCTGCTGTTCCCTGGGAATGCCTGTCCCAGGATCCCCCCAGAGCCCGGCTGGCTCCAACTGCAAAGAGGAAGAGAGTTTGTATGGAGGGAAGAGGGAGCAGTTTGCTGGACTGACTTTGAACCCACTTCACCTTTGCCCAATTTAATTAAGCTTGAACAGAGACCTTTCCAGTGAACACGTTTGTGGCTCCATAAATCACCAAGGTAGGCCACGTACACAGGTGAACAAGGAATGATCCATCTCGGGTGGTGAGTCTAGAGAACAGGCTGGAAGCCTGGGGAGGGGCCCTGGGTCCCCCATCAGGGCCTAGGACCAGAGATATTTTCTTATTCACATTGCCTTGGGCTTAGGATCGGGCTGCAGTGGGAAAACGGGGTCCAAGTCTCAGAGCTGCTGTCTCTTACAACTGAATGACCTTGGGCAAGCTACTTAATCTCTCTAATCTTTAGTTTCCTTGTTTTATAAAATGGAGATAAAAATAGTACTTGGTTCCTGGAGGCCTGAGGTTTTAGCTCAGATAACCCATGCAAAGCATTTAACACAACACCTAACACACATGGGATGGGGCTGGCCTGTGACGTTTCTGGCCAGGCACCTTCCATGGGTCAGACCCATGCAGGAACTGCCAAGGTAAATCCTGTTTAATAACCGCAACAATCCCCTTGAGGTAGCTCTTATTATATACCACATGATAGGTGAGGAAACTGAGGCTCAGGGAAGCAGTAACTTGCCCCAGGGCTCACAGATTTAGCTACAGAAAAGGGAACTGTGAAAGCAAATGGAAAGAAGAAATGGGTGGGTGTGGGCCAGGAAGCTTGGGAACCTCTGCAGACAGTGGGGCAGAGAGGCGGCCCCCTTGGAACAGCTGCATTTTCACTTTCCGGAGAGGAAGAAAGCAGGTGCGTCTGCACCGCCAGGAACTCAGTGGGGGCCTGTCCCCCATACACCTGCCAGTCTTTCCTGGAAAAGCTGATTCCTGGGGAGTTCTTGGGTAGACGTCCCATGCCTTCCTTGTACTCGGTGAAATTGTGTCTCTCAAAAATTTGTGTCCACTCAGAACCTCAGAATGTGACCTTACTTGGAAATAGGGTCTTTACAGATATAATTAAGGTCAGGATTGAAATCATACTAGACAAAGATGGGGCCTAAGTCAAATGAGCATGACCCTGTAAGGACCAGAAAAGGCTACAGGGCAGCTTAGAGAAGAGCCGCGTGAAGGTGGAGGCAGAGACTAGAGCCATGAGCCTACAAACCTAGGATGGCCGGGAGCCCCAGAAGCTGGCAGGGAGGCACAGAACAGATCCCCCTCAGGGCCCAGAAGGACCCAACCCTCCCAGCACCTTGATTTTGGACTTCTGGCCTCCAAAAACTGTGAGAGTACATTTCTGTTCTTTGAAGCCACCCAGTTTGTGGTAATTTGTTATGGCAGCCAGAGGAAACTCATCCACCACGTGTGGACTTTTAAGGATGGTCCCCAGTGTCCCTGGTGTCCCTGGTGCCTGGTACACTCTGAGGGCCCAAGGACGCCAATATGATGAGAGAATAGACAGGGAAAGAATGCAGGAAGGGAAAAATCAGCTGGTGGGCAAGGGGTGGTCTGGAAAGCTAGACTGTAATGCAAGTTTAAGGGAAGCCAGGAACAGGGGGGAAGCCCGGAAGTAAAGAGCAAAGGTGAGGCTGGCAGAGCAAGGCTCCGTCTCCTCTATGCCTATGCAGTGGAAATAAACGCAGCTGGTGACAAGTTCTTTACTAAAGAGAGAGCCAGTTCAAAGAAAGACTGTCTGGTGGCTTCCCTCTCCCACGTAAGCTGCCTTCCCTACCCCCATGTCGGGGCTGGGTCTGCACAGCTCTCCAGCAGACAAGTAGAAACCCGTCCCAGAAAGCCATCAACTGCTTGGTCGGAGCTGGGTCAGGATGTGGGAGTGAGGCCAGGCTGGGTGGAGAGGCTCTGACCTTGGGGCCCCAGGGCCTCAACCTGCCCACGTTTCTGTTCCCCAGGGCAAGCCAGCAGCACCTGGTGATGGGGGGTGGGGGACCGAGGCTGCCCAGGGGCTTTTCTGTTGAGGGGTTTCCACCTGTCCCCACACTCCAGCCGAAGCCAAGCCCCCATGTTGTCACAGGAACAGCCCGTCTAAGCTGGGGCAGCTCAGGAGCCTGAGGAGTGGTGACCACCCCTTGTTTGGGTGGTAGCTTACCTCCAAACGTAGCAGTGGCCGTCCCTGTATAGACACACCACTGCCGCACGGAGGAAGTCCCTTCCCCGACCCTTGTGTCCAGGCTGCCCGGTGGCCGCTTTGACCAACAAAACTCAGCAGAAGAGATGCTGGGCCAGATCCTCACCAGCCCTTGAGAGGACTGGTCATTTCCACCTGCTCTTGGAGTCCTGAGCTGCCACTTACAAAGCCAGGGCCACACTGCTGGGGAGAGGCCACATGGAGCCATGAGCTGCCATCTCAGGCATCCGGGCCTTCGGTGCCCACCGCCCAGCTGCTCTCTGATTGCTCCAACAGAGAAACACCACCCCGGTCACCAAGGAAGAACTGGCCAATGGAGCCCTGCCAACCCACACAACCACTAGACATAAGAACAGTTATTTGTTTTAAGCCACTAAATGTTAAGGTAGCCTGTTGAGAGGAATACTGGGAAAGATTCATTCCCTATCCCTCCCCCACGTTCTTCACTGGCTACTTTGGGGCAACAAGGACCCCAGGCTCCAGAGTCCACAGTCCCTCACTGACGATTTGACCCAATGTCCTGCCTGGTAACTGGCCATGGTTACGGCAAAGTTGGTGGGTGGCACTGCTCCCTCTGGGGTTGGTGGAAATATCTGTAAATTAAAATCAATAAATATTTGTAAAGCAGCTGGGCCGTTCACAGCACTCTGAGAAACTAAAAGTGACATGCAATACCTTTTATTTGAAAAGCATTAAACAGCTTAGCAAGCACTCTCATATATTGAGCCGCATGTCACCCGTGACAGCCATGAAAGCGTCAGGGTAAGCATCAGTTCCTTTGTTGCAGAGCAGGAAATCACCCAAGACCACACAAACAGGAGCCAGAGCTGGAAGCCAGGGCACCTGGCACCCCGTCCAGGGGCCTCCTTCACACTGCATCCCTGTTGTCCCCAACTTCTCCCAGAGAGCAGTTTAAAGCTCAGTCAGGCCCTGGAACAGAGAACTGGGGAAGAGAACCTGAATGTATGTGGTAAGTATGTGTTGTAGTTAGGGGCCCAGAAGGCACCCTCCTGGGTGGATGTGCTCTGCTCTTGCTTGTAATAACTTGGCCGTTACTGACCTGGCCGAGCCTTCATCTCTGCACCTGTAAAGAGAGACATACTAACCGCAGAGAGATGTTAGGGGAGGGAGGGCCAGGCTTTTGTGACCACCTTGAACAACAGAGCGCAATGGACTTGACCCTCCTTGATTCTGGAAGTTAGATCACAAAATGCAAGCTCTCTGCTTTGCTTTCCATGAAGCGGTCTGACTTCCAGGGCTGCCATGCTGAGAGGAAGCCCGAGCCCGCCCACTAGGGAGGCCACATGGAGGGGCCCTGAGGCCACAGAAACAGGGTCAGCCCCGAGCTGCCTCAGCTGTTCCAGCCCCATGCTCTGCCCAACTGCATCTATATGGAAGACAGATGGGGAGCTGCCAGAACTGCCCGACCGGGCCCTTCCCAAATGTCTAACCCAAAGAAACCAGGAGAGGTAAGAAAATGGTGTTCGCTGTTTGAAGTCACTAAGTTTTGGGGTTATGTGTGGCCTAGCAATAGACAGCTGGAACAGAGTTGGGGGATTAGTGGGTTGAATGATGTCTCTCCCTTGCCCCGCAAAATCAGTATGTTAACCTAGAACCTCAGGAGAGGAATCAAGGTCTTTGCAGATATTAAGGGAAGGAACTTGAGATAAGATCATCTGGGATTGGGGTGGTCCTACATCTAATTATAAGTGCCCTTATAAGATACAGAAGACACAAAGACACAGAGAAAACGCTGTGTGAAGTCAGAGATTGGAAAGATGTGGCCACAAGCCAAGGATTGCCTGGTGCCCCCAGAAGCTGAAAACCAAGGAAGGCTTCTCTGCCCCTGGCCTGCAGAGGGAGTGGGGCCCTGCTGACACGGTGATTTTGGACTTCTAGCTTCCTGCACTGTGAGAGTAAATTTCTGTCATTTTAAGCCACCAAGTTTGTGGTAGCTTGTTTTGGCGGCCCTAGGGGTTAGAGGCAGTTCAGGACCCACTGCTGTCCTCACAGCAGCAGTATTTTATGACTCCTACATCAGATGCAGAAATGACACACAGAAGTGCTCCTAGGGGAACAAGAGGACAGAAGTTCTGTGATCAGGACTCCTTTGCCACAGCTAGAGCGAGGCCCAGAGTAGACAGAAGGGTCAGGGTAAGAAGCCGAGAGGAAGGTCTTGCCATGGGGCGTGCTGTCTACCTGTTGCAGTTCCATGCAGAAAAGTCCACATAAAACAAAACTAAGCAGATGTAGGAACGACCCATTGAGGGTGTCCGTTTATTGGCCCTAGAGTTCAGATTCTCTCTTTGCAATCTTCACAATTCAACTTTTTGGCAGAGTGTGGCCCCACAATCCTTCCCTGAAAATCCCACGTGGATTTAGGATTAAATCACCATCCATCTGGAGTTGACATGACCAGAGAAACACAGACACCTGCAGTGGCAACAGGGCTGGCCGAAGGGGCTGCAGGCTGACGGCTGCTGTTTGTGGCGTCTGCATTGACTTGCAGTGGTCTCAGCCCAGCCCCGGAGATGCCTCACCTGCCTTTCCACCTCTCACAGCCATTCAGACATCATGTCTAAGGGTTCTGACTCCACCTTAGAAAAGGCCTTGCATCTGACTTCCCCTCTCCACCCTCAGTGCCATGAGCTCCCTGTCCTCTCTCATCTGTACCCCAACACTGGGTCCCAGGAGGCATTCCTTCTGGGCCTGGGTTGGGGCCTCTGTGGCCTTGCCTCACCCTCATTGCCAGCCTCCAGCCCCCTCGCCCTCCATGGTCCCTTTCAGAAGCCACACCGGTTGTTACTTTCTGAACCTATTAAGACCCAGGCTTCTTTCCTGCCATCCCTCTGCTTACAGCCCCTGTCCTCCCACCTCTGAATTCCTATGCATCGTCCCTGGCCCAGCCTAAGTCTCACCTCTTGGCCCATTCTCGCCTGGACTCTCCCACCCCCTTTTCCGGCTAGCTTGGAATCCCTCCACCCTCAGAGACTTCGTTGTTCCCATGGCACCTGTGTGTTTCTCATGAAACTGCTACCAACACATATCTCAACGGCTGGCTGATGTTAGTCTTGCTGATTAGATTATGAGTGTTCTGGGCAGGGACTGTGACTCAGTTTCCTTTGTACCCCGCGCCTGGCACTTTGGGAGTATCTGTTGAAACGAACCTGACAAATTAGGAAGCGACAGTAGGAAAAGGAGGAGGAACTTGCTGGAGGTCACCCAGCCAATTGGAGGCAGAGCTGGGATGGGAAACCACTTCCCAGCTGGTATTTTTCTGGCACACCTCACTGAGTGCCTGGGGTGGTTGAGGAGTTAGTGAGCGCCAGGAACAAGGGGCTGAGAGGTATTTCTTGGAGAGGTGCCAGGACGCTGCCAACAAACAACTTCTAGAGAAACAGTGGCTTTGGAAACAGGGAGAGCAACATGGGCCATGGAGATGTTTAGGGCAGGCAGTTGAGGAAGTTCTGGAGCAGAATCTGCCTCAGGGGAATGGAGTGTTCAAGGGAGAATTTGATAGAGACAGATTCTGTGGCTAGGATCCAGAAGCCACTGGGAACAAGGAAGTTCCAGTGAGAGGGAGCAGCCTGGGCTTGGGAAAATGGCCAAGACATCAAGACTTTCCAGGTGACCTAAAGGACTGCCCACCTGTGCTGCCATCGTGGTGACAATGTGTGGGCTCAATGGGCCATTCTAGCCATCAGCTTCCATTATCAAGACTTCTGCCAGAACTCCGTGACGAAAAATGATATGAACTCCTATGTTTACTGGGTCCGACACGTCACGTAGCAAGTATTGTGAGTTGACGTGTGCCCCTCCTCTCCCTGATATGCTGAAGCCCTAACCCTCAGAAGCTGTGAATGTGACCTTATTTGGAAATAGAAAGCTATGTAAAGAGACACAGACACACAGGGAGAAGGCCAGGTGACAGTGACCCTCAGATTGGAGTGATGGAGCTGCAATCTGAAACATGCCAAGGGTTGCCAGCAGCTAGCTGGAAGACACAAGGAAGGGCTTCCCTCAAGCCCTCAGAGGGAGCAGGGCCTGCTGACACCTGGATTTTGGACCTCTGGCTTCCAGAACTGTGAGACAGTACATTCCTCTGATTTTAAGCCACCCCATGTGTGGTACAGCAGCCTTAACAAACTCGCACAGCATGTTTACCTTCGTTCTGTGATTTGACCCTCCCAACTATGCTGTTAGCTGCTCTGTTACAATCTGTGATAGCCAGCTTCCAAGACGGCCCCCACTCCTGCTATTCGGTGTTCGCCTCTCGGTGAGGTCCCCTCGACACTGAAAAGTCAATAGGATATTATGGAAATGACAGCGTGTGCCTCGCATGGCTAGGTTACTACATTTCTGTTTCTGCCTTGCCTTCAACTTATGAAGAAGTCTACGTAGCGAGGAACTGAGGCCTCCAGCCAACAGCCAGCTCCATGGAGGGTGCCACCTTGGAAGCCGATCCTCCAGCCCAGTCCAGCCTTCCGATGACTACAGCCCCAACCAACATCTTGGCTGCAGCTTCATGAGAGTCTCCAAGCCAGACTCCCCAGTTAATCCACTTGCTCATTCATGACCCACGGAAACTGTGTGTCATAACAAATGTTGATTGATTTATGGCACTACATTTCCTGAGTTGTTATCAGCACGAGATAGCGAATATACTCCTCCTAACCCCAAAGAAGCAGCATGTAGCATAGTTAAGGAAGTTCTGGAGCCAACTCTCACTTACCAGCTATTGATCTTGAATGAGCTGCTTCAGCCTCTCTGCCTTCCCTTATTATTAAGCAGCCAGAATAACTGTATCCACCTTATAGACAGTTGGGAGGGACAAAAGAGTTAATATGTAACTTATAACAGTCCCTAGCACACAGTAAGCATTAGTTATTGACAGGTGGGTGGGAAACAGCTCGAGAGGTGAATAGACACGTCCACAGCGACACAGCCAGCCCCTCAGCAGTTAGGCTGAGACCTGACGCCAGGTCTCCCAAGACCCTGTGCTGTGCACATGGTCTGAGTGACTATGCACGCGCTGTGAGCCCTTCCCTGGTGGCAGGCCCTTTTTGCAGCGAAGCACCATCAACAGTTGGCTGAGGGGACAGCCGGTCAGGTCAGACCTTGGCCCTGGCCCTGGTGGGGGTTGGAGAACCGCTCAGCCCCTGCAGGAAGCATGTCAGAAAGGCATGGAAGCACAGGCAAGGGCTGGCTGGGTTCCCTGGGAGGGGGCTCTTCTGGATCACATTTCATTGCCAGAGCGGGTCCAAGGATGGAGGGAGCCACTGTTTTCAGCCCTGGTTAGGAAGTCACCGGGAGGGCAGAACAACTGTTTTGAAATGCAATCCAGTATCAGAGTAAAAAGGTGGTTGGGAGTGAATCTCTACTGCATGGGCTGCTTGAGTTTAAGCTGGAGCCTTACCACCTTGGTCAAGCAAAACCCACCAGCTCCCCTAGAACAAAGACCCATTTCCCTTTTTCTCCAAGTCTGTGGCTCCTGTCCCACATCTGGTAGCGGGAAACCGTGAATGGTGCAGTGAATCAGTGGAAAGGAGGAGCAGAAACAAGAAAAGGCAGAGGCATTTGAAATTTGCCTTTGAATGAGCAATAGCCTAGGAAAATTGGTTGCAAAGAGCCTCCAGGCGTGCTGGTAGCTTTCAGATGACTCCTCACCTCCAGGTAATAGCTCTTTGGAAAACATCAAAGGTGGTTACTGGGTGTAGTTTCTCCCAAAAGGTCCGTGAAGAGTGGCAGAGTAGGCCAACCCAAAACATGCCTCTTTGTCATATGGATTATTCCAAGTTATTTTGGGAAACAGCAGGCACTGGAGAAGCTCGGAAAACAGTCTTAGCTATCTTTTTTTTAAGGGAAATTTACATTTATAAAGGAAATCTCCATTTGTAAGCGTGTCTCCCTCTCTAAATCCTGAGAATCTTATTAATGAAGAGACACTCTTGTAAATCTGTATAATAAACCTTACTCTTGTTTACCTCCCCATTACCAGCCTCCCCAACACCTTTCTGTCTTCTGTGTTAAGTTGAAGATGGTATTGAAGTCTGAAATCTAAGCCTCCTCTCTGAGTTACTCATTTTTCTTGGTGAGGTCCCATGGAAACATGAGGTATACATCTGAATAAACTCCTGTTTGTCTTCCCTTGTTAATTTATCTCTTGTTACAGAGTTCTCAGCAGAGAACCTAGAAGGGCAGAGGAAAAATTATCCTTCCGTCCCCCACATCACAGTGATCTAAAATGACCCCCACCAGCTGGCAGGGCTGGCAGCCCCTCCGCAGACTTGCCTTTCCTCGGGAGCCTTACCACTTCTAGAAGGAGGAGTCTGGGTGAAGGCACAAGACCAGACACCCACAGAAAACAATTCAATGAAAACGGCATCTGACCTCTGGGGTCACCCCAGAAGAATGTTAACGAGGGCCCGTCTTTGCCGGGGGCTCACATTGTCTTGTTGAGCTCTGCCTGCTTCCCAACTCCAGGATCCTCACCTGCCAGCAGGAGTCTAAGACCTTCAAATCATGTGAGTCGAGCACAGCTTCTCACCGCGATGCTGCCCCGCCTGACTCCACACTGAAAGCTACTCTCGCTACTCACCTCCCCGTCAAAACCCGGTTGCAGGGGTACATCCCTTTAATCAGCCTGCTCTCCGACCACACACCCTCCAGTCCAAGGTGGCAAGGTGGCCCACAGTTCTGCTGGTCACTTTCTTTCCGAGGATGGGTGTGCTTGTCTCTGATAGAATCTGGACCTGAGTACCGCCTTTTGAATAAGCCCACCCACCATCTCAGAGAGACCTAGGTGTCATCTTCCCTAGGCTACAAGCCTTCTCCAGAGGACACATCAGCAAGCCACAAGCCCACCTTTCCCCTGACCCCTCCCCTCAAAGAGCTCACCAAGAACCCTGGCCATAAAAAGCCTCTTGGCCTGTTAGAGACCCTTTTTGCTTTGTTCTGCTGGCCGGAACAGAGCGGTCCCTCTCAGGTTTGGCAATAAACCTGCTTGGACTGTTGAGTTCACATCCCCTTTTTCTTTCATCTGTCCTCTTTTCTTTCATCTATTCCCTCTATCGCTTTCAGTCTCCAAGACAGATTTGTATTTCGGCTCTGAAACTTTATTAGACACAACCATCACCTGCAGTATTTGTTACAATACAGAGTCTGGGTGGGTTCAGAAGTCTGTAGTCTTGATAGGCTCCCAGGTGACCGTGAAGGTAGTGAGCCTTGAACCCTGAGGAACTGTATCCTAATTGGGATGATTTCAGACAGGGGTGGAAAATACTTGGGAAAGGAGAAGCTCATAGTAACCTCCTGGGAGCAAGTGAAGGTTCCTGTGGCCAGGATTCTCACCTGGCCGGGTCGGCATGCTCATTACACGCACGTGGGCAATACGTTGTTACTGACTCTATATAAAGAGCCCCGCCCAGCGCTCTGGGCTGCTGCATGGCCGCAGGAGAGCGGAGGCTGGAGTGACAGCAGCGCTGAGGACAGAGACTGAGACAGCTGCCGCGGGCAGAGAGGCCCAGAGGCAAAGACCAGCCTGCTGCATGCAGACTCGTTCTGAGTGGACAGGATTTAGTGACTGGCCTACCACCGGGGAAGTAATGCTCCATTGTCATTTTTTCAGTCTCACTGAATCCATAGTGAACTTGTTGGGGCTGAAACCCATTGGCAAGACACCTCTTGATCCTTAATCATCCCATCAATACAGAAGGGACACAGCATGGGGAGGAACGGAGACCGCCACAAGGCTCTCATTTCCCAGAACACCTCCCTTGTGGTTCCCCGCTGTGCTTCCCACTCGGCTCCACTCCTGTGTTCGTCCTCCAAAGTCCCTCATAATCCCAGAGGTGGGGAACCTGCCCACCTCCTGTGACAGCACAGAATCTCTCTTGGGGCAGCCACACCCTTTGTATTTTGCTTCTATGCCACCTTCCTTTTCTCAGCTGACTTGAACCATTCTCGGTTTAACCTTGCATCTCGGGTTCTCAAGGTCAGTGTGCATCACTAATCACACCTGGGGTGGGGTGAGGTGCAGATTTTGTAAGACAGGCTCTTAGGCTTCTTGGCTAGAGGCTCTGGTTCAATAGCTGGAATGGGATGGAGAAATCTGCTTTTTAAACAAGCGACACAACTGATTCTGCTGTGCATTGAAGTTTGAGAAAGCCTGAGAAACAGCTTCACCACCATCTTTGCGAGGTGCTGGCTCCCTGCACACATCAAGGGGTGCAGGAGATGAGCCTGAGTCCAGAAGGTCCCAAATCACCGGGCACTCTGGCCAGCAGCCCTCAGATCGATGGTTTCATGTCATTTCTACAACAATCACATGGGGTAGGGATTATTACCCATTTTGCAGATGAGCAATTCTGTGCTCTTTGGACAACCCTGCTGCTCCTTCCAGCTCTTAAACTATACAGTTCAGTGACAGGAAGTCAAAACGACTGGCTTGAGCTTTATGTCGTCACCAGGTGACCTTGGGTAGGCTCTCTTCCCATCCTGGCCTCCAGCTTCCACATGAGGACATTAAAGCCGTCCCTATCACCTCAGGGGGCTTCTACCAGGGCTATCCAGAATCAAATTAATCACAGGGGCTTAACTTTGCTTTACGGTGGGTTTGATAACGGCTGTCATCTTTGTTCACCCAAACTCACTCTTCAGACTTTATTGCTTATGTTGCAGAATCAAATCATGCAGTCTCAATTAAAACAAGAAAGAAAAAGGCCCTCAGGAGAAATCCATCATTGCATTTAACTGAGTGGGACGTAGACAGAATGCCTGAGAATGGGTTAATGCAGTAGGGTGGATATGAGGACACTGTAAAGCTGCCGAAAATGCCCATGGGCCGGTGAATGACAGTAAGAATGAAGGTTGTTGCATCAGAGGGCTGAAGTATACGCGGTTTATGGGCAGCTCCCACTTTAGAACAACCACAGCTGCTATTAAGACCCTCAAACATGCCATCAGTGGTTCTGAACTTTGCATAATGACTGAACTCTGTCTTATCATCAGAGAGGAAGAAAACAGCCTGGAAACCAAAGGGGCTGAAATTTCAGCTGCTGCCATGCGTCCTGGAGCTCCATCACACTCCCAGAATAGCGCGGTTAGGTTCCCGGCAGCCTCCGGCTGCACCGCAGCTGGGCTTCCGGAGAGGGAGACAGTCAGGCCCCAAGCAGCGCCAGGAACAGCTGGGACTGGATACCACCCTGAAGCCAGCTGGCTGGCCCTGCCCTGCTGAAGGCGCCATCTCTGGTGAGTGTGGGCATGTCTGGCTCTCCCCCAACACCCTGGCACTCCCCCCCCATTGTCTTGGGGTCCTGGCTGAGGTTGAGAGTCAGGGTAACTTCAAATACCAGAGGAAGGGTCAGGGGCAGCAGCTGGGCCTTTTGAATACAGCTGTGAACCAAGTTGGCTGGTGGGGCTAGTGAAGGGCAGGCTGCAGTGTGAGCAGAGAGGATGTGACTATAAGGGCCGGTGGCCACCAAGAGAACAGGTGGGAGAAGGAAGAAGGGTCAGAGAGGGAGAACACAGCCCTGCCACAGGCCAGGCTTCTGCCCAGCACAGTGCTGGCCTGAGGCTGGCTTCTGAAGGTGAAGGGACAGTTGGGAGAAGGGAGATTGCCAGTTTGTCACCAGCTCTGCTCTGTTGCCAATATTCTTCTCTGGTGCAGCTTGTGTAGATCCGTCATCTAGTTACCCTTCACAAATGTTCCCTGAGCCCCTGCTATGGGCAAGGCACTAGCGAACACAAAGATGGATCAGGCAGACATCTTTCCCTCAAAGAGCCTGTACCTGGCTGGGGACATAAGACATGTGCCTAAACATTAAAAAGGCAGAAAAAGTAAAAGCTACACACAAAAAAAGAGAAAAGCATAGCACACTGAACTTCAAGGCCAGTGGAGTTAAAAACAAATGGGTTCTAATCCACGGCGAGTCACTTAGCCTTTAGGAACCTCAGTTTTTAAATTGATAAAACAGAGGTACGAATACTGCCTTATTCAACTCCAGAGCTGTAAAGACCATATGAAAGGCACTTTGAAAACTGTTTAGTGCTATAAGGTTTAGAGTCAAGTGGTTATGAGTATTGTATTACCAGACTAGCCAGAGTTTCTCTGAACTTCTTGTTCTGGGATTCTGGGAGTCTGAGGAAGCCAGGGACCTGGGTGCAGGGTTCATGACAGCAGCAAGGCCAGGGCTAGCCTCCGAGGCCTCCCTGGGGTGAGGTCAGGGAATGTCCCACATGGATGAAGGCCTGCAGGATGACTGTTGGAGGTACTGGGGAATGGAAGGATGATTGCAAGTGGGGATAATCAGTCCAGGGGCATGTAACCACTGGGGTGAAGTAGAGGGCACAGCTGCCCCTGAAATAGCCTCAAATCCGGGTGAGTCGTTCCCTGAAGGTGAGGGAGACTAAGCGTAAAACTCTGAACATACTTTTCTTTCAGTGGTGTTGGTGGGCTGAGGGGCTTGAATCTTTGGACTCTTGGCTTTGACCTGGTCCCTAGATTCACTCAGTCTGCTGATGGACACCCTCGAGACCTGGGTAGCTCAAAAAAGCCGATTCTCTCCTTCCAGGGGGAGTTGCTCAGTGGCCACTGAGCCAAGGATGCAGATGGGAATAGGGAGAAGACTTTGGGGCCCCTATGGATGGGCTCAGCATCAGGTGACATTCCAGTAGGCTCTGCGCAAGGCCCACTTTCGGGTACATTTCCTGAGAGATCATCCATGGGCAGCCAGTTGTAGTGAATGACCTGCTTCTTAAGGGGCCACCTTGGTATCTGGGTCCTTTCAGAAAACTAGGTGGTATCTTCTGCTCCAAGCAGGCAGTCCTGTGAGCTTAAGAGGAAAAGAGACTTGGCCAGACACTGCAGCCTGGACAGTAACCAGTTAATACAGACCCTGGGAGCAAGGAGAGGTCAAATGCAAAATCTGTTTACCAGCCAGTTGTGGGGCACCCAGCCACCTAGCACAGGATTCCAGGCACCTAGCTGTCATGGAGCCAAAAGCCCCACCCTCAGCTTGGTGAGGAACTATTCTCGCTCCACTGGGGCCAGGCCACAAGACCAGGGACACTCAACCCCCTAAGGAAGGCACAGCAGGCCTCCCATTCACCGGAGGAGGAAATGGCTCCTATAAGAGATTCTGAAAGCTGAAACTGCCGTCCAGGACTCCTGCTACCCAGGCAAAAGGAAGTCCCTCTAGGGAACGTAGGTGACCTCCAGCATTCCAGGGTAGGCCCCTTGAGTGCCCCCAGCCAGGTGGCTGAGGCCCCCTACCCTGGATTCTGAATGCAGGGCATCCTGGCTGAGGGGAGGTGGACTTCCCTAGCAGAAGGAAGGCCTGATGCCAGTGGGCAGGGCAGGCAGGACACCGTCTGCAAGGCCTTTGTGAGGGGGAAGAGCAGCAGTGGGGTATCCTCTGGGGGCTGTTTCTCAACTCTTGCTGCTACTGTTAGGAGCGCAGAAAAATGGATCTATCACATGACAGGCTCTGTGCCACATGCCAGGGACAACAAGATGAGTGAGACCTGTCCCTACTCTTGAGAAGGGCACAGTCTAACTGGGGAGACAGTAATTTAGAAGGCTGATTAAGATGCACTGGGATAAATGATAAATAAACAAATGCATACTAGGTTGTGGGTACACAGGGCAGGCAGCTCACACAGGTCCTTCCTTTGAAGAGGAGGGACATTGGAGCTGAGCTTTGAGGCAGGGCAGATGTTTGAAAAATGTTGGTCAGAGAAAGGGGGGCGGGAGGGACAGGATGGTGCAGGTGGGAGGAGAAGCCCAGGGGAAGGCCCAGAACAGGGCTCGGTGAGGCTATGTGGATGAACAAAGCAGCTTCTACAAGGTTTGGGTTAAAAACAGGCCCCTTTAGCTGATAGAACTGAGGTTCAGAGGGGACAGCCAGGAAAGGAGAGGCTGGCCACCTGTAAGTGACAGGCTTGTGCAAGGAGCATTCCAGACACAGCTTCATCTGGATGTTGCAGCAGGATGGAGGGAGGCGACTGGGGCTCAGAGAGATGAAGTGACTTGCCCAGGTCACACTGCTGGGGGGTGGCAGAACAGCTCCCCACCCCAGGTACAGCTCAAAGGGGGCACTCCAGTGGATAAAGGCAGGTTCAGAGGGCCAGCAGGAACTCAAGCTCCACATCAGGGGATGTGGGCCCGCCTCCACACTCCAGTAATCCAAAGCCCATATGGGACCACTTCTCAAAATGTTACTTTTTGCTGAAAAGGGAGTTTGTTTAACAGGCTTAGATGCGTTTAGGTTATTAAATTGGGTGGAGGGCATTTGGGACACAGTTAAGCCTTTTAGTTGGAGTCTTGGAAGGCAGCAGGACCTCCCAGAGCTTCCCCTCTAGCCTTTGCAGAGCTGTGTCCAGCAGCACCCTCCCTATCTGACTCATGGGGACGTGGGGGCTCTCATGTTCTCCACCCCATCTCCCCTCCCCTGACAAAGCACAGGTAGAGGGTGGGGGTTACTAAAGCGGACGGCACCAGGGATCTTGGACACCCAGAGGCCCAAGTCATCTGCCCTGAGGGCCTAGCTTTGTTTTGAAGTCAGACCCTGTTCCAAAGAGGCAAACTGTTCTCAAAACTGCCCTGCGTTTCCATGGCTGTCTGCCATTCAAGGCTGGCTGAGGGCAGAGTTCAGCTGTCTCAGTGTCCTGGCCTCTTTCTAAACAACTCCCAGTTGGTAGCCAGGCACCAGACACCCCAACCTTACCCCAGCCTGGGCAGGGAATAAGGCCTCCGGAGGGTGAAGGGGTGGTAGAAGCTTGAAAGCAAATTAAGCCGGTGGCCTGGAACCCCCAACTCTTCTCCCAGACCACACCCCCTACACCCTTCCCCCGCTCTCAGAATTGGCTTTTCACATATGCTAATAAGCCACCCCTCCCAGCAAACTGAATTCTGCCTTAGTTGTTTTGTTGATGAAAACTCTATTCAGAGGCCACAGTGACTTAGCCCTCTCCCTGAGGCGTGCCTGGCTTCTGGCCTTTCCACGGTGGACACCCAATTGCCTGGACCTTACAAACGTCTGGACATCCTCACGAGCGGTCCCGGACCCGCAGGGTCGAGGCAGTTAGGGGACGGGGGCAAGAGTAAGTCGCTCTTTCTCTTCGTATTTAAAAGAAGTACAAGAATTCAGCCTTCGGCCACATTTTCCGGACCAGCCAGCAAGGACTAGGTCCAGCGAGGGATACTGGGCTCTAGAAAACGAGGGCCCCCCGCCAGTCCCTGCCGCTAAGCAAACATTCCCTCCTGGAGTCGGAAAAGCCGGTGTGCGAGGGGAGCAGCCGGCCTGAGGTTTATCGCTCCGGCAGCTCCGGGTGATTCATTGAGTTTGACTCCCGGTTGTCCAGATCGAGGCCCGCAAACAAACAGCCCCAGAGGTACCCCTCCCTTGCCCTGCGCCTCCCCCCACCGTGCCACCCCCCAGCCCGGGACCAGCTGCCTCCCTCCTCCAGGTCCCCCTTCGCGGGCGTTCGGGGCTAAGCAAACACGCCCCGCCGCCCGCCCTGCCACCGGCTGGCTCCGGCCGCGCACTGCCGGCGATCCCCCAGGCAATTCGGCGTCACGAGAACCAGCACCCCGGAGACCCGGCGCCCTACCCTCCCTCCACGTCCCCTGGGCCCTGGCCAGGTTCAACAACCTCTCTCTTCTCGGTGAACTGCGGCCCCTCTGGGCCTCCCGCGCTTGCTAACTAGGCCCCGCTGGGCGCCCCCGGACCGCGCAGCCCACCTCCCGCAAGCCCGCAGCCCCAGGGGAAGGCGGCCAGAAAATCTCTTGTTGACAGGGTCGGGGAGATCCCATTTCTGCGGTTCCCTCTCTGCGGCTTCCAGGCGGGGGAGGGGAAAGGGTGGCAACCCGCTGATCCACCAGGGAAGAGAGGGCCGGCGGGGGCGCAGTCGGGAGGGTACCCGAACTCGTGGAAAAGTCCCGGGGCGGCGGGAGCTGCAGGACTCTGAGTCAAGGCGGACGCGTCCCGGAGCGCACAGACCGCCAGGGCCGGGTTAAGCACCGTCCCTCGGGAAACGTAACTGCGAAAGCTAATTGGGACAAGTCGGAACAGAGAACGGGGACGCGGGGAGGGGAGCGCGCTCCGAGCTGGACCGTGTGTCGAGCGGTCTCAGGAAACCCAAGCGCGGGGCAGTCGGGCCCAGGACGGCATTTGCCCACCGTCCCGAGCGGTTCCGGGCTCGGCCCTCGGCGTTAGGGGGGCGCGCGGGTGCGTTCCCACGCACCTTTGGTGACTCGGGTGCCAGGAGAGGGCCGCGGGTGCAAGAGGCGGACACTGTGTGTGGTATGTCCACGTGTGCAAACTCGGGGAGGGAGGGGGCGCAGAAATCGTGACAAAGACGGACTTTGTATCTGAGTGTGCGCTTCGCTCTCGCCCGGAGCAGCCAACTGCCGCTGTGTGTGTCTCACGCGAGAGCCAGGACGAAGGTGACCAAGGCTAGGTGTCCGCCACGGAGAGTCGCACCGAGGTGGCCCCGCGCGTCCCTCTGGGTGCGCGCGCCAGGACACGAGGAGAGGGAGAGGCCGCCCGCGCGGTCTGCTGGACTGCACCCCAAACTGTTTTCCCGAGAGAAAGCTGAGTCCGGAAAGTGAGTGCGCGTGAGTGTGCGCGCGCCCGCGTGTGGGGGGCGTGGCAGCAAACAGCCACACAACCCACACGCCCGCCTCCCCAGGAACTCCCCTCACCCTCCCGGAACGGCTGGGGCGACGCGCTGGAGCCCGGAGGTGAGTCGGAGGGGTGGGGGGGCGGCGGGCTTTGTTGCTCTGCTCCCGATTGCACCTACCTGGAGCTCTGCGGGCGTCCGATTAGCGCCGGAATGGAGGTGATGTCACGGTGATGCAGGCGCCGGCCCAACCCCGCCCAGGGAAAGGAGCCGAGGCCAGCGCGAGCACCAGCCACCGGGTCTCGGGGAGGCGCAGGCCTTGCGCCCCGATCCCCTGACCGGGCCCCGCCACCTCATCCCAGGGCTGGGCCTGGCCCCGCGCGCTGTGCGGAGTCGCTCCCACCCCGCGCGCGCCCCGCCTGGGGCTGGAGTCGACCCCAAACGCTGCGCCGGAGCCCGGCCGGCGGCGCGTCCCAGGTAAGGGCTGCTGCCTTCCCGCCCCGCCCTCCGCTCGGCCGCCGGGAAGAGTTGGGTCGGGCTAGCGGGGAGTGGACGACGCGTGGAGAGCTAGGGGTCGGAGAACGCCCGGCCAACTCCGCTCGGTCCAGAAACTTTCCAGATCGGAGCCCGCTGGAGACGGGGGGTGTAGGGAAGCCCGGCGATGCGGCCCGGGGTGAAGAGCGGGGGAGAGAGGGCTGGTAGAACTCCACCGTCAGCGTCTCCAAGGGGTGCATCCTCCACCCACCCACGCTGCCTCCGGCGTACACCCCTGGGATAGGAGTGAGGAGGGGAGGTCTCAGAATCTTCCTGCAGGAAGTTTGGAATTTTAGTCAAAAAACCTATACTGGCCCTTGGCTTCTAGATCCCTCCCCACCCCCGTACCTCCAGGGCTGTTTGCAGTGTTGGGGTGGATGGGTCATCTCACCAGCAAATCCTTAAGCCGCAATTTTACACCCAGGAAACTCAGTCATTTGAAAACTCTACGATCTTGATCCTAAAGCACAGGGGCCAGAATATATTGAAATAGGGTTTTGTGGTCTTGGAGGTCTCCCCCACCAGCCTTCTTCCTTCATACGTGGCTTGGGAAGGGAGTGATGTTTGGGAGGTGGGCTTATTCTAGAGCAGACCTTTCAGTTGAGGACTTTTAAGTTTCAGAGTAGTCTGGGAATTTTGGCCCAAATACCCCTTCTCTGTGGAGATCTAGGCTGGGGTGCCAGGAACTCCCCCACTCCCCCCAACCTCAGTACTGAGGTAGTTCCTGACAGGCACAGAATCTGGGGTTACTCTTAATACTTACTAGTTGACTTAAATTCCAGAACCCCCTGGAAAGAGAAGTAATATAGGGCATGGCCAGGGGCAAGAGAGAGGAGGTAGATGGGACAGGGAGAGGTCCATCCATGCATCTCCTGTTTGGGGGTGGTGGTGCTCTGTGGCATCTCTGGTATGCTTAGGTGCCTCCCACCCCCTAAGAGGGGGCTCTCAAGGGTGATGGCACCCTTGAACATGGCACCTGGTTATGGGTCTATATGTTACTCTATCCTTGAGCCTGGGAGACAAACCACTAGTGGCAGTCCGAAGCCATGGTACTATTCTCAGGGTGGTATGTTATGTTCTGGAGTTCTCAGACTCCTGTCTGGATGGTGGGGGGTGAGGAAGGGCTTTGCTCTGGCCTTGTGAGAGGGCCTGGCTGCCTCATCCTTGCTGGGTGAAGCCAGTCACGGCTAGCTGGGTCGCTGGGTCTCTGAGCCCACTGTGCTCCCCCTAGAGAGGGAAAGAGGGAGGAGGGGGATTCTGGAACTGGATTGGGCTGACTCAGACCAGAGCTGGGGTGGGGCTATCGCTGAGCCTGGGGAAAGGCTGATTTCAGATGTGATTTTAAAATGTTAGTATAACCAATTCCAGGGAGGTGTAGCAAAAGGGTCCCTTTGTGCAGAAAATAATCTGAGACTGGCCTGGGCCATGGCCGTGGTGTGGGGGAAACTCAGGGACAGGAGATACCCCTCCTTGGTTCCACTGAGAACTTTAAAGCAGAAGATGTGGTGTTACAATGAAGAGGGCAGGACTGGGATTAGGGAGAAGTGGGCACAGTCGGGTCAGTGAATGGTTTTCGGATGTCTGCTGAGTCAGGCATGGCCCTACTTGTTGCAGGGGTGCTGAGATAACACTAACACGTCTCATCACTACCCTCGGGGACCTTTCTCTGGTAAGGTGATAGGTACACACATGACTTTAAAGATCAAGCCTCAGAAGACTCAGCCTGGAAGGGTGGGCTCTAGGGACCTGCAGGAGGGAGAGTCCTTAGGCAGAGCTGGGTCCATTTCATCAAAGTCCTTTCCCCTTTCACCACCATCTAAAAAGGTAGCAACAGCTGACTGGCTGAAACTGCACTCCTGGAGGTCAAAGGGTCAGTGCAGAACTCTTCTGAGTTTTTTTTTTAAGTCTACTCCTGGCCTCGAAGGGGGTCCTAGGCAGTAGCCAAAAGCCAGGCCCAACTGGCCCATTTGCCCACCTGAGTGGGAGTCACGCTGTCCCCCAGCTCACCCTTCCATTTTCAGGGGAATGGGAGAAATGAGACATTTCAGGGTGGGGTTGGTTGTCTCATTTGGGGCTGCTAAGTTGCAGGGCAGCTGGGCAGCACGGGTACCTGGATGGGGGAGGAGGGGCAGGTCCAGGTTCCTGTTCCCCTGGGAAGTTCCCACTCTGGTGGAGCTGACAGAGGGTAGACTGTAAGAGTAAGGTCAAGACCAATTCAGGAAGGAACTGGGCCAAGAGCCGGGTACTTCTCTGGCCCTAGCCCAAGGGTGGATTCTGGTGGGGTACCGGTAGGTGTTTCTAAGAGCAGGATGGATCCAGAGGGGTGACAAGATGGCAGGGATAAATGGGACCTGGCTGGGCTTTTTGTAGTACATCATAGATTTGAACATGTAGTGTGGGGCTTTAGCATCTCATCCCCACATGTGCAACCAGGCCTAAGATTTTATCTTGGAAAGGATTTCTCAGATCTGGACATTATGACTCTTTGGCCTCAATCTTTAAACCAGGATGAATGTGTCTTCAACAAATCAATTGCCTGTGCTTTTTCCAGACTCAGATCTTAATGCATCATCCTGGTTATGCCCCCCTCATGCAAGAAACGACCTTTAGTGGCTCCCTATGCCTTTAGAAAAATGCCCCAAATAGCATTTCTAATCTCTTGCCGGCCAGCTGCAACCCCCCTTTACAAATCTCAGTCCATACTTGGTGAATTTGATGAAATGCTGTTGAAAAGTCTCCATTCTGTCTTTTCTGACCCATTCAGCAGGAAGAGCTGCCTCCTCCTCTGTGTTATGGTCGCCCCTTTTCTCTCCCCTGTTTATGGCACTGGTTCTATCCCTTGTGTACTTGTAGACCTACCTTAAAATCTCCCCTATTAGATTCTAAATGCCATCAAATCAGGGACTGCTGGTCATCCTTGTGTTTTCCAGACCTCTGAGAACCACAGGCCTTGCTTCCCCCACCCCCACCCCCAGGTGCTCAGTAAATGTTTACTGATTTGGAGGTATTCCCTGTTCTAAAGTGGGACCTGGAAGAGGGAGCGGGAGTGAGGTGCTTCAGGATGTGCAGATCCCTGGAGCCTAAGTCTGGGTGGTCATTCTCGGGGTTCAGTCCATACCTCCCCAACTTCACCCCAAGTTCTGGCTGCTTTGCTCTGCACCAAAGATGCTCAAGATGGGCTGAGCACTGAGGATCCCATACATATTACCTGTAAGTCATCTCCCCTGAGTGGTTCAATATTCCCATTAATCCTCCCCGACTTTTTCTCTTTCTAGCACTTGTAAATACAGTTTGTGCTTTATTGATTTATGATTAGACACAGTCCCCTACAAAAGCTTTAAGATGCATAGAGGAAAGATTCTTTTGCATTGGAATCAGGAGAAACTGTCTCTGCTGCAGTACAGTTATTTAGGAAAATGATGGTAATTCAACTAAGGATGTTTGATTTTTAAGAGTTAATGGTAGCTGGTGTTTGGGGGGGAAAGCAAGCTTAAATGAAAAATGAGGTACCTGAGAAGGCTGAGATACCTAAAATATTTTCAGTGGACATGGAGGATACAGTAAAGGACTGAAAATCGATGACCTGTTAGTTTCACTTATCAGTGAGTTCTATTTTCCTTGATTTAGTAGCTGTGCTCTTCCGCTGATAAGTTATGGAGAGACAGTTTGTATTGACTGAGATTTAGGATTTTTGTTTGCCTATTAGAAATTAAGTCACTAAAAATGGTGAAAATGGGAGTACTAAACTGCAAATCCCTCCCATTTCACCCTCAAAGGAGCAAGGTGAACTGGATCATGCCATTCCCCTGCCAGCCACTAGTGGTCACTATCATCCCAGGAAAGCTTGGTTGCTGTCTTTCAAGAGAGCTCCTGGGCCCAAGAGGTGAGAGCGGAAGAGGCAGGGTTACAGCTATTCCTTGATTTAAACGTGGAGTACCTGCATTTCATAGAATTTTGGAATTTGTAACTTGGCTTTCTTAGAGCAATTAAATTTTTTGTTCTCCAAGTAAATGTAAAGTCTTTGATTGGAAAACTCACTAACTTGCTCTTTAATTTCTCTTGATCTGACATATCTTTTACCTCCACTTCGTGCATGGAAAATCCAAATGGTATTGAGAGCAGGGGGGTTTGGTTTTCTTTGGCGCTGATCTACAGCATGTGGCAGGACCGCTGTCAGGACTGCTGGTTGAATGCATAGAGTAATAAGTCACCTTCCTGGTGCGAATTGAAGACCCTCTTGCCTTCTACCTGCAATGCCGTGAAGTCTTCCGTTATAAATTCCTTGGGGTTTCGCATTGCCCTTGCCTGGTTCTCGCTTTTGAATGTTAATGCTTCATAGGAGAACTTTTGCATTAAGTCATTAACTCCCTAGCTGGGAAATTATTTTATCCTTGACTCCAGCAACTGAACGAGACAAAGAACTTTCGATTCTGAAGAGGAGAATTGGCACTAAAAGTAGGAAAATAAAGGGAAAAAAAAGGGAGGTGGTGTGGAGGAACTAGGAAGGAAGAAGTGTTCGTACATAAATAACTTTTCAACTGTGTCTTAATTTTTTCTGGATGCAGGTTATGCCTGTCGCAGGTGCATGTTAAATACTTAAGTGAATGAGTGCACGGCCAACTGGCCATGGACTCGGGCGTCAAAGGGGTGGAGTTGAGGGGCATAATATCTGGCTTATTGAACTCTGTAAGTACCAGGGCAGAGATGACATGCTAAATGGGTGGCATGATTGGTTTTGACTTGCTCACAAACCCTATTATCCTTGACCTCCAAAGCTCCGGAGCTCAGGGAACATTTGGACCCAGGTTATAGCTGGGGGCTGGAGGCACCTGAAAATTCGGTGACAGTGCTTCCTTTTCCCTGACAGGTGGCCAAATGGGCTTAATCTCATGTGCTGCTCTGGTCAGTTGATAAGCCTCCCAGGAGTTCTGTGTTAAGGATTCTGAAGCCCAGAGGAACAGTCTCGTCATCAGCTTGGACTGTCCATCCTGGATTCAGGATGGAGGAAGCAGCCCCTCAGAGGCTGGCTTTGGAGGACTGATTTTGCCTTTTCTCATTCTGTCTCTAGGGACCCACCCGAAGCCTGGCCTGGGAGCCAGGATGGCCATCCACAAAACCTTGCTGACGTGCCTAGGACTGCGCCTCCTCCTATTCCCAGGGGCGCAGGCCCAGGACCGTACCCATGCCCCACCTGGCTGCAGCCCGGACCTCAACCCCCTCTACTACAACCTGTGTGACCGCTCAGGGGTTTGGGGCATCGTCTTGGAGGCAGTGGCTGGGGCTGGTGTTGTCACCACTTTCGTCCTCACCATCATTCTTGTGGCCAGCCTCCCCTTTGTGCAGGACACCAAGAAGCGGAGCCTTCTGGGGACCCAGGTGTTCTTCCTGCTGGGGACCCTGGGCCTCTTCTGCCTGGTCTTTGCCTGCGTGGTGAAGCCTGACTTTGCCACCTGTGCCTCGCGGCGGTTCCTCTTCGGGGTCCTGTTCGCCATCTGCTTCTCCTGCCTGGTAGCCCATGTCTTGGCCCTTAACTTCCTAGCCCGGAAGAACCATGGTCCCCGGGGCTGGGTCCTCTTCACTGTGGCTCTGCTGCTGACCCTTGTGGAGGTGATCATCAACACGGAGTGGCTGATCATCACGCTGGTCCGCGGAGGTACTGAGGGTGGTCCTCCGGGCAATGACAGTGCTGGCTGGGCCCCGGCCTCGCCCTGTGCCATTGCCAACATGGACTTTGTCATGGCGCTCATCTATGTCATGCTCCTGCTGCTAGGCGCCTTCATGGGGTCCTGGTCTGCCCTGTGTGGCCGCTTCAGGCGCTGGCGTAAACATGGGGTCTTTGTGTTGCTCACCGCAGCCACCTCCATTGCCATCTGGGTGGTGTGGATCGTCATGTACACCTACGGTAACAAGCAGCACGACAGTCCCACCTGGGATGACCCCACTCTGGCCATCGCCCTGGCCGCCAATGCCTGGGCCTTTGTCCTCTTCTACGTCATCCCTGAGGTCTCCCACGTGACCAAGCCCAGCCCAGAACAAAGCTACCAGGAGAACATCTACCCCACCCGGGGCGTGGGCTACGAGACCATCCTGAAAGAGCAGAAAGGCCAGAGTATGTTTGTGGAGAACAAGGCATTTTCCATGGATGAGCCAGCCTCAGGTAGGTGAGGGACACCTTCCCCAAGTCCCTGTCTTTTATTCCACATCATTTACTACAGGACAGGGAGCTGGGCTTCTGAGTAAAATGGAGTTTTATCTATAGTTTTCTGCTTTTTAGTCCCTAAATTCCTTATTTGAAAAATTTTTTTTCTATACTCGTGAGTGTAGTTTCACTGTGAGATTCCAAGCATTACACATAACACAAAATTCTCCCCAACTATCTTCCCAATTCCACCCCATTCCTTCCTGTTTCCTCCTCACAACTGACCCCTATTGACTATTGTAATCTCTACGTGCCTCAGTTTCCTCTTCTGCAAAATTGGGAAAATAGCAACAGTCCCTGTTTTAGGATTCTGGGAGGACTGGCTAAATGCATGTTTCTGCCATTGGAAAGCGCTCTAGAAGTATAAGCTGTTGTCTGTGTGTGTGACTGTGATTTACTTCAGTAGTAAGTAGTATCCTTCCAAAACTTGTTTTTCTATTAAGTACATATCCATAGTCATGGGTTTCCTTCAAAACTCTTTACAGTTAAAATGTCATTCTTTTTAATAAAGCAAAGTGCCACATTCCACCCTAAGCAGCACCCACAGTCCAGCCCGCGTGTCCCCTAGCTCAAGCCCATGCTCTTTGTTAATGGGAGGGGGCTCTCCTGGTACGAGGTGCGCCTGCCAGCCAGCTGCACAGCCTTGGGGGTTAGGCTGAGGGTGCCCCGGAATTGGAAGAGGCAAGAAGGAGTGTTAAAGCCTCTGCAGACCGGGCCAGTTCCTCTCGTGCAGCCTGGGAGGCAGGAAGGGGGCTGGCCATTCTGCAAGTGACTTGGCCAGAGTAGCTCCCACAGGAAGTATTTCTCTGTCATTTGTTAATTGTAAGGGCCCCTAGCATTTATTGAGCACCTACTGTGTGTCTTTCCTGGTGTGTCCTGTCACACGCGTCTCAAATGCCTTCTCAGCCGGCTGGCTGGCTGGCTTATCCGACATGATCTGGAAAGCTGGAGGTATGCTCTTCAAAGAGCCCCGCCCCCGACCCTAGACTGCGCTAAGCAAGATGTTTGGGGTTTTAAAACTTTTAACTGCCTGATTGTCAAGTGCCAGCTCTGGGGCCTCTGCCAGAGATCAGAGGGAGAGGCAGGGGAAGTTCCAGAGTCGGAATCACCTGCCTCTTTCTACAAGTACGTCCCCATAATCTCTGCTTTGGGGAAAGGGTGACCCTCGTCCGGCCAGGCACTTGAACTTTGATCTGCTCACTGGGTCCCGCTGAGTGACACAGCGGTGCAGGTGGGAGGGGCCCTGTGACCAGCGTTGGGAGGAGCCTGCCCCTTCCCCGCCCCTTCCCCGCCCCGTCCCCGCCCCAGCTCTCACCCTCTGCCTGTTTGTCAGGGCCTGATAGTTCTCAGCCTTTGTCCTCTGGAGGCAAACACCCCCGGGGCTGTGAGGGTTTTTTCCTTTTATTTTTTCTTTCCTAAGTGGAAAAATCAATCGAGTAAGCCCAGCACTTAGGAAGGCCTTTATGGTTGTGGTCCCTCAGAGCTGCGGGGCCGTCAGCCTGCAGGAGCCAGACATCCGCTTGCCTGCCCTCGCGGTGCACAGCCTGCTCTGGGGCCTCGGGGGTTGGCCAGCAGCTTTCCTCAGACACCCTGGGAGTGCCCAGCAGGGCAGAACAGGTCGGGAAGCCAACACACACAAGGCACAGGGAAGTATTCCTGGAGCTGAAAATAGCTCTGGAAACTTGCCAAGGGGACATAGGACAGGATGTGTGTTTAGTCCCCAGTGCAGGGCTCTGGGTTGTGGGGTCCTGGGGCATCAGCACGCAGCTCTGCCCCATGAAACATGAGGAGTCTTAGGCTGTGGGGTCTCAGCTGATGTGCCCCAGGGCCTGGCAGCTGGCCCACAGTGTTAGAGGCCAGAGCTGGAAGCTGGCCATCTTGGAAGGCATCCGCAGGCCCATGTGCCCCTCCTGGCCTCTAGCCCCAGAGGGCGCATGGGGATGTGAAGGTTGCTGATGGCAGCATTTTTTCTGAGGTGATGGTGGGGGCTTGTCCCACCCTGCAGGGAAGCCCAAGGGGAAGGTGAGCAGCGTCATGCCCTGTGCATGCCAACAAAGGCAGGCTGGGCTCCGGAGGGCACCCCATGCATCCCTCAACCGCAAGCTGGCCACCCCTGGCTGGGCCCTCCCTGAGTTCGATGTTACCCCAAGGTCAGCCTAGCCCCCTCTTTCTTTCTCTGCTCCCTGGGGAGCCTTGCTTGAGAGCGGGAAAGGGAGCTGAGAGCCCAGCCCTCCAACCGCTCCTGTGTTTCCTTCTATTGCAGCTAAGAGACCGGTGTCACCCTACAGTGGGTACAATGGGCAGCTGCTGACCAGTGTGTACCAGCCCACTGAGATGGCGCTAATGCACAAAGGCCCGGTGAGTGGGGTCCTGGGGTCCTTATGACCCTCCTGAGACCACAGAGCCCAACCTGAATGGGCTCGTGGAGAGGGCCGTGTGGCCAGTGCAGGGTGGGGTGGAGGTGGCAGGGAGAAAGCAAGCTTCTCCCTCTGGTGCATCAGCTCTGCGGAACCCAGAGCCCCGGCGCCCTAGTGCTCTTTCCCTGGAGTTGACATTCCACTGCCTTCAGCTGCACTGTCGTGGGACCTGCCCTGGGTCATTGCAGCATCACACATTGGGGCTGCCTGCCTGCCATGGAGAACATGGAATGGGCTCTTCTTGATCTGGTGGAAGCTGCCAGCTTCACCCTAAGGAGCTTAGGGAGGGACAGAGGAGGGTCTCAGCCAGGTAGGTGTCATTGTTGGTGACCCCAATGGGACAGGCACAAATGGCAGGTCTGGGTATTTGCTTCTCAACCACAGTTGTTCCCAAGATGGCCTTGGCTCCCCTCCCCCCACTGGCAGGGAGCAGTTCCCGACTTCACGCCTCCCCTGGGTTCTGGAAACCAGATGCTCCATTAGCAAGGGTCGTGTGGGGGCAGGAACAGGAAGCTCGTGGGTTAGATTCTCACTCTCCATACATGTTCCTCCTCCCGGCTGGCAGTCACTGTAGAGAGAGGTCAGTGACCTGACTTGGCAGGACGCTGGGAACAGGAAATGAGGGAGGTCAGCAGGGTGGCCCCCTCACTGCCATGAGCCGGGAGCAGGGTGAAGGGACTGAATTTCTAGCCCCTTCTTCCTAAGCTTGAACCTGTGACCAGGAGCCAGGAGGGGCAAGGAGTCTCTGAACATGAGCCGCCAGGCTGTGGACAGCCACAGGACCCTTTCCTCAGTAGCTCCCCACCCTTGCCACCCCTCACCCACTTGTGTGCACTGAGTCCTTCCCTGCGGGGAGGATCTGGATTTTATCCAACGCAGTGGTTCTCAACTATGGTCCCCAGACCCTCAGCACTCCATCACCTGGAAACTTGCTAAAAATGCAAATGGTGTGGGGCCAGTGGTGTTACGGAATGGATGACATCACCTTGATAACTGGAAATCTGCCAGAATGGGAGTAATCACCCACAGAAATCTGCAAAGACTACAGATTGGATCTCCCTCCCTCCCACCCATCCCAGTTGTTTAACATTTATCCGCCCACCACGGAGTGGGGCCTGGCCAGCTGTGGGTAGGACCCGATGAACAGTCCAGGTGATTCTGATGGTCACCCAGGTTTGAGGTCCACCAGCCTAGATGTTCGGAGCTACATGAGGAAGGGGCGTTGGAGATCCGCAAACAGGTGGAGGACCCCACCCCCACCCCAGTTCTGATTAGGCAGAAGGTGGCTTGAGCCCTTAGAGAGCTGCATGCGGTTGGTTGCAGGTCCTCCCATAGGGTAAAGCAGGTGAGACCTGTTCAACATCCCTCCAGCGTGGGAGCTGGGATGGGTGCCTCGAAACCCTCTTCACCCCACAGCCAGCATTGCTGACCCACATAGGAACAGGATCACTGGAGCTCTACCCAGGTTCCAAGCAGAGAATTTGGGTTTTAAGTCTCCAGATCAGACTTACAGATAAGAAACATGTGGGCACGTCCAGAGCCCACCCAGGAGCTTAACCAGTATCTGTGATGCGGTTGGGTGTTGAGTGTCATTTGGGGGACTCAGGCAGGAGGCTGGGAGCATCACCAGACAGGTAGAGTAACTCAGCATGGTTCACCCTCCCCTGGGCTCCCAGGACCCCTAAGGAATTGGGAGTGGGAGGGGACTTGAGGAGAGGATCTTTGGGAAAAGAGCGCCCATGCTGAGAAGCCCCAGGACCGTCAGGGGGTGACTGGGGTGCTTATGCTCATGCCTAGAGGCCTGGCACTCCATTTCCAGAAGTGGAGTCATCCGTCCCATGCTGCCACTGGGGCCTGGCTTGGGGGGCCGGGGAAGGGGGAGCCGCTGGCCAGCCTAGCCCTGTAGGAAGCAGAGTGTGTGTGCATCCGCCCTGGCAGAACCTGGCTGTGAGACCGCCTGTTCTTCCTTCCAGTCCGAAGGAGCTTATGATGTCATCCTCCCACGGGCCACTGCCAACAGCCAGGTGATGGGCAGCGCCAACTCTACCCTGAGGGCCGAAGACGTGTATGCAGCTCAGAGCCACCAGGCGGCCACACCGCCAAAAGATGGCAAGAACTCTCAGGTCTTTAGAAACCCCTACGTGTGGGACTGAGTCTGCAGCCAGGAGGAGGCGGGCAGTTGTGAGGAGGCCCCTTGGGACCTGTCCTGGGTAAAGGACCCCCCCACCCAGGAGCCCCGTGCTCTCCCGTCCCCCGCCCCCACCCTCTTGCTGGTTCAGGGTGACACTCAGAGACACAAAGGCCCTTCCTATCTGCCACCGTTTGGGTGGGTGTCCCAGGTGCCCCCCACCCACTCCTCAGTGTTTGTGGAGTCGAGGAGCCAATGCTGGCTTCATGCCAGGGTCCCCTGGCAGCCATGCTCCAGTCAAATAGTATTCCTCTCGGGGTGGCAGCCAGTCGGCACCTACATTCTCTGGAGTCTTCGGAGAAATTCTCCAACCTTGAGAGAGTTGACAGGCGGGTCTGTCCCGGGTCTTGCTCCTCTGTGAGGAACAAGGTTGCCTAATAAACATGGTCCTGTTTTATTAACCCCTGCTCTGGGCATGTCGTTTCTGACCTGGCTCTGAGCTTCTGATGGGCCTCTCCTCTACTGTGGCCTGTGGGTGGTCCCTCGCTCTCCTCCTCTCTTGAACCCCAGCTCATTTTGAAAGCTGCTGCTGCTTTTCCCTTGTGTGCAGGGTAAGTAACTGACACCTCCACCCAGGGAGGGACTCCTCAGCTGAGCTTCTGTGTCATGTGTGACCAGAATGAATTTCTGGGCCCACCTTGGGTCTAGGAGACAGTCGTGTATCTGGGGTTGTGCTGGATTGGGAAACCAGGCAGCTTTCCTCGGGGATGCCGTCCACTTGCCCTATGTGGGGACATCAGGCAGTGCATTAAGGGAAGATGGATTAACTTCAGACTGTCTTGGGGTAAATGGTGGTTAAGATCCTTAGGGGATGAGGTGGAGGATCATTCTGCTCCATGCTATTAAGTCAAGTTGTGCACACGTGGAAAGGAACAGCTCTGAGGGGATAGTTTTCCAAAGTGGGTTTCCAAAGAGGGAAAGGGTTGGGCCAGTTCTGGTTGGTTTCATTCCTGGGTGGTCATTAAAATGCTCAGTCCTTTATGACAAACCAAGCCTTTCCATAAAAACTCATTTTAAATATCCTGGATGCTCAGAAAGGTGGAAGGGACAGTATTTTCTCCTCTTCCCAGAGTAAAAAATCCCAGAACCATACTATTTTAGGGTGAGACATGGTCTTAAGGGTAAGTTAGTGGTGTAGTTTTCCAAGCCCTTCTCATAGGAAACCAAATTGACCCAGAAAAGCCACAAAGCTTCTAGAAGTGGCTACACCAAGATTGGCCAGGTTTTCTCAGAAGACACAAAAGACCTTTTTCTCTGGCCCACTGTGGGGTGGCCACCAGGGTCCAGTGGCCTGGGTTTGCAAGAGCAGCAGTGTCCTGACTCTTGGACACTGGCTCAAGGTTTTGTGAGGGGGGCTGCCAAGCCTGCCCGTCCTAGGCTTGGGAATGTTTCTCCTCAACTAGCCAGAAGCTGTTTTTCTGATACAGGTTGTAAGGGAAAAACAAGTTTCTGATGGAGAGAAAGGTTGCCAGAACGTAAAAATCCAACTTCTCCCACACTTCTTCAATGTCACATTGCACCAACCCCCCTGAGGACCCAAAACACTCTTTTTTTCAGTAAAGACCAGTGCTTGAGCCCTGAGCAGTAGGGTCCTCTTTGATTCTTGTTCTTTCTGGTTACTTTAGGCCCAGTCCCCGCAAAATAAAACGAGATGTTAGACACCCTCTTCCCTGGACTGCACGTCATCCTGATGTCCTCACTCCTCTGTGTCCAGGCTGGGCAGGGCCCACCACCTTCCCTACCCTTGTCACTGGAGCTGGGAGGGACCAGAGGCCACTTGGCCTGAAGCAATGGACTGAGTGGGGAGCCCTGTGAAAGCCCGAGGCATGTGGCTGGGGCTCTAAGGCCTCTCCCCTTGCAGCCCAGCTCAGCCCCTCATGGTCCCCAAGCAACCGAGGCCACAAGGATCTGTCTGCAGACCCCCAGCCTGCCTTCATCCCCCTCTGATACCCTCCCCCCAATCAGAGCCCGTGTCCCGTGCTGTGGTTCTCCTCATGGCCACTCTCAGATGCCTTCCTGGCCACCCTTGGTGTCCAGCATCAGCCAGTCCCACTCTGCACCTAGATGAATCTCCTCCATGAGTCTTTGGAATCAAGCCATTGCCGAAGCTGGCTTTTGCCTTTCTCACCAGGGCCTCCTGCCACCACCTGGACTGCAGAAGGCCACTGAGCTGAGGCAGAGTTCAGGCCTCGGCCTGGGCAGACACCGCTTTTCTTCAAGGTCTGTGGATCCCAGATCTGAGCCCCTGTGGTGCTTCACTCACCTGCCCGTATGCACCTCAATCTCTTCACCACCTTCAGTGAACTGGGTCCCATCAAGACACAAGATGGGGGTTGAGGTTTCATTCTCAGGGACCAGTTGAGAGTCCTGGACCACATGGATTGGGGTCTAGACCTCTCCCAGGACTGAGATTTGTGGGACATGGATGCCCCTTAGACAAGTGACATCTAGGACTGAAGATTGTGCCATTTCCTGATGTGCAGAAGTACAGGTTTCTACCTCACCTTGGTCACCCTGATGTGCTCCAGGGGGTCCTGATGGACACCCAGGGAAGTGGGGGACACCCTTTGGACCTGCCTGATGGACGATATGCGTACCTCCAAACTGGTGGGAGTGAGATCACTGTAGCATTGTCTCTCTGGTTTTATCCTGTTTTGGGGTACCTGATACCTGGCTCATTCAAGGTACCCTCTCTAGGTGTGCCCTGGAGCTACATACTCAGCCCAGCATCACCTCCAGGAGCTGAGGTAGGGTCCAGGGTGAAAGCCACATGGGGGAGCCGGGCTGTGCCTAACATGACCCTACAGTCCCACAGCTCTCCTTTGCCGCTGCCATCTTCCACTCCCAGAAGCCTGTGGCTTTGTCACTGGAATGTTTTTCCAGAGCTAAGTGGGGTGACCGGTCCCTACAGAGAGTAGGGCGGGCCCACAAGTGTGCCGTATCCCCATCATTCACAGCCATCGTGCTGGATTGCTCAGTTCCATAAATGGAGTATTACCTCCCTCTGACGGGAGAGCTCTGCACCTCAGACTTCCCCATCTAGGTTAGTGGCCCCAAGATCCTTTAGGGTGAATAAAGGCACTATCTTTTCAAGGTGATAGTCTCAAAGGTGATGGCCACAAAGAGCAGCCTGCAGTGAGTATGTGTGTGTGCACAGCCCGAGTCCTCTGGAGATCTGTGAGTGGGCCTTGGGCAGAGCTGGGTCCCTAAAAGATGGCAGGCCTGCCTGGTTTCAGGAATACTCAACGGCCATGCTTAGGCCAGTTTGGCCAAGTGCAAAAGATAGATGTTCTTTGAGGAGGAAAGCAGTACCTTCTCATAAGGCGTCCAGCTGCTTCACAAAGAAGCCTCAAAGGGGAGAAAACAAGAATAGGCTAGAACCTGTTGCAGGAATTGTCAGGTTAACACCCTGGTAAATCCCACACCCACTCCTGTAAAGTGTAGCCTGAAGCATAGTAGTTGGGACTTTATAATGGCACAGAATTAAATGACCTTATTCTAAGTGTAAGAGATTAAACTATCCTGAGTCCATGTGTGCATTAATTTTCCTGGGATTTAGTACATATTTTTAACCTATTCTTGCCTTCTAGACCAACGAAGGCTGATTCCAACTAACCTTGGTTGGGGATTGATTATGGGGAGGAAATGAACCTCTAAAACAAGCGAACTCTAAGACCAGCACCCCTCCCTCCCCGCCCACACAGTCACGGCGTGGGTAGGTATGGAGCAGGGGCGCTTGGAGTCCTGCTACAGCCTGGCTGGAGGGGGGGAGGCACCATTGGGAGGGATACTGGGCTCGTGGGAAGGCATATGGGGTGGAGGAAAGCGAAGGACAAGCAATACCTCCCCTGGGTCTGGAGGAGCTCCCAAGTGCCACACCTGGCATCCCAGTTCCTACATGGGGTTTTCCTGCCTTTGTTCAGGGCCCCTGATGCAGGGTCACACAGTAAGGGCCTGTCAGCCCTCTAACCCACTGTCACCAAGCCTAGCACTTTTCCTGCCCCAGAAGTGCTGAGGTCAGGCACAGGTGCAGGTGACCAGACTTCCCTGCCTGCTGCCTGCACTCTGGGCCCTCCCAGAAGCTGCAGCCTGTGCTCCAGCAGCCACATGAATTATTTAGCATGTGCACCAGCCGGGTAATGCTCTGACTTCATCCTCCTCTGGCTTAGGGCTCCGAGATTTCTGACCTCCATCTCTGAAGAAGGGCTGCTGGTGGGCAGAGGTTAGGGCCATAGGTTCCTCTGTGGGGTGTGGGTGACTGAAGTACACAAGTACCCTCAGGGAAGGAGGTGAGAATAGAGACTAACTGCCCTTGTAGTAGGAGGCAGCTCTGCCATGGAGAGATGTGACCCAGGAATCAGATGGCCACGGGTTCAGATCCTGCGTCCTTAACTAGCTTTGTGACCTTGGGCAGCCCTCTTGACCTAATTTCTGTTTCCTCATCTATCTTTAAAATGGAAGTACTAACACCCTGAGTTCATATTTAGTGTTCACCCTTCAAGGCCACTCCATGAAAGTCACAGCCAAGCCAGAGCACCCAGGAGCTAGCTGGCTGGTTTCCTGCCCAAACACACTGGTCTCAGGGCCAGATCTCACTGTTTTCTGTCCTCTGGAGGGCCACATCTTTCCTTTCCCTGCAGTTCCTTACACACCTGGCCCCCAGGGTGGGTGGGAAGACAGGTATTGGAGGGAGATGCTAAGGAGAGGGACAGACCCTTGGCAGTCCCTGGACTAATGGGTTGATAAGGTGTAAAGAGGCCCTTGGAGCTCAGAAAGTCGAGAAGCCAGGTTGAAGAGGTGGGTTTGAACTGCTGTCAGTTGTCAGGAAATGTTCATTGAGCCTCTACTCTAGGGCACAGACGGGAGCAAAAACCGGTCCCCGCCCTCCAGGGGCTGGCAAACTTTAACTCCCCTGCCAGGTCAGACCCAAGGGCTGAAGTGGGTGCAGTGATTGTGGGCTCCCTCCCGGATCCACGTTGGCATGAGGCAGGCAGATCGTGCGTCCACCAGGCATCCCCTCTCAAGTGACACCCTTCCTGCCAACAGGGTTCCTCGGGTGGGACCTGGTCCTTCTTGACCTTGGTTAGCTTCCCTGACTCTGCCTCAGTTTTCTCATTTGTAAGATGGACCCCGAGGCTCCAGCTTTGCCTAAGCCCTGGAGTTGAAACCCCCAATAGCTGAGAATGGGCCCCAAACCACAGGGCTTCGCTGAGGATACGCCCAGTGGCCTCGACTCAAGGTCTGGAGCAGAACTGGCCGCACGCAAGGCCTCTGCGGCTGTGCCTGCAGCAGAGACCGGGTCCCGGTAGGGGACCGAACTCCAGCCGGCTCTCCGATGACTCCCAGGTTTTTCGAGCCAGGCCTGGGAGGCGCCGGGTACTGGTTGCTCCGCGCCGCGCGTCCAGGTTCGCACAAACGACAGCTGTTCCTCCTCTCTCCGACGGCATCAGAGCGCCCACGGGCTCATCGGGGTTATCGGGTCCTTATCGAGCCTTTGAGCTGCGGCCCTGACCTGAGGGGGTGGCAGCTGAGACACCCATAAAACACCACACTGTGCCGCGGGGCCGCGGCTGGCCAGAGGTTGGGGTGAGGGCCAAGCCTCTGGCGCTCGGAAGTAGCTCCCCAGCCAGGGACTGCCCCCAGCCCCCACCCAACCCGAGGCCGCCTCTGCCTCCCGCCTAAGCCCCGCCCTCAGCCCTCACCCAACCCGAGGCCACCTCCTACCTCCCGCCCAAGCCACGCCCCACCTTACCCAACCCGACACCGCCTCTTGCCTCCCGCCTAAACCCCGCCCCCAGCCCTCACCCAATCCGACACCGCCTCCTGCCTCCCCGCCTAAGCCACGCCCCTACCCCACCCAACCCGAGGCCTCCTTCTGCCTCCCGCCCAAACTCCGCCCCCACCCCTCACCCAACCCGACACCGCCTCCTGCATCCCGCCCAAGCCACGCCCCCGACCCCACCCAAACCGAGGCCACCTCCTGTCTCCCGCCCAAGCCCCGCCCCGAACACGCCTGCAACTGGATCCCGCGCTCGGCTAGCCGGCCTGGACCGGCTGTCTCAGCTGCTACCGTCCGGACTCCCCGCCTCCTCCCTCGGGGGTTGGCGGCGCCGCGTGCCCTCTCCCCACCCTCCGAGCCCTGCCAAGACCTTACACTCAGCTTCCCCTCTTGGGATTGCGGTGATTTGGGACCTTTTTCCTGTCCTTTTCTGGGCAGCGAGCCCCGGACCCTGGCTGGTACTAGCGTTCCTCCCTGTGCCTTTGGCGCCCGCACAAAGCGGGGGGTCAGGGAAACAGGTCGGTGTCCCCCAAGAGGAGGAATCTCCTCCGGGAGGCCCGCTGGGCTCATCACGTTTGCATGGGTGGGTGTAAGGGTGCACCGGAAGCCGTACCACTGCCTTGGAGGAGGGTGGGGGGCTCCCCAGCCGGTACCCTTGATCCTTGGGCCTGGATCGGGTTTTGTGGTGGGGCCGTCCTGTGCGTTGTAGGTGCTGAGCGCATCTCTACGTGCCAGTAGAACCACTATCCTAGTGGTGACAACGAAAAATGAAAAGTGGTGACCTCTG
This sequence comes from Smutsia gigantea, assembly GCA_032199065.1. NCBI lineage: Eukaryota > Metazoa > Chordata > Mammalia > Pholidota > Manidae > Smutsia > Smutsia gigantea. The sequence goes on along the minus strand of JAVSCE010006922.1, from coordinate 172,361 downwards.
GCTCCAGACATTGCCCAATGTACCCTGGAGGCAAACTCCTTCCTGAGTGGAGAACCACTCCTTTGGGGTATGGTAGCTGGCACGGTCTGGAGCCAGAGGTCCCTGCCAGCCCGGGGCTCCTTGTGAGATTCCCGGCCCCCTTCTCCATGCTGGTTTTCAGAAGCCTCAGGTCAGCCTGGACGCTGTGACCCTTAGCCTCACAGCATTTGGGAGGCATGTGACCAGCCAGCGCCTCTCACTGTGCAAACAACTCAGCTCCTGCCCTGGATGTGGAGGTTGGTCCCGGACAGGGGATGTGGGGCACCCATGTTTTTCTGTCACTAGCAGTCAGTGTAGTTGGGGCACTAGAAAGAGACCCACATGGTGTCCAGCGATCCGGCAGCCCCAGGGTTCATGGAGAGCAGCTGGAAGAGGGGCCATGGTGCACTAAGGCCACCAGCTGAACCCAGGGGCTGCCTGGGTCAGGGGACTGAGGGTCAGGGCACCATCCTGGCCAGCAGAGGCTCAGGGGTGGACCCCAGGCCTTGGGGCTGCCAGACGTCCCAGGGCTTAGCTCTGTTCTCTCTTCCGCAGGGGAGGCAAAAATTGGGCGACTTTATACACACACACACTCCACACAGGCACGCACATGCACCCACATGGAGGTAGAGGCTAGGGAAGTGGGGTTTCAAAGGACCAAAAAAGTGAATCATTAACCAGGCCTATTTGGGGGTGCTCATCATAGGTGGAGGTCAGGGGGCTGCGCCGATACTGTTGTCACTGTGCCCCTCCCCACTCCCACCCCACATTGCAAAGTAGAATTTTCAAAAGCACCCAGTCCCAGACTTAAGGGGGGAAGGTTTAATATTGCCGCCTGCCCCCTGTATTCATATATACCTGTATTTGCATAAGGAGTCAAAATACACCATACATAATAGGTTAAAGTGGAGGGAGTGGGTCCCTGAGACCAGGCAAATGAAGGGCAGGGAGACTTTTTGCTGTTTTCTTTCTCTCTTCTTCCCTCCCTCCCTATAATAAATAACATATATATTTTAAATGATCTGAAAGGAAGAAAAGGAGCCCAAAGTGAGCTCACCTGGAGTAGTTCTGCCCCCATCCCCAGTGACCTGCTTTGTCACTGCCCACCCTTTCCAGGGGCCACGGTCCTTGGCCACACCTCTCACTCCTTGTCCTTCCTCCAAGAGAGATTTCTGGCTTTTCTCTGCCTGGTTTTTCAAGGGCATTCTCCCCTTGGGAGGATTTTTGAGGGAGCTGAGGATGGGGAACCTGAGGGAGAGAGTGCGTTCATTGCATACAGGTTCATGGGACCCCCATGCCCACTCCCACCCAACCTTGCTAGATAATTGCGATTCTGAGAAGACCCAGTCAGATCGACACTCATGGAACAGGTCACATGCTGATGCCATTTACAGCTTCTTTGTGTGTAGCTCATTGTCATAAAGCATGCTGTGTCCCTCAGGGCAGACAATACAGACACAAGAATAACATGTGGCTCATCAATTCCTTCAATCATCCGTCCTTTATCAATATGTATTAAAGGCTGCTCCCTGCCATCATTCTAATGGCACCAGCTTCCACAAGGAACTCTCCTAGTGCCCAGGTCCGCCTGGCACACAACCCTCCCTCTTCATGTCCATGAATTCCAGCTCCCCATATTGGCCACATGTCAAGTGTCTCTGGGAGGAACTAACTATTCTGTGTGAATTCTACAGTGACTTTACCGTATTGATAAGGGGCTGTCATACTCTAGGGAGGCGAGGATAAAGCCACCCTGTATGTGCGCATGTATCAGTATATCTGTGTAGGGGGGTGAGGACTTACCTGAGAGAGGTGGTGTCTCAGATTGGGAAGTGGAGCCCATGGGGACAGCCTGAGCTGGGATAAAGGTCAAGAGGGGAGTTTTTGAGTCTTTAGAAGGTCCATTCTCCATGGTACCAGTGAGTAGGAAACCCAGTGTATTAATTTGTGGGAGCCACCTGACAAAGTGCCGCAGACTGAGTGGCTTAACAGTGGAAATTTATCATCTGGTAGTTCTGGAGGCTGTCTGTCTGAAATTAAGGTGTCATCCAGGGCTGGCTCCTTCTGGGGCCGTGAGGGAAGGATCTGTCCAGGCCCCTCTCCTTCCTGTGTGTCTTCACATGGACTTCCTTCTGTGTGTGTCTCTGTCCAAATTTCCCCTTTTTATGAGGACACCAGTCATGCTGGCTCAGGGATCACCCTAATGACCTCACCTTAACTTGGTTACCCCTAGAAAGATCCTACCTCCAATCACGTTGCATGGTGAGGGGCTAGGACCTCACCATATGAATGTGGGGAGGATGAAATCCAACCCATAATACCTGGGCTAGTCTTTTTGGATGAGGTTGAAGGTGAGTGGGAGCTACCTGAGGTGGCTGGAGGAAAGCACAGGCCGTGGGAAGAGGCCCACAGCACATCCTCTGTGTAATGTCCCACACCAGAAGCTGTTATATCAAGTACCCCCTGCACATGAATTCCTTTTGGTTCTTTCTGATGACGGGAAATGCTTACATGGGTTCTTAGTCTCCCTGGCACCGCCTTGCTGAGATTCCTTTCTTCCTCCAGGAAAGCAGATGGCATTAACAAATGGAGAAAATTATCTATTGTCCATAATCCAAGACCACTGAGATCCACAGGCTCCTTCCCAGATATGGGCTACAGATCTGGGTCAAGGGAGGGCTGGCAGGGAGTAAAGTTAAAGAGTAATGTCTCTCTGTTTGGAGGGCTTCCTTGTCTTTCCTGTTTCAACTAAAGGAGAGGAGAAAGCCTGTCCCCTCAGCATCCTTAGGTCAGAGAGCTGGGATTGGATATCACGGTGGGCCCAGAGTCACCCCCTAGGAAAGCCATGAAAGCCATGGTGTCTCCCCTCCTTGAGTGGTGGAGGCGTGGCTATGTCAGCTACCCCCAGGTGTGAGCAGTACCACCAGCTCCGAGCCCAGGATGCCCGTGCCAGCAGCTGAAGAATCCCTTCTTCAGAGGAGGCAGGAGCAAGGAGGTAATACCCGAATGCAGTGTCATGTTCCAAGTGGAGGGCATAAGGCACAGCCCTTGCCCAACAGGAGATCGCCCACCACTGGCATCAAGGTGGCCTTAGGATGGCCACCTGCCCCCGCTGTCCTAATGTTGATCAGGGAAGGTTTTCTGGCCACTCTTGGCCCAGAGTGTTGAAGGCTCAGCAAGGCTCCCCTGGGGCCAGCAGGGAAGGGGGACTCCAGGACAGTGTCAGGACTTCTTGAGGGAATCTGGCTTCAGTCTGGCACCAACCTTAGCAGTTCCGGGTTTTATCTTCCTAAGGGTCATAGGTGTCTTTGGGAACTCCCTCCACCTCCAAATTTCAAAGCCTGAAATCCTTTCCTTTGGTGCTCTTCAATCTCCACCTACCGTGCTCTCCCTGGACTTAACTTCCCCTCACTAGGGTCTCCCAGCCCTTTCCTCCCTCCCAGTCCACAGTCTGCCGCCAGGACACAGGCCTGGACCCAATCCTCTGAGTGGCCCTGAGAAAGCTGCATGCCAGGCTGTACAGTCTGTAAAGGAGAATGCTGTTGGCCACAACCTACCAGTGACTAAGAGGTGGTCCAACCCACCTTACTTTGCCCCTACTAGTGTGTTCTTAGCACAGCGTTGGAGGATTCTGGATCACCACAACCACTAGCTGTCTTTCATTGCTCATACAGTGCTTGGGCAGATACCTCTGGTGCTCGGGGATGCGGAGGCACAGTGAGCGCAGCATTGGACTCTGTACTAGGACTCCATGGCTGTCCTTCAGTAGGGGACAGTCACCCTAATGCTCCTGCCTCTGGGAACCCTAGTGGGTATCAGGATACTGGGGGAAGCTGCAGAGTTGCTGATCTCCATCCTCCTATGCAGAGAGGATGCTGTTACATCCTGCTCCCAATGAATCATTTCATTCAACAATTATCTGTGAAGTTGGCTCTTGTGTGCAAGGACAGCCCTGTTCTGTCCAACCCTGTCCTTTCTACCACCTCTGAGCACAAGTAGGGTCCCAGGCACCCCACAAATCCTGCACACTGGGGTTTCCTAAACCTGTTTGATTGTAGGCATCGTCTTGAGGAGCTTATTGCAGTGATGGGTTGCCAGTACCAGCCCTAGAGAGCCCTGCTGTGGCTGGTCTGAGGTGGCCCAGAAACCTGTCTTCTTAACTTGTATCCCAGGTGTCTGATACAACTGGCCAAGCATGGACCCTGTGCTAGAGATCTAGATGAGAGGTGTATACTGTCCCCATCCCAGACCTGGTCCTGTAACAGCTGCTTGGGAGGAACTGGGTGACAGGTGGATGGGGGAAATTTTGAAGCACCACATCTTCACCTTTCTGGAACTGTGGTGGGGGCAGGACCTAAAGCTGGTCCCCCAGCACCTCCTGTAGCTGAGCTCCATTTGGGGTCAGGCCAGACATCCTTCTGGAATTTTCAAGGGCTCTGTCCATTCTTCAACCAGAATTTCTCAAGGAAGATAGAGATCAAGTGGGACTGAGATGCGAGTGCTCAGAGCTGAGGTCTAGGACACCACCCTCACCCCCACTCCCTCCCAGCCACTTGTCTGGGCCTTTTTCTGTGTCTAGTGGAAAAGAAGGGACCTCTGGGATTTTTGCTATGACTTGAGTACCACTTCTACTTTTTAAAGTAATCCTTTGTTTTCTCCTGGAAGTACTTTTATCTCCTGTCATATTTTTATCTTCATCTTCCCATTTTGGTCCCAGTGTTTGGCACAAGTAGGTAGCCATAAAAGTATTTGCCAAATAAACCAATAAACTGCGCCTGGGCATAGAGGGCCCCCTGGTGGAGCCAGAGATTATGGCAGTGTCTTAGATCTCGGCTGGAACCCTCAACTTAGAGGGACATGGGTTTGGGTTCTGATTCTGGACACCCTGTCCAAGTGGGGCTGGGGTAGGCGTAGGGGTCTCTGGACAAAGTCTTGTGGGGAGGGGTGGGGTGGGCCTTTGAAAGACGTGGCTCTCCTAGGATAATGAGGGGCAGGTGGGAGAGGGGTGCCCAAGCCACTGGAGAAAGCAGAGGGAAAGAAGAGGTAAAGAACAAGTCTGAGCTGACATGTGGACTGAGGGCAGGAAGGCTATTCTGTGGGTTCTGGCCGTTCAGGAGAGGGCTTGCTTCTGAACGGGGCAGGGTGAGGGGATGTGATAAAGACAGCAGAGGTAGTAACCCCAAACCTTTATGGGGTGACTAAGACGTGGTACAAGCCACCTTACCTTGCCCCTACTAGTCTGTTCTTAGCACAGCGTTGGAGGATTCTGGATCACCACAACCACTAGCTGCCTTTCATTGCTCATACAGTGCTTGGACAGATACCTCTGGTGCTTGGGGATGCGGAGGCACAGTGAGTGCAGCATTGGACTCTCTACTAGGGCTCCATGGCTCTCCTTCAGCAGGGGACAGTCACCCTAATGCTCCTGCCTCTGGGAACCCTAGTGGGTATCAGGATACTGGGGTGTGGACACTAGGCAGCAGTGCAATTATTATCCCCATTTTGCAGGTGGAGAAGGTGAGGGTCAGGGAAGTTAATAATTCAGCCAAGGTCACACAACTGTCAGTGGCAGGACTGGGAGTCAAAGCCAGGCAGTGAGACCCAAAGTCCAGGCTCTCAGTCACTGTCAGTGTCCATTCCCCACTCATCCATTTTCAGGGCCACCTTTGTGGATCTGCTCCTGTGGAAGGATTGGGACTGGGACACCAGACCCTGCAGCTACAGGCTTTGTTGCCACTTTGAGTCCCCCTGTAGGAGAGTTGGGGATCCAGGGATTAGAGAGTGGCTCCCTGAAATGGAGTCCCGCTTCTGTCCTTCCTCCACCCACTCCTGGGCGTGTCCAGGGTCTGTCCGGAGCCTCTTTCCTCCCTGGCAGCTTTCTTCATCCTCCCTCTTCCTCAGGGCGTGGGTGCTATGCCAGGGCTCCACCCCCAGATCAACTGAGCCAGAATCTTGGGGTGCAGTTGGGTAGGGAAAAGAGGGAGGGAGGTTGGGAAGGTAGCTCAGCCATAGGTCTTTTTTTTAAATAAAAAGCTCCCCCAATGAGTCTAATGTACATCTAGGGTTGAGCCCCCTGCCAGCTTCTGGGTAAACAGATGTGGTCGGTGGGGCTGGAGAGTCCTACCTGGATTATGCCTCTTCCAGCTTCACCCCACTGGGCCCTGCAGTGCTCTGCGGTTTCTTCTGCACCCATACCCCAAACATACACACAGGCGCTCTGACCCATGAGACTGTCCACCACAAAAGCCAAGCCTCCTATTCTCTGCAGCTAGAACCCTCAGCAGCATTTAAGGTCTCATCTTTGGATCTCTTCCCCTGTGGCCAAAACACACATTCAGAAAGGGGTTCCTCTCAGTAGGGAGCCTTGTTATGGGACTGCCTTGAACCCAGAAAGTTTAATGGGGGCAGGGAGAGGGGATGGAGCTGAGCATGGAAGGGGGGCATGAGACCTGCTTCCCAGTTTCTGCCTTCTTGGTCCCTGAGGTGGGGCTGCTGCCCACCCCAACCCCTCACCCCAGCCTCAACCTCACTCCTCTTCTAGAACACTCCAACGGAGGCAAGAAAAGAACAACAGCCTGTTCACCCTAATGGGGCAGCTGGACGTCCCAGGTTGGCCTCAGAGCTGGTAGGCTGTTTGGGCATCTGTATGTCCCTTGGGTCTTATTGGCTGGGAGCCAGGAGCCCCAAAGACCCCAGAGCCTGTGTCCCATGCCCCCCATTCCTCCTGAGCAGCCTGGTCTGAGGGCTGGGCAGGCCCCATTCACCCCTCCACAGAGGGCTAGCCTGCCCCTCCAAGGGGCTGGAGCTTTCTCCTTGTTCCTGGTCTACTGGCTGCAGGATCTGGAAGGATCAATGCCTCACACTTGAATATGTGTCTATTTCCGGCTTGCAGAGATGAGAAGTTACCTGTCCAAGGAAGCCGGAGGTTCTGGTGACCACCAATAGATGGCAGTAGGGCGCTTGTGGCCTGCCAATTCAGGATTTACCTGAGTTCCCAGGAGAGCAGCTTGTCTATGGGGGCTGCAGACTGCACTGCTTCTTGGCTGTTGGGTCCAGCTTCCTGATCTGTATTCCCTGGTTCCAGCCATCTTGGAAATTAGGACCAGGACTTGTCGGGTCTCTCCAGCACCACCCCACGACCTGCCTGCTCCCGGGCTAGGCTCGGCCACCTGGTCCACCCCAGCTGTGCTCTGTCCAGTCTTTGCTCACATCCTTCCCCACCATCCTTGATCTCTAGGGTCCTCCTGTGTTCCATTTGGGCCCCCCAGAAATGGACAGGCAAGCAGGACAGGAGAGCTTGCCTTCAGTTCTCCGGGCATGCAGCCCCCCAGCGACGGCACCCAGTGCCTCACTTCCTTGGGAGAGGGAGAGACAGCCACTCCCTCCTGGAACTTGGAACTGCTTAGGTGCTTGGTTTGTTGACAGCTTTCCCTGTTTCCTCTCACTCTGCAGGAAGGAGAAGATCAGCAATTTGACTCAGAAAGCGGAAGTGGGCCAGACCTCTCTGCACCTCAGAGAGGCCTGGGAAACCAGGAAGAAGCGAAGAGCACACACCAGACTCAGGCAAGGGGAGGCGACACGTTCAGGGAACATGTGATCAGTGCCAGGAGGGGTCTGAGGGCGGGGTTGGGCAGATGGGGGTAAAAAACAAGGAGAGGCATGCAGAGATCGAGATGGAGGTGTGGGGAGTGGGGTGGAGAGAGGGTTGCTTGGCACATATTCACAATGCGCTTCAAATGTGCTTTGAAAAAATTTGGGCATAATACCATAAAATTAACTCATTTTCAATGTAAAATTCAATTTCAATAATTTTTAGTAAATTTACAATTGTGCAACCATTATCAGAACCCAATTTTTGAACATTTCTTCAAACTTGGTGTTATTCCTAAGTCCCAGAGTTTTATGGGACTTCCCTGCTGACAAGGAGAAAAGGTACCCTTCCCATAACCTGTACCTGGGTCCCATTACCAGCCCACACCATGAATTCCCATTTTCATAAATGTTGCAGTTGGCTGAAGAATAGTCCATATTTCTTGCCCTGTATATGAGTATATGAGTGTGTGTGTGTGTGTGTGTGTGTGTGTGTGTGTGTGTGTTGCATGTAAAAAGCCTTATCCGTTAAATGCTTTAAATTTCATCAATCCTCTTTTAGAGTCTCTTCATTTTGTGATGTACTAAGAGACTCAGAAAGTGGAAGTGGGCCAGAGCTCTGTGCATCCCAGAGAGGCACAGAAAACCAAAAACACACCAGACAGGCAAGGGGAAGCGACACGTTTGGCTTCACCCTTTTCTAACGGGCAGCTTATATACTGCCTGCTACCCTGGAACAGGGGTGGAGACACAGCCACATCGGTAGTTAGTGTTCACCTGTTACAAATACTATAGCTTTTAACTTGCCTGAAGTAGTCTTGTGAAATACACACAACACACCCTGCCAGCTTCTGGAACTATCTAGTGGGAAGGTGCCATGATGCCGAGACAGATGAGCCGTGGGCTCAAAATGTCACAGGGTTTGTGTGTGCACGTGTGTAAGCTTCTGACTTGCCTGAGGCCTTAGGACTTGAGGTCATCCCCAGACGGTCAGAACTCATGTATTCAAGCTCAAGGCCGAACGTGTCTCCCAAAGCCAAATATCAGAAGCTTTTGAACTGACTGCTTGCTGGCTCATCCGGCCCCGTCTTTGATCAGCACAGGGGCAGAAGGGGACAGGGACTCCTTTGTTTGGTGCCAGTCTACAAAGGAAGAGGCCTGGGCTGCCCTTGTGTGAGGAGGGAGGAGAAGGTGGTGGAGACGGGGAGGCCAGGAAGATGGTGATGCCCTGGCAAGTCTGTTGGTTTGGGTTCTTGTGGCCCCAACACCCTTTTCCCCAGCGCACCCTGGGTCAGCGGCTTGGGCGCCTTCCACTGTCTTCTAGAAGCCACTCTCCTCACCCTGTGCAGTCACCCCGGAGAGTCAGTGTGGTAGGCAGAAGGTGCGGGTGCTCTGGAGGTGTCATGTCATCTCTTTGAGTTGTGAGGGGTACAGATTAGCACATGGGCATGGTGGTTGTTCAGGAAATCACAGCTTAAGTGACTAACATGCACACCCACACCTGTGACCTCATTGTCAGCCTCCCGTGAACAGGCAGAGTGAGCAAGAGTGTTCCCCATTTCACGCAAGGAGAAACTGCTGAATGAGTTTGCACACACAGCCAAAGGCAGCTCAGGGCCAGGACACAAAGGCCAGAGCTTTGCTGCTGTGCTGTCCCCACTGTCACACCCAGGGGTCCTCCCAAGGCCAGCCCCTCCCACCCTGGGAGGGATCCCAGGTTATTGCCTGTGATTCAGGAGCCCCTGGAGGCCAGTGCTGAGGGGAGGCTGGCCCTTGGGCACCTGCCCTCTTTGTGCCTCCCTGGGGGCTGGGAGAGGCTGCTGAGCGTTGATGAGCAGCTTGATGCTGCCCCAGCTTCCCCTCCAGGTGTGCAGACCGCTGGCCTCTGTTTGTACCTAGTTTCCACTGAAGTGTAACTTGGGTGGAGTGCACACAGCTGATGTGCTCAGGTGGCTGGACTTAACCTGCCTGCACCATTTTAAGCTCTACCCCTTTCTTTTCCTTGGGGGTAGAGTTTGGCAAGAGGATGAGAGAGGCCTAGGTGCCTTGGCCTCTCTGCATCTGTCCCCAGTTCTGCTTCCTTCCCTGGGAAGTGCAATGGGCATGGGGGCCTGGGGCTGTGGGGCCTGCGTGGTCCCTGCTTCTGTGAAGTCTTACAATGAAAAGGATGGCATGTGGTGACCGCTTGGCACTGGTGGAGACAGGGACATTGGGAGGGAAGCTCAGAAGGGCCTGGAGAAGACAGAGCTGCTTTCAGAGGAGATAGCTTCAGTGCGGCCTTGAGCCAGTGAGTAGGGGGCTCAGACAAGGCTGAGAAGAAGGAGTGACCTTGAAGAGTCAGCCACGTCCTTCCCCTGCAGATGCCCTGACCCCGGTCACTGGGACACTGAGGAAGCCCCACGACTGTCTCGCCGGTAGAGTCAGGAGCAGGCCCCAGGTGGACGCTCCCTACTGAGGCCAGCCCCACAGCTATTCCTGCTGAGCTGCGCAGACCCCTGTGGGACCAGGTCTTAGTCCCTGCCCTCTTGCTGGGGGTAGACATTCTCTCCAGGCCCAGGCAGCTGTGATGGGTGCACAGAGCCTGCCCGGAGAAGCCGTTCTGTGGACAGGATGCCCCAGGGAGCCCTATGGCCAGGACTGCCACCCATCTGCCTATCCACAGCTTCCTCTGCCTCTCCATCTGGACCATATGGAGCCCAGCCCCGAGCAGAGAGCATGCCACGGGGCGTCATGGCTAGCTGTCTGTGGACTGGGGCTTTGGTTAATCTGTGACTGTATTATCACAGAAATTCTCCCAGGGACCACCAAACACTGCACTTGGAATCTTCCAGAAGGAGAATGGGCAGGTCTTTGTGGTTCCTTTGCACTCTCCCAGGCAAGGTCCTCCTGCGGCAAGATGGAGGGAGGAGAGTGAAAATCCCCAAAGGAGCAGCCATGAGTGGGGAGGGAGGGTGTTCTTGGAACTCCAGAGCTAAAGCAGGGCTCCCTATGGCAGCATTTGGCATCAATAAGTGTAAGCTCTCCAGTGACATGTCACACATGAGGGCTGGTTTTTTATGCTCATATGGCCGCTCTGTGCAAGATGGGACCCTTGTCACAGGAAATATGTGTGTGTGCTTATAGTCTGAACTCCACACCGGTCAGGGAAGGAGTGGTCCCTGCAGACTTTCTGAGTCCCCACTCTGTGCCCAGCCCTGAGCTGGGTCCAGTGCGGGCAGCACAGGAAGGACGGTCACAGCCTGAGGACCTTCTGGCCAAATTGAGGACACATTTCCAAGACTAGGAATCATTCAGGGGCTCTGAGGTCACTGAGCCAACTTGGGAGTCTGGGCTTGGGGGTTTGGGCACCTCAAACGGCTCATGGAAGGGGAGCTTCCCAGAGAGCCCTCACTGTGGGTGCTGCCCAGGGCCCTTGCTCTGCCCCACAGCGTGCTCACTCTGACCTCAGGGAACCAGGGGAAGTACTGGGCACAACCAGAAGGAACCTGGCCCTCCATCTTGGGGGGCGTGAGGAGTGAGCAGGCTTGCAAGTCGGGGGGAGCTCAGGGCCTCTTCATGGGGAATATCTGTGGAAGCTCCTACTCAGCTGGATTCGGCAGGAGCACCCCCAGTTCTGGGGTGTCTGAGCGTTGCTCCCTCAGCAATTCCATTTTCTGACCAACATAGGAAGAGAAACTGAACCAGGAAGCAGCGCCGAATACAGAAAAGCAGAAGCGGGAACCTCGGAGGCTTGACCCTCCCTGGGGACTGGGGCTCCGGTCCAGCAGGCGGGGCTGCAGGCAGGTGAGCGGGAGAGATGCCCCGGCAGGCCCGTGCGTGGCTGCCTCCCGCTCTGCTGCTTCTCTGGACCCCAGGTGAGGAGCCCCCTGGGAGGGGTGGCAGGGTTGGGCATGAGGGGAGGCCTTAGTGGGACCCCCCCCCAAGATCTCAGATGGGCTGCCAGAGGGCTGCAGCCTGCAGGGAAGGGTGAGGATCTGTCTCTGAGGAGCCCAGCGGCCTCCGAGGAGCCGCTGGGGCGTGCTGGGCAAGGAGGTGGGCTCCCAGGGGGGCTTCGAGGGAGCCTTCGGGTGGAGTGTCCCTGCAGGGCCGGGATGACCCGAGGCCGCTTGCCAGCGTGCAGTTCCAGGTGGAGGCAGGGTGGGGCCTGGCAGGAACCCCCGGGCCTCAGGGACGCGGGGTGGGCAGCCAGGGCTGCTGCTGGGCAGGGGTCGCGGGCTCCGAGGACGGGAACCCGGCGGTGGGTGGAGTGCAGGGGAGCAGAGAGGCCTGGGCCAGGGGTGGGAGGCTTTCTCTGCGGAGACCTGCCGCGCCTCCCAGAGGTGCACCTCAAACGGCCTGCGCCGCCCTGTGAGGTCTAGCCCCAGGGCATTAGGGATCCTTTTGGTAGTTTCGCTTCCCAGTGGCATGTTTGCTTCGGTTCGCCTGTGGCAGAGCGACTCCTGTTTTTGAGTTAATTCGGAGACAGGACTCCCTTGCTCTGCTAGTTCGCTTCCTGATCCTGCCGGTGTCCTGTGGTTTCTTTCACCGGATCCGTGTGCAGTGAGGTTTCTCTGTGTTCTTTTCTCCCCACTTGGTGCGCCAGAATGAAGCCCAGGACCGAGGTGGCAGTGGGCATCCCTGCCTTGTCCCCCCGCAACCAGGGCAGGTGGGCAGTGTTTCCCACTGAGTATGAAGAAGGCACACGATGTGTCAATTTACACAGCGTTTTAGAAACAATAGTAACACCTGCCGGATGCTTTTTCATTATATAGATGATTATCTTTTTCTCCTTGGAACTACTAAAATGGTGAATTATATTAAGAGATTCAGCCATATTTTCGTCTCTGTATCTTAGGCTGACTTCATGGAAAGAATGAGGGAGGTTTTCCTGCTTCTGTATTCTCTGCAACTGTTTAAATGTGACTGGAATTGTTTGTTCCTGGACGGTTTGAGAGAACCAACTTGTGAAACTGGGTTTTGCTCCCTTTTACTGAAAAGGAAAAAACTCTTTTTTTTTTTGCATTTGCCTCCAGGTTTATTAAGGTATAATTAACAAATGAAAATTGTGAAAAATTGGTTATGTGCATGTCTTCCTTTTTTCTGGATTTGGCTACCCACTAACGTATTTATTGTTTGTCCCTCCCCAAAGGACAATCCGTTTTTCAGTGTATATCCTAATTCCACTGTTTTTCTGTTTCCTAAGTCACTCATTTCAGCTTTGACTTTCCTTGTCCTTTCTTTCTGGGTTGGGTGTGTACCTCCTGAGTTGGAGGATTCACTCATTTATCCGGGATTCTCTGGAATGAGTCTTGGTGATCATACGGTAAAGCGTTAGGACAACAGGGGAACATGCTTGTTGAAGAGTTTTGGAAACAGGGAGGACCCTGGCTCCAGGGTGGTCTCCGGTCTGCTGCGTTTTTGGTTAGTGGGGAGGCAGGAGGTGGTAAGTGGTGAAGGGGTGAAAGCATAGGGAAGCACATTGGGAGGATTGTACTGAAGTGTCCCCGATCCAGGTAAGTGTGGAAATAAAGCTGAAGGTTTCCTGGCAACCTCCCTATCTCTAGGTTACAACGAAACCTTCACAGGTGCAGAAACTTGGGGGGAGTACATGGTGATCATTTTTCACCCAAGATTTCAGATGTGGGTTGTCTTCAGAAGGACGGCTTACTTTTGTGGTGGCCGAGAAAAGCAAATAGAGAGAGAGAAAGACAGAGAGGCAGACAGGGTTGGGTGTTGTGGGTGGGGGTGCTGGGGTGACCCAGTTCAGGGAGGGGGCCAAGGCCCAGCAGGGAAAGATGGCATGAAGAGGACGGCCAAGAAAGGGCGGGGACTAGAATTGGGACGTGGGCGCAGGAACACTGTCTTGGATAAAGGCTGAAACAGACACCTAACTTATTAAGCACTTGATATGTGCCAATTTTAGTGATTTGTATTTTTCTAGAAAAATCACACATTAATCAGTTGCACACATTTACCTGTAGAAAATGTCTACAAAGTACCATCTTGATTTCTTTTCATTTTCTCTGTATCTGTGGTTATTTTCTCTTTTCATCTCTTAATTCTGCCAGAGGGTTCTCTATTTTTATTAGATTGAATCTTATGAATTATGAATAGGAATTATGAAATTCCTATTTTCTTGGTCAAAAACAGTTGAATATCTGCAGTTTCATATGGTTGAACCTAATACGATTGGCCAGACATTTGACACCATCTCACTGAATGCCCCCAAATGCCGTGTGAGGCCTACCACTTCACAGATGAGGCACCTGAAGCTCAGAGAGGTTAAGTAACTTGCCCCAGAACACACAGCTGCTGTGGAATAGAGCCAAGTCATAAACCCAGATCCTTCTCAGGTCCTTTCCACCTCACCTTAGCAATAGCTGTCGAGCATCTCAGTGGAAGTCACACCTGTGACAGGTGATGCAGGCACCTGGGACCCACACACAAAAGCATGGCAGGGGATGTGTCCTCAGTGTGGTGACCAGGGTCTGCTCACCCATGCTCACCCTCCCTGCTCTGTCTCTGAGAACTGTTTGGGAAGATCAGACATAAATCTTGGAAACGAAAAATGAGCTTCCTGAAAATTAAGTCTACAGGAGCTGGGCAGACTGCAGTGAGACACAAGATGAACTGGAGGTCGTCATCAGTAAACTGTGTGTGTGAATGATTTTCTTTATCCACAAAAGTTACCATGTGTCCAGTGTCCTTGTGAACTCTCTGGATTCTTTCTGCCTTGATGGAAACAGACTAGTGTGTGAGCAGCTCTTCAAGTCCCTGGATGCTCAGGGGTAGGGGTGGCCCTCGGGGAGAGTTCATACAGTCCTCACCATTTGGAAGTGGGAGGCCCCTGTTTGGTAACGGGTGGGAGAGGCAGCAGAAAATGGGCTGGAGTCTGGAGGAGGCAGCTGCTGTGATCAAAATCTTGGTGGGGAACAGAGGGAGGACATTTCAAGGGTGATCTGGCTGATGGTGGCCACTAATGGGAGAGGGGGGAGCTTTGGAGGGTGACCCCGAGATGCCCCTGCCCCAGGCCCATGTGTGAGGAGCTGGCACTCGGCTGTATTTTCCAGGCTGTTGGTCTCTGAGCGGCCCCAAGTCCGTGATGGGCACCGTCGGGGGGTCCCTGAGTGTGCAGTGTCGGTATGAGAAGAACTTTGCAGAAAATAACAAATACTGGTGCAGGAACTCATGTTTGTCACCGTGGAAGATTGTGGAGACCACAGGGTCAGAGAGAGAAGGGAGGAGCGGCCGTGTATCCATCAGGGACCATCCTGCAAACCTCACCTTCACAGTGACCATGGAGAGCCTCACGGAGGGGGATGCAGGCACGTACCGGTGTGGGATCGATACACCATGGCTTGATGGATTTGTGCGAGACCCCACCTTCCAGGTTGTGGTGTCTGTGATCCCAGGTGAGCCATACACACCCCTACCCAGGGCTGCCTGAGGAGGCTCAGGTCAGATTAGCTGAGGCAGAAATCAGATGGGAGACTTGTGTGTGTATGTGTGTGTGTGTGTGAAAGAGAGAGAAAGAGAAGGAGATAGAGAGTCAGGGAGGCCTCCTGGAGTTGCTGGCACCTCTGCTCAGTCTTGAGGGATGGGGAGGTGCCTTTCAGGTAGTGCCGCAGAGACAGCAGAGTGTGCGAAGGAGAGAGCGCCAGGAGTCAGCCCTGCAGAACCCAGAGCTGCCTGGGGGATGGTGGGGAGCTGAGCAGAGAGGCAGGCAGGGCGGTGCGTGGTGAAGATGCTGCGCACAGTGGGAGCTCTAGCAAGTGACCTGTCACATTACAGTTTAGACCGACCTCTCTGGCTGACAGCAGGTGGCTGCAGCTGGAGGGGGTCAAGGCTGGGTGCAGAGGCAGCTTAGGGCTCCCTGGAGGGCCTGACCTTCTTCTGCAGGATGAAATCAGAACTGTTGGGGGCTGTACCCTTATCCTGTTTGGAAATGCTCTCCTGGCCCAGGAGGGTCCTGGGAGACTTTGGCCCCAGAGTCCTCCATCCTGCCCCCCTTCTTGAGTAGCATTTTGTGTGAAATCAAACCACAAAGGTATTGACGAGTAGCAGGGGAGTCAGAGAGCTTCCCAGGTCTGATTCGTGCTTCTGCACCAGCAGCAACGTCAGCTCCGCCCACGAGTGTCCACAACAAGGTCACGAGCTCGACAACCACAACTGCACGTACAGCTGTGTCGTCCCCTGCCCTGAACGGAGGGAATGTCACCCACCATGTGAGCAACCGGGAGGAATTCCAGCAGAACCAGGGCCTTAGGTAAGGCTCCCTGTCCCTGTGTCCTGGAGGTGGGCCTTCCCTCAGGAGGGGCTCAGGCGGACAGCCCCTGCCCTGGCATGTGGTCCATTTGGGGTGGGAGTCACACTCCTGCTCATTGGGGACCTCGTGCATCAGGCCTAGGTCTGAAGCTGCCGTCTGTATCTCTGATTGGCGGACCTGCCTGGGCTCCCAGAGCTGGGGAGATGGTGGGAGGTGGGGGGCGGGAGGGATGGGAAGTAATATGTAGTGGGGTTGATGATATCCTGCCAGGCATGTGCTAAATGCCTCACATGAATGTTCTCATTTGCTCCTCACTACAACCCTGTCCTGTTACTACTCTCATTTTACAGATGAGTAAACTGAGGCTCAGAGAAGTTAGCAGTTGGCTGTATTATAGAGCTACAGGAGGCAGGCTGGGCTTCCAGCCCAGGTTTATGAGATTTCAAAGTCTTGGGTTCTTCCTTTTAAATTTGTGATTCTTGACCTTTTTAGGGTCACAGACTCCCAGGAGAATCTGACATTCTTTGTCTCTCTCCCCAGAAAAACACATGCAGTTATAAACCATTTCTGAGGTGCACAGACTCCTTATTCTGAGACCACCCTGTGTCTGGCACTGCCCACCTGGAGTTAGCACAGACCCCCAGGTTAAGGGCTCAGTACCATAGGACTGCCTGACTCAGATGCCAGAGCTCTGGGGCATCCCCAGGCCATCATCCTTCTGACTGACTATGTATGTGCAGGACCCCGTGACTCCCTTGGGTTCAGTAATAGGCTAGATAACTCACAGAATGCAGGAAAACACTATACTTCCAGCTGTAGTTTTATTATAAAAGATAAAGGTCAGGACCAGCCAAATGAAGAGACACAATGCGTGAAGTCTGGGGGGTTCTTGAACACAGAGTTTCTGAGCCTGTCACTCTCCTGGGACATCAGTGTATTTACCAACCAGGGTTCTCCTCCAAGCTTTGGTGTCCAGAGTTTATTCTGAAGCTTCATTACATAGGCATGATTGGTTGAATCATTGATATGATTGAACTCAATCCTCCACCCCACCTCCATTCCCCGAAGCTCAGAGCCTCAAATCTGTAATCACATGGCTGGTCCTTGTGGTGACCAACCTCCATCCTGAGTCATCTCATGTCTTAGAAACTTGGGTGAGATCCAAAGGCCTTGTGAATAATGAAGGCACACCTATTACTAGGGAAATCCCATGGATTTAGAGCCTCTCTACTGGGGGCCAGGGACAAAGGAAGTCAGACTATTTATTACATGACACCTCAAAGGCCTTCCCACAACCCAAGTGACTATCTTAATATCAGGCAAGGTGAAATTCAGGCCCCAAACATACCACTTCCAGAAACTGACTCTGTGAATACATACACAGGGCGCAAAGCTAGGTTTTGTATGGCCTGAAGCCTATGCAATTTGGTGGGGTGGAGGGGCATATTTATGAAAAAGACTAGAACACCGTGAAGGCAAACAAGACATGCAGGAAGGGGCCCAAGCAAGGGAGGGGCTCAAGAAAGTTGTGTCAACTTCCCTGTAAATCTGCTATTGCTTGCCCACATGGGAAATAGTACTACAAAGTGATTTATTGCAGCAACATTTATAATTGCAAGGGACTGGAGGAAATGCCCCTTAGGAAGGAAGAGTTAAATAAATGATGGTCCATCCATGCAATGGAATACTACACAGCTGGGAAAAAGAACAAGGAACTCCTTTGTGTACTGACAGGGAAAGATCTCCAAGATGTATTGTTAAGTAAAAAAAAAGTATTTATACTTACCTCCTTTGTGTGAAAAAAGGAAGAAAATAAAGTGCATCCGTATTTTCTTGTATCTGAATAAGGAGCCTCTGTAAGTTTCTTAAGTAAATTGTATGTGTCTGTGGAGGGATTGGGAACTGGGGTACGTGTAGAAAGGAGACTTTATGCTGTCTCCTATCTATTGAAAAAAAGGAGGGAAGGCAGGTCCCAGCCAGACTACACCATCCTGTGTGTCCCCCTAGCCTCCAAGTACTACTCTCCTTGTCAGCACTCCTGCTGCTCCTGCTGGGGGGAAGCTCGCTGCTGGCCTGGAGAATGGTTCAGAGACGGACCAAAGGTGAGTCAGCCCCTCGTGCCCCCAGCCCCAGGGCGGGCAGGCTCTGACCACACTCTCATCCTCCAGGCTCTGTGACTTTGTTCCCCAGAATGGCATTGCATGCATACCCACAGACCACACGTACTGGGTGGCCCTGGAGGGCAGAGCCCAGAGGAGGTGTCCCTGGTTTGGCGGACACAGGCTGCAGAAGGTGGTGCCCCAGCAGGAGGCGTTTCCCACGGTGGGGCCTTGGGTGGTTGCCCTGTGATGTTCCTCTTCTATTTAAACACTTCTGTGACCTCCCACACCCTTAAAAGTCCAGGCCCCTCTAGTCAAGACCCTCCACCATCTGCCCCTCCTCCCGCCCACCCCTTGCACTGTTCTAACTTCCTGTAACTTGGTAAGAGCCACAACCTCGGTCTCTCCAGCTTTTGCTCTGGACACCTGAGGACTTCCATGTCCTCTTTCCCTGGCTCACTCCTTGTGTGTTCTACGGGGTGCTCTTAGACTTCCTTTCCTCTGAGACCTTTTTCTGGCCCCCAATGAGGGGGTCCTCCCAGATGTACCTCTATGCCTCCACTGTCACAGCCCTTCTTACACCAAATTGTCGCCACCTGCTTCCTTGCCTGCCTGCCTTCCCCCACCCCACCTCCGCCCATGTAACTCCTTAAGATCAGGGACCATGGCTCAAAAGGCGCACAATCAGTATTTTTTGAATTAATGTATTATTTGGTATCTCCAGCCACCACAGGCACCCAAGGCAGCTCCAGGCTCCTGTGGCCTAGCGGCTTTCCTCTGAGCTCAGATTTAAAGAGTAAACACGTGTGGTGCACCCTGTCTGGCCCCCAGTGAGTGGGTGCTCAACAAACACTCAGTGAGCAAATTAAGCCAATGGACGAGCAGGAAAAGGAGTGAAGCTACGGCCTTGTTGCTGGCTGGGGGCCTGGCTGACATGGGGAAGCAGGCGCTGGCCAGAGATGCAGTGCGAGCCTTACATTTCTTTCCTGCTTCGAGAGCTCAGACGACATGAGCGGAAGGTCCCCAGGGGCACCCATGTCTAGCCTTTCAAAGCTGCAGGGAGATGGGGATTGGGGGCAGAGGTTGCTCTTTCCACCTCGGTTGCAGCACTAGCTATTGACTGAACTGCTACCTGGGCCCTGGAGCCTGCTGGGCCCTTGGCGGGGAGGAGGGGACCCTGCCTTTAGGAGAGAGATCAGACTCAACACATCTGCTGGATGCAGGGGAAACGAACCACTCCCTCTTCCCCATCTGCTTCCCCAGTAGTACCTCCTCCCAAACAGCCTACACGTGGACGCTGCTGACCATGTGAGGCTTTTCCCAGCCTGACTGCCTCAGATCTGTGGGTCCCAGCCATTTGCTGACTGCCCTTTCACCTAGAAAGTCTCCCCTTTTAAAAAAGGGATATGAGATTGTTGTAGAAAATTCCAAAAATAAGTAAAAGCACTGAGAAGGAAATGGATTAATCATACATGAACCTGAAATTCTCAGCCCTCAGAGAACGCTGACGTCTGACGCCGTGTCCTTCCAGCCCCTCCCGGCGCCTCTTGACGAACACGTGATGTCTTCAAACGGTTGCTTCATACCACAATCCCTTTCTAAATCAATTTTTTTTGCACTTAACATATTGTATCATCTTCCCTGCTATTCAATGTTCTTCTAAAAATCCCTGACTGCAGATTCCCCAGTGTGTGCATGGATTCCATCCTCTGTCACAGGAGACAGGCTTTCTGTTCAGATGTCCTGACTCACTCCCAACATTTGCAAGTCCACTTCTGCCTCCTGACTCAGCAGGAGCTGTCTCCACATTGTCTCTGCTTCTCTCCCCTCAGCCCAACACCTGCCCTGTCACACCCCTCGCGGTTCCTCCCCTCAGTTCACGCTTCTCACGCACTCCACTCACTCATTCACACAGCAAAGCTGTTCTGAGCACCTACTGTGTGCCAGGCTCCGTGCTGGGGTCTGGGGACACTGTTGTGACCAGGGTAGACTGGGTCCCCTTCCAGTGCACTCCTGCCTAGCTGAGCTTTGTCGCAGCCATGATCCCTGCCGGCCCACCCCTCCATCCATCAGAACGCCTGTTCCAGCCCAGGAGAGAGATGGTGGCCCCCAGGGGGCCAGAGCAGATGACTCCCAATGACTTCTAGTGGCTTCCTGAAGTTCTAGGTCTCTGCAAGGACAGCTCCTTTTATTTATTTCTTTATTTAAAAAATTGTAGGGCTTGTTAAAACACAGATTTGCTGAACGCCATCTCCGGGGGTCTGATTCAGTGTGTCTGCAGTGGGGCCTCTGGATCTGCATTCTTTTTATTGTGCTAAAAGCATGTAACATAGAACTTGCCATCTTAACCACTTTAAAGTTTGCAGTTGGGTAGTGTTGAGTATATTCGCACTGCCTCAGAGGAGATCCTCAGAATATGGCATCCCAGCGGCAGGTCCTCCTACAGAGATGCCTTTGATGTCCTGTCTTCTCTCACCTGGGAACACTCGTTATGATTGTTCTGAGAACTAGCTTGGTTTGGCCATGCTCCACCAGCTAGAGCCTTGCGGCTTGTTCATTTATTCACTCATTCACTTATTCATTCATTTCTTCGTTCAGTAATTCACCCACTCAGCAAACCCTTGAGTTCCTACCATACTACAGACCTGAAGCGATAGGTCCCCAGGGCCAAAGTCTCTGGGGAAAGGCCTTCTCCAGATGGATTGCGGGGAACCATATCCTTTCTGTGTTATGGATTCAAGCTCCTTACTCTCCTCTTCTTTGTTTTAACAGGTGAGAATTGGCAGCCACCCCATGACTCCAGTCAGGTAAGACAGGCTGCCGCAGGAGGTGTTGGGGTGGTCAGCTGGGAGCACAGGGCTGTTGGTGTGCTGGGCGGTCCCATGGGCCAGTGGAGGTCTGGATGGATCGCTGATGGATGGAGCAGGGTGCTTGCCCAGACCAGGGAGAACAAAGCCTAGGAAGTCTGGTGACAGGTCTTGTCTCAAGCTCTGCCCAGTCTGCTCTGGGCCCCAAGGGAAAGTGGAATGAGGGAGGGCCTTCCCATGCTGACCTAGGGAGCATTCAAATACTAACCAGAGTGGGAGCTGGGGGAGACATGGCAGGAAGGCTGGGGCCGGGGCACCCCGAGCATACCGAGAAGCAGGGACAGAGGTCCCTTTGGGTTGGACCACAGAAGGGTCTGTGGACATCTGCCAAGCCCCTGCACCTCCTGCCCACCTCAGGCTGCCGGGCACACTGAGCCATGCTATGCAAATCTGGAGCTGCAGATGAGGTCCCTGCAGGGACAGCCCATGCAACCGAATCAGCCAGAGGTGGAATACAGCATAGCGGTGAGCACGGGGGTCCGGGTCCCAGCATGGGGACCCTGGACTATGCCAGAGACCTCACCTTGGGGGGTGGCAATGGGAAGGGAGGGAAGGGAGGGACTGGCTTGGTGATCTTGTGCCTCTCCAGGATGGGGCCACACAGTAAATGCGGCAAGTGTGGACTTTGCCAGAGTTTCGTGTCATTGCACCTGGGGGTGGGGTGGAAGACGAAAGGGCTATTGGGATGGCCAGTGATAGTCAAGAGTCAATAAAGTGCAGCATTTATTAAGCACCTACTATATACCATATACCCAATGTTAAAGCCTGCAATATGTCACTGGTTTGGTCCATTGTCTCTCTGGTATCAACTCTGCTTTTCAAGTTTTTATCAATGCTCCGAATTGGTCATTCTTAGGCACAGCCCCTGTAAAGTGGAATAATGGAAGAGGCTGCTCCCCAGGGCCATGACCCACCCATTATTGGAAGAATGCAGGCAGAGGCTGGGGTCAGAGGTTGGAGTAGATGAGCATTTGATATGGCCCCGGGACTAGCAACATCCTTGTTTTTCTAACTTGGTGACTGACGATCTCAAGTAGATACCAGGAACCCGGGGACTTCATGCTGTTTCTTGCCCAGGTGGGGTGGAGCAGGTGGGTGGGCAGGACCTTGGAGCCCAGTCTCTGTGAGAGAAACAGGCCAGGACAGCGAGGAAAGAGCCCCCACACCGGGCCTCTTTAAGGCTCCCTCGGGGTCCCTCTCTTCATCCTAACTGGGGGTCTGTGTTCCCGCACCTCTCCCTGAGCCTCCTGTCTTTCTCTCTGCAGAGGGCTCCCAGGGAAGAACTTCACTACATCTCAGTGGCGTTTGACTTTCAGAGTCAGGATTCTAAGGCCAGCAGGATTCACTCCCAGAAGGCCCCAGTGCTGGAGCCCGAGTACAGTGTGATTAAGAAGACATAAACCTGCGTCTCCGGCTTCAACAACCATCCAGGGGTCTCTGTGGGCCACAGGAAGTCAGGGCCAGCTCCCGCAGCCCTCCCTCACATCCCCCTCAGCCTGCTCCCCTTGATGGTGACCCCCAAGGCAGCTGGGCTCCTGCAGCTGTCCCTCTGGTACCATCAGCCCAGCTGGCTTCATTGAGGACTAGGAGGACTGGGTTCCGGTGAGGACCCGTGGGGAACCCCCCTTCCTGCTGGCCCTTGGTTCATCCTTCCTCTTCTTTGCTTCATTCCAGCTCTGTGTATGGAGGGCAGGACCCCAGTCCCATTTGGCTCCAGGAAAAGAACGTGACTCACATAGGATGGTACCTACGAATAGCTGTGTAAATCACAGCCCCATGGAAAAGTCCAGGATTGCTGGGAAGTAGGGAGAACTGGCAGAGAGCTAGAAGGATGCAAAGGCACCAAAGATTGGTCTCCTTTAACCCACAGACAAGGCAGCTGAGGCCCAGAGGAAGCAAAGGCTTGCCCATGGCTCCAGGACCAGTGGCACATTCCTTTGGACTCTTTTTAATATGACAGATATCAATGGAGTTTAAAATATCTTAAGACGGGAGAAAAAAGTTATTTAAATGATGCCTGCTATGTGTCTACAATTCTCTGTGAAAGAAAGTTCCTTCCTTCCAAAGGATGAGTAACATTCCATTGTGCATCTATAGCTCATTATGCTTATCCATTCATCTGTCAATGGACGCATGAGTTGCTTCAATGTTTTAGATGTTGTAAATAATGCTGCTATAAAAATGGTTTATAAATGACTCATTGTACATACATTCCAAAGTGGAATTGCTGATTCATATGACAAAATTATTTTTAATTTTTGAGAACCTACCATACTGTTTTCAACAGCAATTTACATTCCCACTAACAGTGCACAAGGGTCTCGATTTCTCCACATCCTTTCCAACTCTTGCTTTCTTTCTGTTTTATTTGATAGTGGCCATCCTAATGGAGGTGAGATGATATCTAATTGTCATTTTGATCTGCATTTCCCCAGTGACTAGCGATGTTGAGCATCTTTTCATGTACTTATTGGCCATTGGATGTCTTTGGAGAAATGTATGTTCAAGTTCTTTGCCCACTTTTGAATGAATTTTTGTTGTTGCTGAGTTTTAGCTGTCTAAATATTCTAGTTATGAATCCCTTTTCCAATATGCAAATAATTACGCTCATTCTATGGGTTACCTTTTTATTCTGTTGATAGTTTCTTTTGATACACAAAACCTTAACATTTTTGTGAAGTCCAATTTACCTATTTTTTTCTTGTGTTGCTTGTGCCTTTGGGATCATAGCCAAGAAATCATTGCTAATTCCAATTTTGTAACACTCTGGTCCGATGTTTTCTTCTAATATTTTTATAGCTTCAGGTCTTCTATTTAGGTCTTTGACCCATTTTGAACTAATTTTTGAATATGTGTTAGGCAAGGGGCCAAATTCATTGTTTTGCATGTGGATATCCAGTTTTTCCAGAATGATTTGTTGAGAAGCCTGTCCCTTCCCCATCAAACGGTCTTGACCCCTTGTTAAACATCATTTGACCATGTATGCAAAGGTTTATTTCTGGGCTTTTGTATTCCTTTGGTCTATATGTCTGACTTGATGCCAACATCACTCCCTTTTAATTACTGCCTGTTACAGTGGCTGCCCTTTGGGAGTCCTTCATATCACTTCCCAACATTGGGTCTCAGTTGGGACTGTCCCAGTTTTCCAGAGAAGGTCTAACAGCACGAGGGAACAGGCTGTCCATCCATCTTCTGTTCCCAGAAGTAGTCTTGTTACCTTAATCTGCACAAATTTGCCCACTCCCTTTCAGGAAGCTCTGCATACCAAAGGATATTGGGAAAGGCAATTGCTGCCAAGCTAGATTTTTTTTTTAAGTTCTGTTATAGTCATGTGCCAGGGCTCCTTGTGGACGAGCATATTATAATTACATCATGAAGATCAGCAACCTGGGGACTCTTCCCTGAACAGAGATTGCTCTGGGGTGATTTGTTAGGAAATACTGCAACTTATATTTTACTTGATTTGATATTTTATTTATTAAAAGTTAAGGGCTGTATTACATGATTCAAAACTCATAACTTACAGGGGAATATGCAATGAAAGCGAATATCTTTATTATTCCTGTCCCAGTCATCCAGAGATAATGTTAATATTTCTTATGTTTCTTGCCTGAAATATTTAATCACAGAGCATACCTGTACACAGCATATATCTCTATCTACTTACCAATATACCTATCATCTCTTTGTCTATCATATATATGCCTGACCTTCAGTTTCCTCATCTGTAAAATGGGGCAAAAACCACTCTAACTCTTCATAGGTTTGTGGCGAGGATAAAATGACATAGCAGGGTACTGAAATCCCATACCACAGTACTACATATGCAGCTGATATAAAATACATCCCAGCCCATAGAGTTTGCATCTATTCGTGTCACCCTTTTCTCCCCAGTCCTCCAAGCCAAACCATCATTTCCTAAACTCACCTCTGCTAATCCTGTGACATTCAAGCAAAGTGGTGCTGAAGAGGAGGGATCAGAGCCTTAACCTGAAAAGAGGAATCTGTTAACCCTGAACTGTCACCTCCAGGTGGGATGGGGGAGTCAGGGGAGCTCTTTCTTGTCCTAGGGGGCTGTCCACTGCCCTCCTCTCCCCCCGCAACACCCCACCCCACAGCCTGAGCCCACAAACACACACACACATACACATGCAATCACACAAACGGAAAACAAAGAAAAGTGCTTTGTGCTTGGAAAATAGTTGGGAAATGCTAAGCGATGCCTTTTCGTCATTCCTGGTTGTTCCTTGTAGTCCACTCCATCTCCTGGGCCTCCTGCCTCCACCGCCGCAGGGGGGACATGGCACAGCAGAGAGCAGAGGATAGAGGTCGCTTGCTTTGGTAGTTCCAAAACCTTCAAAGAGGAAGGAGGAAGAGGAAGAAATGTGCTCAGACCATAGATTGAATGGAATGGTGGGGAGCCAGAGAAAGCCTTCCATCCTCAGACCAGAAAAGGATGACCTGGACAGACAGGGCCTGGGGAGAAGGAGGATGTGGGTGGGTCTAGGTGGACCCCAACTTGGACTTGCCAAGAGAACCAGCACAAAGACCCACACTGTCCAAACTGGGGTGGCCACTGGCCACAGGTGGGCAGGAGCTTTTGAGATGTGCTGGTCTCAGCTGACGTGTGCTGTGAGTCTAAGATTTGGTATCTATAAGAGAAGGTAAAACATCTCATGGATAATTTAGCGTAATGATTACATGTTGAAGTAATAATATTTTGGATAAATTGGGGTAAATAAAATATTTAACTAAATTCAATTTCTCTTCCTTCCTTCCATCCTTCCTTCCCTCCCTCCCTCCTTCCTTCCTCCCTTCCTCCCTCCCTCCTTCCTTCTTTCCTTCTTCCCTCCTTCCCTCCTTTCTTTTCTTGAACTAGGTGAGTTGAGGATTATTCACACAACGGAATGATTTACAGCAGTGAAAACAGAATGCCTTCTTTAGTTCACAGAAGAAGAACCTTGGGCCAGAGACGTCACCTGAAATAACAAAAGCCACTCAGGTGGCTAACGGAAATCTAAATCTTGCATCCAGGACTCCTAGACCTCAGTACTTTAAAAAAACCTTTATTCTGAAACAATTTCAAACTTACAGAAAAATTGTGAAAACAATAGAAAGAATCCTTTACCCAGATTCACCTGTTTTTTCAAAGTATTTTGCCACATCTGTTTTATTATTGTGTTTATATCTGTGCATAATTTTTTTCAGAGCCGTCTGTTAGCAGGTTGCGTACAGGATCTCTATTGGAGTAAGTCTGATACACCCAGGTGCCACGACGCAAGTCCCCCCAGGCTGCGACTTCCTTCTGTGTCAAAATCCAGATGCCGCAGTCAAAATATGCAGGATTAAACAGTGTTAGGTTAATTATCAGCATATTCACAACTGGACCAAGGAGTTGAAAGGTATTTCTAAATTAGTCTGAGTCCTTTAGAAAGATAACCCAGGACGGACTTACCCAGGGTTTAGAAAATGACTTCAAGGATATACTTGTTTTTAAACCTTATATTTCAGCAAGTCCATTTGGGTTAACGCCTTGATGTGGCTCAGTCTGGGAGCAAGACATAGGGATTGGTCAACTGTGTGTCTCCACCCTGTGGCCATGTCTGGAACCACGCACCCTGGATTCCAAGCCCTATCTATGTATTCGCTTTATCTGGTCTGCCCTGCAGAAGGAATTCTGAATTTTCCAGGTCAACGCAGCTGAGAAGGCTTGAAATAGGGAACAGGGCAGGAAAAACCTACTCAGCTTTGCAACTCCCCTGCACACTCACCCCTTGGAGGTTACTGTGCCGAAAGAAAAACTCAATTCCTCCTCAACCTTGAGCCCCCTTATTTTGTGACTGATAGCCTATTCCCGACCCTGGATTCTCCCCAAGCTGTCTTCAGCATGTCAAAGGGAAGGGCAGTCACCCCACCTGTGGTTGGTGTAACAGGCTTGGGGTCAGACAGGGCAGGTCTTAAATCCCACGTCCACCCTTCTCAGCTCCAGGATCTGGGACTGACATTCGAGGCCATCTGAGTCTGCTCCCTCGTCCAGAGCCAGTGATGGATGGCCCAATGCTGTCCCTGATTTCTTCCTTGCCTGACTCAGAAGCAAGCTCTTTAAAAAGGCTCTCGCCACTCTCCCCACCAACCTCCATGCTGCTTTGTTGGCTCCGAGACTCTTTGCAGGCACCCCCAACCCGGATTCTCACCATCTCGGGGATCTATGTTCAGGCCTTTGATTTCCCACTCTTCCCCAGCTCCTTTGAATTTGACCCTTTGGACCCTCCCCTTTGTCCTACATGCAAATCTGGTCCATCTGGGGCAAACCAACCCACAATACATTCTAACACCCAAGCCGAGGGGCAAGCCCCGGGCTCCATGTTGTCTAGGGGGGAAGGAGTAACTGGGGAAGGCCGTGTCTACTTCAGGATTGTTGAGAGATTGGTGTGGATGTACCAATTAGAGGCTTTGAACCAAAAAGGTTTCTCCAAATATGTGAATTACCTCTCTCCTTCTCATAATACAATGACTGTGTATCTATGTTTTTCCTTACCAAATATGAGTTCAAGTAATCTCTTTTGAAGTTTGCATGAGATCCTCTTTTATGAAGGTCATGTAATTTATTTAACCACTTAACTGTTGTGGGACATTTAGAATGTTTCCAATTTCCTGCTGCTGTACCCAGTGCTGCTATGATCATTCTCTCATACACACACTTTGTACATAATTGCTTATTTCTATTTGGAATATGTAAATAGTATGAATATAGTACATGAGGAATACATATAGTATTGATATACTGTAAATATTTATAAATTACTTATATATTATATATAATTATATGATTACTATATAATTATGTGTGTAGTATATATATATATACAAAGTATATAAAAGTATATAAGGAATATAGATATAGTATATGACATATATTTATGTATAATTACATATGTAAATATGTATCAGTACACAAATACATATTTATACTATTTATTCTCCCATCAGCTATGTATGAGAGTAGCTTTAGTATATATCCCATTGCTAACACTGGGAATAATACTTTAAAAAATTATTTAAATCCTTGCCAATTTCATAGAAATGATATCTCATTGTTTTTAACTAAAATATCATTAATTCGGGAAAGTGTCTACTTCTCCACCCAGATAATGTCTTTTAACATAAAAATGCAGAAGGAAAGGAAAAAGAAAGCTAAGATAAAAGAAAAAAATGCAATGGTCAGAAAATTCTAACATACAAGAAAGTATAGGATTGATTAAAAGTCTCTTTTCTCCTCCCACACGCCAATGCTCTCATCCTGTCCACAAAAGTAGCTATTGTTAGCCATTTGTTATGGATCCTTCAGAAAACTTATTATTATATTAAAGTATTTAATTTTGAAAAGGATCACTATTTTCACTGCATATATGCTGGAGACCTTTCCATACTAGCATGTGCACATCTGCCCCATGCTTTGTGTATGGTGAAGTGCCAGGCTGCCCCTGACAGCCCCACTGCCTGCCCAGAAGTCTCGCCTGGTTAGGATAACACTGCTCAGCCCTAGGCATCCCACCCATTCAGTACATAGACTCCATCCCCAACAGCACAGATGCTCAGTGTCTGGAACACCAAACAAGAAACAGCCTGGAGAAACCAAGCCAGGGAGGCAGCTTCTTCCCAGCCCGCTCCAGGGCCACAGACCCCGGTGCAAACGCATCCCAAGTCTGTGTGCCCGAGGGGGCAGTCCAAAGTCTATGTGGGAGCGTGTGGAGCCTGACCAGGAAGTGTGTAATGGCAGGACTGCCTGCCTTCCTGGGGCTCTGATTTTGGGATCCACACTGGCCCCACCATTGCCCTTGCAAGTATCTTTCTTCCTGGGGACAAAGCTTTAGGAGATTGGCTTCAGAAGGACCACTCTCTACCAACAGGTATTTGAGGCAGCAGGTCCTCCAATTTCCAGTGCTCTGCAGGTGGAAGCGGCATAGCCTGGTCCCAGTGGTTGGGGGCCTGGGCCAGGTGTCAGGAACCAGGTATTCTGTCCTGGCTCAGAGTCCTGGAAAGTTGGGGCTGGAAGGGACGGAGAATGCATCATCCACTTCACAGATGTAAAAACTGAGGTCCAGGGTGGTGAGGGGATGCACCCAAGTCCATGCTATTTGTACAGAGCCTGGATTCTGACCCAGGCTCTAAATAGACCTGAGTCACCTTTGAGCTGAATTCCTTCACCTGTGAAGTGGGCTTGACACCAGCTTTGCCCACCAGACAGAGCTGCTGGGAAGGACAGCCGCTCAGGTGTTGTGGGCGTGGGCGGGGCGTGGGCGGGGTCAGGTGCAGGGTGTGCACGTGTTACAACATGCTACTGCTGCCCCGTGACGTCACCTCCCTTCCTTCCCGACTGCCACAGGGAGGCTGATTCTGCCCAACGCCCTCTCGTGAGCTCTTCACCTTTCTGGTGAACATGAGGCTTAGCACGGTGATGTAATGAAGACATGCAGGGGAGACACTCGGGGCCCCTGGGGGTGGGGGTGCAAAGGAGAAGGTGCGTGAGCACCAGGATGTGGAGCACAGGGCCGAATGCGCCTGTCCCCTTGGGGCTGATTCTGCCTCCTGAAGTGGGCCATGGGGACCCTGGTGTCATTTGGATGAACAGATTCCCCAGTGCCTTTGAGGGGGATGGGTCAGGACGCGGTGCAGGGCATCACCAAGAAGCGTCCTTGGAGGACACCGCTTTGGTTCATGTACCCAGGGCTGGTCCTCCTCCTCGCCAGCCTGGAACCCAGACAAGCAGCGATGCTCAGACTCCCCCTTCACTCAACTAGAGGGCTTTATTTATTTTATTTTTATCTATCTATTTATTTATTTGTTTTTAAATTAAGGTATCATTGATATACACTCTTATGAAGGTTTCACATGAAAAACAATGTGGTTACTAAATTCACCCATATTATTGAGTCCCCCCCATACCCCAACGCAGTCACTGTCCATCGGTGTCATAAGATGCCACAGAGTCACTACTTGTCTTCTCTGCGCTACACTGTCTTCCCCATGATCCCCCTCACACCATGTGTACTAATCATACTACTCCTCAATCCCCTTCTCCCTCCCTCCCACCTGCCCTTCCTACCCCTCCCCTTTGGTAACCGCTAGTTAGAGGGCTTTATTTTGGGGACATTCCTTACCAGGGACCCAGATGCCTTGATCAGTATCCAGGCGCACATCACGGCCTTCTCCAGGATCCTGATTTCAGCCACCTGGGGGGGTCGCCTGAATAGGCAGGAAGTGGCTCATGAGCTCGGACCAGAACCAGTGCCCCCGCACCAAGGGGCACCTCCCTCCACAACCAGCCTGGCCTCGGATAGCCCACGTGGCCCCTATCTTTGTGCTCCATCACCAAATATTATACTGTTGGCATCACGTTTTTTGTTTAGACCAGTTTCTCAACCTCGGCACTATTCCGTCTTTTTTTAGTGATCTTTTTTTTTAAATATATAGTTTACATGCTATACAATGGGCCCTTTTAAAGTGTACAGTTCAGGGAGTCTTAGCATATTCACAAAGTTGTGTGATCACCACCATTACCAAATCTCAGAACATTTCTGTTATTCTGAAAAGAACCCTGCCTCCATTAGCAGTCACCCCCATTCCCTCCCTTCCCGCCCCCCAAACCTCAGTCAACCAGTCAGCTACTTTGGACTGTTTTCACCTTTTTTTTTAATTGAAAATTTGATAGTACATTTATTTATTTTCTTGCTGCTTTTCTCTTCTGCCCTGTCTACGGCTTATGTAAATTTAGCACATCGGCATGACTTCGATGTGCTAACAATGTTTATCTGCATAACCATTATTTCTTTTTTTTTTCCTTTCTACTTATTTTTTTCACATTTCTTTTTTTATTTTATTTTATTAAGGTATTATTGATATACACTCTTATGAAGGTTTCACATGAAAAAACAATGTGGTTACTACATTTACCCATATTATCAAGTCCTCACTCGTACCCCAATTCAGTCGCTGTCCATCAGTGTAGTAAGATGACACAGATTTGCTGTTTACCATCTCTGTTTTCACCTTTTGACTGTTGTGAATACACTGCTGTGAACTTTCATGTACAGATTTCATGGACACATATTTTCAGGTTTGTGGGTACATGCCAAGTGGAATTGCTCGTGTATATGGTAACTCAGTGCTTGATTTTGCTTAACTATTGACATTTTGGATGAGACAATTCTTTGCTGTGGGGCCTTTCCTATGCATTTGTAGGGTGTTTCGCAGAATCCCTGGCCTCTACTTAGCAATTGCCAGGAGCAACCTCCCACCCCCGCCCTACCGCCTCCGCCAAACACACCAACTGGGACAACTAAAATTGTCTCAGACATTGTCAAGATATGTCCCCTGTGGGGCAAAGTCATCCCCTGTTGAGAACTTCTGGTTTAGGGGGTTCATTTGGCTTCTTAAGATAAAGTCAAGTCATGATACTGGTCCTTTGGGCCTGGAAAACATCCCAGGTGTCTTTCTAAATGTCCTCGTCTTTCATGGGCTGATGCCCGAGGTCTAGGTCTTCAAGAAAATGGTAGACTGGAAATTTCCTACTCGTAAGCTAAGGGAAATGATTCAAATAATGATAATAAAAATAACCTATCTCTTCGGGTAGAAAAAGTTATGAGCAATCAAGATAATATTAATAGTATCCTTTGAGAATTCTAGGGATGGGGTTGGGATTCAAGTTCCTCCATGGTTAGGGAAACCCTAAGCAAGAACCATTAAATTAAAATGGTGCTGTGTTAATACCAGCCCTTAATGCCCAGCAGAAGCAAATATAAATACTTTCTGTAGGGAAGCATCCTCAATTAAATTTGGGCAAATACAAGCTTCCAGTATAGTATCACCAAGTACAGAAGAGAGCAAGTCACCATAAAAGACTCTGCAGAATCAAGTAACAGATTCAATTCTCCAAAGATTTCAGACATTGAAATGATCTGATGAAGAATATAAAGTATGTCTGATAGGCTTAAGGCATCAAAAGAGGACACTGAAAATATGACCAAGGGAGCAGAGACTGTTCAAAATCGACCAAGCAGGTTTGCAAAACCACCATAGCGAACATCTGGAGGTGACAATGTAATAAATGAAATTAAAAGCATACGGGTTGTGCTGAACAGAAGATGAGTGATTGGAAGGAAGTTCTGACCTCAAGTTCCCCAGAAGGTAGGCCTTACGACAAGCGGAGGCACATGTGAAAGGGGGTGGTGAGGGGACGTGGAAGCCGGAATGGCCCTTGTGCGTGTCTACTGCAGTGGTTCCCAACTTTGCCCCTGGGGGACATTTGACAGTGTTGGGAGGTGCTTAGTGGGGATGGATTATGGACTCAGAACTAGATAGCTCCCACAGGGTTCTGCCCTGCCAGACTGTATGCTTGAGAACTTCAAAAACAAAATCAGCTTATGGAGGTATAATCTATAAAACAATGAAAATCACTAGTTGTGAGTATACAATTGGATGCATTGTAGTAAATGCAGACAGCTGTGAAACCACCACCACACACATGTGGAAACCTCCATCCCTCTGGAAAGTTTCCTGTGCCCCTTTGCAGACTGTCCACATGCCCCTGTCTAGTCTCCGGCAACTATGGAGCTGCCTTCTGCCGTTACAGATCTTTTTCTCCATCATGTAATATACTGTTAACCACTTAAAAGTGGCATTTAGGGCATTCACAGTGCTTTTCAACCACCACCTCTATCTTGTTCCAAAACATCTCACCACCCCAAAGGAACCTTGTAGCACCCCTCCCCATCCTTCTCTCCCCCAGCCCCTGGCATCACCTGCTTTCTGTCTCTATTACACTATAGATTTGCCTCTGCTAGAATTTCATCTGGGCAGAATCGTGCAGCCTTTACCTTTTGTGTCTGGTTTTTTTCACTTAGCACGATTATTTTATGATCCATCCTTGTCCGCAACAGATTTCTTTTTACGGCTGTGCAGTCTTCCAGAGGGTGGATACCGCAGGGCTGGCCTATCTGCTCCCCAGGTAGTAGGTGTCTGGATCGTGTCCTTGGGAGGTCTTTTAGCCCTGGGTCCCCCATAGTGTCCCCTGCAATGCTTTGTGCCCACCAGGTACTCGGTGGCAGTTTTCAGAATGAAGGAATGAGATAGTTAATGCAAACGGAGCCTGAATGAGCCAGAAGGGAAATGGGGATGAAGACTGGGGGAGGGGAGAGTCACAGGGGGACGGTGACCACTTGTGACTTCTGAGCCAAGCCCCCCAGGCTCTGGCTGGGATGCAGGGCAGGGGCGAGGGGATGTCCCAGGGCTGATGAGGGTCCCGGGCCAAGCTTCCCAGGAGGGAGGAATGCAATGGCTCAGCCACCACTCAGAGATGACGGGGGTAAGTCTGACTCTTCCACAGAGGCTGTCTTTCTTCCATTCCTATGGGTAAACCCAGAGGCAGATACCATAAAACTCTTAAGTTCTCAGCTCTGAATGTGAACTCCAGCCTGTCACCACTGGTCACTTCCGCCTCAGAGATCTAGAAGCTTCTCTGACTTTGGCTTTGTCCTCACCCAGCTATGTCTGGTGAGTCATCCAAACCATTTCATCCTTCTTACGGAGAAAGTGGCTTAGCCCTTGGAACTGAAGTATAAACCACGCAGCTAATTCCCTCGAGTTCAACTTTGTCTTGGGACCAACTCAGCACATGAGAATATTTTTTTTTCATACATTTTCTGTTTTACCTGCCAAACCAGATAAATTCTTCTCTGAGTCTGTTTTTAATGACCTCAGCTCCTTTCTGATCTGTCTCCAGGTAGTTTCACGTGAATTTGTGTCCTCTAAGAGAAGGTAATGCCCGAGGGCCCTGGCCCAATGCCCACAACTTCTGGACCTCTCTCCTCTCTCCTGGGAGATGCTCTCCAAGAATCTGTGTGATCCTGGCTTCGCCAGGCATCATCAAGGGCTTCCGAGGCTCTGATGGAGGGCTCGGAGCTAACCCATCACCAGCAAGTCCTCTTTAGTCCCCCATGATCACCCTACGAGACAGGTTCCATGATCACCTCCATTTTACAGGTGAGGAAACGGAGCTTTCATGAAGGTAAGTGGTCCAAGATGGCATGTGGGGAAGTGGCAGGCTGGGATTTGAACTCAGGTCTATTGGATTTCAGAATGTATAACTTTAATCATCACCCAATCAGTGTCTCCTTTACAACTTTCTTGTCTTCAGGTATCTGTTATTCACTGTGCCTGAACTAGAGATGTCTTCTTATGTTGGCTGACATTTCTTTGTAACGACTTAAAACCTATTAGTAAGCTTCTGGTTCATTCTAAATGCAGCCTCTCTCTGCTTCATATTTCCTTGTTAGAAGCTTTCCTGTCTATTGCAAACACTGTGCACAAGCATAATAAATGACTAGTTGAGGAAGGGGATAATTTTTTCTGGCATCCTAAGTGAAATGCTGAAGAGTCCAGTAGCAGACACCCTGGGGACCAGGTGCAGCCCCATCACCACGCAGAGCCCCTCACGGGTTGGGGGAGACCCACGAGCCAGAGGCAGCCAGAAGAGGCTTGGGGTCGCCAGAAGAAGGAGGGGAGGCCTCCAGGGTTGCTTTAGAATTTGGGACTTATTTTTCTCCCATCAAAGTTTTCACAGGAACCAATGCAAGGCCTTCATCTTCTCACTAGTATTTTTTTAATGAATAGACTTTATTTTTTAGACCAATTTTAGATTCACAGCAAAGTTGAGCAGAAACTAAAGAGTTTCCACATGCCTCTTCCCCTGCCACACACACACACACAGAGCCTCCCCAGCCATCAACCTCCCACACCAGAGAGGGACTTTTGCTACAACTGATGAGAAAACACTGACACATCACCGTCACCCAAAGTCCACAGTTTATGCTAGAAGGCACTCTTGGTGTTGCATATCCTATACGTTTGGACAAATGTGTAATGACCCATGTGCATAGTCTCATACAGAGTATTTTCACTACCCTAAAAATCCTCTGTGCTCTGCCTATTCATCCCTCCCTCCTCTCCCCACTGGCAACCACTATCTTTTTACTGTCCCCATGGTTTTGCCTTTCCTAGAATGTCATAGTTGGAACCATACAGTATATGTCCTTTTCAGACTGGCTTCTTTCATTTAATAGTATAACTTTATGTTTCCTTCTTGTCTTTTTGTGGCTTGATAGCTCGGTTATTGTTAATGGTGAATAATACTCCGTTGTCTGGATGAACCATGGTTTGTCTGTTCACCTAGACATCTTGGTTGCTTCCAAGTTCTAGTGATTATGAATGAAGCTGCTATAAACATCTTTGTGCAGGCTTTTGTGTGGACGCATATTTTCAATTCACTTGGGTAAATACCAAACATTGCTGGATAGTACAGAGTATGTTGAGCTTTGTGAGAAACTTCCAAACTGTCTTAAAAGTGGCTGTACCATTTTGCATTCCCATCAGCAGTGAATGAGAGTTCCTGTTGCATGACCTCCTTGCCAGCATATGGTGGTGTCAGTGTTTTAGATTTCAGCCATCCCAGCAGGTGTGCAGTGGTATCTCAGTATTGCTTCCACCTCAAGCTCTGCTTTCTCCAGTGGTGGCTGCCACTGGAGAGCCCATGATCTCTCTCCTTAGCTGCAACATTTCTCTTTGGAGAAGGTCAGCTGCAATGTGAACAGGCTCTGCATTTTGAGCCAAATGTGCAGAAGGGGATGACAAGGGGCTCTCCTCATTCACACAGGGTCAATGTGCACTGAAAATGGTGCCTGGACTTAGCAGGTACTTTAGCTTCACTGGTTGAATGAATGAATGAATGAATGGATGGCTAAGTGGCGCGATAAAGATGTGGCCTGGCCCGAGTTCCACGCTTTCAGTGGGAACAGCAGCCTTGGCCCTAACTCCCCAACAGCTCGTCCTTGGAGCTCCCCACTGGACAGGGGTCTCACCCTCTGGGGACTAAGGCTGACCTCCACACCCAGCACACCTCCCCTCCTGGCTATGCTGAGCTGGCCGCAGTCATGGGGCTGCACAGACACAAGGGTGACTTGTGAGCCTGGCAGGCAGCTGGTAGGAGGTTGGCAAGAGCCTGGCCATGGGTCTGAGGTTCTTAAGTTTAAAAAAGGCTTGAGGAAAGGGGACCAGCAGATGAGCAGATGGAATGGAGATGATGCAGAGCAGCAGACGGTGCCCACCCAGCAGGGGTGTGGAGAGTGGCATGCAGGCCGGGCCCCAGGGCCCTTCCCCATCAACCCTCACAGCATGAGTTTGGAGGGGTGCCCAGGAGAGCCACCACAGCTGCATATGGACCCCCATTCTGGGTGGAGACTTGACTCCAGACTCACAGTGGGGAGGGGTCTGCAGGTCAGGCCATGAGCAGGCCCAGCCGTGGGGATCTGGGAAGCATGAGGCAGGAGGAACAAGGCCAGGCAGACAGGCGAGCCATGGGGAGAGATGCTTCTAGGAACCTGCCGGAAACATATTCCTTTATTAATGAAACCCCATTCAGGACGTAAACGGCATCAAGAGGTCCCAGCATCAAGGGGTCCCGGGGAGCCCTGCCCACATCCTTCCCCGCAGGGCTCTGCTCCTGCTCTCACCAGGCCTCTGCTCTTGGTGAACTTCCTCTGTGGATGAGCAGCTGCTCGCTCAGAAGTAAAGTCTCCTGAGAAGCAACTCCCAAGGAAGGAGTTCTTTCCTCTTAAAAGAGCAGTCACACCTGCTCTCTCCACCGCCATACCTCCTGCTCACTTTTGGCTACAACATGTGCTGAATCAGCACCCAAGGGACTCCAGGTCCGCAGCTGTGTACGGGTATGGGGGCCCTGCACCAGGCCCCTGATGGACATGCAGCTCTGGCGGCTGATTTTTTTCTCTTCTTCATTTCTCCCCACCTGACAGCAGGCGTATTAGGCAAGCTTTGCTTGACAGATTTCATCAGAACTCAAGGGGAACTTCCCAGAAATGTGTGTGAAGGTGGTGCTCAGGACAGACAACAGATGCCAACTTCAGTGGATTGTCTCCCGTGACATTATGAGAGTGATCACCCAACCACAGTATCTCCAAAGAGACGGGGTTACTGACTGTCAACAGTAGGAAACGGAAAAGCACTGGACTAGGTCGGCGACCGCCAACGGCCCGTCACCCATTTGCACCAAGTGGTGAAGCGTCCGGCCTCTGGTCTGCCTCCCGCAGAGTGGCTGTGTCACCTGACTCTGGCCACTGGCCGAAAGTTCGGGAGGATGGATCCAGGGAAGTACCACAGAGGGGCCCCTGGAGCAGGTGGACTGTGGGCCTTGGCCCCCAACAGGGTGACCCAAAGGGTCTTAGTTCGGCTCAAACTGTTTCCTTTCTGGGCACTGTGGAATTTTCAGGCCTGCCACTGACCAGAGCCCTAACCCAAGTATGAAGGGGGAGAAAGTGTCTCACTGGCTGAAGGGCAGAGACGGGGATTAGAGCATCCCCAGTGGGGAGGGGAGGCTCCGGCTACCATTCCGGGGACCCGAAGATTCCCTTCTCTTTTTATCCCCTGGAAGACGAGGCATCTTCCTGTGGCTTCTGGAGGCTCAGAACCAGGGCCCAGTGATTAGGACAAAGGGCAGGGTGGACATATCTCACTGTTGTTCAAAGGGAAACACTACACAGAACGAAGAGGGAGCAAGTGGGGAAAATGGGGAAAAACCGGCCAAGGGGCAAGAAACTCTCTGCTACAAGATGAATAAATTTGGGGATCTAAGGTATAGTGTGGTGACTATAATTAATAATACTGTGTGTGTACTTGAACTTTGCTAAGAGGGTAGATCTTAAGTGTTCTCACCACACCAAACAGACAAACAAACAAACAAAAGCAAAGATACCCACAGAAAGTGAGGGATGTCTTCATTAACTTGATTGTGGGGTTCCTTTCACGACATACAAGTATACTAAATTATCACGTGACGCACTTAAAAAACCACATTTGCACTTAAATATATGCTATTTTTATTAGTCAATTATACCTCAATAAAGCTGGCAGGGGGTGTGTGTGGGGGGGAACCAAAAAGAAACATTCCAAAGCTGCGTGCCTGCGTGTGTTTGCGTGTGGGTGGGCTCGTCCCAAACGGACGGTTTCTCCTCCGGCAATGACCCGCCCTTCAAGCCAAGGGCATCGTTGCTGTGCGTGAGGCACTTAAAAGAGATGTCATTGACCTCAGACATCTTTCATGGAGATTATTTAAGCAGCATCATTAAGAGAGGCAACCTTATTTAAACAACATTATTTAAGAGAGACAACACCGTTTCTCTCAGTTTTCACACCAGCCTCCCTGACCTTGAGGTGATTTCTGAGGCCAAGCAGCCGCTTGGGAGACCCTGGCCTTCGCTGAGGGCAGAGAAGTCCAGACTCCCAGGCCGCTGTCCCAGGAAGCCCCAGTCCGTGAGCTGGGGGAGGAAGGAGTCTCCCCCCAAGGGGCTCCCGGGCCCCCCTAGCCTGTGCACTCATGGTGTCCTCCCCAGGCGGAGGGAACGCGCAGCCTCTAGTGCCCCAGACCCAGGAACTCGCCACAGATTCACAGCCCCTGAGGGGGTCGGGGGCGTGAGGGCATCCATCAGGGTTCCATGGGTGAGAGCCATCAAAGCAAAACCTAGCTTAACTGGTTTCTCCTGCAGCCCTGGGGCTGCTCCCCGGGCCTCCTCGCCGGTGCCTGAGTCCCTCCAGCAGTGGCGGATGCAAAACCTGGGCTCCAACCCAACAGCCCCCAGCCATGAGTCGTAACCGGGTGGGGTGGGGTGTGAGGTGCTACGTGACGTGGGAGCCAGGTGCTGGTTCTCCAGGCTGTGACGGGGCCTCGGGAGGGGACTCCTCTGTGTCCCTGAGCTGTGCGGCCACTATATCTTGAGGCCTCAGAGGCAGTTCTTCCACAGCCTGTGTCTCCTCCAGAAAGGGGGTCCAGTGTCAGAAGGTTCTGCTCACCCACCTAAGGGGCTGTGTCTTTGGACAGAAGGTCAGGGGAGAAGTTGCTTGGGGGCCGCTGAGGCTCCTTCAACCAGAGGAAAGCACCGACCAGGATGAGCAAGAAGGGCACCTTCACGAATACCAGGAGCACGTAGTGGGTCCTGCGGGCGGGCAGACTGGTCAGAACCCTGAGCTGGCCTGCTCAGCAGAGCCCTTGACCCTGAGCCCAGGAGCCCACACCCAAGACCCCCGAGTTGGGAGTGGGATCCTGGGCTCACGCCTCCTCAGTGGCTCAACCACCAAGGCTCCCAGAAGCCACCTCAGCTCTTTGGATTTGCTCTGTACTGGGCCCCATCCTCCTTTCTTGTTCCGTCTCTGGGACTCCCCTTTGTGCAAAGGGCATCAGCCCAGGAGAGGCCCCTGCGGGTCACCCATCGGGCTGTTCGCCCGCCTGTGTTCTCGCCGCTCCGACAATGCTGGCTCTGGGCTCTCAGCCACCCTCCTGCTCTGTGGCACCTGAGGCCTTGCATCGAGGAGATGTGTGTCCTGTCTCCCCTCAACAGCCGCGAGGTCATCAGTGCTTTTGGTGACAGTTGAATGGGTGGCGGAAGCTTAGAGACAAAGGTTCTGCAGAGTGGTTTTCTGGGGAGGACTGGAATGGGGAGATGGGTGAGGGCACGTGAGCAGGAGCGAACCAGGGTGGCCTCTGGGCCTGCTCTGGCTCTGACGGGCTCTGGCGGCAGGTGACCACACAGGGGCAGAGTGGCTCCCATGGGGCGGGGGCAGGAGAAGAGCGCAGCCACTCACTCACCTGGTGTAGGAGCCCGAGAACTCCTCGGTACGGTTGTTGGCGGCTTCTGGTGTGGTCAGAACCGTTCCTTCTAGACACAGGCAAAGTCAGCCACAGGTCATGGGCACAGGCCAGGGGCTTGCGTGTGGCTCACAATGCCACCCCTGCCGGGCCAGTCCTTGTGGGGAGACCTCTGCCCCTGACTTAGGGAGCCTCGTCTCTGGTGCAGCCCCTTGGGCTCCTTCTCCTTCTATTGAACCACCTGAATCACAACACAATCTTTTTTTCCATCATTTTCAGGTGTGGCAAGAAGAAACCGTTAAACAGACATAGGCGCTGTAGTTTATTCTGGGGAAGGAGATACATCTTTTCATACTCTCTCCACCTACTCCTCTAAGTGGAACTTCTGGTTGTGGGAAGGGAAAGCCACAGGTTCTGCTCAGGCAGTGCCGAGCAGGGCACAAGAACAGATGGGGCCTCTGGCTATTGGGGGTGGTAAGGGGCAGGACTCTGGAAGGTGGGTGACTAAGGGCACATTCAGGCTAAACGGTGAACAATGACGGTGATGAGGGAGACATCTTTGTGAGAAACTATGAAGGCAATTCAAGGTGAACCTCTTGGTCATGGATTCCTGAGGCCGGCCGGCTGCCAATTACCCTCGGGCTACCTTTATTTCATTCTAGGCCTGGCACGTGCTCTGCAAGATGCCCACCTGTGGTCGTGAAGGTAGCCCATGGCTGAGCTCCAGGAAACTGCAGCCCTAACAGGTCCTCTGAAGGCTCCCGATAGCCTTCCAGGCTGGTGCCTCCCTGGGCCTGCCGCCCCAGGCCCCTAAATGCCATTCTCCCTAAAGCTCTCCATGGAGCTTTTAGCTGAGACATTTTTAGCCTGTGTGGCTTCTTGCTCATGTGTCTGAATCAATCCCTCTTCTGTCCACAGGTCCTGGCTTCCCCTGCTGGTAACCCTAGGAAGTCTTGCTTGGCTGGCCCTCTCTGGACTTCACCCAGTGGCAGCCCCATGTTCCTCTCTGGTTCCAACCTTAACAGTAAAAGGGCTTGTTCTAAAGTCGGTGTCTACGGGGCCTGAGTGGACCCTGGGCTGAGGGATGCCTGGCTCTACACGCCTGCTGGGTGGAAGTGGTGGGGAGGGGGGTGTTGTAGAGGCTGTTTTTCACAGTAACAGATCCATGCTACCAGGAAGACCCTGAATTCTTCATTGGCATCAAGGCCCAGAGGAGACCCCAGGGCAGTCAGAGGCATCCCTGAATTTGACTTAATGGCCCAAAGCCTTCCTCTCTCGCTAAAGCTAAAGTGTCCGCTGTTACATGAACTCCTCCTTGGCCCTCTCACTCCACGCTCACTCTAAGCAGCCAGGGCAAGTAGAGCCGGGGGTGGCTGGGAGGAGGAGGCGAAGCCCTGGAAAATGCCCAGAGCCACTCAGACTCGGCCAAGTTCACGGCGTTCAGGGATGGGACCCTCTGGGTTGCCTCAGGGGCCCCCTGGCCACCCTCTGAGTAATGACAGGTCTAAGGTGTGACCCCCAGAGACTGATCCCCTTCTTGGAGTGATGCCCTGGGATTCTCTGCAGGCATCTGAGGCCCACCCAGGGCTCCGATGAGAGAATGTGGGGCTGCCAGGACTATCCAGTCCCTGGAGAGGAGGCCTGGGCTACGGGTCACCAAAGCTGGGGTCCACATCCCCGCAACCCCACCACAAGCCCTGCCAGCCCCGTGTGTCAGCAGGAAGCCTCAAAGAGACTCGGTCTGTAATGGGAACCAGGGCTGGGCTACCACCCTTCCATCGTTTCTCTCACTTCCCTCCCCCATCCGTCCGTCTGTCTGTTGCTCTCTCTCACACTGCCCTCAGGGGCTCAGTTGTCTCCCTTCAGCCCCTGGTGGGTGGGGACAGGCTCAAGCCCTTGGTCTTCCCCACCCTGGGCACCAGGGCCTTGAGGTGTAGGGGGACGTTCTTACCAGGGTCAATGGTGACTCTGATCCTTGCCCCTAGGTCAATCCCAGTCTTGTGAATCCCACACCAGTAAGTGTCTGTGTCATCCTGTCTGACCTCCTTCATGGTCACTGTGAGCAGGTGCTCTGTCTGATTGTCCCTGATGGACACACGGTTTCTCTTCACTTCTTGCTCTGATCCTGTGGTTTGAATGAGGATCTTGCAGTAATCCCATTTTGCTCCTCGGCACCACCACTTCTGGTAGGTCTTCCATCTGGAGTCATAGTTACACTGCACGGTCACCGACCCCTGCTCTATGCCTCTCACGGACCTTGGGCCTTTGATGGAGAAACAGCCTGGAAAACAGAATCCCAAGCAAGGATACAGTTCCTGTCACCCTGGGCCTGGAGCCACTTCAGGGCTCAGGTGGCCCCAGGCTAATGTTCAGGAACTGGACCAGGGACCCCAGCCTTCCCAGCTGCCCCACTAGCTGACCCCTCACATCCACCCCCTCCTCTGCCCAGCTGCCCCACTGACTCCCTCAGGGCCTCTGCTCTGCCACTCATCCCAGACCGGCTGGCAGTGTGTGACCCTCCTGATTGCTGACCTGCTCTTTCCTTCCCCTCAATGTTGTTCTCATCTTATCTCCTTCTTCTCTGACTACTTGGTCTCAGAGGCCTCGACTGATTGCTCTTTTCCTTTTTCTTTAAATCTTGCTGTAACCCACAATGTGTTACTAAATTAACAACCACCCCTGACAGAGGGGGGGAATCTCCAGTTTGTAGCATTTTCCAACTTTGCAGCATAAGTGTTCCTACCCTGGCTGATTTCAGGCTGTCAGGACAACATCACTGGAAATCTCTTTCCCAAGTCAGTTCCTGCAAATCAGTGCGAGCCAGTTCCAGAACACCACGGGGCAACCCAGGGCTCTCTCAGCAGCCTTCACCTTGTCTCACTTTACGGAGCCCCTACGGAGTGACTCTTCATTTCTTGATTTCAGTTTGTGCTTGCACGCTGGTGATTCCCAAATGCACGACTGTAGCCCAAGTTCTCCCCTTAGCTCCAGCCTACCACTTATAAATACGCACTGCATGTCTCTACCCCAAATTCAACAGTCACAGAACTAAAGGCACCACCTCTTCCATCTTGAACTTACTCTTTTTCCAAATTTCCTCTCTCTAGTGGAGGGTTCTTGTGGACAGACTAGCAAAGGTCTGCTGGAAGTAGAACAGGTTAGGGATGAGTGCAAATCGAATGGGTATTCTGTTGTTCTGTGCACTGACTTCAGAACTGTAAGATAATAAATTCACATCAGTGTGTAAGGGCACACGTAGCCCCCTTGTGATGAAGCCTGAGTCCCTTAATCACGACCAGTGTGGAAATTAGACTGGGTAATTGGAGATTAAAGAAAATGGGAGTTTGCAAACCAAGGTAAAGCAAACTACGGAGACACAGGACTCTGAGTTCCCTCTCAAGGGAACTAAGTTTGTCTATAATTAGATAAACACTTGACTCAGGTTTCCTTGAGAAGTTTTACAAGAACTTAGACTCCACCATATGTCACCTCCTGACAAGCATGGAGACTCCAGACTGGGTGGAGCCAAGACTCCAGACTGGGTGGAGCCAGAAGATTGACAGCAAAGATTCCCGAAATAATCCCCTGAAGAACGGGCACCAGCTGACCACACACCCCGCAACCCTTCCCCATAATTTTGCCTTCAGAAACCCTTACTTGTAAGCCAACAGGGAGCTTGGGACGTTGGGCTTTAGCCACCCTTCTTGCACCGTGCCCTACAATAAACACCCACTCTCCCTACATCCTGCTGTCAGTGTTCAGCTTTGCTATGCATCAGTTTTGCTTGATCCAGTAATAGTTTCAAGCGACTAAGTTTGTAGCATTTTGTTACAGCACCATCAGCAATTAATATAGTATTCAATTCACAGAGCTAACTTTATGCTCTTCAAACCAACATAGCTAACTAGATAACCTGGTAACTTCATTGATACTGATCTTTCCTTCTCCCTCCACAACTAATTGATAAACAGTTTAGTCAACTCTACATCAAAAATGCTTCTCCAAATGATATTCTTCTTCCTCCTCTGCTGCCACAGTCCATGAGGACAGCATGACATAGCAGAAAGAGAACGAACTTTGGACAGCGAAAGACTCATCTACCACAAGCTAGTTGGGAAACCTTGGGTAAGTTACTTAACCTCTCTGGTCTTGCTTCTTTATTTGTAAAATGGCTATGCTACTTTCCACCTTGTAAGTTGTTATAAGACCTGGATATGTGTCCATCCCCAGGCATCCAGGGTTGCTCTATTGCAACAGCCGTTCAAGTGGTTAGGAACTCATCTAGTACCCGGATGGCAGCAGTTGCATGAGGGGAGGTCTCCCCAGCTCCTGTTGCACCTCTTTTCCAGTCTCCTCTGCAAATCACTCCTGGAGTTACGTTCTGCAATTGTCCCCACCTTGTCTTCAGCTGCACTTGTGAGCACTTAAAAATCTTTCCAAATCTC
The DNA here is from genome assembly GCA_032199065.1 of Smutsia gigantea. Classification (NCBI taxonomy): domain Eukaryota; kingdom Metazoa; phylum Chordata; class Mammalia; order Pholidota; family Manidae; genus Smutsia; species Smutsia gigantea. Next base: position 128,388 of record JAVSCE010006922.1, on the reverse strand, counting down.
TCCTGAAGACATGCCCCCTGCCCCACCCCCCTTAGAATGATTTAAAATGCTTTAGCTTGGCACTCACGTCTTTTTACAATCTGGATCCAAGTTCTCTGTCCAGTGCCACTTCCTGCTCCTCCACGCCATCACCGACCCCACATTCCTCTTCCCCTGGCCCCATGCGCCCTCCCAGGTGCTGTATCATGGTTCATGTCCAATCTCCTATGTGGAAACCCCTTCTCCAACGCAGCCTACCTGCTGGTCACCTTGACATCTTCAAGGGTTGGCCTTTTTTGTAAAGTCTTATTCCCCTTCCCGACCAGAATCGCCTCCTCCCATCGCTCCCATGGAGGAACCTGAATGCCTCACTGGTATTTTATGATGTTAGCAGTCTCTCTCCCCTGTCTCCCTTGCTAGGAAGCTCTGTCCTGAGGAGCAGATCCTGCGAGGTACCAATATAGTTTATGGCTGTTTTTGAAAAGAAGCTGGTCAGTATGATCTTGCACATAATTGTTTCAGTTCTAGAATTAACTGTAATTTCCATACCAGTGGACAGTGAAGTATAAGGGTGCTAATTGCAGCATTAATGTGATAGTAAACACTGGAAACAAAATCAGATGCCATTAATGGGAGGTTGGGCAGTAAATTATGGTCTGCCATAACAACTCTGAGATTGGGGTTTGTGGGGAAGAGATTTTACTTTCTAAATTACACATTTCTAAATGTAAGAGTGTTTACAACACCACTGGCTAATAAACAACTAAGATTTTTTTTAATTAAAAGAAGTTAATTAGTAAAAGCATTGCTAAAATTATATAGCAATTGGCGTAAATTATAATACAGTAACTGATGTAAATTAACATCAGATCAGCAGTTAGGGTCATTTTCATTCTTAAAAAAAAAACACAGTAGGAAGCAGAGGTTCAGTATGAACTGTATTTGCCAGCGATGACAAACAGCAGAGAGAGATGTTGCTGGTTCAAAATAGAAGTTCTGACAGACCTAGCTTTGGTATTTTAATCTAACGGTAAAACACTTGTCAGGTGATTGGGCTCATTTAAAAAACTATGTGGGAGGTTTTTATAAACACAGATTATGATGAGTGAAACTATTCATTAGGAATATGTATATTTTCAAGAGTTGGTTTGAAGGAAGAGAGAGGTGGGGATGAGAGGAGGGCAGTCAGCTGGGAGCAGAACTCTGGACAACAGGGTTGTCAGGGATTAAAAGCATAAGGCTCTTTGAATTTCAGTGTTTCGTTTTCATGAATCTGATATGTAAACTTTCTTGTGCATGTTAATCCTTTGGGAAGGTTTGCAACATATGCAAAATCCTTACGTGACTACCTCGTCTCAAAATCGAGAAAATGGTTGAGCTCCATCCACGATGGGGCTGACAGCAAGTGACAAATGACCCACAAAATGAGCCAAAGGGAGAGCTCAGAGCAGAGATGCCCATGGAGGCGTGGGGTGTGCAGTGGGCTTTGAGTTCTTCTTATTCTGCACCAGTGGGGAAGGGCATCCTGCTGATGTGCCCAAGCAGCCATGCCCACTCAAGCTCTGGAGAGTCATTTCGGGGCTCAGGTCTGTGCCCCTGGCCATCCTCGCCTCAGATTCCTTGTTGGAGAACAAGGGGGTCTTTTCTTCTAGTTGCAAACACTTCCTGAGCACCTCCTCTATGCCAGTGCCCTACCTTCCTCTCGGGGTCAATGAGGAATCACGTAACCCAGCACACAAGTGAACGACCTACCATAAGTTGGATCATTCTGACTTTGCCCTGTCCGCTTTCTCTCCTCCTTCATTTCACAAAAGTAACCCCAGAGCGGCCAGTGGCAGTCTACTGGTGAAAACGTGATGCAGTGGCTTTTCTTCCATCCGTTGGCCAGCTTCATCCCTTCCCACATTAAGTCGGAGTTGGAGGAGGTACTCCCTGTTCTGTCTCTGCAGCATCCGCCCGCCTCAAGCCGCAGAGCAGCCGCTGTGGGTCTCAGCCTTCATCTGGGGCAGAGGTGCTTGTGTGGGTGTGTGCGGATGAGACTGCGCGTGGGCATGTGTGAGTGTATGAGTGTGCATTTAAATTTGAGTATGTGTGTGTCTGAGTGTGTGTGATTGTATGTGTTTGTGAGTTTGAGTGTGAATTGATGTGCAAATGAGAGAGACCATGTGTGAGCACGTGTATGACTGTGAAAGTGTGTGCTAGTGTGTATGTCATTTTGTGTCCCTGTGTAAGTATATGCACGTATGTGCATGCGTGTATGAGAATATAGATGTGAGCATGTGGGTGTGTGCTGTGAGTGTGTGAGCCCAGGCACAGTTTATGCCGGTCCTCAGCCTCCAGGTGAGCTGGGATTAAGAGGGAGAAGGTGGGATCTCTGTGCTCAAATGCAAGCAAGAGCCAAGGAGGAGATGCAGACATTCTGAGTCATTGTCCTTTAGGAATTCTGGGCCACCTGGCATCCCGCTTAATGATCAGAGAAGCTGCTGCCCCACAGCCCGTCTACAGGTCCCAGGTCCATGGCTTCTACAACAATGCACCCCCGTCAGGACTTGAACTCAGGGCTCCCAACCCCCTGGCTATGCTCTTTCCTGCAGCCCCTCTGAGGACCAGTCTGTCTGTGCCAGATGGTGAGTCCCTGGGCCCAGAGAGAGGACTGTGCAACCCACACATGCTGCATACATTGCACCAACTTCCAGACTGTCCTGTAATGTCCTCTGTGTATGTGCAGTGGTTTTCCACAGAGAAGAAGAGATAGTCGAGCCCCTCCCATCTCCCACTTGGGTTTCTGAGCAATTTTCTCTCGGGAAGTCTTGGTGCCTGGGCATGGTGTCTAAGGCCCTTCTTTATCTTGTCTTGTGCATTTCCAGCTTCACGTCCAGCCCGTCACCCCAAGGCCCCCTGCACGCTGAGATGCCCTCTGCATGAATGCACCATCCTTTCTCAGTCCTCAGCATGGCATCCCAGGCCAAGCAGTCCTTTTTCCTTGGAATGCTCTTCTCTTTTCTCTGCTTGAAGGGCTGTTGCCTTTCTTCAAGACACACAAAAGGACCGCCTCTGTGCAGCTCCCTCAGCCGACCTGCTGCGTCCTCAGGGCACCCTCCATCAATGCCGTCCTATGGCCTGCCATTGGTTGCTGTTTTTCTGTACATTTCACCCACTGAACTGTCCAGGGTCTTCTTTTTAATGGCTAGTGCTTCCTTTCTCTTTTCCTTGGTGTCCTCAGGAACTGACACATGCCTAGCACAAAGTAGGACCCCAGAAAGCTTTTGCTGAATTAATAAAGCCACCACCTCTCACTTCCCTGAAAGTGACACCTCCCTTTATACCTGGGACAGAAGCTCTCTGTCCCCTGCCCTGGCCTTATAGTACCCACATTCCCGAAGCCCCAGATGCACTCACCTGGGAGGCTGAGAAGGAGAAGAGCTGGGGGCAACCACATGGTCCTGCCTCCCCCAGCTCCCTGCCCCTCTGAGCTACAAGCAGACACACTCAGATGGCAGCTGGACTCTCGAAACTGCCTGAGTGCAGGCTTGCACCTTCTGCTTGTCTAGACCGCCTTTGAGTTTCTTATTTCTTTACTTCCTTTTGTAGAGCTAAGTATTTCCTGGTTTTAATTACTCAGCAAAAGGCGTGTCATTTCTTGGGAGGGCTGAGTCACAGGGCATCAGAGTTCCCACTAAGTAGGAAAGAGGTGGGGGACTGGGCAGAGCGAAGAGGGCCGGGGGGAGATGTGTCCACAGAAGGGAAAGGAGGCGGCATCTGGCCTACCTGGCCTTGGGTTCAAGGGCTTTGATAGTCTAGGCATTTACTCCAGGAATGGTTCTCCACTACAACAGTGGGTCCCATCAGCAGGTGATCCCCCTCATACCTGGTGTTAAGTGAGTATGCTTGGCATATCCTGGCAGGTAGAGAGGAGACCTCCCCTCCTTCCCCTCCCCTGACCCAGAGGAGGGGTTATAGGCAAGTCCTTAAAAGTGCAGGCTGTGGGATCAGACAGTCCTGGGCTCTAACTACAAGTACCACTTACAAGCTGTGTAGCCATGGACAAATTACTTAACCTATCTAAGCCTCAATTTTTGTATCTGTAAATTGGGCTCATATGAATTGTTATGAGAATTAAATGAGAAGATGTGAAGTTCAGAGGCTAGAATCCTGGGATGGAGTTAGCACTCTATGTTATTATTAGTACCCTGGGCAAAACTTCAGACACTAGATGAAGAGTAGGACAAAATAAGCCCAGGGTAGGGGGCTGAGAGGAAGCTGGTGGTTTATGAATTAATATTACTAATATTCCTTATTATTAATAAGACAAATTCTAACCCTAACCTGACATAATTTAATTAATATCCTGATTTATGACCCAGTAGTTAAAACCCTTGAAAATAGTTGTCGGAAGCAGGTGAGAGTATTTCTTCCCAGGTGTCCAGAGCCAGCTGTGGAGGGAGGAGCTCTCCCTGGAAGTCCTGTGGTGACAGGCAATCCAGAAGGGTTGAGAGAAAGAGAGGGGCTCAGTCATGTGAGGAGAAGGTGAAGGTGAGGGCACTAAGAAAGCACTGGGAAATAGCACAGGGGTCTGGCATGTGAGTCTGTCTAGGTTTTCTCAGGCAGCATCAGGCCTCATTATTGCCTATCATTTCTATGGGAAGTGGAGTAAGATGGTTTTAATATAAAAAATTAGTGATTGCATCATTATGGTGTAAACAGCTATACAAAAAGCATTATATAAAATCCATTACTTTTCATGATAAATTAGGAAGAGAAGGGTATCTATAAGCAAACATTCTTCAAACATTAAAACCAGTGGCATATCATGAAAAGTCTTCCCTAGGAAGCTTCTAACACTACTTTGATTAGACACTTTAATTAGCCTATGCGATACAACAAGAAAAAGAAACAAAAGTTATGAGAACAGGAAAGGAAGAAACAAAATTCTAAACTGTTCTAGATGAATTAACTGTTTATATATATATAACTGAAAAGAACAAGTCAGATTTTTATTTTACTATATATAAACAAGGTCAGCACACAAATATCACATAAGCAAAGTGTAGCTTTAAAATTTAATGAAAAAGTTACCATTTCAGATAATAAGAATATAAGTCATCCAGAAGTAAATTTAACAAATATGTGAGCAAGTTTTAAGGAGAACTAATGTGATGTTATTAAAAGACATTTAAATTTATTTATTGTAGTAAAATACACATAACAAAATTTACCATCTTAACCATTTTAAGTGTACAGTTCAGTGGTATTAAATACTTTCATACTATTGTACAACTATTACTATCATCCATCTCCTTAATTCTTTATCTTGTAAAACTGAAACTCTGTGCCCAGTAACAATAACGTCCTGCTCTCCCTTCTCCCCAGCCCCTGGCAATCATCCTTCTACTTTCTATCTCTATAATGTTGACTACTCAAAGCACCTCGTGTAAGTGGAATCATACAGTATTTGTTTATTATGACTGGCTTATTTAATTTAGTATAATGTCCACAAGGTTGATCCATGTTGTAGCATGTATCAAAACTTCCTTCCATTTTAAGGCTGAATGATATTCCATTGTGTGTGTATACCACATTATGTTTATCCATTCATCTGTTGGTGGCCTCTTAGGTTGCTTCCATGTTTTAGCTATTGTGAATAATGTTGCTACGAACATGGTGCATGAATATCTCTTCAAGACCCTGCTCTCAATTCTTTTGGATATATATTCAGAAGTGAAATTGCTAGGTCACATGGTAATACTATCTTTAATTTTTTGAGAAACTGCCATGCTGTTTTCCATAGCAGCTGTATTGTTTTACATTCCCACCAGTAATACATAAGTTTCCAATTCCTCCACATCCTGGCCAATACCTGTTATTTTCTGTTTTGTTTAAAAAAAATTTTTTTTATAGTAGCCATTAGCCCTCCTAATGGGTGTGAGATTGTATCTCATTGTAGTTTTGATTTGCAAATGATTTTATTTGCAAATAGTTTTGGGAAGCAGGTGAGACTATTTCCCTAATGATTAGTGATGTTGATCGTCTTTTTCTGTGCATACTGGCCATTTTTATATCTTCTTTGGAGAAATGGATATTTATGTATTTTATCCATTTTTGAATCAGGTTGTTTTGGTATTACGTTTTAAGAGTTCTTTATAATTCTGGACATTAATCCGTTATTAAATATCTGATTTGAAAATATTTTCTCTCATTCTGTAAGTTGCCTTTTTACTCTGCTGACAGTGTCTTTTGATGTACAAAATTGTTTAATTTTCATGAATCCAATCTGTCTATTTTTTCTTTTCTTGCTTGTGCCTTTGGTGTCATGCCCAAGAAGTCATTGCCCACTCCAACATTATGTAGCTTTCGTCCTATGCTTTCTTCTAGGAGTTTTATAGTTTTAGGTCTTACATTCAGGTCTTGGATCCGTTCTGAGTTAATTTTTGTGTATGGTGTCCAACTTAGATAAGGGTTCAACTTAACTTTTGCATGTGGATATCCAATTTTTCTAACACCATTTGTTGAAAAGACTATCTTTTCCCCACTGAATGGCTTTGGTCCTCTTGTTGAAAATCATTCACCTATATAGGTGAAGGTTTATTTCTGGACTATATTTCATCCCATTGGCCTATAGGTCTGACTTTATGTGAGCATCACTCTCTTTTAATCACTGTAGCTTTTATTTCAGAATACTGTTATAATTGTTCTATTCTATTATTGGTTATTGTTAATCTGTTACTGTGCCTAATATATAAGTTAAACTTTATCATAGGCATGTATGTATAGGAAAAAACATAGCATATATAGGGTTCAGTAGTATTTACAGTTTCAGGTATCCACTGGAGGTCTTGGGATGGATCCCCTGTGGATAAGGGGGGACTACTGTATCAACAATTAACCTAACTTGACACCTCAAGGAACCAAGAAAAGAACAAATTAAGCCCAAAATCAGCAGAAAGAAGAAAATAGCAAAAACCATAGAGAAATAAATGAAATAGGGACAAGAAAAACAATATAAAAGATTAACAAAACTACGAGCTGAATTTTTGAAAAGACAGACAAAACTGACAAACAGCTGTACACCAACAAATTGGATAACCTAGAAGAAATGGATAAATTCCTAGAAAAATATAAAGTATAAAGAGCAAATCATGAAGAAATAGAAAATCTAACTGATCAATAGTGAATAAGGACATTTGAATCACTTATTAAAAACGTCCCAGCAATGAAAATCCCGGGACCACATGGTTTCACTAGTGGATTCTACCAACATTTAAGAATTAATGCCAAACCTTCTCAAACTTTTCCAAAAAACTGAACAGGAGGGAACACTGCCACACTCATTTTATGATGCCAGTGTTTACCCTGATACCGATGCTATGTAAGGACGCTTCAAGAAAAAAAAACTACAAGTCAATATCCCTGGTGTATACAGATGCAAACATTCTCAACAATATATTAACAAACCAAATTCAACAGTATTAAAAATATCATACACCATGACCAAGAGGGATTTATCCTATGGATGCAAGGATAGTTCAACATACACAAATCAATAAATATGATGCAATACATTAATAGAGTGAAAGATAAAAATCATATAATCATCCTAATAGGTATACAAAAAAAACATTTGACAAAATGTAACATCCTTTCATGATAAAAACTCTCAACAAATTGAGTATAGAAGGAATATACCTCAACATGATAAAGGCTGCATATGGTAAGCATACAGCTAAAATCATATTCAATGGTGAAAGGTTGACAGCTCTATCTCTAAGATCAGAAACAAGAGAGGGTGCCAACTCTTGCCAGCTCTCTTCAGCGTAGTATTGGAAGTCCTAGCTAGAGCAACTAAGAAAGAAAAAGGAGTAAAGTCATCTCAACTGTAAAGGAAGATGTTAAATTATTTGTTTGCAGATGACATGATCCTATATACAGAAAACTCTAAAGTCTCAACCAAAATTGCTTAGAACTAAAAAATGAATTCAGTAAAGTTTCCGGATACAAAATCAACATACAAAATTCAGTTGCATTTCTGTACACTAACAACTAATAGCAAAAAATATCTGAAAAAGATATAAATAAAAAAATCCAATTTACAATAGCATCAAAAACAATAAAATACTTAGAAATAAATTTAACCAAGAAGATGAAAGATCTATATACTGTACATTGATGAAAGAAGTTAAGGAAGACATAAATAAACAGAAAGATATTTAGAATTGTTAAAATGTTTATGCTATTTTAAGCCATTTACAGATTCAGTTCAATCCTTATGAAAATTCCAATGGTGTTTTTTCACAGAAATAGAAAAATAATCTTAAAATTTGTATGGAACCACAAAAAAACTCAAATAGCCAAGGCAATCTTGGGAAAGAAGAACAAAAATGGAGGCATCACACTTTCTGATTTCAAACCATATTACAAATCTATAGTAATCAAAACAGTTTGGTACTGGCATAAAAGCAGACACATAGACCAGTGGAACAGAATTGAAAGTCCACAAATAAGCCCCCATGTGTATAGTCATCTAATATTTTACAGGGGAGCCAAGCATATTCAATTGGAAAAAGGATAGTATCTTCAAGAAATGGTGATGGGAAAACTGGACAACCAAATGCAGAAGAATGAAACTGGACCACTCACAAATATTAATTTGAAATGGATTAAAGACTTAAACATAAGATCTGAAAACCATGAAACACTCAGAAGAAAACATAAGGGAAAAGCTCCCTGACATTGATCTTGGCAACAATTTTTGGATATGACACTAAAAGCACAAGCAACAAAAGCAAAAAGCAGTAATTGGGACTGCATCAAACTAAAAAGAAAAAGAAAAAAATCATCAAAATGAAATGGCAACCTGCAGAATGGAAGAAAATACTTACAAATCATACATCAGATAAGGAGTTACTATCCTACATATATAAAGAACTCAGACAACTCAATAACAAAAAAACAAACAATCCAATTAAAAATAGGCAGACGAACTGAATAGACATTTTTTCCCAAAGAAGACAAGCAAGTGGCCAACAGGTATATGAAAAAGTGCTCAATACCAGTAATGATCAGGGTAATACAAATCAAAACCTCAATGAAGTATCACCTCACACCTGTGAGAATGGCTATCATCAAAAAGACTAGAGACAAGTGTTGACAAAAATGTGGAGAAAAGGGAACTCTTGTGTACTACTGGTGGGAATGAAATTGGTGCAGCCACTATGGAAAAACAGTATAGAAGTTCCTTAGAAAGTTAACAATAGAACTACCATATGACCCAGCAATCCCACTTCTACATATATATTTAAGGAAAAGAAAGGATCTCCAAAAAATATCTGCATACCTGTGTTCACTGCAGCAAATATATGGAAATGACCTAAGTGTCCATCAAGGATTGAGATGTGGTACATATATATAATGGAATATTATTCAGCCATGACAAAGAATGACATTTTTATGACACGGATGAACCTGAAAGCATTATATTAAGTGAAATAATTCAGACTGAGAAAGACAAATTGTGTATGATATCATTTATATGTGGAATCTAAAATGCCAAATTCATAGAAACAGTAGAGTTGTGATTACCAGGGGCTGGGCAGAGGGGTGAGGGAAATGGGGATATATTGGTCAAAGGGTTACAAACTTCCAGTTATAAGATGAGTAAATTCTGGTGATCTAATGGACAGTATGGCAATTATAGTTAATAATACTGTATTATATACTTGAAAGTTGCTAAGAGAATAGATCTTAAATGTTCTCACCATAAAAAAGAAATGTAATTATGAGATGTGACAGAGATTTAGCTAATTCTATAATTGTAATTATTTTGCAATCTATGCTGTATGCATTAAGTTTACACAATAAATGTCAATAATAGCCTCAATCAAGCAGGAAAAAAATAAAAATAAAGTAACCTTGGGGACTGTTAAAAATATATGTATATACTTTGAAAATACATGTGCCTATATATGGCAGAACCATGAAGAAAACAGGGAGATAAATGTAAAATTTGGAGCTGGTTCCCTTAGAGGGATTGCTCAGGACTTCAAATGTATTAATGGTGTCTGTTACTTACCCTACAAGGTGGGCACACAAGTGTTGAAGAGTATTTCTCGTATAGGTTTATTAGGACCATTCTTTTTTGTGTCTGATACATTGCAAGAAAAAGGTTATGAAAATGTTTACATGGTATTCTGACAGAAACATGGACAATGATTGGATATATTGGTCATTAGGTCATTCCCATCCACCAGAAGATCTGTGTTCCTGGGTGGGGCATTGATGGCCCACAGGTGTTACTGGCTTTCAACACCAAGTGGACTCTGCTTCGCCCTGGAGCCCCTCTGAGGCCTGTTCACCCAGAGGACAGCACTGAGCATGCTCAGGAGCAGGGACAGCTTCAGGAAGACCAGGAGCAGGAAGTGAAAGCTGTTGAGCAGAGACCTGTGGGGGACGTGGTGATAGAGAGTGAGCTGCATCTTCAGTGGGAGGCCCTGGTGCCCTGTACTTTCCCTCTGTCCACGTGCCCAGGTCCTGAGCACAATATCCACATAGAGATCAACCCTGAACGGAGCAGCCCAACTCCAAGGACCACTGCCCCTGACTCTCTACCTAGCAATTGCGCTTGAGACTTAGGACTGTGGACATAAGGAAGTAGATGGTTAGACAATGATGCAAGCTGCGATCCAGGTGGGACCTGGGCCCAGGAGAAGGATTTCTACCTAAGCCCTCCACATTTGGGAGTTACCCCATCTGTGGCATAGGAATCGGTAGCACGGATATTTGATATCTGCCTCCTGGTAGACTGCACGTACCACAGGGTGGAGACTGTTCTAGTTCATTCACAGCAAGTAATTGGTGCCTGACCAGTGTCTCCGAAATGTCAGCAATGATAATAATTCAGTGGTAGTTGACAGAATGAATGAATGACCACTCTCAGCTCTACCTCCCTCAGAGATGCTTCTGACCTGGGCTTGGGGAGGCAGGGAGAGAGAACACAGCCACCGACCACCAGAGCATCTGCTTCTGCCCTGACCAGGGCTGGGGTCCTCACCAGGACACACACTCTTCGCTCTATCCGGGGTCCCATTCCTGCAGATGCCCAGCCCCCAGACACTGCAAGTGTCTACTCAGATGCCCTCTAATCAGCCAGGCCTCCCATCATCATGTACTAAAAAGCCATCCCCATCACCCTCCCGTGCACACTGTCCCCAAACCCCAGGGGTATGTTTTCTCTAAGCATTCCCCACGGCCTCCCGGCGTATTTATGTGACATGCATTCACTTGTTCATTATGTGCACCCACCTCAGAGAACACGATTCATCAGAGCAGACTGTACCTGTGTGGCTCCCAGAGCAAAGAGGAAAGCCTGGCGCTTAGTAGGGCCTTCACAATTAGGTGTGGAATTGGTAAACATGAGAGATCTGTGCAAAGGGACACATAGCCACAAACCACACCCCCAATGTCACCTAGAAGAGAAATCATATGGGTGTCGAAGTCTAGATGCTGGCCCTTTACCCAGGGTGTTGGCTGGGGTCAGGGGCCTCCTGCCTGGTCACAGTGCTCCAGGTGGGCGCTGGCCAGGATGTGGGATGACCCAGGCTGCCTGTGGTCCTCATAGGGCTGGGGGCTGAGGAAAAAGCACACATCAGGCCTAGTGTCGTCCCCCTGGGTCTCTGTCATCTGTGTGGCTCTGACTCACACGGTCGAGGTCACTCTGGCCATCTAGACACAAGTCCTGGGTCAACATCCAGCCATGGCCACACCCAGCCTGACCAGGTCCCAGGTCCCCCTCTCCAGGACCCTCCAGTTGCCCTGTAGCCAGGGGGGCACCCTCAGATGCAGATCGCCTGCTCACCAGGGGACTTGAGGGGCACGGAAAGAGCACTTGGCTCCAGGTACCCCATTCCTAGCCACCTCTCTCTCCTCTTCGTCCACCCTTGCGGAGGTGGAGTGATGTCCCTTCTTAGAGACTGATCGGAGCATGGGGGAGCCAGGGCCCTCGGGCACAGCTGATGGCAGGAGTGAGCCCTGTGAGGCAGGGATGCTCAGCAAGTCTGCACTGAGGACTGGGCCCCGCGGCAGTCCGTGCACAGCCCCAAGCTGTCAGCCAGGCCAGGGCCCTGGGCGGCCACTGGAAAGTCCTCTTTGAGGGAGCAGTGACCAGAAAGAAACATCTGGAGGGACGCACACCAGGCGGACCCCCAGAGAGTGCCTATCCTGAACGCAACTAGCCTGAGGCTTTCTCACAGCAGTGGGTGTTCAGGGCCTCAGTCTCGAACAGGAACACACAGAGGGCATATAGGGAAGCATCCTGCGTGATGGGGAAGCCAAGATCAGCAGCAAGGAACAAGGAGGAACCAGAGACAATGTCAGACCAAGGTACAGGATGAAAATGCGACCACATAGAGCGATGACCTTGGTTTGGGTTTGAGGAAGCAAGAACAGGGTTCTCCTTGCAGAGGAGAATATTTGCAAACTATGGAGGTATATTTGGGGCCATGACACATGGGAAACCATTGCCTCATCCTTCTCCTATGTCTGAGGGAAGCAGTTTCAGGCGTGTCTCTGGGTTCCCTCCTGGGGGGACAAAGTGCTAGCCTGGAGGGCAGGGAGCTTCCCACAGGGTCACAGGAGTCCCCCACAGGGGTCTGGAGCTCCTTCTCTGCAGCCCCCCAGGACCATAGCCATGAGGCTGGTGACCCAGGAACCATCTAGGGCACAGTAGGGCCCTGGGGTCCTGGGCAGCCTAGGAGTGAGAGGAGCAGATGCCCTAGTGGCCCCATGCACCTAGGGAGGAAGGAGGAGGTCCAGGAGGACACAGGCCCCCTCCAGAGAGGACAGGGCTCTTGTCAGGACAGGAAGGCAACTCAGAGCTGTTCCCACCCTCCACCACGAAAGCTAAGGCCTGAGAGTGTGTCAGGGTGTGGCCGGACGGGGGAGGGGTCTAGGACAGCCACAGGTGCACACACACTACTGCACACAGACGTAACTACACGAACACAGAAAGCTCACGCACTCACACGCATGCAAGTACACGCCTGGTGTCTCTAGGCTCTGACCCCCCGTCCTCACCCAGCTCTTGTATCCAACGTCCCATGTCTTTCCTGAGGGTCATGGCGACCAGGCCTAGACTCAGGCAGCCTTGGTGCTGGGGTAGGGGACTCACCTGGGATCACAGACACCACAACCTGGAAGGTGGGGTCTCACACAAATCCATCGAGCCATGGTGTATCGATCCCACACCAGTACGTGCCTGAATCCCCCTCTGTGAGGCTCTCCATGGTCACTGTGAAGGTGAGGTTTGCAGGGTGGTCCCTGATGGATACGCGGCTGTGCCTCTCTTCTCTCTCTGACCCTGTGGTCTCCACAATCTTCCATGGTGACAAACATGAGTTTCTGCACCAGTATTTGTTATTTTCTGCGAAGTTCTCCCCATACCGACACTGCACACTCAGGGACCCCCCGACGGTGCCCATCACGGACTTGGGGCCGCTCAGAGACCAACAACCTGGAAAACACAGCAGAGTGCCAGCTCCTCACACATGGGCCTGGGGCAGGGGCGCCTGGGATGGGGCTACCTCAAAGGTCCTCAGGGTCTGGAGGAAGCCTTGGTGGGAGACAGACCCCTTCTCAAACCTCAGACCAAGGTGAGGGGATGAGGGGGTGTAGCTCCTCCCTCACAGAGATGGGCAGGGAGTCCACAGAGACCAGAGGGACCCAGGTGGGAAATCCGCACGCATGTGTGTGTGTGTGTGTGTGTTGCACTGAGACACCATTTCTCACTGTGACAATTAAGGGAATCACAATCACAGGTGGCCTCTCTCTGTCGTCCAGTCTGCCTGGCACGGGGAGGACACCACTGCTATATAGGCTGAATCCTCACGGTCACTACTGAGGCCGGCACTGGCCATTCCTAGAACCTCCTCTGCTCTGCCTTCTCCCTCCACGTCCCCCTGCCCTCCCCTTGGGCCACTCCTCCCTCCCACCCTCCATTCAGGGCTGAGCTTCCCCCGCAAGGCCCAGCCCTGCCGACCTGGGACATGGAGGAACAGCAGAGCTGGGGGCAGCCACACGGTCCCATCCCTTGGGGTCATTTCTCCAGCACAGATGTCACCTGCAGCAATGCCAGGACCCGGGTGACAGACAATATGAAGCCAAGTCACTTTCTCTATGGAGGTCAGATCTCTGTGTCCCACTTCTGCCTTCCTGGCTTCTCTGCTTCCTCGTCCAGGCTCGTTCAGGTCTGATGCTCGAGCCTGTCGGGGTGCAGGAGGCTCAGGAGAGAAGCAGCCTCGGCTGGTGCAGGGCCCCTGGACCCGGGGCCCTGAGCTCCTCTCAGCCAATGACTCTTCCCACAGCTCACAGCTGCTTCTCATTGTGTCCCACGCACCCCCACACAGCAGAGCTAAGGGGCATTTCCTCCTCAGTGTGTCCCCACCCCTGTAGTTTGTCACTTCCTAAGCTTGACAATCCCGGGGGTGGCGGCCAGACCTACCCATTGTCTCTGGCCTTGGTGGTGACACAGATGTGTTAAGTCCCTGCCCCTATGGGGCTCCCCCACTCTTCCAAGGGCCACACAGACTGGCACTCTGATCCCACAGGCTGTGGCTTCCCTCCTTCTGTTCCCTGGACACAGATGTGGATGAGCCGTCACCAGCCCTCTGAGCACCTCACTCCGTCCTCTGGAAGTCTAGTCCGCTGTGAGGCTGCGGGTAGAGTGCTGAGAATGGCAAGGAGCCTCAGAGGTGTGAGGATGCTGAGTGGGGAGCTAGGCCGGTGACGCTGAGACCGAGCTTCCCCTCACTGGCACCGTGGAGCGGCTGTGCCACAGGCAGCAGGCTGCCCGAGGCACGCTGGTGTTCTTTCGGGGTCACAGTGATGTCCAGGGGCCTTTCTGAGGTGCGGATGGGGAATGGTCCTTCCCAGGGAGTGGCGGGTAGGCCTGTCCTAACTCGGGTGGCTGGCCCTCATGACGTGACGGCCTAGGCTCCGTCTACCCTGGGAACGGGAGGCAGGCAGGTCCGGGTCCAAGGCCCATTCACCATCTCTCCAGGGGTATGCCACTTCCTCAGCCTTGTCATGCGGGTCTATCGATTTCCCCCAAAACACTGTCTCCCCAGACCTGTTCCTCTTTTTCACTATCTTATCATTATCAAATGCAGTAATATTCCCAGGGTTGTGCGACCTGACCCTGTCACTCCAGATTCGTCTGTCACTCCCCACTTGTCCTCCCTCTGTCTGTCTGCCTTCCTTCCCCTGATGTTACACCTTGCGTCACCAACCACTGCAGTGACATCCCTCTTCTCCCCCACCCCATGCCCTTTCCTCTCCTGTCTCCAGCAAGACACTCCAACAAAAGCGAGCGGCCATCCATCCACTCCTCGCCTCATACCCTTCAAATGAAACCCGCTATCCTTGCTTGACCCACCCCACCCGAGCTGATCCAACCACTGCTTGGTTCTGCAGGTACCTTGCTCCTCTGGCCCCAGTGCGGCCCTTTGCTCCAGCCACAGTGCCTGTCCCTTCCCAGGGCCTTAGGCCCTGCTTCTCCCTCTCCCTAGGGCCCTGCCTCCAGCTCCTCTCACTGCTTGCTGCTTCTTAGCCTTTAGGTTTCACCTTGGATGTCACCTCCTCAGAAAGTCCTCCCTGATCACCCTTCCTAGGGGTCACTCTGCTTGTCTTGATCACTGATCCCTGTTTATTTCCTCCAGAGTCCAGCAAACATTGCTATTATGTTTTCTTTTAGTGATTTCCATCCATCTCCCCCACTGGGATATAACTTATATCATAGCCGCATTTTGGGTCTGTTTTTGTTTTGTCACGAAACAACCCAGCCCCCAGCTGTGATATGTGAGAAATGGTTGGCTTACGATGAATAGTCACCAAATGAGCAATTGAGTGGAGGAACAAAGATTGAATCGGCTGCAGAGACTGGCCCTAGGCAAGTGTGGTCTAGCTCTGTTAGATATCTATCAATGCATAAAAAATTCCCCTAAAACTTAGCAGCTGTGAACAACAAACATTTTATCATCTCACACTTCCTGAGAGTCATGAATCTGACAGTGGCTGATATGGGTGGTTCTGGCTCAGGGTGTCTCTTTCATGAAGTTATAGTCAAGACGCCCTCATCTGAAGGCTGGACTGGGCTGGAGGATCTGTATCCAAGATGGTGCCCTTACATGGCTATTGTCAGGAGGCCTCAGCTCCTTGCTGAATAGACCTGCTTGAGCGTCTTCATGACATGGCAACTAGCTTCTCCCAGAGTGAGTGATCCAAGAGGGAGCAAGAAACAGTATATGTAGGGTCTATCCTCGGAAGTCATATACCACTGATTCTCTCATATCTTCGAGCCACACAGACCCACCCACCCTGATTCAGTGTGGAAAGGGACTACACAGGGGTGTGAGTATATGATCTGGCTGGTGGCTAGGCCAAGATTTTTTACTTCTTAAAATTTTGCTAAGCTGTGTATTTATGATTTGTATAGTTTTCCTGCTTGTACGTTATACCTCAATAAAATAATTTTTTTTAAGAAAATTTTTGTGGTTTTATTGTATCATGAGGCATTGAAACATCTGAACAAATCAATATTTGGGTGGTGAGGCCTCAATAAAATAATTTACAAACCAAAAACCAAAACATGAAAGCTATACCTCTGAAATTTTGCTCAATATCTGGGGTGGTGGTGGTGGTTATTCTTTTTGGTCTCTTTTCACATAGCAAAAAGTTTCCATATATCAATCAAGCCCCCTCCCAACGACCTTGCCAACATATCAGAGAGTAAACACACTGACCAGAAACATACAAGTGACAGTGTCAGGATCAGAACCCAGACTTCTCTGGCAGGACTGCCCAAATGTCTTTTCACTATACCTTGACTGTGAAGTGGAGAGAGTAGCCAAGGGCCAGCAAAAGGGAGAAGCACGCACCATCATCAAATACAGAAAACAGAACAAGAGGGTTTGTTAGGAGGCCGGTGGCCATGGTAACCCAAATTGAGAAACTCGACGGGGAGTCACTATTTCCTGAGCCTTCTCTGCCCACTACTCTCTCCCTCCTCTCTCACTTCCCCAGGGCATCCTCCTTTTCAGAGAACCTTCCACGAGCTAACTAAACAGTTTCTGCCAGCTCCTGGCTGTGCTGATAGGTGGGAAGGTCCAACGGGTGGACAGTGCAAAAGCAAAAGTCATTTAGGAATACACACTTGACTTAGACTTGAGTATGTGTTTGGATGGTTCCTTTTATGTCCTCTTGACTGGTCATGGGGTGTCTAGATTAAATGTTATTTCTGGGTGTGTCTGGAAGGGTATTTCTGGGTGAGGTTAGCATTTGAAACGGTGGCCTCAGTAAAGTAGGTTGCCCTCCTTGATGTTGGTGGGTATCATCAAATCCATTGAGGGCATAAATAACATTAGAATGACAAGCGGAGGAAGGAGGGATTTGCCACCATCCTGCCTGATTGCTTCCCCTGGGATACATCTTTCCTTGCCCTCAGCAATCCTGGTTCTCAGACCGTTGAACTTGGAATGAATGACACCACCAGCTTTCTTGGGTCTCCAGCTTCCAGACAGCAGACGGTGGCACTGCTCAACCTCCGTAAGGGTACGAGCCACTTCCTTATAATAAATCTCTTCATGTATGGATATCTCCTATAGGTCCAGTTTTTCTAGAGAACCCTGACTAAAGTACATGTGTATTTGACCCTGTGGAGATTTACTTCTTTAATTCTCAAGCCCTCACACAGAGACCTAATTCAGCAAGATCGATGTGAGGTCACCATGTAGGAAGACCCAAAACCTCGCCAGCTTGACCTCATCTGACCTGCAGTGTCCCCGTCATTTCCACAGAGCCGATGAAATGTTTATGTTTCAAGGGGCTGCCTGTGGGTAAAATTGCAATATTTCCAGAATCTCTCGCCCTGGCCTTAGTGCATCCAACTCCATATTAATAGGTAATTACAAGAGCAAACAAGGGCTTATCTGGACTGGAAAGGTTGGGTGGGGTCTCTTCTTCTGCAGCCGGGTCGAGGGAGACAGGGATGTCTGCTTGTAAGAAATAAATGGGTTTTTCCCACTTTATTTTTCCCTTTGACTGATTTCGGTTTCAAAGGTATTTTGCCCCGTGATTTCCCTCTGGAGTTACACTGCTATGGAAAACGTAGAGGAAAAAGTCTAAGAAGTCAGCAAGCTGAGCATTGAATAGTGCGGGAACAATCCACAGAGTGACCTGGCTCTCTCTTTTGCAAGGGAAAAAATAATTATGCAAAGATAAAGTTAAAGCCAAATGTTACTGCCTGCCCTTGGGCTGGAATCATTAGTATCTGTTTTATTCCTCTCTGGCTTCAGGGCCTCTTTGAAGCTCTCAACATCTTAACAAAAGAGAGATGCCAAAGTAGGGTTGCGAAAATTATGGTGTATGTTAAATGCGTGAAGTTCACAAATAAGCTTTTTGATACGTACATGGCCATAAAGTATATAATTAATTGGGCAAAGAAATGATTATTGGATTATGGATTAAAATTTTAATTGACTGGTGTTTTAATAGGGGTAAAACACATGTATAAATACACAGAATAAACATTTCTGTCAAGACAGCCCTGTTTTTGTGTAGATAATTCCACTTAGAGATAATGTTCAAGACAAATTTTTAGGCTGTTTAGGGGATGATAGGTCATGGCCAAACTCAGACCTCTCTGAGCACATGCAAGACAGACCTTTCCCCCCCAACCCCTGCCCCATCTCTGCTCATCTCTCTTGGCCCCTGCACCTTGGTCTCCTTGTTTCTCATCCCCACAGCTGCCTTTCCTCAGACTTTTCCTGACATGGATCATAGTCCTTCAAAGAGCTGCTTCCTGCGTCCATGGGCCAGAAGAGGAAACACTGGCAGTTTTCACCACACCAAGTTCCAAGCTAGCTGAACATGTCCGATAGGGGGCATCGGGGCACTGGGTCTGTCTACCTCCTCCAGGGAGTAAGTATTACAGTAGGTAGCCAGACAGG
This sequence comes from Smutsia gigantea, assembly GCA_032199065.1. Lineage (NCBI taxonomy): Eukaryota > Metazoa > Chordata > Mammalia > Pholidota > Manidae > Smutsia > Smutsia gigantea. The sequence goes on along the minus strand of JAVSCE010006922.1, from coordinate 109,417 downwards.
AGCAGGGAGGGGGCTGGCACTTTGGCCAGTGTTTACATTTGGCTAGATACTTGTTTATATTCTAAACATTCCTTGCAAACTGTTCTCCAGGGATGTAGGGGGTGAAGGTATAGATACCAGACCTGCCAAAACTGGCTGGTTCCAGCCGGCAGGAGAGGCTGACCCTGGCTTCACCTCCAAATGCATTACACGCTCACTGGCATACTGAAAGTCACACCGCTTGGCACCATCACATTCCCGAGGCAGACCATCTAAGGATAAAAAGAGGGTGTCACCCTATTTCCTGGAAATCCCGTCCCTGTTCCAAGAAAACCCACTTATCCTGATGAATACTCTACCCCCTGCTTAAACATCAGCTATAAGATCACCCAACCCAACCCCACCGTGCTGCTCACCAGGGGAGCACTGCCTCCCTGAGTGTGTCCTTCTGCCTTATTAAACTACTGTGTGCTCGGACCTGCTCGACTGGCTTGTCAATTCTTCCTCAGTCAGAGTCAAGAACACTTTTCCAGGTTGAGGTCTTATCTAACACGCAGAGAGATGGCTCCGGATTGCATTTTCCAGCAACACAAGAAATCCAGAAGAGCCACGTGGCTTCTGCTTCTCAGTAAAGCTGAAGCCTTGGGCTGGAATCAGATGCATCCTTGTCATTCATCCCAGTTCTGTCCTCTCCCCTGGGCACAGGTCTTTAGGGCCTTGACTTACTCCGGTCTGAGCTGCCTATTGGGGTCCAGATCCCTGGTTACACCTTGAGCCCTGGCCCCTGGCCCCCAGAATGTTGATTCCATGTCTGGTTGGCCCCAAGAGCCAAGGTAATTCCTATAGGATAGCTCAGGCTGATGAATGGTACTGGGCTGGGCCAGTGGACCAATTTGGACTCAGCTTGGAAAGGCCATGAGGATGCAGTGGGTCTAGTTCTAATACTTGCTGTAGACAGGGGGGATATTTAAATCAGCCAGGAGGGACCCAGCAGCAGAAGCAATCCTGCTAGAAGAGAATTATTTTTAAGTCCTCTAAAATGTCAGTAATGAAGCTCTACAATTGGCCGTTACTGCCATCTGTTGGTAGCTTGAAGAACTGCTCCAAGTGTGCCCCGGTGGGTGCCTTCATTTTTACCCATGAAGTTTGCAAATAGAAATGCTTCTGTTCTTGAATAGCAGGTCATGTCACTGACCCCTCCAGATCCTCTGGACGGAAGACTGGGACTGAAGGAAAGGTTCCAGTTCCTTGGAAAAAATATACTCTGTCTCCAGTGAGACAGATTTGAGCTGAGGTTTGGGCTCCTATTTGGGGCAGGAGGAGGATGATTTGCAAGAACAAAAATCACAGAAAGAGAAATAAAGCAGATCCTCTAAGGATGTATCATTCAAGGAAGGAGCTTAAGAATGCTTGGTGCAGAGATTTAGGAACACTGGGGTGTGTAGGAGGTGGAAGCCCAGGGAACCACAGGGTCCAGGTGTGAGTGCTAACCACTGCCCTGCTCCTGCATGCACAGGATCTCACTTCAGGTAGGGACTGTTTGGGTTGAGTTCTCACAGGTCAAAGGTCATCCATGAACCAGTCTTCAACGTAATGCTCTGACTCATCCTCAAATCTGATCCTGAAGCTCTTCCACTTAAATCCTTGATTGGCTCCACTGCTCAGAGGATGCAGCCCCAGAGCTTCCCTTGCTTATCCACCTCTAGCTGATCCCCTGGGCTCCTGCCGCCCTGCCTCCTGAAGGTCAACTGCCCTGGGCTCTGTCTTGACCCAGGGCTTTGCCTTTGTGCAGACCTTCCACCCTCCCTCCCTGGCCTGCCTGACGCTTTTGTCTGAGAAGCTGCTCCTGTCCTCTGTCACCCCATCCTCTGAACTCTGGTCTGGTTTTCTCCATGATGCTTATTACAAATTGATATTATTTGTTTATTCTCTGAAACCACCCATTAGGACATAAAGCCCAGGTCTTGTCAATGGCGCTAGCCCCACAGTTGGAACAAGCCTGGCCCTTAGTAGGCTATGAGTGAATATTTGGTGAATAAAGAAACTGACCTGGAGTTGAGAAGCCACACCTGGAGGTATTCAGGAAGGTGAGGCCACAAAAAAGTAGGCCCCTTACCTTGGAGTCCCTGCCTGACACGCTGCGGCTGGCACCTCTGCTGGGATATTAGGATTCTGGGCGCCCTTCTGGAGGCTTAGAAGTCTTTGGCAAGGTGAAAAGACATCCAAGGTTCAGGCTCAGAAGCTCCTTCTTTAGTTTTGTGTGACTGGGTCTCTGGACAAGATATCGGTGGGCAAGGTGGGTGGTTCTGGTCAGGCTGACTCTGTTTCCCCACAAATTGTCCTCTGAGGCCTGTTCACCCAGAGGATGTCACTGAGCATGCTCAGCAGCAGGAGTAACAGAAACGGAGGGGACGCTGCTGGGCAGGGACCTGTGCGGACACGGTGACTAGCAGTGGGCTTCCTCCTCCCAGAAGGCTGGGGCTCTGCCTCTCCCTCACCTTTCTTTGTGCTCAGGTCCCACGGCCTCAGACTTGGTATCAGGGTCTAACTTGGTTGGTACCAGGCCCAGACAACCTGTCCTCCTCAAGGACTGACTGTGAGTGTCGGCCCCAGCAGGTGCATGAGCAAGTGGTGGCGAGGAGTGGAGAGGAAGTGAGATGTAGGAACCCAGGCAGGCTGTGGCTCCTGACAGCTCTCTGAACCCACATACTGACCCCCCAGCCCTCACCACTTAAGGGAACTCAGCTCTCGATGAGCCCAACTTCAAGGATGAACTGTCCATGTATAAACCACCCTTTTCTCCAATTAAAGTCTTCACTCCTCCTTCAGTATGATCACAGGAGCAGCTCTTCTACCTAAAATGCTCAATAGCCTCAACCCCAAGGAGTGGCCTCTCCAACCTCAGCGCATGGCCAGTCCCCTCACCCCTGGGTCCCAGTACTTGGCCCCATTCCAGCTCCTCACAAATGCTCTGTCTCCTCCCACATTTGGGCCTTTGCTTAATATCTCTGCCTCCCCAAGCCCCCACCAGGCTCATAGCCTAAGGGTTTGGCCAATGCCTCCCAGGTCTTCTCCCCACGGTGCCCTGCCCCACACCCTCTTTGTGCACTGAGCCCTGGGCAGCTGTGGACAGTCTTGGACCCACCAGAATGGTTTCCCATCTCAAGCTCCTGAATGTCAGAACTTAGGAAATACAGCACCCATGAGCCCTTTAAAAATAGAAATCACCATCATGATGAAATTTTGCCAACAAAGGGATAGGTTAAATAATGAACAAAGCGAAACTAGGGTGTGTGAGGGGCTGAGAGGTGGCTGCTGGCAATGCAGGGTGAGCGGGCACCGGGCTGGGAAGAGGGCTGCAGGAGGGCTGGAAGGAGAGGTGGAGCTGGGCTGGGGGCCCGTTAGGAAGAAAGCAGTGCTGGGGCTTGCACTCAGCCTTGCTGAGAAACCGCCCGTCCTAAACCTCCTTCCAGGCAGCCCCACCACATTCATCTCAGACCACCCTCAGGGGCAACTGCCCCCTCCCTGGGGGACAGCTTCCCTGAGGCCCTCAGTCACTCTGAGCAGAGGCCAGATGGGGAGGTTATCTTGCCCTCGGCCTCCTTTTTCCTTGAGGTGTCCTCTCCCACCTTCTGCATATTTTCCTCGGCTGAAATTGCTCATCTACTGACCTGAGCCTCCCTCCCCTGCTCCCCTGCCCCGTGTCTCTGAATCAGTTCTTATCTCTTGTTTTTCTTTTATAGTTTCCATTATTTGTGAATTTTGGTCTACCGTTTGGGAGGCTTTTGTTTTGTTTCCTGTTTCTTCATCTGCCTTTGGTGAAATTATATTTTAATTTCAAAACTCCTTTTTTGTTCTCTGATTGCTGATGTTTGTAAACTCCTTTCTGTTCCCTGGATGAGATCTCCCCCTCTGTGGTTGTGTGTTTTGTTCCTTTCAGTTTGGTCCTCTCTTTTATATTACAGGGCTTCCTCAAATGTCTGATAATTCATAGGTATCTGATCATAATTGAGAATGAGTCAAAATATAGCTGCCTGAGACTCTTGAGTATGTAGGAGCAAAGAATATGGAAATGGGTCCTTTTTGTTGTGCCAGATTCTGCTGCCTTCCCTCCCCTCTCGACTTGGGTTTTTAGGTGAAGAGTTATTTGATTCCTTGCCTGGTGGGTTAGTACTGCCTACAGGCATTTGGGGAACATGCTAAAATGTATGGGTTCAGCTGGCTCCTGAACTCAGCACCAGTCACTTCCTGGTCTCCAGTCTCCTCACCCATTATTACACTTGCTGACTCGGAGTTCAAAGCCTTCCCTGACATCTACCAGGTGGTCAGTTAGAGGTAGGGGTTGCAAAATGTCCCTGAGTGGGAACACTGAATAGGTCCAAATAGCACCTCTGAGGCTCCAGAAAGGACTAACACTGGAATCTCGGTCCACAGGAGCCCAGTTGGCAACTGAAATCTTCTCTTCCCCGGCTTGACCAGCTGCCACTAAAGAAACACAATTCATAGTTACAGGCCTTTTTGGGAGGCGATAGAATTATCTTGTATGTTTGTGGTGGTTCCATGCAATGATGCCTGAGTTAAAGCTCCTATGACTGTACCCGTGACAAAATGAATGTTCCTGTGTCAATTTGAACGATTAAAAAAGTGACAAGAAAAACGTTTCAATCCATGCACTTCAAGGGTTTGCAATTATTTTATCCCAATTTTACTTCAATAAAAGTGTTAGGAACTTCTGGAAAGATGGCGGTGTGAGCAGGGCAGTGGAAATCTCCTCCCAAAACCATATGTATTTATGAAAATACAACAAGTACAACTATTCCTAAAAAAGAGACCAGAAGATACAGGACAGCACACAGCCTACAGCTACACCTGAGAGGACTCGGCACCCCGCAAGGCGGGTAAGATACAGAGCCGCAACCCGGCAGGACCCAAGCGCTCCCCCACCCCAGCGCACCAGTGGGAGGAGAGGATTCAGAGCCGGGAGGCAGTGGAAGTACAGGCCCACAAAATAACCAGCTCTGGTGATCTGCGCCGGGAGCGCTGACACACATCGCGCAGTGTAGCAGAGATTGGAGAGGCTGAAGGTGCAGGATCTAGGCAGGGAATAGACCCGGATCCTTGCAGCCGGCTCCCGGGAAGAAAAAAAAAAAGAAAAGCATCCGCTTTTTTCGGCGGTCTTAAAGAGACAGGAGCCCAGCGGAGGAGCCAGATCGTCCCGGCACACTCAGCCCAGCAGGCTGGGAATCCTGGGGGGTTTCGCACCCCTTAGCTGGTGGCGGGGAAAGGGTGACCGCGCTTTGACTTCCCACAGAGATCAACTGCCTCCCATTCGTTCCTACCCCAGCCAGCAGAGCAGTACAGCCACAGCTGCAGAATAGTGGAGCAACAGCACCACCTACAGCATCCCCACAGAATCTACTCCCGGTGGGCTTTTTTTTTCTTTTTTTGTTTTTTCTTCTCTTTCTTTTTTCTTTTCTTTTCTTTATTTTTTTTTCTTTTTAAAGTCTTAAAGAGCCTAGCTGACAAACGTGGCACCTACCAGTGACTACTTCTATAGCCATGAAAAGACAGAGGAATATGGTCCAGACTAAAATCAACCAGACAACCCCAGAGAGGGAGCCTGAAGGGATGGAAATGCACAGTCTTCCTGAAAAAGAATTCAGAATAAAAGTCATAACCATGCTGATGGACCTACAGAGAAATGTGCAAGAGCTGAGGGAGGAAGTGAGGGAACTGAGGAAAGACAATGCAGAAATCAGACAAGCAATCGACCGGCTTAACAGCAGACTGGATGAGATGCAAGAGACTGTTAATGGAATAGAAATCAGAGAACAGAAATACAGAGAAGCTGAGGCAGAGAGAGATAAAAAGATCTCTAGGAATGAAAGAATATTAAGAGAACTGTGATACCAATCCAAATGGAACAATATTCGCATTATAGGAGTACCAGAGGAAGAAGAGAGAGAAAAAGGGATAGAAAGTGTCTTTGAAGAAATAATTGCTGAAAACTTCCCCATGTTGGGGAAGGAAATAGTCTCGCAGTCCATGGAAGCCCACAGATCTCCCAACACAAGGGACCCAAGGAAGACAACACCAAGACACATAATAATTAAAATGGCAAAGATCAAAAATAAAGACAGAGTATTAAAGGCAGCTAGGGAGAGAAAAAAGCACCTACAAAGGAAAACCCATCAGACTATCATCAGACTTCTCAACAGAAACCTTACAGGCCAGAAGAGAATGGCATGATACATTTAATGTAATGAAACAGAAGGGCCTCGAACCAAGAATATTGTATCCAGCACGATTATCATTTAAATATGAAGGAGGGATTAAACAATTTCCAGACAAGCGAAAGTTGAGAGAGTTTGCCTCTCATAAACCACCACTGCAGGACATCTTAAACGGACTGTTCTAGATGGAAGCACCCCTAAGGCTAAAAAGATGTTACCAGAGAAAATAAAATCATAGAAAAGAAAGCAGACCATCCAAATACTAACTAAAGGTAAAGAATAAAACACCTAGTATATAAAGAATGGAGGAGGAAGAATAAGAAGGGAGCAAAATAAAGAAACATCAGGCGGTGTTTACAATAACTTAACAAGAAAGTTAAGTTAGATTGTTAGATAGTAAAGAAGCAACCCTTGAACCTTTGGTAACCACGAATCTAAAGCCAGCAATGGCAATAAGTACATATCTATCGATAATCACCCTAAATGTATATGGACTGAATGCACAAATCAAAAGACACAGAGTAACAGAATGGATAAAAAAGCAAGACCCATCTATATGCTGCTTACAAGAGACTCACCTCCAACCCAAAGATATACACAGATTAAAGTGAAGGGATGGAAAAAGATATTTCATGCAAACAACAAAGAGAAAAAAGCAGGTGTTGCAGTACTTGTATCAGACAAAATAGACTTCAAAACGAAGAAAGTAGCAAGAGATAAAGAAGGACATTACATAATGATAAAGGGGTCAGTCCAACAAGAAGATATAACCATTATAAATATATATGCACCCAACACAGGAGCGCCAGCATATGTGAAACAAATACTAACAGAATTAAAGGAGGAAATAGACAGCAATGCATTCATTTTAGGAGACTTCAACACACCACTTACTCCAAAGGACAGATCAACCAGACAGAGAATATGTAAAGACACAGAGGCACTGAACAACACAGTAGAACAGATGGACCTAACAGACATCTACAGAATTCTACACCCAAAGGCAACAGGATACACATTCTTCTCAAGTGCACATGGAACATTTTCTAGAATAGACCACATGCTAGGCCACAGAAAAAACCTCAGTAAATTCAAAAATATTGAAATCCTACCAACCAACTTCTCAGATTACAAAGGTATAAAACTAGAAATAAATTTTAGAAAGAAATCAAAAAGGCTCACAAATACATGGAGACATAACAACATTCTCCTAATTAATCAATGGGTTAATGACTAAATCAAAACAGAAATCAAAGGATATATGGATACTAATGACAACAACACAAAGCCACAACTTCTGTGGGACGCAGCAAAGGCAGTTCTAAGAGGAAAGTATATTGCAATCCAGGCCTATTTAAAGAAGGAAGAACATTCCCAAATGAATAGTCTAAAGACACAATTACTGAAATTGGAAAAAGAAGAACAAATGAGGCCCAAAGTCACCAGAAGGAGGGACATAATAAAGATTAGAGAAGAAATAAATAAAATTGAGAAGAATAAAACAATAGAAAAAAATCAATGAAACCAAGAGCTGGTTCTTTGAAAAAATAAACAAAATAGATAAACCCCTAGCCAGACTCATTAAGAGAAAAAGAGAATCTACACACATAAACAGAATCAGAAATGAGAAAGGAAAAATCACGACGGATCTCACAGAACTACAAAGAATTATAAGAGAATATTATGAGAATCTATATGCTAACAAGCTTGAAAACCTAGAAGAAATGGACAACTTCTTAGAAAAATACAACCTTCCAAGGCTGACCAAGCAAGAAAGAGAAAAACTAAACAGACAAATCATCAGCAACAAAATTGAATCGGTAATCAAAAAACTACCCAAGAACAAAACCCCCGGACCTGAAGGATTCACCTCTGAATACTACCAGACATATAGAGAAGAAATAACACCCATTCTCCTTAAAGTTTTCCAAAAAATAGAAGAGGAGGGAATACTTCCAAACTCATTCTATGAAGCCAGCATCACTCTAATACCAAAACCGGGCAAAGACATCACCAAAAAAGAAAATTACAGACGAATATCCCTGATGAATGCAGATGCAAAAATGCTCAACAAAATATTAGCAAACCGAATTCAAAAATACATCAAGAGGATCATACACCATGATCAAGTGGGATTCATCCCAGGGATGCAAGGATGGTACAACATTCGAAAATCCATCAACATCATCCACCACATCAACAAAAAGAAGAACAAAAACCACATGATCATCTCCATAGATGCTGAAAAGGCATTTGACAAAATTCAGCATCCATTCCTGATTAAAACTCTCAACAAAATGGGTATAGAGGGCAAGTACCTCAACATCATAAAGGCCATATATGACAAACCCACAGCTAACATCATACTTAACAGCGAGAAGCTGAAAGCTTTTCATCTAAGATCGGGAACAAGACAGGGATGCCCACTCTCTCCACTGTTATTCAACATAGTACTGGAGGTCCTAGCCATGGCAATCAGACAAAACAAAGACATACAAGGCATCCAGATTGGTAAAGAAGAAGTCAAATTGTCACTATTTGCAGATGACATGATACTGTACATAAAAAACCCCTAAAGACTCCATTCCAAAACTATTAGAACTAATATCTGAATTCAGCAAAGTTGCAGGATACAAAATTAACACACAGAAATCTGTTGCCTTCCTATACACTAATGATGAACTAACAGAAAGAGAAATCAGAAAAACAATTCCATTCACAATTGCATCAAAAAGAATAAAATACCTAGGAATAAACCTAACGAAGGAAGTGAAAGACCTGTACTCTGAAAACTACAAGACACTCCTAAGAGAAATTAAAGAGGACACTAACAAATGGAAATTCATCCCATGTTCTTGGCTAGGAAGAATAAATATTGTCAAAATGACTATACTACCTAAAGCAATCTACAGATTCAATGCAATCCCTATCAAACTACCAACAGCTTTCTTCAATGAACTGGAACAAATAATTCTAAAATTCATATGGAACCACAAAAGACCCCGAATAGCCAAAGCAATCCTGAGAAGGAGGAATAAAACAGGGGGAATTACACTCCCTGACTTCAAGCTCTACTACAAAGCCACAGTAATCAAGACAATTTGGTATTGGCACAAAAACAGACCCACAGACCAGTGGAACAGAATAGAAAATCCAAACATTAACCCAAACATATACAGTCAATTAATATTTGATAAAGGAGCCTTGGATATACAATGGGGAGATGACGGCCTCTTCAGCAGCTGGTGTTGGAAAAACTGGACAGGTACATGTAAGAGAATGAAACGGGACTACTGTCTAGCCCCATACACAAAGGTAAACTCAAGGTGGATCAAAGACCTGAATGTAAGTCATGAAACCATAAAACTCTTAGAATAAAACATAGGCAAAAATCTCTTGGACATAAACATGAGCGACTTCTTCATGAACATATCTCTCTGGGCAAGGGAAACAAAAGCAAAAATGAACAAGTGGGACTATATCAAGCTGAAAATCTTCTGTACAGCAAAGGACACCATCAGTAGAACAAAAAGACTTCCTACAGTATGGGAGAATCTATTCATAAATGACGTATCCAATAAGGGGTTGACATCCAAAATATATAAAGAACTCACACACCTTAACAAACAAAAAGCAAATAATCCAATTAAGAAATGGGCAGAGGACATGAATATACACTTCTCCCAAGAAGAAATTCAGATGGCCAACAGGCACATGAAAAGATGCTCCACATCGCTAATCATCAGAGAAATGCAGATTAAAACCACAATGAGATATCACCTCACACCAGTGAGGATGGCCAACATCCAAAACACAAACAACAACAAATGTTGGCGAGGATGTGGAGAAAAGGGAACCCTCCTACACTGCTGGTGGAACTGCAAATTAGTTCAACCATTGTGGAAAGCAGTATGGAGGTTCCTCAAAAAACTCAAAATAGAAATACCATTTGACCCAGGAATTCCACTCCTAGGAATTTACCCTAAGAATGCAGCAGCCCAGTTTGAAAAAGACATATGCACCCCTATGTTTATCGCAGCACTATTTACAATAGCCAAGAAATGGAAGCAACCTAAGTGTCCATCAGTAGATGAATGGATAAAGAAGATGTGGTACATATACACAATGGAATATTATTCAGCCATAAGAAGAAAACAAATTCTTCCATTTGCAACTACATGGATGGAGCTAGAGGGTATTATGCTCAGTGAAATAAGCCAAGCCGAAAAAGACAAGTATCAAATGATTTCACTCATATGTGGAGTATAAGAACAAAGAAAAAAACTGAAGGAACAAAACAGCAGCAGACTCACAGAACCCAAGAATGGACTAATAGTTACCAAAGGGACTGGGGAAGATGAGTGGGAAGGGAGGGATAAGAGGGAAAAAGGGGCATTACGATTAGCAGATGTAATGTTAGGGGGGCACGGGGAGGGCAGTACAGCTCAGAGAAGACAAGTAGTGACTCTATAGCATCTCACTATGCTGATGGACAGTGACTGTACTGGGGTGGGTGGGGGAGACCTGATGAAGGAGGTAGTTTAATAACCATAATATTGCACATGTAATTGTAGATTAATGATACCAAAATAAATTATTATTTTTTAAAGTGTTAGGAAAGGAAGGGAGGAAGGCCAGAGTTCCCTACACTCCTGTGACCCCCACCCTTCATGAGTCCTTGGCTACAGGCAGAAGCCCTAGGGCTCACTGGGCACCCAATCCTAGAAGATGGTCAGCCCTTCAACATACACCAGGCTACTCAGCCTCATCCTGCCTCACGATGGCCTCCCAGAGCTGGCCCACCAGACCCTCTCCTGCGGCAAAACCCGTTGCCGCTGTACCCACAAGTGCACTGCCCCTGCAAGGCCCTGTGAGGGTGGCAGATGGCAGGAAGAAGACCTCATGGATCTTGGGAAGGCTAGCCTCATGGGGGTGGACAGGACGGAGATGCCCCAGCCCATGGACCAGGTGTTGTGACAGATCATGTAGGGGTGGAGATGACAAGGAATTTCACTCTGAGCACGTCCCAGCTGCTAACAGGGTGGATATAGCACTAGGCAGGCCCTGATAAGCATTGGCAGTGAGCTGGGATCAGGGATGGGAAGTGGTGGCATGGATGAGGGGGTGCAGAAGTTTGCCTGTGACCCTTCTGGGTACAGAGTGTTGCTGGAGAGGGGGCCAGGGACCTTCCCAGAGAGCAGAGCATCGAGGACAGATTCCAGGAGGTGCAGGTGAAGGGCCAGGGGACAGAGAGGAGGGAGGGACATCTGAAGGATGGGTGGCTTCTCAGCAAGGCCGGTGTGAGCCCCAGCACAGCTTTCTTCCCACAGAGCCCCCCAGCCTGGCTCCATCTCTCCTTCCAGCCCCCATGGAGCTCTCTTCCCAGCCCTGCACCATCCACCCTGCATTGCTGGCGGCCACCTTCTCAGCCCGTCACACACACTTGCAAGGGGAACCCTGGCCAGACCCAGATGCCTGGCTTCCCCCTAAACACAGAGACAGTTCATCGTGTCCATCACACTCCCAAAGGACCACACTGCTTTTCTTCTAATTAATGAAACTGGGAAGTAACCGAAGGAAAAAAACCAAGGGAAGCAGATGAGAGAAACTAAAACAGAATGATTTAGACAAACAGAAGGCACATTGCCTCTGGGCTCAGTTCAAGTCCCCTGAGGGCAGCTGGCATTCGCTGATGACCAGGGCGAGAACCCCAACAGCAGGACCCGGGGCTGCTCCTGCCTCTGCTTCTTCTCCTGTCCCAGGTGAGCCGGCTGGGGACCAGGCCCCGGAACCTGCAGGGCAGGGGTGGGACACAGACAGGGTCTGTGCTGGAAAGGGGCAGGGCCACTTCGCCCATCCAGGCATATGTCCGTTAAATAAACTTCAGGTTTGCTGTCTCACGGGTTCTGTGCTAGATGCTGGGAACCCAACCAAGAAACAAACCCGAGTGACCCCCCCTCACCACCCGGACCAGGGTCCTCAGCCCTGGCTGTTCTGCATCAGCAGGGGAGCGAGTCCACTCCTGAGGGACTTGAGGAGCACAGACACCCGGGCTCAGCTTGGACCCTCAGCCCAGGGGAGCTCAGGCATCTGGGTTATTTAAGGCCTCCGCACTGGTCTTGATTCGTAGCTGGAGCTGAGAACTCCCTTCTAAAGACCCCAGAGCCCAGGGAGGGAACAGGCAGCCAAACCAGGGTGTGACGGGCTCCGTGCTGCGTTGCTCAACCCCACACACATCGCCCGCCTAAGTCTCTGCTGGGTGCGCCACAGACAGGCCAGCGTCCTCTGCTGTGAGCTCAGCAGCAGCTGGGACACGTGGGTGGCGGCCCCGCAGAGGGAAGACGGGCATGAGAAGGTGTCTGTTTCTGGGTGTCTCAGGAAAATGGGAATACGTTACACACGCAAGACATTAATAACTTAGAAAAGTGGCACCGTTTACCAACTGAATCTCAAAACTGGTTTAATGCAGGAGAAGAGGAGGAGGGAGGAGGAGAAACAGTGAGGGAGGAGATCCCGAGGCACAACACACAGAAAGACCTACAGTGCCTATGATCGAAACGTGTTGTTATGACACGAAAACTAAATTGTAAAAGGATGTTTTCTAATTGCAGAACTTTATGCTAATGCACACCCTGTGAAAGAGATGCTTTTTGGAAATAAGACAATAGAATGGATTCTAGAAAACCAAAACACTTGAATAGGTCAAAATTCATGGGAAAACAGTTTCAAGTAATCAAAGGAATTGCCCCATTAAAGAGGTTGTCAGATAGTTTTGCAGATAAATTTTTAGGTTTCTAAAGACAAAAACTCTTTTGCTCTATTTATGTTCTGATTTCAGAGAATAAGAAAGATAGACATTGTCAGATTAATTTTGCAAAACTAGCATGGCTGTAATGTCAAACCTTGACAAGACAGCAGAAATAAACTCAGAGAAAAGCACCTTCCTTCTGAAGGCGGGTCTGGAGCTGAGAAGGGACAGCCCGGGTCAGCTGCAGATGGGGTCAGTGTGGACAGGGTCTGTGTGGTGAGCCTGTGCATGGGCCCTGTGCTCTCCAGGTTGCACTGGCCATAGAGCCGGGAGGGAGGGAATGACAGGAAGCTATTACTGCTCATTGTCAACATTTTTGTTCTTTGGGATTTGCAGTTGTGTCTTAGGGGATTTTCGTGGTGCCTTTGGCCCAATGGATTTGAAGGACACGAGCTCTGCCTTTTGGAAGGTGTATTCCTTCCCTGTTAACTCAACTCAGCAGGCACTGGATTTATTGGGCTAGTTGCAACACAGGAGGCTGTGGCCCTGGCCTCAGGCTGGGAGGTGACAGGTACATGGATTTGTGTTTTCCAGCCTCACCTACCATCAGGGGTCCAGAAGCAGTGAGAGGCCCGGTTGGGGGCTCACTGACCGTGCAGTGCCGCTATGACCACGGGTGGGAGAACTACATCAAGTGGTGGTGTCGGGGAGCTGATTGGGGGCAGTTGCAAGATCCTTGTTAAAACCACTGGATCAGAGCACAAGGTGAAGATGGACGAAGTGTCCATTGAGGACGATCAGATAAACCTCGTGTTCACTGTGACCCTGGAGGAGCTCAGGTGGAGCGACGCAGGCACTTACTGGTGTGGGGTTGAGAGAACCGGATGTGACCTTGGGGTCCAAGTTAAAGTGGCCATTGACCCAGGTAAGAATATGTGTATGTGTGGACATGTCTCCTCAGGGCCTGCTCTGTTCCAGTCCCTGAGGTCCCTCTCCAAGGACTTGGCTGTCACTCAGAGTGAACCGTCACAGAGTGGCTTCGGTCCCGAGTCTCGTGGGAGCCCGGCTGGAGGCTTGGGGCTTCCCTTAGATGCTCTCACGGCTCCCGGGCCTCCTCCAGGATGGGGTCAAGCCTTTCTGGGCACGTGTTTTTCTCTGCATAGCTCAGTGCCTGAGTCTGTTGCCCACAGAGATCAAGGTGACGGTCCCAGTTTTAGTCCCTGGGTCACAGGGACCCTCTTCTGTGGGACCCAGAGACCCCAATTCCTGCCAATGCTTTCCCGGGACATCTGGTGCTCAGGTGGCCTGCTCCTTCTGGAGTCTGGGGCTGGGACCTCACAGTGGCTATTCCCGCAACATCCATATCCACCCTCAGGGGGAGGGAGGCCAGCCCAATGGGGTGCTGTGGCTAACACCTGCGGGCTGGAAAGAACTCCACAGCCAAAGGGCTATTGAATTCTATCCAATACTTACAAGTGTGTCTATTAAGATGACCATATGATTTTTCTCCTTTACTCTGTAAATGTGGCATTTTACACTGATTGATTTTCTAATGTTCAAACAATTTTGCATTCTTGGCAGGAACCCAGCTTGGTGATAATGTCTGCCTTATATAGTCCTGGATTCAGCTTGCTGATTTTTTGTTTCAGACTTTTGCATTCATGTTCATGAATGATACTGGCCTATGGTGTGTTTCTTGCCCTGCCCTTGTCAGGTTTTGGCATCAAGAGTATACGGTTCTCATCACACAGATCTGGGATTGCATCTTCTTTTCCTATGTTCTAGAAGTTTTTGTATGAGACAGACATTTTTTCTTCTTTAAACATTTAGTAAATATCTCCACTGAATCTCTATAGACCTGTCATTTTCTTTGGGGGAGACTTTTAATAATGCATTTGACTCCTTTAAATAGTTGTGGGGTTATTTTGAGTTTTCTATTTCTTCGTGCTAATTTTAGTATATTATTTTTCCTAGGAATTTATTATTTTACCTAAAATTTCAAATTAATTGGCATAAACCTGTTTAGACATGCTTTTATTATCTTATCTCATTATTCCCTTATCCTCTTTTTAATATGTGCAGGATATGTGGTGATGTCCCCCTTTCCCTTCTGGGTGTTGATTATTTAGACCTCTTGTCTTTCTAGCCTGAATATGTTGCTAGGATTGTTTTAAACAATTGTTGGCTTTGTTGGTTTTCTCTGTTTTATATTCCTTTTTTGCTTCATTAATTTTTTTTTTCTTTTCTTCATTATGTCCTTCCTTCTACTTCCTTCTTGAGCCAGTGACTGCACAGGTCACTGTGGCCCAGGGCGGGAGACTATGGGAAGTGGTGGTGTCCAGATGCTGATGGGAACAGCTGCGCCTTCCTTGTTGAAACCACTGGACCAAAGCAGGCAGGGAACAAGAAGCGAGCGTCCATCCATCAGAGAGACGCAGGTTCACCATGACTTTGTGGAATGTGTACATCAGCTTTCAAGAAAAACAACTTCACTTTTCTGAGGTGCTACCCAGGCATTTTACAGTATAACCCTGCTCACACCAGAGCCTAGACATTTAGATAAGAACTTGAGTTTAGGATTCTGCCATAAATTCCCACTTTGCTTTCCCTTGGGGCACCTTTTAAAATAACAACTTGGAGTTAAGCTCTACCAAAAAATTTGTGACGTCCCCCAACTACTTTATAAGTGATGGGATTTTGTCACTCTGCTCCCTACTTCTGCCGGCTCATGACCTGGGATGGAGGGTGACCTTTCCCAGGCTCATTACACTCCCACCACTTCTGGGGTCTGTAAATTACATATCTTGTGACTCTACTTACTTTATGTGAGTGTCCCGTATATCCATGCCTTGGATCAAAACCACACCTCGTGTTTCACTTCCCCAAAGTGGGGGCTCTGGTGCTGCAGAAGCTGCTTGCTGACCCCGGGTGGGTAGTCTGTGTCTTCTCATTCAGCAGGTCATAATCTGCATATTCTTAATTCAATATACCTGCTCCGGTGTCTCACACACCATTGAGGAGCTCAGACAAGATGACAAGAACATTTAGAGGCATGGGGTTGAGGGCACTGGGCCTGACCAGGGCTTTAAATCTAGAGTGACAGTGACCCCAGGCCAGAGCTCTTCCCTCATGGCACCATGTGGCCTTGAGCCAGGGAGTGGAGGTTTCAGGGTCCCCTTTTATCTTCCCCAAACAATGAGATGACTCTCCTATCCCTTGCCTGAGACCATGTGCTGAGCGTGCTAAGCAAGTGGGCAAGTTTGTGTGTGACATCACAGGAAGATTACACTCTCAGCTTCTCTGGGCAGGATAAGCTCAGTATGGGTACAAGTTTTGAAAAACACAGGGTCCCCATCGTGGTCATTGGTGGCACCAGCTCTGTCCTTGGAACTGGACAGGCCTGACAGTCACACTGCAATGGAGCCTCCATTTGAGGGTCTGGGACTGTATGTGCACTTAGGCACTCTCAAAGTAAATTGACTCTTAGCTCCTACCTCATCAGGTATGGAGGGAGGCAGAGGACCCCCGGACAGGAAGCCCAGATTCTCCCAGATTCCTGCCTAACATGACAGCGCTAAGAAATTCCAGGGGCTCCTCCTCCCTCAGTCCCGTGACTCTCTACTCTCCACTCATCCCTGGCTAGGGACGAGTGACCCTGAACCCATTACCACAAAAGGTTTGGCTAGAAAAGGAGAGGAAGCACAGTGTGTTGGTCAACATTATCTAAAAAGATTAGAGGGAAGTGCCCAGTGCTCACATAGGGCCAGGAATATCACCTGTTCCCACCAGCCAGATGCAGAACTCCTAAGTCATGGGGCACTGGGTAAAGTATTCCTAAATATCCTTACTCCCTAGTGGGGAATAATTAACCCTAGACTAGATGCTCTTTGGTTCAGCTTAACAAATCTCAAAACAAGCCTGTAAGACCCAAACTGTTTCTAATTAATTTAACTGCATCCCAGTGAGACAGGTACAATGGGCTTAGACAGAATAGGTAGGGTGAGGGTCTCTGGAAAAGGCAAGGCAGGATATTTGCAGTTAGAGCAATGTAACTAACTACATGCAAGGAAACCTCCTACCAAAACTCTGTGTTAAACATTAAGCTCTAGGGTCATTCTTCAGTGAGTTCAGTTAATGTTCCCCAGATAAAGAAGAGTAGCACATGTTTTTATTATGCTAATCATTTGTAATCATGTGTAAGATTCACTAGCATGCTAAAAGGCCCAGGCCTATGTGCTGTCTTTCCTCCTTCAGATCTGATGAGGTGATTTGCAAACTGGGCAACTAATTTAGCATGCAGACCCAGCCGTAAACAACATAATAAAAGACAGGAACGATTCCACCTTAAAAATAAGATTGCATTTTAACACCCAGGAAGTTTAAGAAGTAAGATTCTTACCTTACTCTTTAGCAAACAGACAATACCTCAGCCCACCTTGGGGGCTGAGCAGGCGGCCTTTTGATATGCTCCTAGACCAAGATGCTGGTATCTCAGGGAGAAATCAGAGCAGTGAATTTCTTGTGTTAAGTTAATTTTTAATATTCAGGGACCACTTAACAAGTTGATACCCCTAGGCCTTTTATCCGGTTCCCAAAAATCCTCAACTGCCTATAAATCCTCTAAACAACGCACCACTGTGGACTCTCTTGTCCCCTCTTGTCCCCTCTGTCTGTCCTCTCACTGTATCTCTCAATAAATGTCTCCCTGGCTCTCCTACCTTGACTGTTTGCGAAGTTCATTCTTTGACTCTGCAAATAAGAACCCCGGCATCACCAGCACAAAGCTCGAGGATTTGTAGGAATACAAAAATGTTCAACACACAACAAGGTAAAAATCACAGTGTCCGTCATATATTCAAAGACTATGCAAAAGGATACTGGTTATGCAGAGATGATGAGAAGGATCAATCAGCAGAAACCAATCCAGAACTGACACAAATGTTAGAATTAGCAGACAAGGAAATTAAAACAGTCATGATAACTCAATCCATACATTCAAAAAATCAGTTAGAAATATGGAAAATACTTCAAAAGACCCAAACCAAACTTTTAAAGGAGAAAACCACAATGTCTGAGATGAAAAACATGCTGAATGAGATTAATGATATATTAAATATTACCAAATAAAAGATTAGTGGACTTCAAAGATAGCAACAGAAACTCTCCAAGGCACCAGGCTGTGCCGGTGTGAGCCCCAGCCAGGGGTGTTTTTCCTGTGATGACAGAGCTGATGGATCGCTCTTCCTGTGCCTCTGATGGGGGTGTGCTTCAGGCTGCAGGCACACCTCCACCATATGGGGAATGTGAAAATCAGGACTCCCAGCTTCCCATTCCCTCCCAGCATTTCCCTGGCACTGGGGGAAGGAGGGCAGGAGCCTTGAAACAGAGTAATGACCCCCCAAAAAAGATGCTCTAACCCCCAAATTTGTGAATGTGTCTATTACATGGCAAGGGGGCATGAATGATGCAGGTGGATTTATGACTGCTAATCAGATGACCTTGCAATGGGCAAATTATCCTGGGTTATCCAGGCGGGCCCAACGTGAACACCAGGGTGTTCGTTAAGTGAAAGGCAGACAGAGGAGAGTCAGCCTTAGAGGGACGCAGTGTAGAAAAGGCTACCTGGATTTGCTGGCTTTGAACACGGAAGGGGCCACTGGCCAAGGAATTAGGCAGCCTCTAGAAGCCGGAAAAGGCAGGGGAATGGATTCTTCCCTAGAGTCTATGGGGGGTTGGAGGGAGCAGAGCCCAGCTAACACCTTGGTTTTAGCCCAGTGGCACTCATTCCAGGCTTCTGACTTCTGCAACTGTAAGCCAATAAAACTGTTGTTTTAAGCCTCCAAGTTTGTGGCACTTTGTTCCAGCAGCCACAGCAAACTCACACAGGGCACTTCCCTTTTGGCACAGGGAGGTTGGACCCCGCTACACCTCTTTCAGCTTCTTGGAGGGTGTGGGCAGGTCAGAGGAAGACCAGAGCCTTCTCTCTTGCAGCCCAGCTCAAGAACCTTGTCCGTCTAGGTTTCTCATGGGGGTGGGGAGCTCTTTAAGTATCAGACATATAAGGTGGGGGAGTGGGCCTGCTTCTGCCCCACCCAGGAGACATCAGAGGAGCCACAGGGGTGTCTCTGACAGAGCGCCTCAGGGGGCCAGTCAGAGAGCAGCAGCGGGGCAGGTCTGCAGGGCCCAGCTCCACCTAGGTGAGGGGCTGGTCAGGGCCACTAGCTGCTGTTGATGCCCTGGGTAACTGGAAGCGAGGAAGCCAGACGGGCCGGTGGGGGTGTTGTCACAGGTTGGGGTGGGTTTGTTGGCATGGATGTTAAACACACAGAGCAGAGCGTGGCCCTCAGGGTGACCCTGGTGGCTCCCCATGACCTTCTCCACCCCCCACCCCCGGGATGAACAACCATTCTGTCTTCGTCCACTGCTCAGCCTCTTGCATCTTTTCAGTTTCCTGTCCCAATGTTCCATTACCTCATCTACAGGGAAATACCATTTCCCACCGTGTGAAGGATTGGCGGGGAGAGGAGCTATATAGGCAATTTACAAATATCCGGTTTAATCTCATAGTCCTGCTAGGCACGGCTGAACATAAGAGAATCATGTTCCCACTCCTCAGAGTTTCAAATCACCCAGGCAGCTCTTGTCTGGGCCTCAGCCTCAGCTAAAGCAGGATCCGTGCCACCTGCTCTGAAGCTAAGTGACCCTCGGAGGTGACTACGCTGATTCCTCTCTGCCCTGCAGCCCGGCCCTCAGCCAGCAGCCCCTGCTTTCCTGTTGGTGCTTCTGGCCTTTCATTTCACCCTCCCTGCCCAGTGACACTCACCTGGCTTGGAGAGTCCTAGCCTCCAACTTTCTTGGGCCAACCCCTCCGCCACTCTCCCACACATCCACCCACTTTTGTTGTCTTTCAGTTAATTTCTGGAACATTCTAAAACCAGCACACCTCCCTACCGCACACACAGGCACACCATATTTACACATACCAAGTCTGAAAAGACTTTTCTCTGCTCTGAGTACAGATACAATCTCTACCTAGTGTCTGCCTGAGTGTCTGGGCACATATTAGTGGGCAGGGGTCCCTGGTGCCCAAAGTGGAGACAAGACTGAAGGCTCCAGAGGTGGAGCTGTAGGTGGGGGCGCAGCCTGTCTTCGCAGGCCCACCCCCAGGGTAGTCTTGTGGCCCAGGTGCAGGGGCAGCTGAGCTGAGTCCCTGCAAGCCTGGAGAACAGCCCGTGTCGTTGCAGCACGTGAACTCCAGCCACACTTTTCTTGCTGCCATGGTAGGTCTCGAGGGGTTATTAGCAGTAGTACAGCAGCCGGCAAGCCCATTCACAGCCCACTGTGGGAGAGGCAGAGACAAGCACACTGCTCTTCAATGTCTTTCCTGACCCTAGACCTGAGAAATGGAATGTGCCCGTTACCTGTTTAGATGTTCCCTTATGGCATATAACAGCCATCACTTTATTGTGTCACAGATCTGCAGCCAGGGATTCAGACAGAGTGTGGGAGAGATGCCTCATCTCTGCTTCTTAAGGCCGGGGTGTCATCTAGGAAGACACGACGGCCGGGGGTGACTCAAAAGGCTGAGAGCTCTTGTCTTCTGGAAGCCTCTTCACCCACGTGTCTGGATTATTAGCCAGCAGGACCCAGGACTGAGCTCATTTGGGATTGCTGACCAGAGACCCTACCCGTAGTTTCTCCCTGTGGCAGCTGAACACCCAGGGCAGGTGTCACATGAGCCTGAGGAAGGGGCTGCAGGGTCCTTTTGGCCTCACTCTGGAAGTCACAGAGGGTCACCCTTGCCGTACTCTATCCACACATTCCAGTGAGAGCAAATATTAGTTTTCCGAGGGTGAAAAAATGTTACTCTTTTTATATACAAAACATGATAGATAGAAAATATAAGTTATCTTTGACACTAAAATTTCATAGAATGGGGGGAGGTTTCTAGGAAAAGAAAATGTCTGAACAGGCTCCTTAGGAGGCTCGTTGTGCAGAAAGGTTGAGGAGCTCTGCTCCCGTCTGCGGATCGCAGAGTCACAGCCCATCCAAACTCAAGGGGAGACAACACAGCTCCAACTCTTAACAGAAGGAGTGTCATGGAACTTGCAGTCCTGTTGTAAAACTGCCTTCAAATTGCATATAAGACCAAGGAGCCATGAAGGGTAAGGCCCCTGGCCCCCAGTACAAGGCCAGGGAGAAGAGTTGGATCTGCCCTGAGCCAACCCCCAGGCTGGCCCGCACGTCACCCCTACAGGTCCATCTGCGCACTGGGAAGGTCAGATCCCAAGCCTGCTGGGGCACCATATGGCCTCAGGCGTAAATGCTAGGCTGTACGGTTTCTCTGCTTTATTCAGAGGTTACAGAATTCATCCATGCTTTGCATGGACTTGGAGACTTGTTTTTATCACAATTTTTTTAATGGAGTTTGTTGCCTAATGTGAACATGAGGACTTTTACTTCTCACCTCTCTTTTAAAAGTGGGAATGCCTGAAAACAGTGGGCCCATGGTGCCACATGCTCCACCTGGCCATCGGAGGATTTAAAACCTTCCACGGGCTCCCAATAAAGCATACAAATTGGAAAGGAAGAAATAAAATTTTCCCTTTTTTGCAGATGGCATGATTGTCTACACAGAAAATCCCAAGGAGTCTACCCCCCAAAATTCTAGAATTAATACATGATCTCAGCAAGGTCACAGGATACAAGATTGACCATCATGTTTCTATTTACTAGCAACAAGCATGTAGATACCAGGATGAAAAACAAACCTACTGACAATTGCTCCCCAAAAAGAAGCACCCATGTATGAACCTAGCAGAACACATACGGCATCTATATGCTAAAAGTTACAAGACACTGATGACAGAAGTCAAAGATAATTAAATAAATTGAGAGATGTATCACATTTGTGGATTGGAAGACTTGAGAGAGGAAAGAGGAGCCAGGGGTCCTGGGAGGAGGAAGGAGGACCCCAGGGGGGGCCCGGGGGCTCATGCCTCCTCTGCCTGAGGTCTCAGAGCATTTAAGAAGCCCAGACCATGGGTCTTGACCAGAGTGGTTCGCCCCCAGTGGGCACTTGGCAATGTCTGGAGATACTCTTGGTTATTGCAGTTGGGAGTTGGGGGGTTGTTACTGTCATCTCATGGGTAGAGGCCAAGGCTGCTGTTAAGCTCCCTACGATGCCCAGGACAGCCCCCACCACAAGGAACTATCCAGCTCAAATGTCAATAGTGCCAAGGCTGAGAAACCCTTAGCAAAGGGAAAAGCATTTGAGGCAGAGGAAACAGCACATGCAAAGGCCCTGAAACGACTAGCATTCGATGTATACAAAGGGCAGGCAGGAAACCAGTGAGTCTGTACCCCAATAAGACACAAGGAGAAGGGTACAAGGGGTTGAGAGGGGGTCATGTAAAGTGTGGTAAGAAGTCTGAAGTTTAAGCTAAAGCAATGAGAAACCCCTGAAGGGTTTGGGGCAATGTGCATTCTAGTTTATGTATTAAAATAATCACCCCATTGCATGGAGAACAGATTGGACATGGAAAAAGTAGAAGCAAGCAGATGGGTCAGGAGGCTCCACTGTCGCCCAGGGAAGTAGCGATGGGCTTGAAATACAATGGACGAAAGTGTACCATCTTGAGTGTTTTTAGAGGTAGAACTGTCAGGATTTGTGATGGACAAATGTGGGGGCAGGGGGAGAAATCAAGGGTGACTTCCAGGTTTTCTCCTAGCAAAACTCAGTGAAGGTCAGTCGTGTTAGTTTGTCTCAGCTGCCATAACAAAATACTGCTGTCTGCACAGCTTAAACGGCAGAAGCTGATTTCTCCCGGGTCCGGAGGCTGGAAGTCCAAGACCAGGGTGTCGGCAGGGCGGGCTCTTCCTGAGGCCTCTCTCCTTGATGTGTGGGTTGCTGCCTTCACCCTGTGTCCTCACATGGTCGTCCCTCTGGGCATGTCTGTGTCCTAATCTCTTCTCATAAAGACACACCAAACGTATTGGATTAGGGCCCACGCTTATAGGCTCAACTTAGTCACCTATTTAAAGCCCCTGTCTCCAAGTACAGTCACATTCTAAGGTCCAACACTACAATATATGAATTTTTAGGGGCCACACTCAGTTCACAAAACTGGTGCCACTTCCTAAGATGGGAGAAGGCTTTGGGGATGAGGATGGAATCCAGAACTCCACATTGGTGGTAGTCAGCTCCCGGAGCCCATCAGACATCCAAGTGGACCGTCTATTGGGGAACTGAATATACAACCTGTGATCCAGGTGAAAGACATGAATTTGGAAGTCGGAGGTGGTTACTGGTATTTAAAACCATGAGACTGGATGAGGTATCCAAGGGATAAGTGGACAGGGCCATAAGCTGAGCTGCTAGACTTGGCCACATTTATAGACAGAGAGGAAGAGACAGCAAAACAGAGCGAGGAGTCGGAAAACAAAGCAGGAGGGAAATCAGGAGAGTTGGAAAGCAAAGGAGCAAGTTTCTGGAAGAAAGGAGCCATTGGCTGCATCAAATGCTGCTGTGAGGTCAAGTAAGATGTGAAAAGAGAAGTTGCCTTTGAGGTTGGTGGTCCCCTTGCTAAGACAGATGGGAATGATGAAGGAAGGGGATAAAGGATGAGGAGAGAGTCAGCAAGTGTGGACGCTGTTTTACGAGAAGCTCTGGGAAGGAAAGCTGCTCCAAAATTAGAAGAATTAAAAAATGAGATGCCTACGGACGTGGGCAGTCCCGAGCCAAGGAAGAATGAAACAATAGCAAAATAGCAAGTGTGAGATCACCTGTAAAGGCTTTTACTAACATCTCATTTTTAAAAAAAATCCATGTGCCTCTTGAGGGGTCCTCAAGGTAGAGTTCTGTGAAATAAAATTACTAGATGAAAAATGCATTTGCAAGGTGAGAGAACTAGATAGACTCTGAATTAAACAATGGAGATGATACGAGTCAAAACTTTAAGTAATGATTGAGGTGAGAATTTTTCCAGAGCCAGTCCCAGTTTGCAAAGGACCTAAAGCAAGTGCTAATAAGCAATTACCAAGGAAGTGGAGCCTGGAGTGAGGAGAGGTGATGTCCTCCGGTGTGTCTCAGATCCAGACACTAGTGGCTGCAGAACCCAGAAGTTGCTGGTGCTTTTGAAAGAAGGTGAAGAAGCATTGAAATATGATTCAGTGACTTCCCTGCTTTCAAACTTTCATGTCTGCCCTTAGCTCTGGGCAAGTCCAGATTCTGGCGTGATGCACGAGGCCCCTCCCTGCTGGCCTCCAGCCTCCGCCTGCCCTCCTCAGTCACACTCTGGGCTCCAGCCATCCCAAACTATTTCTAGCTCCCAATCGACAGATGCTCCTGGGAGTCAGCAGCCCACCTCATGGAGTTCTCCTGTTGCCCTCCCAGGCTCCCACCTGCCTCCCTGGATACCTGGGCTCTCAACATCTGTCCAGGGGCAGATACCGCCTTCCTCAGACAGCCCCAGTGCTGGCAGAGTTGACCCCTGCCGCTGAGCCGCCGCCATGCCTGTTCCTTCTTTCTCTCTAAACCTGCCCCCACATGCTTTCCTGGGTTTTCTGTTTTCGGTCTTGCTTTGTTTTGTTTTGTCTTTGGAGGTTCCCTTGGGCCCCGTGGGTGGAGTTCATTGGTCCAGCAAAGCCCCTCACTCCTCATTTATCTATTTCAACCCCATTACACTCCTGAGAGACACTCTAATGCCTTCAGTGCATAGATCTGTATGATCCTAGGATGTGCATGCCTGCTTCCTATGCATATGTTTAAATTTACGTGAGTGGTTTGGGGCCATACATCTCATTCTGGTTTTGTTTTTTCTACTCAGCACCAGGTCTGTGTTGCTCTGCTCACAGCTTGTATTCCATAGCATTCACTGGGGCCTCATAAGGGCTGTTGTGAGGAATAAATGAGATGACTGATGTCAAGTGCAAGGCTCAGACCCTGGCTTGTTAGCTGCTGCTATCACACACACACACATACACACACACCTCCGTGCACTCATTAAACGTCCCTGCCCCTCTGGGTAAGTGAGTGGTGTGCGGGACCTAGTATTACCTGCTCTCCAGAGCCTCCGTCATCCTGCCTCCCTCCCCACCCAGGGAAGGTTCTGTAAGTGACAAGTCTCAGTCCCACTAGCCTGGAGGCAGAAAAGGTGCAGGGCTGCAAACACGCCATGATCCTGTCTCCCCGTCTCCAGAATATCCAGATCTTTGTCAGCTGACATCCCACCTAGGACTCCAGCCCTCAACACTGTCACCTCCTGTCCATATTTTGTTATCTGCTTCCTTCCTCTGCTCTTTCTTCGTTTTAAACTGCAAAGTTATCAGGATAGGGGAAGAGCCTGCTGAGAAGGAAAATGACCTAAAACCACAGCTACAAGGACAGCTTGATGACAACTTGCCCCGTCACTGGCTGAGGCCACCCAGCCCCCACAGGGCCCAGCCGCAGCCCTGGGAGGCCCATTCCCTCGGGATCCCACACTGACCTTGGTTGTCAGGCATAGGTTCCACAGCCCTGGTCCTGCCTGTGACATGCCTGCCCGCTGCGAGCACAGTGCAGGTCCTCCTGGGGATGATTGCTGTCTAGCTGTGACCAAGGTTTACAACACTGCACAAACCATCTTAGACCCGGATGCTCTTTTTACTGTCATGCAGGGAGGAACAGGGACATGCACCATTCTCACCTTTCTGGAGGTCACAAGTCTGAAATTAGTCTCACTGGGCCAAAACCGAGGTGCAAGCAGGGCTGCGCTCCTGCTGGACGCTCCAGGGGAGATTCCGTTTGCCTTTTCCCCCTGCAGTTGGCTCATGGCCCTGCATCAATGCCACCTCGGCTGCCATCCTCGCATAGCTCTCCCTGACGAACCCTCCTGCCTCTGTGTATAACACTGGGCCACCAGATAATCAGGAGTAGTCTCTTCATTTCGGGCTCTTTACCTTAATCCCATCTACAAAGTCCCTTTGGCTGTGGAAAGTAACATATTCACAGGTTCTGGGGATTACAATATGGACATCTTTGGGGGGCCACTATTCTGCCAAATAATGGAGCTTGGGAGGGACAAATAGAGCCCACCCTCTTTCTCTTATAGCAACAGGCTCCCCTTTTTCCCTCTAAGCCCTATTTCACTGTGCTCCAGGGGTCCCATGATCCCCCTTAGTTTGGTGGTTCACGGGGAGGACTCATACAACTTAACAAGTTATTGGCATGACCAATGTCTATTGCAGCACAGGAGTCAGTGCATGGATAGCAGGAAAGGAGTCCAGAGGCAAGGTCAGGCCTCCAAGTCACCCCTCTCTGCAAGAGTCACCTGAGCATGCATTTCTCTTCAGCTGCAAACTACAGACACACATGGGAGGTGTCCCCACCCACGAAAGCCCACTTGAGTTTGGAGACAAGAGTTCTTAAATAGGGCCAATCAGGGAGCTACAGCTCAGGCACCAGGCACACATCATGCATCTTCGTGAGGACATGAAACTATCCTGACCTCCTGCCTAGGTGGACAGAATAACATCTCCAATTAGTGATTGTGTGAACATCCCAGGAGTTTAGTTCTCAGACTTTGGCCAAGAGCTGTTGCCACAGATTTAGGCATTCCCAGGCAATATTGCCTCATGCCCAGATGGGGTGATCCTGGATTAACCAGTGACTTCAACTCACTTCATTGGAACCAACATTTCTGTGCACCTTCTTGCATCAACACTGAGCTAGATCCTAAAGAGGTAGATAGAGGAGAAACCCCATTCCTCTACCCTCGAGCAGCTCACAAGATCTTAGTTTCCTACCACTGCATAACAAATTACCCCAAAGCTTCGCTTAAAACAATAATATATCCCCCAGGATTCTGGGAGCAGTTTCACAGATATTTCTGCCTAAAATTTCCTCACAAGGCTGCAGTCAGTGTTAACTGGGACTGCAATCTCATCTGAAGGTTTGACTGAGGGCAGGTCCATTTCCAAGCCCATCATGTGATTGTTGGGAGAATTCTGTTGCTCACAGACCACTGAACTCAGCTGAAACAGTTCTGGCTGTTGGTTAGAAGCCTCCCTCAGTTCCCTGCCCCATAAGTCTTTCTATAGTGAAGCTCGCAACATGACATCTGGCTTCCATCACAGCAAACAAGCGAAAGCCAGCAAGGCAGAAGCCAGAGTCTTTGCATAACCAAATGGCAGAAGTGCAATCCTTTGACTTTGCCATATTCTGTTCACTAGAAGTGAATCAATACCCACCCTAATTTCACCCCAGCTATGCCTGGTCCCCTTTGTAAGCTCCTCAGCAAGCCAAGGAAAAGAAAGCCATTTACTTAGGATGCCAGGAATTGTGAGGTTTATCATCTTGCTAATGAATTCATCCAAAGGAGTGAGGATGTCTTTCTTCAACTAGAAGTGACCCACTAATCAACAGCTTGTTGTTCCATCCATCCAGATGGGCAGCGTCAGGCTGCCTGCTACATTCCTTGTCCTGGAGGAAAGAGGCCATGTCACCTGGTAAGTGGTCTGCAGTGGATGCTCAAAGGCTCCACCTTGAATCTCACCTGTTCAATATTTTTACCAACTTGAATGAAGACAGAGAAGTCATGTGTGATTCTTTGGGAGGCCATACAAATCCAGTGGGAGGGGGGTGGTCAAGAAGAGTAGCAGATGAAATACGCCTTCTGTACCCAGGGCATAAGGCTTAACCAGGAGGGAGAAAGAAAGTCTTCCCAGGGGACAGAGGCCACTGACTATGGAGGACAAAGGGACAAAGAGAGAGGAAGTGGGTTTCCTGCTGGAGCTGGGTCAGGACTCCTTTATGCCTGGCCACTGCCCCTCAAAGAGGGAGCTGAGCCCTGCTCTGGAACTTGCCACAAGGAAAGCTTGCCTCCTACTGCATATAAGGGCAGAGCTCTCAGGGGCCCTTTGAGGCAAGGCCGCCATTCACCATTCCCTTTGTTCATTACTGAATGAATGGTGGGCACTGCACATTCATGTAGACACAGGCATGATGCCTGGGGGCTGACACCACTTCCCCCATTGTGCCCGGGGTCAAGCAGGAGTCCCAGGATGACTGGCTGTCTCCTCCCAGATTCCTTTCCTGCCCACCCTTCTCTCTCTTTCCTGGACTCAAACCAGAAATTACAATGTGGAGCAGCTCCATGTGGGAGCCCCCCCTATGTGGCCAGTGTCCTCTATATATTATCTTAATTATATACAAATCCAAGAAGCAGATGATAAGGCCCATCAAAACACCACTCCTGGGTCCCATGCTAAGTGGCAGCACCGAGGTTTGAACACACATCCATCTGAGTTGCAGGGCCCACGTCCTCGCCCTGTGTCCTGGTGTCCACTGGGCCATCCCCGCAAGGGATCCGTCACAGATGACTCAGCCCCCAGGTGCACAAGTCTGGTGGGGTCAACTAGTTTCCAGGTCCACATCCTAGGGAGGGGTCGGGGCTGAGTTTGCAGGGGAGGTGGCCAGGAGCTGCGTCACCAGACAGGAAGCCACTGGGGTGAGAGCCGCCAGTTTGCTGGGCTGGCTGTGCTGCTGCCCTCACAGGTGATGCTGAAGCCAGGCCAACCAGATGGCTGCATAGCTGAAGCTCAGGAAGAGGATGACCTTCAGCAGAGCCAGGAACAGGAATCTGGCAAAGAGCAGGAAGGGCCTGGTCGGGGAGACCGGTCAGTGAGAACGCAATTGCTACAGTCACCCGAGAGGCCAGGCCCCACCTCATCTCCCACCTGTGGGCCCCAAACCCCGGACAAGAGTCATGGCCATCAGCAGGCCCCACGCTGTCCCCCAGAGTCAGGCCTGAGAGGGACAGAGAGACAGAGGGAAAGCATGAGAGAGTGGCTCGTGGCTGATGAGGCTGGGTGCACCACCTGGGGGCCCTGAGCTTCCCACTTTACCGGGTTCACCTCATAGTCCTCACGATGACCCTGTGAGGTGGTGCTGTTACTATTATGTGGCAGGGTGTGTTTTCCCAATATGGCCACAGTGGTATTTCCAGTCCCATGTGCTCTTCTGGAAGCTTACCACCCCCGTATCAAGAGGTGGAGTTTATTTCCCTTGAACCTGAGTGGGCTTGTGACTGCCTCAATGATGGAATATGATGGAGTGACACTGTGTGACCTCTGAGGTCACAAGGAGGCAGCACCCACCTGGCTCGCTCCCTCGGAACGCTTGCTTGTGACCCTGCTGCTGTAGTGTGAGGAAGGCCAGACCACATGCAGAAGCCACAGTGGAATTCCAGCCCAGAGCCTAACACCAGGGAGTGAACATCAGCATGTAAGTGAGAGAAATTTTTGGTGGTCCAGCCCCCAGCACTTGAATCTTCCAACTGAGGTTCCAGAGAGACTGGAGCAGAGGCAATTTTCCCTACTGCATCCTGTCCAAGTCCCTGACCCAGAGACCCCATGAATGCCATAAATGATTACATTATGCCACTAAATCATGACATAAAAGAGCCTTATTATCTAGCATCATCTTCCTCTTCCAGATGAGGAAACTGAGGCACAGAGCAGTAGCTTACCCAGTGTCATCATACTGCTAGTAAAAAGTGGGGCTGTGATGTGAACCTAATATTGGACACTAACCCCTCATGCTGAGGCAGAGGCCAGGCCCAGGGAAGCTCTGGGCTCTAGCTGGGAGCTGCCGCAGGTACCGAAGTGCCACACCAGGGCCAGGGGTCCCAGTCTCAGCATCCCCATAGGGGACTGTCAAAGCCAGGACAGTGGGAACCCCCTACAGGGACTCAGCTTTTCTTACCAGGCAGGAAGACCAGGGCTCCCGGGCTGGCTGGCGCCTCAGTGGGCCTCACTGCTACTGTCACTGAGCCTACAGA
This sequence comes from Smutsia gigantea, assembly GCA_032199065.1. Taxonomy (NCBI): domain Eukaryota; kingdom Metazoa; phylum Chordata; class Mammalia; order Pholidota; family Manidae; genus Smutsia; species Smutsia gigantea. Next base: position 79,637 of record JAVSCE010006922.1, on the reverse strand, counting down.
GCAGGTCACAAGTCACTCTCTGCTCCAACCTCCCAAGGGCCCAGAGTCTGCAGTCACCATGAAACTGCATGTCTCACCTTCCTCAAGGGAGCCTAGGAAGGGAGGGCCGCGCAGAGAGAGGAGAAGGGTCCTTGGGGGTGGGGAGGGGCCAAGGGCAGGCAGGGGGAGCCCAGTATCACTTCCTGTGGGTAGACCGGGCACAGAGTGAGCAGTCACTAGCGGGGGGCGCTGGGAAGGCGGGGTCACTCAGGGCCTCCACCAGCCCTCCGGGAGGCCCCTGAGACCTCCAGGCGAGGCTCCATCATGTTCCCACAGCTGTGGGGGATTCGGAAGTGCAGTGTGCCCCCGAGGGCAGGATCCAGACCCTCCCTCTGTCTCTGCACACTCCACCCCCAGACCAGGCACATGGCACAAAACAACCACAGGGAAAATGCTGGCGTGGATTTACATGGGCCCTGCTGCATGGGGGAAGGGTAATTACACAGATGGGCTCCTGTTAGGCTAAGGATGGCCAGGAACGCAGGGCTGGGGGTGGGGAGCAGGTGACACAGCTTAAACGCCGCCTGCTCAGAGGGGCCCTCCTGTACCTACGGGAGCCCCTAAACATGATTTAATGACCCCACTCCCAGCCCTGCCCCATTCCTCTTGTCTTGCGCCTGTTACCATCTGTGGAGATGTGAGGAGGCTCAGATCTACAACAGGCCCTCCACCCGATGTCCCAAGCTACTCTGCTCTCTGTCCCTTTCTCTCTTCACCCCCCACCACAGAGTCCACATCTGCCATCCACCCCCAAGCCGCTGGGCTCCAGAGGGCGGAGACTGTGTCTGTCTACTGTCCCCACTCCCACCCCACCTCACACGCCACACCTAGTCCATAATAGACAGGCAATAAATGTTTTCAATGACTGAGGGAGAAACCCAGAACCTAGATACAAAGCAACTTTCCCCCCTGGAACCTAGAGATTCGAGAATCACAGCTTTATTTGGCCTGGATGATAGTACCAATGGCTATGCAAGTCCTGACCACCAGCTACCGCGATCAGTGCTTTACACCTATCAACTCATTAATACTCACAGGCACTCTAGAGGCAACACTATTATTAATCCTATTTTACTGCTGGGAAAACTGAGGCACCTGCTGGTTAAGGAACTTGTCCAGCTCACACAGCCAGCAAGTGGCAGAGCTGAGACTTGAACACAGCTTTCCGACTGCAGGGCCCAAGCTGTAACCCGACACATCCCACCTGGCATGTTCACAGGCAGGCGCAGGTGATGCTCTTCCACATGCATGTGTACATGCACGGGTGCATTCCTTGTCCCCCTTGAACCGCCAGTCCTGGACCCAGGGCTGGACCCTCCATCCACCCTTCAGCAAGAGGCACCAGGTACCCCTGACCTCAGCCTGTGCCAGGCAAAGGGGGTGGGGAAGTATTACCTGGAAAAATAGTCACCGCCCCTGGGGCCTGGGGGACTCTTCTGTCCCTGTCCACCCCACACCAGTACGTGTCTGTGTCTCCCTCCTCCAGGTCCTCCAGGGTCACAAGGAAGAAGTGCTCTCTGGGGCTGTCTTGGAGGGTCATGCGGCCGTGCCTCACCTCCTGTCCCACTCTCTGTGTTGTTTCAGTGACTCGGACAGTCTTTCCAGTTGGGCCTTCGGCACCAGAACTTTCTGTGGCCCTTCTCTCCCGCACTGCACAGGCACTTCAACACCAGAGTCCCTCCCACTGTGCCTTTTAAGATTCTGGGGATGCTCACAGCAAAATAGCCTGAAAGACACAAATCTGCACACCTTCAGCCAGTGTGTCCTGGGGCTCCAGCCACCCATCACTGCCCCTTGCAGTGACCCGGAATGAACAGATACGCCATCCCCCCTCCCCAGGGAGTCCCTCCATGCCCTCACAGGCTCACGCCTCTGCAGGAAACATGCCTAGTTGTAGGAACACACACCTACCCAGGCAGCTGCTGTCCCTTGGATCTGACGATTTTTCTGTTGCTTCTCTGGGAGAACAGAAAAATCCTCCCTCTATGGCAATGAACCACCTCCCACATAAAGTACACATACTCTTCTCCTCTCCAACCCTTTCTCCACACTCGCCTCTCTCCCCAAGCCATTCTGACCTCTCTTGGGTGGTTTTCACTCTTTTAGAGGCCTGACTTGACTCTCTCCATTAAGTGGGGCAAGGCAAGGGTGGAGGAGGTGGGACATAATGGAGCAAAGCTCCAGCACCATCTTCGTTATAACAGCTAACAGTGATCCAGGGCTTAGAAAGGATGGGAGCTGTTCTATGCTCTTAGCAGGAGTTAATAGGTTTAATCCTCCAAGCAGCCCCCAAAGGGCTTTATCTATCCCCGCCACGCCAGTGCTTCATGAATCCCCAGTTAACACAGCATTAGGATGGTGGGATTTGGAATTTGAATATTGAAGAAGGGAGAAAGGGAGAACCTGCTGCTCTCAGGTCACAGGACTAAAGCTGGAATACCCCACTGAGCGAGGCCCCACGAGCGGATAACCGGGCCTCACCAGGGTGCCGGGAGGAAGGCCTGGCAGGGCTTCCCTCCAACGCGGGGAGCTAGGTGGGAGCACAGACACGAGAAAGGGAACAAGAGGCAGCTGGGCAAAGGCCCAGACAGACGTGCTGACAATAACCAGCCTTAAATCAACCCCTTTCTCACCTTGACAAGGATAGCGCACAGTTCTGCACAAGAGGCCCCCTTTGCCAGCATGGTTTATGCTTCAAGTCAGGCAAAGGGAAATGGCAGTTATCCTGGGGGTAATTTTTGCCTTTTCCATTCACAAGGGAGGACATGTGGGAAAATAAACTACACAGAAGAGTACTTGGAATCTTCTAGGAAGATTTTCCCAGACTTCTATGCCGCTTATATTGGTCTCTGCCTGCAGATTCTCTTTCTCCCTATCAGCTCTATAGAGTAGACACGCTCAAGGCCCAAGTCCCACTCACCTGGTAGGCAGAGGAGCAGGAAGACCCTGGAAAGATCCATCTGGCCGCGACGGATCATTCCTTGCCTGCAGATACCGACAAGTTCTCGCTTCTCCTTTTTTGTTCCTCCCTCCGTCTCGCTCGTGCTATTTACATTGCGTCTTGATTTTTCGAAACCTTTAGTTCTCAAACTAAATAAATAAAGGAAGATTCCTGGAAAAAATTTCAAAAGTATATGTGTGTCTATAGGTGAGGAGGGAAAGTGGTAGAAAAGAAGTGCATGGACTTGAGATGTTTGATAACCAACCTAGAAATAATAAATGTGGTTGCTGCAGAAGAACTCATCTACTCCAGGATTTTTACAAGTGTTTTGACTGAAACCCACAGTAAGAAATAGGTTTACATTTCAGCTCCAAATTACCACCCATATTTACATCTGAAACAAAAGTCTCATAAAATGATACTTACCTTATTATATACTATGCACTGGAATGTTTTCCATTCTATTCTTTTTGTTTTTTTTTTAATTGCTGGTCGCAACATCCAAGTTGATTTTATCCCCCAGTAATGGTCATTCGTCATAGTCTCCAGGCCTAGTCCAGTCGCCTTGGGTTGGGGTTGAAGAAACCAGAGCCCAAAACTTAAGTGACTCGCACAAAACCAGCCTGCAGTCAGATGCACAGCCAGCTAGGACCCGGGATCCCATGATTAGGACCCAGTGTCTTTCTCTCACAGGTTCCTCCATGACACAAAGCTCATGTTTCGTTTGTGAAGACACGACCACCTCACCCATTCCACCTCTCTGGTCTCCCCAAGGTTGCCCTCGCCTCTGGCTGAATGGCTTCACTGCAAGGCCCCCAGCTAGTCAACGCTGGTGACAGTCCACACCGCTGCTACCTCACGCACCCCCTGGGGCTCAGGAAAACTCTCAGCTCAGTGGGACGGCAAGTGAGAGTGGCAGGGGCACACCCCTTCGCGTGCAAAGTAATCATAATGCTCACAAAGACAGAAGAACCGGGGCTACGCAGTCTCGCCTTCTTTCTCCCTCACTTTCTCCTGCTCCCTTCTTCCCACTTCTCTCTTTCTCGCTCAGGTTTAAGCAGGTAATTCTGTCTTCATGCATCTCGAGTGCATGTCTGCTGTGCATCGCACAGCCCAGGACCCACAGCTACAGGTCCAAATGCCAGACTACACCCCTGAGTCACTGAATCCAGGGACACCAGCAGAGGCTGGGGTGTGGCAGGCCCAGCCCTGGCCGCTGACCATCAACCTCAAACCCACGCCTAGGTTCAGCTACGATTGCTCAACAGGGAGACTCAGCAAGTGCCGAGGGCCCTGGCAATGCTTCAGCATCAAGAGAGACATTAAGAAACAAAATATTTGCAAATCATATATATTTATTATATATGTTATATGATAAGGGATTAACATCCAGAACATATAAAGAACTCCTCAAACTCAACAACAAAAAACAAACAACCTGATTCAAAGAAATGAGCAGATGACTTGAATAGACACTTCTTCAAAGGTACTCAAATGGCCAATAAGCCCATGAAAAGATGTCCAACATCACTAGGGAAATACAAATCAAAACCACCACAAAATACTACTTCACACACATTAGGATGGCTACTACCCAAAAAATAGTAAACAACAAGTGTTAGTGAAGATAGGAAGAAACGAGAATCCTTGTGCCCTGTTGGCAGGAATGTAAAATGGTACAGTCACTGTGGAAAATAGTGTGTGGCAATTCCTCAAAAAATTAAAACTAGCATTGTTTTTATTTGATTCTGTATGATTCTATATGACTCAACAATTCCACTTCTGGATATATACCCAAAAGAATTGAAGCAGGGTCTCAAAGAGATATTTGTACACCCATGTTCATAGCAGCATTACTCACGATAGTTAAAAGGTGGAAGCAAACCAAGTGTCCAGTGATGGATGAATAGATAAGCAAAATATGGCCTATACATCTGATGGAATATTATCCATCTTTAAGAAGAAAGTAAGCCCTGCAATGTGTTGCAACGTGGATGGGCCTTGAGGATATCATGCTGAGTGAAATAAACCAGTCTCAAGAAAATAAATACTGTGTGAGAAGGCAAATAGTGACTCTGTGGCATCTTACTATACTGATGGCAGTGACTGCAATGGGGGATGGGGGTGGGGACACGATAATATGGGTGAATGTAGTAACCACGTTGTTTTTTCTTGTGAAACCTTCATAAGAGTGTATATCAATAATACCTTAATAAAAAAAAGAAAGAAAATAAGTACTGTGTGATTCCACTTATATAAGGTGCTTAGAGTAGTCAAAATCATACAGACAGAAAGCAGAACAGTGGTGGCCAGGGGCTGCGCGGGGGGAGAATGGAGAAATAATATTGAATAGATATAGAGTTTTACTTCTACTGATGAAAAGAATTATGGGGACGGATGGTGGTGATGGTCACACAACAATGTGAATATATTTAATTCCACTGAACTGTGCACTTCAAATGTAAAGATAGTAAATTTTAGATGTATATTTAATATCAAAAGAAAACAACCTGAATATTAAAAAAATAATAATAAAGGTGCTCCTTGAAAATAACACTGATGAGACCGTGGAGGAAGGATGATAAGATGGTAAGAAATGGAGGCAGGAAGACTGTTGGGAGTGCCTTGCAGTTTTCTAAGCTGATCACCCCTATCCCTCGTATGGCCTGGAAGGCAAGGTTGGAAGAGATGTGGTAGAATCATCAGTACTTGATCACTGGGCACCTTTTGAAAGCAACTGACAATATTCTTCTGTCTTGGATGGAGGCTGTTGTCATTCACTAAACTAAAGACACAGATGGAGGCACAAGTGTTGGGGAGAAGAGAGATTTCAGGAGAAGGTCCAGGCTCAGCAATGCACACAAGGGGAACAGGTGACAATGAAGGCAGAGATCAAGAATGCCAAAGATCGCCAGCAAACCACCAGAAGCCTTCAGAAAGAACCAACCCTGTGACACCTTGTTCCTGAGCTCTTGTCCTCCAGAACGGTGGGACGTTACAGTTCTGTGGTTTAAGCCACCCAGTTTGCAGGATTTTGTCATGAGAGGCCTGGAAAACTCATGCATAGAGAGAGAGAAAGGTGATCTGTCCGTGGAACTAGAAGAAGAAAGGAAAGATGTGAATATAGAATATAGGAAATATAGAGAAAAGCTTATAAGTGTGAGGACAGCAAGTTGAGGAAGTTTACACTTCTATGAAGGATTTTTTTCTACTATAAAAAGCAGGAAGGAGTTGAAATGGGGAATTGAAAATAATGGTAAAATTTTGAAATAGCAGCTATAGAAAATGGTACAGAGAACTGATGGGGATGTCTTTAAGGGTCGCTAACGGTGTTGAGGGCGCACCAAGGGTGGTGCTAACTGGCACCCTTATCTATTTTTATCCTGTAGCACTCAGCTGTCCCAGAACATGACAGGGGAAAATGGTCGGCTGGAGTGATGGAGAGTGAATGGTTTGGGGTAGGTACAGCAGAAGGTCAAGGGGATAACATAAAAAAATATTGCATAGAGACTAGGTTAAGTGATGAACCTTGATGTCCATGACTTAGGGAACAAAGAGAAGAAGAGAGATTTTAAGCAACGTTCTGGTCTGAATAAATAATGCTACCTGCTGTAACAAACAGCCCTAAAATCTCAGTGGCTTAATACAATAAAGGTTTGTTTCTCACTCACATAATAGACTAAGGAAAGTCAGGCAGATCTCCCAAGTGGTGACTGAAGGATCCGGACTCCTTCCAGCTCAAGATGCCAACACCTTCAACGCTGGTCCCCATTGTTACCATGGAGCACGTGGGAAAGGGCGTAGGTGTCTTACGGTCAGGCCCAGAAGTGGTCAGCCTCACTTCCACCCACATCTAGAGGAACCGTGAGATGGAGGCCCTAAATCAAAATGTCATCAGAAACAAAGTAAGTCACTTCTATGCCTGGTCCTTAAACACATGAACTGCCGCTTCCAGGAAGAGGAAATAGTCTATTTCCTCTATCCCTCACACTAGGCACAACTAAACCCTAGATTTTCCATGTGAAACAAACATAGGGAGACTGAAAGGCAGAGAGAAAGTAATCTGGCAAGGAGCCCTGGAGCCCAAGGAATGACATGTGAGTTGTTGAGTTCTCTGGGTTTTCTTTTTGCTTCATGTATCCCAGCCGTGGAGAGACCCCAGGCAGGAGAAGTCAGCAGCCAGGAAAAGTTAACAGGCACAGAAGAAAGTTGTCTCTTTCTTGCCAAAGAACCAGGAAAGGGGCGTCCTAGCAAAATGGAAGCTTAGACAATAACTTCTCTATTCCAGAGAAAGCAGGGGTCCCACCCACCCATGCCAGCACAGGCAGAGTGGGGGGCCTAGACTTCCACCCCACCAGGCCGTCACAAGTCGCCAGGGTGCTATTAGAGAAGGCCAGGAAAGAAGCCAGGACTTTCATGCCCCCTAGGCAATAGTGGGATACCCCCACTCTGTGGTGTCAGTGCTGCCCACATGTGGAGCTGGACCCCCACCCCACCTGACAGTAATGAGGAGCTCTACTCTCTCCCCAGGGGTGGCGTTAGTCTAGGCCACTTGGAGAGCAGTTGAGAGACATTCCAACCCCTCCCAGCCCGGAATATCATCTTGGAGGTCTAGTGGAGAGACTATAAACTCACACGCTCACCCATTAGGGCTCAGAAAGCCTCCCTGGGAGTGCCCTACAGTGCCGGGTCAGATAGCCTCTGTGTATTCTCACCATCCCCACGCATTTCCAGCATGATCTTGTGTGTATTGTAATTGCAAATGGAATTTTCTGTAGCCTGCACTGCACTGAGCAGGGTTCTGCCTGTTCGCTCCTGTATGCCCGGGACCGGGCCCAGCATCTGTGGAGAGTAGGGCTTAATGAGCATGAACTGAAGGAAGAAAGGGAGGGAAGAAAGGAGAACAGCCAGGAAAACGGCGAAGAACGCTGTGCCCACGGGATAGGCTATTCTGCCTTAACTAAGTGTTAACAAGAATTCAGCTGAGTAAACTTGAAGATCTAATTGGCGGCTTTACTCAGTGATTCATGAACCAGCCAGCAGCCCAGCCAGCAAGCAGAGAGATGCCTTGAGGAGCTGTACAAAAGGGAAGGTTTTTTTGGAAGGAGGGTAGAGCAAGGAAGTTACTAGCAAAAGAAAAGAAATAATTGTTTCAGGCCAGGTCACCTTCCCTTAGGGGGAAGATCAATATTGATTGGAGTGGGGGAATCTGATCAGATTACCTTCCTAATGCTGATCAGGAAGTTCCAGACTAACTGATTTAAAATTCCACTCCTGGGAGCAGCTGAAACCACAATTTGGTTTGGTATTTAGTCTTGGTAGAGCTTAACCTAGGTGACTCCATCAGGGGCCTGTTTCTTCGTAACACAAAGAACACATTGAAATGAAAGGAGATTGAAAATAGGGATCAGTAAGCAATTTCGAGCCTCAAACAGTAGATTAATGGAAAAAAATTCTCTACCCTTTTTTGACTTGCAAAGTTAGCTGGTATGATAACGCCCTTCTGAAAGGGTATCTCGCCGCCACCCTCCCTTCCCCGAAATAACTCAGGGAAGCACGAACCCACACAAAATATTTAAATGGCTGAAAAAGAAAATGCAAATGGCTGTCTGTGAGTAGAGAGCAGCACCTTCTGGGTGAGGAAGCAAGTTTTTGGAGTTGGGGTTGGGTGTGTCCTGCTACGGGAACGTTGGTGATTGACTCTTGGGGGCAGTGTGATCATCTGGTCGTTGGTGATTGGAGGCTGTGGGAAACAAAATGGCGGCTCCGGCTCCCAAGATGGCGGGCGAACAAAATGGCGGCTCCTGATCCCAAGATGGCGGGTGCTTTAAGGTGCCGGCATTGCCTCCATCTTCCACTAGAAAAAGTGTCTGTTCCCACACAGACTTGGGCTGTGTGAAGTTATTCAACACCCACTTTCCCAGGATTTCTCGGAAAGGTATTCATTTTAGAGGATCACAAAAATTAGTTTTTATACGTAAGATGTGCTTTTTTAATCATTTATAATCAGTTTATATGCTACAGCATGTTTTACATAAAACTTCATCTTTATAAAGAAATTCTATATCCCAAGAAATCCATTCAAAAAATTCCAAAATTCTTTCCTGTTACAGCACAAATAACCATTCACAAACATGAATATCAAGAAGCTTTTTTAGAGGCAAACGGGATCATCCAGGTGACCACTTAGGCTGACTCTGCCATTTTGCAGATATGGGGGACCAAAGCGGAGAACTGAGTGCTTTTGCCCAAGGTCACAGGGCTGGATGACCCATGGAACAGGGGCGGAATCTAGGTCTCAGGATTCCCAGTCTTTCCGCTGTTATTTATTGTCTAAAAGTCAAGTTATTGAAGGTGAAGGGAGAGACTTAATTATCATAACACATCAATCGGCATAAAAAAGAGGATATGTGGTCACCCTAACTGTGCCCCAGCGTCTCCCCAGAGAAGACAGGGAATGGGGAAAGGAATTACAGAAAGGTGTTTAGGGACGAAGTGCGCATGTGCACGGACATTTTGTTAGGGGCTGAATTGTGTCCCCCAAAGCTCCCATGTTGAAGTCCTAACCCCAGTACTTCAGGCTGTGACTGTACTTGGAGGCGGGGGTCCTTAAAGAGGCGATTCAGGTAAAATGAGGTCATTAAGGGTGGGCCCTAATTCCATGGCGCTAGTGTCCTTATAAGAAGAGATCGGGACGGAGACGCGCCCCGCGGGACGACCATGTGAGGAGAAGACGGCCGTCTACACGCCAACGAACGAGGCCTCAGGAGGAACCGACCCTGCTGACCCCTTGATCTCAGATTTCCAGCCCCCAGAAGTGTGAGAAAATTAAATTCTATTGTTTAAACCACCCAGTCTGTGATACTTTGTTTGTAACAGCCTGCAATGAACTGAATGCTGCGTCCCCGCCCCCAACATTTCCACATGGAAAACCTATGCCAGTGCTGTGGGAGGGCCTTCGGGAGGCACCTGGGTCTGAGGGTGGAGCTTTCATGAGTGGGAGAGCTCCTGGTAGGAGGCCAGAGCGCGGGTCACTCCTTTCCCACCAAGTAAGGACACCAGGAGAAGTCGGCTGTCTGCGTGCCCGAAAGAGGGCTCTCTGCAGGGCCCGACGGGCTTGCACCCTGATCCCGGGCTTCCGGCCCCCGGAACCATGAGCAACAAATGTCTGTTGTTTGTAAGACGTCCAGTCTGCACGCTTTGCCGTGGCGGCCCGAGCACACCCGTGCCCGAGTCCGCGCACGGGGGCAGGAAGCACACCACACTCTAGGGTCACGCTGTCTGCCCACGGGGCCTGGCGCTGAGACTGCACCTCCCCTGGGGAAGCCCGCAGGCCAGCAAAGCCGCCACAAGCCTCGGCAGTGAGGCGAGCCACCCAACCGCAAATGCGGCACTTCTGCCCAGTGAAGAGGCTGAGTGACAGGCGGACACTTGGAAAATCCCAAGCCAGGCCTCCGCGGCCGGCAACACTGACTGGTTGTTTCCTTCCTGCAGCCTGGGATTTCAGCCACGGCTCTCACGCAGGGAAGGCCGCCGTCGCCTGAAGTTTCCTATGGAGACACGCAAGTCCGCGGGAGGGAGAAGGAAGGGCGTGTGCACGCCCTGGCTTAAAGCCCCCTTTGCTCAGGATGTCCTTCTTGCCTGCTCTTTCTGGAGATGACGTTCTCCATAATTACAGAAGAGAGAAACCCTTTGCAAAAGAAGACCAAAATTAGTACTGGATCTCAGCAAGGCTGGAAGCTGTGTTTAACGTGTTACGTGTCTCTGCACCAGAGAAAATGATTACTTTGAGAAAGGAGAAAGTCAGGGCACTCTTTCCCTTGCTGGGGTCAGCGTGCGGATCTCCGCCAGACGCTCCGGGACAGGGTGACGCTCAAAGCCCAGACCCCCGCGCAGTCCCCGCCGTGCCCCTCAGCAGCTCGGGGGGCTGCACGTGCATCACCCCCGAAGCCTGGCACCTTCGGACAGAGCACAACGCCGGCAGGCCGGCGCGGTCCCAACTGAGGGCTGCGACCTGGCGCTGGGCCTTCAGATTGATGGAGTCGGCCTCCAGCAGATTTGTTTCTTATGAACAGGTTATGTTAGGATAGAGTGCATCTCAGGTAGTAATGGTAAATAGGGTGACTTTTATTTCTGTTCCCTCTCTGTGTGGGCAGGGTTGCAATGTAAACTGAAATTCTCACTGTGAGTCATGGTTAACCAAAAACAATTTGGAAGCCGTGACCTAAATCGTGTTGGGCATTTGATATATAGCAGGGGACCCTCTCACTGCTGTCTCTTGTGCCCTGAGTCTCTGCCAAGCATGTGCTGGTCCAGAAAGGGGAAGTGGCCCAGCATTTGGCGGACCCCAGGACAAATATCCCCTGCGTTTTCTTCAAAACGGTAACGGACTTCACATTTGGCGAATGGAGTCTCTGGGGATGTGGAACACGAAGATTCTTGTGGCTATGGCCGAAACCACCTGCTCACGTCAGTCCATGCGTGGTGCTTTTAAAAATGCTCCATCCCAGCACAGACCAGGCTGAGAAGGGACACTGGGGCGGGGAGACGGCGGTGCCCTGGGAGGGCCTGCGCGGGGGCAGAAGGCGTGCAGCGGGCAGCTCCCCCTCCTCCCTGCATCCTCCGCTGTGACCCGCATGGCTGCTGACCCACATGCCTTCGTGCTTGTGAATAACTTCCTCGTGGCTTTCTTTTTTTTTCATTTTTCTCATTTCCTTCTCTTCCTTTTATTGCAAGCTGCTAAGGGACACAACACTGACTGCATTAAGCATAGCCTGGAATGGGAGAGAGGACTCTACAGAAAAGACCTGGAAAGCTGGGGTGGGCAGTGCCACCATTATGGGTCTGGAGGTCCCAGGGACAGCAGCCTGTTGGTCCGGCCCCAGGCAGCCAAGTTCTCCTCCTATGTCTCTCCTTCCTATGCTTCTCTTTGTTTGTTTTCCCATCACATAAGAATTTGAGGGCATACAAGCTGTTCAGAAAGAAAAGTAGCTGGAGAAGATGGCTACTAATGACAGAAACATTGTGGCTTCGACTCTAACAATAACTAATATCACAGGGCACCTGATTCCTAAAAAGAGCCCTACAACTTCCAAAAACAGGTAAATCATCTTTTTATTTATCACTGCGTCTTCAAATGCACTACCAGAGCAGAGTTTTCTGGAGTCAGGACTGGACGTCAGACATTCGCAGAGCAAGTCCTATAAAAACTGCTGACACAGCCTTTATCACACTATATTATTATTAGATCATCATTTAATGAGTATCTGCCAGGCATCAGGCCCTGCGGATACAAAGACGAATGAGGAATGGCGACCCTGCCAGGATCCCGGTAGCAGGCAGAGGGCACATTCACATGGAATAACTGAGGATAATTTAATGAAGGGAGTGGTAGAGGGAGAGTTAAGGTAAATCCACAAGGGACAGAAAATGCCCAGGACTGGCCGGAGCCCCTACCACCACTATGCCTAAAGGAGGCAGGGAGTGGCTAATAACCGGGGCCCAACAGGGGCCTTCAGAGAGACCACCTGGCAGGGCTGCAGGAGAGGAGCACCTGGCAGGAGCTAAAGCTCCAGGTGGAGAAACACAGACCCTCCCAACCCGGCAGGGAGACGCCTCTTTTCCTTTCTGCCCTTCTACCTCCTGCTGTCTATGAGCTGAACTCAACCAGAGACCAGACAGTGAAGTTATGTCTCCAATAACACTAGGAGCCCCTCTGGAACAGGCACCATGTCTGATTCATCTTCATATTCCCAGCACTTTGTGGAGTGACTGGCTCATCACAGGTGCTCAGTGAACACGTGCCGTGGGAATAGATGAATGGATGGATGAATGTCCACCTACTTGGCAACCAGAGGTAGGGCTCGGCATTCAGCTGATAATTAACTTCCAAAACCATGTGAGTCAGTATAGTGACCCCCATGGGACTAGTTTGAGACACTAGTTGCCCTACAGAAATGTCAGGTCACCCTGACATTGGTCACCAGACCATGCTTCCCTACAAACATATCAGGTGTCCCAGCTCAGACTGTCCAGAGCTGGGATTCAGATGTGCCAGGTCATGCTTAATGAACCAGGGAGCAGGCAGACTCCAGACAGACCCAGGGATCCATGTACATTGAGAAAAGAGTCTGAGAGCAGAAGAGGCGGGGAGGGGATAGCAGTGAGGCAGCCAGGGCATCTCTCAAAGCTCTTCTCCCTGCACCTGAGCTGGGGACTGGCCTGAGGAGAGGGCGGCTACAGGCAGCAGCTGATCCTCACCAGTCCTCTGTGACACATGGAGGGCCAAGCAACACTGCTTCAGGGCCTAGTGACAAAGTGATTCGAAGAGGGGAAGAAGGGCAGAGAATGGCCACCCTGGAGCATTGGGGCCAGCAGATCGGGGCTCACTTGGAGACAACACTTTTGGCACAGACATGGATGTTAGGAAGCATGCCAGCAATGGTGTTTCATTCAGGCAGCTTTGAGCAGAACATGACCCAGGCTTTCTGCTAGCCATCCCGTAGATGCCCCTGGGCACTGCCTGGAGGACTGAGGAGGCCTGGATGGTGATGGGAGTCCAGTGCCAAGAATGAAGTGGGCTGGGGTGTCACCGTCATGGGTCTGTGTGAGAGGCAGCTTTCGTGGATCTTGGTAAAGGCTCCAGTCTTCACTGAGAAAGCACGGCAGCTAATTCCCTGTAAGACTGACCCCGTGGGTCGCATCCGGTACCTTTGTGGTGCCTACACCCTCAACTCCTCCAGGGATGTGAGATTCAGTGCCGATCACTGATCCCTGATCACCTCCCTCCTGTGAGCTCAGCCTTCAGGAAAGAGCAACAGCAAGAGTCATTTATCCCATCACGGAACTCTCAGAAAGAGACACATGGACACATATGCAAACATCTAAACACACACACATTCACACACTTGTGGAGTCACATGCCTGGAGCCACCACGATTTCCACCCAGTCCCCAGACCTCTCAAATACCCCACGGCTCACCAGTGAGGGTTGGCATCCTCTGCCTGCAGACTGTCCGTGGAGACAGGAAAGGTGGGACAACCGTGATCATCTCTGATGGAGACCCCATCTCTGGTCTCTTCTTCTTCAGCTCCTTTGGTCTCAAGATGTAGGAACAGAATCCCAGGCAGCTCTCCAGCACCAGATTTCACATACGGCTCCCAGCCCAGCCCGTGAGGCTCTGCACTGCCAGCACCCACTCTTTGGGCCCCTCTCCTGGCCAAGGCCTCTTACCAGGAGGTTGTCTGAAAAACAAATGTATCTTTTCAGCCCTCACTGAGACCCAGAAATGCCATACTCTGGCACCAACACACACACACACACACACACACACACATATATGGGAGGGAAGGTGTCCTAAGACTAGAAAGAGAACTACCATTTGTTGTGAGCACGCTGTGTGAGAGATCTGGCAGAAACTCTCCAGTGGAAATGCTATATCCGCATCATTCTGATGGAGAAGTTGAGGCTCAGGGAGGTTGTATAGCATGTCCAAATTTACAACAAACCACAGTGAAAGAGGAAGCCCTTGAGCCAACTTCTGCCCAGCTTCATGCTTTGATCACCAAGTATATGGCAGGGCAGAGGGATAGGAGACAGCTGTGGCTGCTGGCTTCTTGAAGATAAATGTGTGTAGTAAATGTTTACTAATGATATGATAATAACCCATATTTACTGAAATATTTCCACTGTTCCTATTATCTCAATCTATTCTGATAATAACCCTATGAAAAAGGGATAATTATTATCCCCATTTTGCAGGCAAGGAAACTGAGTCTTAGCAAGGTTAAGTGATTTCTCTAAGAGCAAAAAGGGTCAGCATGTTGCAGAGTCAGAATTCAGACTCTCCTCTCTGTTTCTAAACCTGTGCTTTTAACCAGTTTACTCTCAATCTTTATTGGTCCAATGAGGCCCATGAAGATGTAAGGACAGACATTCCCCTCCCCAACCTTTCTCTGAGTAGCTATTCTGAATTCAAGGTGCCATCAACAAAGCCCCAGTGCACTTGTCTCCTTTTTGGAAATCTGGGAAACATCAGAGATGGGTTTCAGTAGATAACTGGTTAACAGTTAACAGTGCTAACCGAGGATAACAGTGGTTCTGAGTATCTCCAGGTTGTGTGCAAACTCGACCTGCAGATCCTATTTTTCTAGTTGGCAACCCCGTAGAACATGTACAAATGCCCACAGTCAGGTATAAAGAACTTCCACATATTCCCACTTATGCTCACATGCACAGTCCACGAGTCAGCAAGAGGAAAAAGCACAAGCTTCTCATTTCGGAATCACAAAGGACTCGATATCCATATGGAACCACACATGCGGTTACTCTTATGAACTGCCCAACATTGCATAATCCCTTCTAAATCTGGCCTGCTGTTTCAGTTCCTAGATTCCACAGTAGTTTCAGTGTGAGCTCATGTGTGCATGGGGAGGAAGGGGATGTCCCGGAAAACTGAGGAGTTTAAGCAAATGGTGAAACTTGGCCATAAAAGTAGCTCTAGGCTTTCTGTGGTCATTGATTAGGAGGGTTGTAAATTAGTGTCCATTGTCCCCCTAAACCTCAGGTCAAGGGTAGACTAACAGATCAACAGAAGTGTGCAGACTCCTGAAAAAGACTCACCTGTACATGTTCAGCTGATTTTTGATCAAGACACCATGACAATTCCATGGGAAAGTAAAAATAGTACTGGAGTAACTCAATATCCATGTGGAAAAAAATGAACTCTACTCGTTGCACACATACGAATTAATTATAATTAATTCACTAATTAATTTTAAAATGATCAGAGTCCTAAACAGAAGAGCTCGTCTGAAAAGTCTTTTAGAAACAAAGCCTAAGAGCCTCTCTTTGCAACATTGAAGTAGGCGGCTATTTTCATAGGACACAAAAGTACCACCATAAATTACAGATGGCATCTCATTAAAATTAAAAATTTCAGATTCAAGATGGCGGCGTGACAGGTGAGACAGAGAACTCCTCCCAAAACCACAGATACTGTGAAAATATAGTTAATACAACTAACTCTGAAACAGCAACAAGAAAGAAGGCTGCACCAGACTGCATACAGACCTCACAAACAGAGCAGACCTCACGAAACAGGGTAACGTATGAAAGCCTTTATCCGGTGGGACCCAAGCCCTTCCCCCACCCCAGCTCACAGGCAGGAGGAAGAGAAACACAGCAGGGGAGGGGTTGGAAACCTGTGACTGCTGAACACCTAGCCATGGAGATATGCTTTGCGAGCAGAAACCTATATTATGTGGTGCTCTGGAGGATGGGGAGCTGGGACAGGTGGAGTGCTTGAGAGACAGATTCTGGCCGTTTGTGGAGGACAAGATGCACACCCGGCTGCTCTGGAACAAGGGAAAGGTAGGTGGTCTGACAGGCTTCCTAGCAGTGAGAGAGCTGCTGAAGGGGCGGGGTTTGCATGGAGCTTGCTGTGAGGGAGAAGGGATAGGGGGACAAGGTTGTCTTGGTGCACTCTGCCCAGCAGATTGGGAACTTTGGGAAGCTTCAGGCACTCCATCCCCCTGGCTGGCTACTCAGCTCTGAGGCCCCCTGCTGTGATACACGGACTGCTGAGCCTTCCTCCTGGCCTAACAGCACTGGCTTGCAAACTGGCAGTTACTGCGCTGGTGTCAGGCCAGTCAGAGGGAGGCCCCACCTACAACAGCTAGGGACGCCATGCACAGAGGCTTACATGTGTGTTCTTGGCCCACTGGTTCTGATACAGGAGACAGGCAGGGCAGACGGGAATCAAGAAACAGATCTTTCCTCCCCCCAGGCGCCATCTCCACTCCCCTACGACCCCCAACCTAACTCTAGGGGCTGTGCAGCTCCAGAGACTGGAGCTTCTGGGCAATAGAGGGCATCACACAGAAATATGAAATGTCAAAAGAATATGGTTCAGACCTAAATCTCACAAACCCCAGAAAAGGGCCAAATGAAACTGAACTCACTAATCTTCCTGAAAGAGAGTTCAAAATAAAAATCATAAACACGCTTATGGAGGTACAGTAAAATATTCAAGAACTCAGGAACGAATTTAAGATGGAGATTCAATCATTAAGAAATGCCATACCTGAAATGAAACATACAATGGAGAGATTTAAAAGCAGATTAGATGTAGTAGAAGAGACGGTAAATGGAATAGAAATTAGAGAAGAGGAATACAAAGAAGCTGAGGCACAGAGAGAAAAAAGAATCTCTAAGAATGAAAGAATATTGAGAGAACTGTGACCAATCCAAACAGAACAATATTCGCATAATAGGGATACCAGAAGAAGAAGAGAGAGAAAAAGGGATAGAAAGTGTCACTGAGGACGTAATTGTTGAAAAATTCCCCAATCTGGGGAAAGAAATAGTCTCTCAAACCACTGAGATGCACAGATCTCCCAACACAAGGGACCCAAGCAAGACATATAATAATGAAAATGGCAAAGATCAAGGATAAAGACAGACTTTTAAAAGCAGCTAGAGAGAGAAAAAAGACCACATACAAAGGAAAACCCATCAGGCTATCATCATATTTCTCAACAGAAACCTTACAGGCCAGAAGGGAGTGGCATGATATATTTAATGCAATGAAGCAGAAAGGTCTTGAACCAAGAATACTCTACCCAGCAAGGTTATCACTTAAATCTGACAGAGGGATTAAACAATTTTCAGATGAGCAAAAGCTGAGAGAATTTACCTCTCACAAACCACCTCTATGGTGCATTTTGGAGGAACTCGTATAGATGGAAGTATTTCAAAGACAAAATAGATGTCACCCGAGGGATAGACAAAGAGTACAGAATATGACTCATAACATACAGTGAATGGAGGAGGAAGAAAAAGGAGGAAAAAAAAAGAATCTTTAGGTTGTGTTTGTAACAGCATAAGAAGTGAGTTAAATTAGACTGTTAGATAGTAATTACCCTTGAAACGTTGGTAGCCACAAATTTAAAGCCTGCAATGGCAATAAGTACATATCTATCAATAATCACCCTAAATGTAAATGGTCTGAATGAACCAATCAAAAGACGTAGAGTCACTGAATGGATAAAAAAACAAGACCCATCTATATGCTGCCTACAAGAGACTCACTTCAATCCCAAAGACATACACAGACTGAAAGTAAAGGGATGGAAAAAGATATTTCATGCAAATAATAGGGAGAAAAAAGCAGGAGTTCCAGTACTTGTATCAGATAAAATAGATTTCAAAACAAAGAAAGTCACAATAGACAAAGAAGGACATCACATAATGATAAAAGGGTCAGTCCAACAAGAGGATATAACTATTATAAATATCTATGCACCCAACACAAGATCACCTACATATGTGAAACAAATACTAACAGAATTAAAGGGTGAAATAGAATGCAATGCATTCATTTTGGGAGACTTCAATACACCACTTATTCCAAAGGACAAATCAACCAGACAGAAAATAAATAGAGACAGAGGCACTGAACAACGTATTAGAACAGATGGACCTAACAGACATCTACAGAACACTTCATCCAAAAGCAACAGGATACACATTCTTCTCAAGTGCACATGGAACATTTTCAAGAATAGATCATATACTAGGCCACAAAAAGAACTTCAGTAAATTCAAAATGATTGAAATTGTACCAACCCGGTTCTCAGATCACAAGGGTATGAAACTAGATATAAATCACTCAAAGAAAATGAAAAAGCCCACAAACACATGGAAGCTTAATAACATGCTCCTAAATAATCAATGTATCAATGACCAAATAAAAACAGAGATGAAGCAATATATGGAGACAAATAAAAACAATAATTCAACACTGCAAAGTCTGTGGGACATAGCAAAAGCTGTGCTAAGAGGGAAATATATTGCAATACAGGCTTACCTCAGGAAAGAAGAACAATCCCAAATGAACAGTCTAAACTCACAATTAATGAAACTAGAAAAGGAAGAACAAATGCAGCCCAAAGTCAGTAGAAGAAGGACATAATAAAGATTAGGGCAGAAATAAATAAAATTGAGAATAAAACAATAGAAAGAATCAATGAAAGCAGGAGCTTGTTCTTCAAGAAAATAAACAAGATAGATAACCCCCTAGCCAGATTTATCAAGAAAAAAAGAGTCTACACACATAAACAGAATCAGAAATGAGAAAGGAAAAATCACTATGGACACCACAGAAATACAAAGAATTATGAGAGAATACTATGAAAAATCATATGGTAACAAACTGGATAACCTAGAAGAAATGGACAACTTTCTAGAAAAATACAACCTTCCAAGGCTGACCCAAGAAGAAACAGAAAATCTGAATAGGCCAATTACCAGCAAAGAAATTGAATTGGTAATCAAAAAACTACCTAAGAACAAAACACCTGGACAAGATGGTTTCACTGCTGAATTTTATCAAACATTTAGTGAAGACCTAATACCCATCCTCCTTAAAGTTTTCCAAAAAGTAGAAGAGGAGGGAATACTCCCAAACTCATTCTACGAGGCCAACATCACTCTAATACCAAAACCAGGCAAAGACACCACAAAAAAGAAAACTACAGACCAGTATCCCTGATGACCATAGATACAAAAATACTCAACAAAATATTAGCAAACCGTATTAAAAAATACATCAAAAAGATCATCCATCATGATCAAGTGGGATTCATCCCAGGGATGCAGCAAGGATGGTACAACATGCGAAAATCCATCATCATCATCCACTACATCAACAAAAAGAAGGACAAAAACCACATGATCATCTCCATAGATGTTGAAAAAGCATTCGACAAAATTCAACATCCATTCATGATAAAAACTCTCAACAAAATGGGTATAGAGGGCAAGTACCTCAACATAATAAAGGCCATATATGACAAACCCACAGCCAACATTATTATACTTAACAGTGAGAAGCTGAAAGCTTTTCCTTTAAGATCGGGAACAAGTCAAGTATGACCACTCTTCCCACTTTAATTCAACATAGTTCTAGAGGTCCTAGCCACGGCAATCAGACAACACAAAGAAATAAAAGGCATCCAGGTTGGTAAGGAAGAAGTCAAACTGTCCCTGTTTGCAGATGACATGATATTGTACATAAAAACCCTAAAGAATCCACTCCAAAACTACTAGATCTAATATCTGAATTCAGTAAAGTTGCAGGATACAAAATTAATACACAGAAATCTGTTGCATTTCTATACACTAACGGTGAAGTAGCAGAGAAAGAAATCAGGAAAAAAATTCCATTCACAATCGCATCAAAAAGAATAAAATACCTAGGAAAAAACCTAATAAAGGAAGTGAAAGACCGATACCCTGAAAACTACAAGATACTCATGAGAGAAATTAAAGAAGATACCAATAAATGGAAAAACATCCTGTGCTCATGGATAAGAAGAATTAATATTGTCAAAATGGCCATCCTGCCTAAAGCAATCTACAGATTCAATGCAATCCCTAAGAAAATACTAACAGCACTCTTCAATGAACTAGAGCAAATAGTTCTAAAATTCATATGGAACCACAAAAGGCCCCGAATAGCCAAAGCAATCCTGAGAAGGAAGAATAAAGCAGGGGGAATTACACTCCTTGACTTCAAGCTCTACTACAAAGCCACAGTAATCAAGACAATTTAGTACTGGCACAAGAACAGACCCATAGACGAATGGAACAGACTAGAGAGCCCAGATATAAACCCAAGCATAAATGGTCAATTAATATACGATAAAGGAGCTATGGATATGCAATGGGGAAATGACAGCCTCTTCAACAGCTGGTGTTGGCTAAACTGGACAGCTATATGTAAGAGAATGAAACTGGATTATTGTCTAGCCCCATACACAAAAGTAAACTCAAAATGGATCAAAGACATGAATGTAAGTCATGAAACCATAAAACTCTTAGAAAAAAATATAGGCAAAAATCTCTTGGACATAAATATGAGCAACTTCTTCATGAACATATCTCCCCAGGCAAGTGAAACAAAAGCAAAAATGAATAAGTGGGACTATATCAAACTAAAAAGCTTCTGTACAGCAAAGTACACCATCAATAGAACAAAAAGATATTCCTACAGTATGGAAGAATATATTCATAAATGACATATCCGATAAGGGGTTGACATCCAAATTATATAAAGAGCACATGTACCTCAACAAACGAAAAGCAAATAAGCCAATTAAAAAATGGGCAGAGGAGCTGAACAGACACTTCTCCAAAGAAGAAATTCAGATGGCCAACAGGCACATGAAAAGATGTTCCACATCGCTAATCATCAGAGAAATGCAGATTAAAACCACAATGAGATATCACCTCACACCAGTGAGGATGGACAACATCCAAAAGACAGACAACAACAAATGTTGGCGAGGATGTGGAGAAAGGGGAGCCCTCCTACACTGCTGGTGGGAATGTAAACTAGTTCAACCATTGTGGAAAGCAGTATGGAGTTTCCTCAAAAAACTCAAAATAGAAATACCATTTGACCCAGGAATCCCACTCCTAGGAATTTACCCTAAGAATGCAGCAGCCAAGTTTGAAAAAGACATATGCACCCCTATGTTTCTCACAGCACTATTTACAATAGCCAAGAAATGGAAGCAACCTAAGTGTCCATCAGTAGATGAATGGATAAAGAAGATGTGGCACATACACAATGGAATATTATTCAGCCATAGGAAGAAAACAAATCCTACCATTTGCAACAACATGGATGGAGCTAGAGGGTATTATGCTCAGTGAAATAAGCCAGGCAGAAAAAGACAAGTATCAAATGATTTCACTCATATGTGGAGTATAAGAACAAAGAAAAAACTGAAGGAACAAAACAGCAGCAGACTCATAGAACCCAAGAATGGACTAACAGTTACCAAAGGGAAAGGAACTGGGGAAGATGGGTGGGAAGGGAGGGATAAGGGGGAAAAGGGGGTATTACGATTATCACACATAATGTAGCAGGGGGTGGGGATACAGGGAAGGCAGTATAACACAGAGAAGACAAGTAGTGATTCTATAGCATCTTACTACGCTAATGGACAGTGACTGTAATGCGGTATGTGGTGGGGACTTGATAATAGGGGGAGTCTAGTAACCATAATATTGCTCATGTAATTGTACATTAATAATAGCAAAATAAAAATTAAATTAAATTAAAAATTTCTCTTCATTAAGAGACATCATTTAGAAAATGAAGAGGCAGGCCAGACTGGGGAAGAAGAGATGCAATCCATGTGCTTGTCATGGGCAGTAGAGGCATCTAAAATATATGAAGACCCTCCTACACTGCTGGTGGGACTGCAAATTAGTTCAACCATTGTGGAAAGCAGTATGGAGGTTCCTCAAAAAACTCAAAATAGAAATACCATTTGACCCAGGAATTCCACTCCTAGGAATTTACCCTAAGAATGCAGCAGCCCAATTTGAAAAGGACAGATGCACCCCTATGTTTATTGCAGCACTATTTACAATAGCCAAGAAATGGAAGCAACCTAAGTGTCCATCAGTAGATGAATGGATAAAGAATAGGTGGTACATATACACAATGGAATATTATTCAGCCATAAGAAGAAAACAAATCCTACCATTTGCAACTACATGGATGGAGCTAGAGGGTATTATGCTCAGTGAAATAAGCCAAGCCGAAAAAGACAAGTATCAAATGATTTCACTCATATGTGGAGTATAAGAACAAAGAAAAAATACTGAAGGAACAAAACAGCAGCAGACTCACAGAACCCAAGAACGGACTAATAGTTACCAAAGGGAAAGGGACTGGGGAAAATGGGCGGGAAGGGAGGGATAAGAGGGAAAAAGGGGCATTACGATTAATGTAATGTAATGTTGTAATGTTGGGGGGGCACGGGGAGGGCAGTACAACTCAGAGAAGACAAGTAGTGATTCTATAGCATCTCACTACGCTGATGGACAGTGACTGTAATGGGGTTGGTGGGGGGGACCTGATGAAGGGGTAGTTTAATAATTGTAATATTACACATGTAATTGTAAATTAATGATAATAAAATAAATTATATTAAAAAAATAAATAAATAAAATAAAATATATGAAGAACTCATAAGTCACTGATTAAAAAAAAAAGGCAGGCAACTCAATTTTTTAAATAGGCCACAGATTTGAATGGACTGGTCACTAAGGAAGCTGTACGAAGAGTTAGAGAGCATGTGAAAAAGGCTGCAGCCTCATTAGTCAGCAGAGAAAGGCAGTTGAGAACCACAGTGACAATGGTGGAGACGGTTGCATGAAAACAGGAACATACTAAATGCCACTGAACTGTATGTTTCAAAATGGTTAAAATGACACACTTTATGTTTTGGGTATTTTACCACCGTTTAAAGAAAAAGAACAGGAAATGGGCAAATAGGTATTTAAGAGATTACCTCTGTTTGAAAAATCATAAGCTTCAGAAAAAAGATTTGGCCATACATCCCGACAGACCCACCCTCTTCCTATCTCTCTTTCGTAGCTAGTAGATCTTTAGTGTCATCACTAACTTTAACATTTTTATATCTTTATTTCACAGGTATGGTAGTAACATAAGGAAGGTATTAATAGATAAGATATTAATATAAATTTAAATACAAATTTTAAGTGTAACTCCCCAAACAAGCCTACAGTGAGATGTCACATCACAGCCACTACAATGGCTGAGATAAAAAAACTCAGGCTTCCGTGCCCTCATCTGTAAAGTGGAAGGACTCTTGTCTCATTGCTGTAACATCTGGTTCTCTGAACTCCTACTTCATAAAACTAACGTCAAAAGGAATCAATGCCCAACAGATGAGCCCCACAGCTCACTGTCCCACGCCCTGATTTGTTCACCATTTATTTGTGAGGTTCAATTGCCTCCTGATACATCACCAGGAAGTGGCTAAGCAAAGCATACGTAATGTTAGGAAAGACA
Source organism: Smutsia gigantea (assembly GCA_032199065.1). NCBI lineage: Eukaryota > Metazoa > Chordata > Mammalia > Pholidota > Manidae > Smutsia > Smutsia gigantea. Next base: position 55,760 of record JAVSCE010006922.1, on the reverse strand, counting down.
AAGAAGCTGTAATGTTGACTGAGCATTTGTGTGAGGCCTGACCTGGGGTTTTCCACACCTCTTCTCACGCAGTCCTCACATCTGCTCTAGGACACTGACCCCATTTCTCTGCACTGGGATGCAGAGAACCAGATCAATCACGCACCTCAGCTTTGGGCTTCTAGCACCACACCTGAGCCCTCTTTGGCTTTTATTTTATTTTTATTTTGCTTTTTACCTTCTCCTCCTCGAAGCCCTTCCCATCCCTTTCACCCATAGAAACACCCTCCCTTGAATATTTATTTTACATACATTTTTAATTGGTCAGCATCACATTCAGCTGCTTTTTCAGCTAAACGTTAAAGTTCTAAAATCCTTCCAGGAAGCTCATTCTTCCTGATGATGTGGACTTTCCCATCATTTCCAGATCTCATATTTTATCAGCTCTTTAGTTCTTTCCTTATTAACACGCATTTCTGGCTAGTGGCCATCACAGTCCAAGAGGGGGTGATCCTCACAGTCATCTTGACATGTGTCTATGGCCAAGGGCACTACTGGGAATTTCTCTGGAAATATTCTCAGCTCCAGTTATGGAACTAAAAATGGAGGTTAAGTGTCTGCAAGAGTTTTAATGAGCAAGAAGGTCAGGATTCAAATGCTGGCCACTGCATTCCAGAACCCCCGTGTGTCTCATCATCAGGTGCTGTCTGTCTCTGAGCCATGAGGCTGGAAGTGGCAGGACAAGTATGGATAACAGCCAGGAAAGAATCAAAAAAAAATAGTGGGGAGTAACATGACAGTGTCTCTCCAGCAGAAAGTGGCAGCCTAGTACTAAGACCAACATAACACACACGTAACAACCACAGCAGACTGGATCAGCTAAACATAGCTGACCTTTGACAAGAGCCCCATTGCCGGTGACAACTTCTGTTTTCATCAAGCATTGTTCTCACTGATCTTTTGGTCTCCCGAACAGGCCGTTCTACCTGGTAAGTGAAAATAACCAATTATCATACAAGGAGTACTGCCCATTGCAAATCAAAAATAAATTAGTAACCTGGCTTATAAATCAGTCTCTTGGGGAATGGAGAAAGGGTAAGATACTTTCATCACATCAACAATCAACTCCTGTGGTTGGGAGAGTAAATCTTACCCCTTTTCTTTAGCACAAGACCAGGGACTTAGGTGAGCAAATACTTGCTGAAATGAAAAACAAAATTGAGTTCTCAACCATTAAAGCCAAGTTCTGCCCTTAAGCATGGTGACGCCCACTGTACTGAGACCCACCCACCAAGCCCAGCCTAAAACCAAGTGCCTCTTACTCATCCCTGCCCACCACCTGAGCCCCCTCCTCTATGCATGCCCCCAGATGCTGTCCCTACCACCTCACTCACTTCCACTGGTCCCCTCGCTTCCCTCAATTGCCCCTTTTAGATAACATAGCATATTGTAGTTTGCAAAGAACTTTCTATTCAAGTCATTTAACTCTCATAGCAACAATAGATGAGAAAACTAAGGCTCAGAAGTCGTTTGCCCAAGGTCACATAGCAAGTGAACATTCAGAGCTGAGACCAGAATTCTGGGGTTTTTGACTCCCAATCCAGTGTTGTTCCCAACTCACCCAAGCATCCCCCACTTGAACCTGGGCACCCCCAAATGCCCCAAGTGTTAAGCCCATACCTCCCCCACCCCACTCTGCAGCTGGCTTCTTGTGCATACTCCTAAGTGTGGCAGCAAGAGCAAGCTCCATCCAGTAGACAGGGAAGAGTGCGCTCAGAAAACAGGCCAGTCTCTATGGGAAAGGAAACACAATTTTGACCTACAGTGTTCCTTCTGGAAAACCACAAAGGTTTCCAACAGCCAGCCTGGTGGGTTGTAAGATGGAGAGAAGACATGCAAGCTTAAGATCCTGCCACAAGAGGGAGCAGGAAGTTGAAAGCAGATGTATCCATGCAAGGTTGGAGAAAGTCCCAGATATAACTAGCGCCAGTGAAAAGTATCTCCCACCTGAAGCCAACTGGTAAAGACTAGAGAAGGTGACTGCTACTTCAAATGTGCAAACAGTGATGCAAAAATCCAAGGAACACAAAGAATCCAGGACACATGACTTCACCAAACGAAAACAATAACCCTCCCATAACCAAACTCAAAGACATGGATCTACCTGATCAACAATTCAAAATAGCTGTTTTGAGGACTCAAAAGAGAAAACACAGAAAGACAATCAAATGAAATCAGGTAAACAATGAAAACATGAGCAGACTGAGAAATGTAACAGGGAGACAGAAATCATAAAAAGGAACCAAACAGGAATCCTGGTGCTGAAGAATTCAATGAATGAAATGAAAAAAATGCAATAAGTGAGCATTAACATCAGAATAGACCAAACAGAAGATAGAATCAGTGATCTATAATATGTTCTATGAAAGCCTCATGGTAACCACAAAGCAAAAAAAACTATAGTAGGTTCACAAAAGATAGAGATGCATTACAGCCTATCACCATGGGAAATCACCAATTCACAAAGAGAGGTTAACAGGAACAATGAAACTGCAAAACAGCCAGAAAACAATTAATAAGATGGCATTAGTGAGCTCTTATGTATCAATAATTACTCTAAATGTAAATGAATTGTATTCTCCAACCAAAAAGCACAGACTGGCTGGATGGATAAAAAAAAAATAAGGCCCGACAATGTGCTGCCTCTGAGATTCATTTCAGCTTCAAGGACGCACATTAGCTCAAAGCAAAGGGATGGAAAAAGATATTTTATGCAAGTGGAAACCAAAAGAAAGCAGGGTAGCTGTACTTACATCAGATAAAATAGACATTATGCTAAAAATGGCAACAAGGGACAAAAAGGTTATTATATAATGATTAAGGGTGATTTAATTAAGGAGATACTAACAATCATAAATATGTATGTACCCAACATCAGAGCCCCTAAATATATTAAGCAAATCCTAAGAGATATACATGGAGAAATAGACCACAGTACAGTAATAGTGGAGGACTTCAGTACCCCACTTTCAGGAATGGATGGATCATCCATACAGAAAGTCAACAAGGCAACGTTGGACTTGAACCACACATTAGCAAATGGACCTAACAGATATATATAGAACATTCCACCTAACAGCAGCAAAATACATAGTCTTCTCAAGTGCACATGGAACATTCTCTAGGATAGATCATAGGTTAGGCTAGCCTCCTTAATTGCTTCTATTAAGAGAGCTTCTAGATTACATTTTATTTACACAAGAGGTTCTGCAACTGAAAAAAATTGGACAACTATATATTTTATGCAGAGTGTATACAACCTATAAGCAAATGATAAAGAATAACAATACAATGCATTCCTGTATGGCCCCAACCCAGCTTAATAAAGAGATTTTATTGAGCTTATTTTTTAATTGTTTTCTGATTCAAATGTAACATATATTCACTATAGAAATTTTGCAAGATCTAGAACACTGAGGAAATAAAAAATCACCACAATACTATTACCTTACTGCTAATGTTCTGGTAACAATATATCCCTATGTATTCTGGATGTATATTATTTTTCTGAAATTGAGATCCTATTATACAAATTGTCCCCGTTTTCATCATGACCGTTTTCCTTGGACCAGTGAATTTCTTAGTATTCTTCCATCCCCAAGATCCCAAGAAAATGATGCCTAAAATACACTTACATTTTTAACTAAAAGTTGTTTTTCCAAAAGGAAGCAGTAGCAGGAATTTAATAGATTCCTTGTATGACTCCTGCCTGAAACATAAACTAAATTAAGAGGTTGATAACGTGCATCCTGTTGGGCCTGGCTGGAGAGTAAATGTTGATTGATGATGGCACCTCACGAGGCTGGAAGCGTCTCTGGAGATAAGAAGGGGACAAAAACCAGCGCTCTCACAGTGAACAAAAAAGCCCAAGAAGCCTTCTCGACAGCTCCAGCCAAGTTCTGGCTCCAGGGTGGATTCTCAACACATACTTGTTGCATGTGGCTCGTTACTGTATCTTGATTTATTGTTTATCCAGAGGATAAGGCACCGTTCTAATTTGTGGGAGGCAGTGAAGAAGCTGGCCCGGGTTGCTCTCGAGGAGATGACAAGCTGGTGGGGCAGGTAGGACATGCAGACAAATGACTGTACATCACGTTGAAGCCCCTTTGTACCCCAGCTTCCTGCACACAGTAGGGGTTCAGGAATACTCTATTACATGGTGATAGGAGAATCACAGGGCTTTACTACTGGAAGGACCTTAGCCTGGAAAGAGACCTCAGGCCAAGTGGCATCTCTGATCTTTACTAGCCATCTATGAAATGAAATTAGCAATATATGTCTTTTGATTTTATGAGGAGGAAAAGTGACAATGAGCATGAACTATGAAGGCGTTACAGATATGAGGTGTAAGTGTGACTATCCCTCTCATCCCACTCCATTCCCAATTTAAGAAATGGGGAAACTGAGACTCAGAAGAAAAATGACATGTCTTGTCCAGTAAGTTAGAAGTAAAGTAAAGACTAGAATTCTGCTTTCTCAACCCCAAGTCCAGAATGAAACAGTGGGTGTGCATACTAAGAGCAACAGATGGTCCTCGGGTCCTTCCTAACCCATCCCGGATTGAGGTGTTCCATCTTTCCACTATTTTCTGGTGGGTCTTGCTCCCAGCCGCTTGGACTGGCTACTGCCTCATGGACACATGAATAAAATCCCAAAGCAGGGTCAGAAAGTGCTTCCATAAGTAGCTATGGGACTCTGAGTCTGTTGCCATCTCCCTGGCTTCTAACCCTTCCCTGCAGATTCTGCCAGACCTGACCCCACTGGCCATGAACACTCCACCCGTGGGGGCAAGGCAGTCAGCACACACCTTCCTGCCCTGGGTCCACAGCAGCTGCAACCGAGCTGCTGGGAAGCTCACATCCCCAAATGGAGAGTCACACTAAAATTACAAATGGCTTCTAAAAGTTTTCAAATAAATCATGCACTTCTTAAACTTCACACTTCTAAGGTGTTTCATGATTTGAGTGGTACTTGAATATATGATTGGTTAATCCCCTTAGAACCGTACATGCCAGGCATGTAGATTTTACCGCTCCCATTACAGAAATGAGGAAACCGAGGCTTAGGGTGTGCGGCTTGCTCAATGTCTCTGGCCAGTGAGTGCCAGAGTTGGACGCAAATCCAATCCTCCTAACTTCCTAGGTGGACCTCTGTGTGCTTAGAACCTACCTCAGTCAGGATCTGTTTCAGTTGCAGGTGTCAGAAACCTCCCTACAACACGTTTAGGCAAAATGGGGCATATTTTGGAAGAATACGAGGGTATCACTTATAATTAAAAGAAGGCAGTCCATGGGGAAGGCAAGGATATTGTTCAGCCTTGGCAATGGAATATGCCCTGGACTCTCCGTTCTTTCTCCTCTGTGAGCTCTAGTATCTCTCCTTAGAGACAGCTTCATCCAGGAGGAAGGAAACACAGCCAGTGACATCCCCCAAGATTACTCTCTGATGGGTTTCACTCCCATAGAAAGCCTTACTCCCTTCCTGAGTCTTGGTTAAAAGGAAAATCGTCCTCAGAAGAACTGAGATTGGCCTGGCTTTCGTAAGTGCCCATTGCTGGGCCATTCAGTGGTGGCCCAGCGGGCAGGGTCATTTAGGGTGGTGCTCCCACCCCTCCATTAGAGACACATGGCTGAGGGTACTTGAGGTTCAGAGCAGGAGCTGATCCTAAGAGCAGTGGGAGCTGAAGGCATGAAAGCGGCTGGGACCACCCAGCAAGTGTATAGAAAGAAAGGGGGAAAGAGGGGACAGAACCCTGGGGAAAATGAGATTTCAAAAGTGAAAGATGAGACCCCCAGGAAGGAGAGGAAATGAGTGGGAAAATGGATAGATGGGGAACAGGACCCCAGAGTCACAGGAGCTGAGCGGACTAGTTTGAAGAAGGAAGGAGCTGACAGCATCGCGGTGCTGTAACGTATGCAAAGAATGGCGTCGGGATCTGCCCCCTAAGGGCCATCAGTAATCTATCCAAATGCTATTTCCCTGGATGCCTAGGAGTGAACACAGGTGAAGATGGGGAAAGGCAGACTGTAGTTACTGAGGAGCTTACATAGCAAGTGTAAAAAAGCAGTGGGAGATGAAGTGGTGCCTTAAGCACGTGAGTTTATGGAGCAGATACCCCTGGACGCTAAACCCTCTGACTCCCCATTATGCAGTCAAACATCACATCAGATGCTCATGCTGGGCAATGTAAGAAGTTATTTCTAATAATAATAGCTAATATCTATTGTCACGAATTACACAGATCTGACTCAAAGCTCACATTCTCACCCATTCTTTCTACTACCTGCCCACTAGTAGATGGCATATAAGGTGAAAATTATCTAGAGGGAGATGACAAGATGACAGACGCAAGCCCTTCCCGGCCAGCCCCGTCTTAGCACCTTCTCTTCCAATGTCTACCACCAGCTACTTCCATTCCTATGCAAGCTCTCTCCCAGCTCTCTGAAGGAAACACAGCCCTATTTGAATTATGCTTTTAGGCACAATTAATTTTGGACCAAACAGTAATTCAAGACTACTGCAATGCCCCGATGACTGCCCTCTATCCCTATGACCCCTCCCTGAGATCTGGATCTCCCCTCTCCATCCCTTGTGCTGTAGGAAAACTGCAGTGCAGGCAATGAGATCATGCAATGACTGGATATATAATAGACAGAGGCCGTGCTAGGCTCTGGGAGCTATTCCAGGCTTACTTTATTTAGTGCGTCTCACGGCTGTTGATCACCCAGCAGACTGTGGTGCCATAGCGAACAGGACAAAATTGTTCTGACACCTGCCCCAGCCTCCTAGACATGGGAAGAGCATGCAACCAAAGTCCAGCCTCAGAGCTCACCTGGAAAACAGGTTCCCCTTCTAGTCCAGCCACAGCCAATGCCTGGTGACCTCACTTCAAATATGGGGTTGCTGACACTCACCTGACTGTCACATGTCCCTTCCCTTTGTCACGTTCTCCCCGTTGAGTGCACTGTTTTTCTCCCTGTCTCTACCTGATTTTTAGAGCAGGTAGATGAAATAAGACCTTCCATCTGTTCCCAGTTCTAAAATACCAGGTGTAAAGGAATATTCTCTCTGAATGAAAAACTTTCCACGTTGAACCACTAGCCTGAAGGTTACCCTTTACTCTTTCTGTTCCCTTTCCTCTTTCCCTTTCTTCTATAACTCCTCTCCCCCAAGCCCAGCCCACTCTCTCCTTCCTTACTGTTTCACCACCATCCTCCTTCTCGGTTCTACCCCTCCACCACCATCTCCCTTCCTTCTAATGGTCACAACTGCAAGAGAGGCACCCATGGTGCAAATTGAAGGAAGCATGAATGACTCTGAAGGTGACTGTCCCTAGGCACCGCTCTTGGCTTGACCTAGACCCAGCCCTGTTCTTTCCTTCCCCATTTCTCTGTCTTTATATCATTCAAACAAGTATTTCTCTCCTGTCCCTGACTACTCCTTTGCTCTTCTGGACACATGGTAGAATGTTTACTCTTGGTACACATAATGGCTATATCATTTAGTCTACCAATCGCAACATAATTTTAAGTTCAAAAAACTAAAATAAGAAGTGTATATTTAGGAATGCATATAGATGCAATAAAACTATCTAAATCAGGAAAGAGGGTCATGATAAACAGAGAGATCAGACAAGTCATAACCTCGGGGAAAGGAGGCAAAAGAATGGTGGGGAGTGGGAACGTGGCGAAATGTAGATTATTGTCAGAATCCTACTTTTGCTTTGGGTTTACAGGTTCTTATTACATCATAATAAAGAAACAAAGACAGACCAGACAGAGAGAGTGGGAATAAAGGAGGGAGGGAGGAAAGGAGAGAGAGAAAGGGAACCATTCCTGGAAGAATGAGTGTATTAGAATTCACTTATTTTGATGATCTCAATTCTGTGCACTCTGAGGTCCAATGTAAAGAAAAATTAGGTTAGTAGATGAATAAATGGTTTGCTTGATATCCTTGTATTATCAAGTCTGGGAAGGAGGGATTGAATTTTCTTCTTCCCAATTTTGATGCTCAATGTGTGCCTGGAGGAGAAAAATCATGAAGGAGCCCAGAGTACCTTCTGCCGCTTCTGGAAAATACTTAGAGTTGAATCCACTGATCCCTGCAAGCAGGTGGCAGGCTGTGTAAGAGGGTCTGCTGGACAGGCTCATGGCCAAGCAGGGTGTGATTTCAGCAAAGAGAGACCCTCAAAAATATGCTGCTTCCCATGGGGAAAAAATCATTTTTTAATGAGTTTTTTTTAAGTCAAGGATGAAGCCTAAAGAATATATCCCTTCCCAAAAGGTGATATGGGCACTTAAAATCTGATCTCTCCCCAAAAGTATGGAAAGGGAACTCAGCTGCATGGGAGAGGAGAGAGCATGCAGACAGGGTGGCTAAAAAGAGTGACAGTGAAGGCCACTGACTGGTACCATTTTGTCTGGACTCCCTGAATATTGGGCAAAAAAAAACCCACCTCCCTGAGGCTGCTGGGCATTGCAGTTAGCCCAGCACAGCTGCCAGCTTCTGAGACTCTGCTGGGGACCAGTGCCCACAAGGAGGAGACAACGAGTTGCAAAAAGCTTCAAGCTCAGTAGAGGAGCCTGCCTGGGTGTTCAGTTTGTCAGTCTGCAGCTGCTGGCCCGTGTGTGAGACAGCAGAGAGCTCAGGCCTGATGCCCAGGAGAAGGACACCAGCTAGTGGGGTCCCAGCCCGTGGCGGTTGTCATACGTAACCAGGTTCTGGGTAAGAGAAGCGCTGAACACTGCTCTCTGCTTTGGGGCATTCCCATGTATGTACCAGGAATGGAGGCCTCAGAGCAGACTGACAATACCACCAGGCACCTCCATAATGCTGGAGAAGCAGATCCCCTCTGCTTCTCCCCCTCCTGCCCCTGACCAGGTGGCAGGCAAGGTTGCACCTTAGAGCTGGCAATATCCTGTATGCCAGGGAGTGTTTCCAGCTATGGAGATCAAAGCACTGAATGCATCGCCCTAGTCCCTTCTTGAGCCACGATTGTTGGTTGATGATTCTGTGTGAAGGAGGGAGCTGTGGGATGTGGAAAGCATATCGACTTGGGGCCACATGGCTGGGGACTGCATCTCAGCTGTGTCTGCCACCTGCATGATGGCAAGTGAGTGACTTAATGCCCCTGAACCTCACTCCGTCTATAAAATGGGAAGAAGAGTAACCTCTTCCAGAGGGTTATTGGATAAGGTTAAATTAGACAATATGTGCAGAAGAGTCTGGCACGTGGTGGTCATAATAAAGGTCCATCCACTCATTATTCAGCCTTGTATCTCCCAGAAAGCACCTAATAAAGGAGCTGGAAGGCAAGACAGCAGAAATCTGTTGTCGCAGAGAATTGCCCAGGTGGCCTCACAGAGAATCCCCCTTGTTGGAGGCTGTTTGTCAATGTCAAAAAATGTGACTCTTTGGGGTGCTGGGATAGGGGAAGACACCAGTTGGGGGCCTTTCTTGGGAAGGAAACCCTGGTGCTCAGAGGCCTTCTTGGGTGACCCTCTCCCTGGCCCCGCCCTCTTCAGGCTTGCAGCACACCCAGTCCGTATTATTCACAGTGATAATCCCCACATTGAGCATCAGCCTGTACCAGCCTCTGGGATGAGCGCTTCCTGGGCCTATTTCATTGAATCCTGCAACAACCCTATGAAGGAAGAAAGTGGAAGTTAGCAAAGCAAAACAGACCAAGCCACACAGCTAAACAACAGCAGAGTAAGATTCAGACCTGTGTCTACTGGCCGCAGTACTTTTTAACCACTGCATACACTGTCTTCCACACACCCCCTCCTGGCCCTTCTCACATGATATGGTATTTGTCACACCTAGTAGAATGTCAGCTCTTCAGAGGCAGAAATTGCAGCCCTTTTATCTGTTGATCCTAGCACCTACCACAGTGCCTAAGAATTAATGAACAAGTGAATGCATGCATGAATCCATGCACCATCTTCTCCAAACCCCAAGAAAGAAGGAAGCACGATTGTCCATCCTAAGGCAATGTTACTCAGAACCTCCATCCCTATCACACTCTGCAGGGCAAGGAGTTCAGGTGGCTGCGTGGACAGGCTGCTCCTTCCCCTCAGGGCACTTCTCACTCACACCAAGAGCCAGAGCTCGGCCATGGGGTGATACCAAGCCCTTCACTAGATGAGACATGGTACTGGAGCTTTAATGCTGGAAAGGCCGTCCCATCTCCCCATTTCACCCCTTTTCCAGCATTAAGTCTTCACAGTGTTTATTCTGGATACTTTCTTAAAATCCATAGAACTAAGCAGTTCTCTGGTTTCCCATTTGTTACTATAGTTTATAAACAATTTCCTTGGTGACCCAAATTGAAACTGCCCCTTAATCCCCACATGAGGTTCAACTCAAAATTTCAAAATCAAAACAGTATATTGCTTAAGAGTGTAAAATCTAAAGTCACATACACCTGCAATCAAATTCCAACTAGCTATGGGAGCTTTTTAAAACGCTCTAAGCCTCGGTTTCCACTTCCGTAAAATGATAATTATCTGATAGAATTATTGGTCAGACTAAAGGAGAACATGTATAACACATTTAGCATAGTATCTGGCACATCGTAAATGCTCCACACATTCTAATGTTTAAATTAGGTCTCATTCAGGGACCCTGAAGGCAGTCACATAGGTGTCGGTACCCCCAGAATAAAGTCCAGATCGCTCTAGCTTTAGGGTTTCCTCTGATTACCAGCAAACTCCCTGATCACTCAATCACAAGTTTAACCTGCTGCAAACAGTGCCCAGATGCAAAGATCCCAGCCAGTCTGTTGCTTCATCAAACATGAAGACAACCAAGAATTCCCTGGTGTTTTTAAAATCTGCTACATGGAAGACAAAATCAAAATACATAGGAAAACTGACACTAACAAAACAGAGATAATTTGAGGAGGAGAGAAATTTTTAAACAGAGAGATTTGAGTCCATAATACCAATGTATAAAAAGACATTGAGCATGCACATGGTGTGAGTGGGGTCACAGGGAAGACATTGTAGCACAGAGAAGACAAGTAGGGACTCTGTGGCATCTTACTACACTGATAGACAGTGACAGCAGTGGGGTATGGGGGGTGGAACTTGATAATAAGGGTGAATGTAGTAACCACATTGTTTTTCTTATGAAACCTTCATAAGATTGTATATCAATGATACCTTAATAAAAAGTAAATAAATAAAAAAGACATTGAGCATGGTGGTTCCTGAAAAAATTAAAAATAGAATTAACATATGACTCAGCAATTTCACTTCTGGGTATATACCCAAAAGAATTGAAAGCAGGGTCTCAAAGAGAAATTTGTATATTTGCAATGTTCATTATTTACAATAGCCAAAAGATGGAAACAACCCAAATGTCCATCAATGGGTGAATAAAATGTGGTCTATCCATACAATGGAATATTACTCAGCCTTTAAAAAGAAGAGAATTCTAACACATGCTACAACAGGGATAAAGACTGAAGACATTTTGCCAAGTGAATAAGCCAATTACAAGAAGACAAATATTGTCTGATTCCACTCATGTGAGCCAACTAGAGTAGTCAAATTCATAGAGACTGAAAGTAGAATGGTGGTTTTCAGGGGCTGGATGGAAGGGGAATGGGGAGTTGTTTCCTGGGGTCAGAGTTTCAGTTTATCAAGACAAAAAGAGTTTCGTAGATTGGTTGCACGACAATGTGGATGTTCTTAATACTGCTGAACTGTGCACTTAAAAATTGTGATGATGATAAATTTTGTTATTTACCACAATTAAAAACTTCTAATTGAAAACAAAAAATAATAATACTTGGAAATTAAAAGGGAGGTTGCTAAACTTTTTGATGCAATGTAAGGATTTGAACATGAGGTTGAGGAAATACTCTAGTTCATAGAATGAAAAACCAAGAAGATGTAAAATATGAGATTTTTTTTTAAGATAGAAAAAGGAACAATCCAGGAAATGAAACATCTCACTACTTGGGAACTTCAGAAAATAACAGTAATAATTCAAGGGAGAAAAAAAGTTAAGTCAGGCAAATTTCTCAGAAAGGAAAAGAGACATGCATCTTCAAGTTGAAAGGGTCTACTGAATACCCAGCACAATAGATGTAAGAAGATGTACAAGTAGATAAATTAATGTGAAATTTCAGAAAACCATGGATCAAGACAAGACCCTAAAAGCATCCCAATAAAAGTGAATAAAAAGACAAGCCATTCCCAAAGCTGAGGAATTAGTTTGGCAAAAGACTTTCTATTAGCAACACTTCTAGTCAACAATTCGAACTCCTGTTTGTGCACCAGAAGACAAGGTAATAATGTCTTCCAACTTGGGGGAAGCAGTCTTCAACTTGGAATTCCAAATCCAGCTGAAATCAAGTAGGAGTAGAACAACCACATACTCTGATATGCAAAGACTCAGAAAGTTCACCTCCTGTGCCCCTTTCTTAAGAAGTTATTTGAGTACATTCTTGAGCAACTTCCTCAAATACTTATCCATGAGAAGTAAGCCAAGAAAAGTAAACTAAGTTTATGAGGGAGTAAACCAAGAAAAAGGAAGGCATGAATAATGTGAAATACTGAACCCACAAAGAAAACTAAAGGAAAACATCCGGTTTATAGCTACACAGCAGGGCCAGAGAGCAACTAGCTCAGATTAGAGCAAGAAAATAAAGTCCCATAGCAGAGAAGTTCATGAGATAGTACAGAAGAGAACTTGGAAAATGAGCCACGAGCATATGATGAAGGCCCAGAATTCAATTTTTAAAAGCAATTAGAAACTCAGTGGGAAGGAAATATAAGAAAGCCATTATTTAAATACAAAGAAACCAGTTTGTATCAGAACAGGAAGCTGCTGAGATTCAAGGAAGGAATGAAATGCATTACAAGGAAAATGAAAGGTAAAAAGGTGGGAGATATGAGAGATATAATAAAGAACGCATGTATTCAACAAGCAAAAAGAAAGGCAATCAGCAACCAGAGAAAACGACAAATACATAAAATGCAACAGAATAAAACAACACCTGATTAGAGCAATGGCTTTTTATTTTAAAAGAATAATCTTTTTTAGCCTGATGATATAAGTTTTTGAAAATAAAATGGAAACAATCATAACATGCTATTTGGCTCTGTGAATAAACTGTGCTTGCCTAGTTACAGAAGTTTAAATCCTGGGAGTATAGGAAGGGGTTCAAATCTTAGAATAAATCTATAAAAGTTACAGAACATAATAGTTACATATTAAATAATTATGATTACATTTAAAATGCGATTTCTATCAGTTGAGAACTTTAAAATTAAAAGTACACCTGACAATACCCCAGGTGTAATGAGCATGCAACCACCCAGAGGATGGTTCCTAATGCCATTCTCCAATAAAAAGAACAAGTGTCCCTTGGAGAAATGACTGATTCTAAGGCTTGGGCAGGAATATACGAAATAACCCTAGAGCTACAACCCTGGAATCCCAGTTCCAGAGGAAAAGAAGTGTTAAAAAAACAATAGAAGGGTATCAAAGAGGGAATAAAATGTCAGTGGATAAACCTAACAAACATTACTTCAGTCAGGTGATCCAGTTTAACATCATCATGATAAATGATACTGATGACACATCTTCTTGACAGGCTGTGCTGACAATGACACTGCACCTCCACAGTCTTCCTCTCAAAACACACATAACTCCACAATCTAACCATGAGAAAAACATCAGACAAATCCAAATTAGAGGTCATTTTACCTTACCTCCCTTACCTACCTCTCTAGACTTTTCTCCAATCACTCCTCTCTCCTCCCTCTCTGGACTCCAGCCAGACTGGTCTATTTTCAGCTCCTTGACACAATAAAGTTTTTGCACATTTGCTTTGCCTGGAGTCACACCACCAATTTCTACACCTGGCTGATACCCACTCTTCCTCCAGATCTCAGCCTCTTCACCATTTCTCAGGGAAGTCTTCCATCATCAACTCCAGACCAGTTTGGATACTTTAATGTGCTCTTCATAACCCTTGAACAAACAGATGAAATCATGTGTCTGAATCTTCAGAGCTCAGGACCAGTCCCTGAGAAGTGGTGACCCTTCCCAGGAATGTGAGGCTCAGGGCAAAACAGCCATCGGCTTCTGGAACCTTCTTATCTACAGTCACGGATGGTGAGGAAGCTCAGGAGAAAGGAATGATCAAAGCTTCTCTTATGATGTTGGTCCTTAACTTTTTTTGAATAGACAACTTTGAAACAATGATATTTATGGCACTTCTCCCCAAAAACCAAAAAAGTGCATAGAAGCAAAACTTTTGGTAATGTTTTCAGTGCTTCACGATTCCCCTAAAGTCCATCTATTCACCTCAGGTTAAGAACGCCAACTGTAGGCGTAGTGAGAATGTCATACTCACAAACACACTGGTTCCCTGGCTTTGTTCATTTAACCACTGCTGATTATCTGTCATATAGTGATTCCAGTAACAATGATACCTTATTAATTAAACTTGACTTATGGTTTAAAAGAAAAGACTCTTACATACATTTTCTCATTTACACTTCACAAAAGCCCAATGAGGTGAGCACACATCACTCTACCTATTTTACGGATGAGAAGACAGAAGAATCCCAAACCCAGTCAAAAATGACCTGACACCCAGTAGTTAAGTATACCCTTTAGACCCTAGGCCTGGCCCTTGTCCCCCATTTTGGTACTGTCCTTAATTGCTGGTGGTGTTAGCACTTATGCTGCCTGCTGAACACCAAGGTCATATATGAGGATGACCCCCAGGCCATTCTCAGCCCCCAGTCCCCATGGTGGTCAATCTCATGCTCTCCTATTCCAGGTGGTGAAGTAACTGCAAATCGGAGGTTCCCACAGCAGGACTCCCCCAGTGTTTAGGGGAGGTATCCAGAGCTTCCCATCCTCCTACCCGGAGAGCACACCAGCTAATATTCTTTGTGCTCTTAGCATATCTCAGGCACTGTTCTAGGCTCATTACATAAATTAACTCATTAAATCCTCTGGATGACACCAAGAGGTAGGTACTATTATTATCTCCATTTTGTGGACATTTAGGGAGGTTAAGTAACTTGCCCAGGGTTACACAATTAACAATTTTCAGAGCCAAGATGTGCACTCTGGAGCCCGTGCTCTTAACCAAACCACTATTCTGCCCCTCCTGAGGCAGAATTGTTCATAACTTTGTGGGGTGGGTCACATGCACCCTCGAGAGTGTAATTAAAGCTCTGGGCCCTCTCCCTAGGAAAATGCAGTTAAGCAGAATCTTGCAAAATAATTCAGAGACTTCAGGGACCCCTAAGGCTCATCACCCATTGACCTCATACATACTGGAGGCAACTGTTCAGAGACCAAAGAGAAGCAGCGCCAGCGACGCAGGACTTCGCCCCTGCAAAGCAGGAGATAAGCTGAGCTGCGTGGTGTGACGGGGACGCCTGTTCACTGAGAGTCAGGAACCGTGAGCTCCCGGGACCGCAGTGCCCTGAGGACGCAGCGGGTCGCTTAGCTTCCGGAGTCCGGTAGCGAAATGAGATACTCACGGACCACCGGCTAGAGTGAAGTCTTGCGTCCCTTCCAGCATCCTGGAGTCACGAGACAAGGGCCTGAGCGGACTGGATCTCAGAACTCCGGTGCCGGGCGCACAGGGAGAAGCCGCTGTTCCTGGTGCTGAAACGTGGCGGACATTGGGTGCGGCGGCCCGCCCACCGCGTGCTGCGCCGCTGCAGCTGCGGTAACTGTCCGGTGCTGAACCCGGATGCGGCCAGGCCCGCGGGGCTAGGCCCGAGCCTGCTGTACCCGGTGGAGCCTAGACGGAGCTTCTGAGAGCGCTGACGCAGAACGCTGGGAAAGCGAGGCGCAGTGGGCTCCACGTCCGGCATGGACCTGCAGAGACCCGACTCCTACCAGTGGGGGGCTGACCCTGACTTCAGTGAGCACGTCCTCCATAAGGTAAGAATCCTGCAGTCCCCAGCCTCCATCCCAACGCTGGCAGAAGGCGCCGTCAATGGGAGTTCTCTCTGTTCCCCTGCCGTGGCTTTGGGACTTAAAGAGAAACTAGTCCGTATCTGTAAAGCCTGCGGAACCCCTTCTGTTTGATCCTGGTTTGCTGCTCAAAACAGACCTGCCTAAATGCTGGGGGAGGGGCCGCCGCCTAAGGCTCAAATTGTCGGGAGCTTATCGCTCATTTAAATCACCTGTGTCCCGTTCTCACTCACCCCTTCCTGCCTCTCATCCTTTTGAACCCTGCGTGCCCTGAGCATCCTTGCCCTCGGTAACCCTTGTGGGAGGCTGAGTTTGTCCTCCCATCCTTGCTTCACAAGCTCTTGCCCTGTTAGGTCTGGTAGCTGTGGTCGAAGACCTAAGTCTCTGGCCAATTTGGCAGAAATTAGACAGAAACAATCTTCAGCAGAAATAAACTCTCGTTTTTCAATTAGACTTCCTTATGGCTCCAGAAAGCTGCCCTCCAGCCGTGGCTCATGTCACCTCCTGAAAGTGTTTGCTTACTTCAAAGCTCTAACTTGTCCACTGCTTCCCTCCTTCAAGTTTCTTATGCAACTCAATGCTCAATAACATAGTTCTCCTCTTAAAGCGATTGTTGGGAAAAAGCAACAGCCTCTCTCTAGGCTACGCTTTTTAAATCCATCACCTTGAAAGAATCAGAGCCTTATATTTCCCATAAGAAATCATTGTTCCTCATCCCTTTCTCTGCTCACTTCATTGAGCCTTTATATGTCCTACTCCGCTAATACCGGTTTATCAGGTAGTCCCCTGAAGGGTTGTACAATGTCTTATACTTGGAGATTTATCAGAATATCACTCTGGAGATTCCACGAATGGAAACTTTGAAATAATCTGACTACCCTCTTCCCCTATGACAGTTTATATTTGAGAAAACTAAAAGTCCACTGAGGCAAACTGACTTGTCGAAGGAAGCAAAGTAGTAAATAGCAGAGCTAGTGCTAAAAGCCAGGAGTTATGACTCCAAGTCTAATATTCTTTTCTCTATACAAGTGTGATCCTACTGGATCTGAATCTGTGTTTTGACAAGATCCCTAGGAAACGAGCATGCACATTAATGTTTCAGATGCACATTAACATTTCATGTGCACGGCCCTATGTCACATTGGCTATTTCTCACACAAATAAAGGAAAATCGAAGATTAGAGGAAGTGGGTCAATAGATTTGAATAGTCCATGTGACTTCTCTCTCCTGGTCCCTCAACCCTTAGGGTATAGAGAAGGAGAAAAACTTATAACTGCCCCAGCCATGAAATTTTAAAACCATTAGTTTGAAGTAAACTAGAATAAGTTCTGTGTTCTTTGAGGTTGTGAATCTAGCCCCAGTAGAAAGTACATAAAAGCTAAAGAACACAATAACAAATCAATTATAAAAGCCTTTAGTGACTAGATATATGGGTGTTACCAAGTTTAAACCATCTTATAAAGATACAAATATTCATTTGAAAGCTTTAGGATTTGGAGGTCAAAGTTTTCAAATTATTGATCAGGTGTGGTTTTCCCACCTCAGTTACCCACATATGAAATGTAGGAGACAGCCCATGAGACTTTCCCTTCCTCTGGGTTTGTTGACCACCAGACTGGGAGACAGCCTATTCCTACTACTTCCACTATATTTGAAGATAAGAGTCTACTTACTACTAAGCATCTTGGGAACAGAAGCTGACCTTAAACTTTCTGTGCCCAAGAAGAATAACATATGCGTGTAGAAAGAGTTCTTTTTAATGCAGGACTGATCACCTCCTCCCAATATTATTTTGCTATTGTCCATGACTTCTTATTGTGATCTACTTAAAAACGTTTTCATAAATACATGTACATACACATAAACATGTATGTATTTTTTTTAAGTTTGCTATATAATAGAGTCCAAAGAATTCCTGTTGATCCACCAGAACAAGAAACAGGGCTCCCCTCCAACATTAGCTGTGAGGAAGAAGGACCTTTTAAATAAACTTTTCATTGAAGTGTAACAAACAGAAGAAATGCCCAAACCATGTGTGTACACCTGGTGGGTCATCCCCACATGGGCATCTCTGTGCCAGACAACCAAAATCAACAGACAGAACCTTGCCAGCTTTGCAGAAACCTCCTACCCCCTTCACACACTCTTCCCCTTCTCCTCCCCAGAGATGACTTTTATAGGGGTGGGAGGATCATTTGATGTTTTGTTAGGGCCACCAGATTTTATGTAGGGTAGATGTAGAAACTTGCTAGAGAAAAGACATTGCTGTATGATGGAAAGAAACCCCAGGCTTCCTTGGTGTGATTTTTGAGCAAGATCTGTGAGCCCTACCATTTTTATCTATAAAATAGGAATAATAATACCTGACTTGTTTTTTGACAAAATTAGATAATATAATGTAAAGTCTGTATATGTGTGTTTGTTTGTGTGTGTGTGTGTACACTTACATATTCATTCTCCAGCATATAGGAAGCACTGAATATACGGTGGTTGTTCCTAGGGCACACATCTTGGGCCCCAGGGCAACTTCAGTAGGTCACATTGTCTCACCCAAAATGATGAGGACTTGTGAGAAGAGAAGTAGCACCACACACACATACACACACGCACTCTCACACACACACACACACACACACACACACACACACACACACACTTAACAGGCACAGTCCCATGCAATTAAGCTCACACACCTACAAAAATCATGATTTCTGTGTGGACATCCCAACCTTAATTTCCTAAGTTGAAGATCTCCTTTCTCTGGGAGGTGAGGTAGGTGACACTCTCATTAAATCACTTCTATGAAAAACATACGCCAATATCATAAACCTTGGATGGTACTTGCAGTTTAGCTAGTCCCAAGAGTTGGAGGCCGACCCAAATGAGCCTGAGCAAATCTTAGAATATTCCTGGAGTATGGGCTGGAAGCTGGGAACTGCTTGGAAACACTGAGTTCACCCATCACGTGCTTGGAGTTTTTAAATAGAGTTGCTGTTGTTCTCACAAATCTGAATATTTGATGCAGCTAAATAATTTAAAACATGTGAGCAACCTTGCTGCTCTTTCCCTCATAGAACTGCCAGCCCTCTCTTGCTACCAGTAAAGTCTCAAGAGCCATCAAGGGCAATGATAAGACTTAGGGGCTCAGGGACAGCCCCCAAACCCATGCTTTGGGTTCTTGCTGTGACTATAAACTCTGGGCAAATGAAGCAGAGAGGGGCAGCTTTTGCCCCAGATGCTAGTGAATCGGGCCAAAGACACTTCAGTTCAAGAGCTTACTTCCTAATTGGCCATCCCCAGCGCTCACAAGCCAATCTTTTTCCAAGAGGGGCAAACAATGACTAAGCCAAAGTCAGTCTCCTCCATAGCACCTCACAAAGACCCATGAAAGATGTGGCCCGTCCATCCATTCTTCCAGGCCTTGGTCTTTGTTGGAAAAAACGGAATTACCAGGGAGATAAGAACAAAATGTCTCTGTCCTCTGACTCTGCTCTCATACGTCTTCCAGGGGAGCAGGAAAGGCAAGCAGGTCCTCTCTACCCCTTCCCTTCCTCTCTTGGATTTGTCCTTTACTTCCCTCTTCTATTGCTCATCTTGTGATGTCTATGTCCCTCCATATTAGATAAAAAGCCTCATCTATTCACTCAACAAACATGTACTGAGCATTTCCAAGGTGTAAGAAACTGTGCTGGGCTTGATAGAAAATGCACGCACACACACCAAATTGTTCTGACTTTCAATAAGTCTGTGGTCTCTTAAGACACGCACCCAGATGACTATGATACTGTGTAGTGTCTCAGAAATGTCCAAAGAAAGCTGAAGGAAAATACAGTGGGATAACCCCAAAAGAAACTATCGCTTCTGAACTCAGTTGAAATGTCCTCTCTCACTTATGGCCTCTAATGAAGAGTTAATATCTAAGAGAACCAGAGTTCCACCCACCAGCCAGCCTCCACTCCCCACAGGACTGTCACCTGCTGACTCTAGAGAAGGGTGTGACGTCAGCAGCATTTTCCTCCAGTGCCAGAAAATTTTACCAAGGGAAGACACAACAACCAGCAAAGGCCATACCTTCTCTTCTGTCTCCCTTTAACATTCCTTATCCCTCAGGGACTTTTTCTTTCCAGTTAAACAAAGTTTGTGGTAAAAGAATCCAATTCCACAGGAAAATCCATACCCTGTAGAGGAAAAGATTTGGCTTTCAAAGTGAGTCCATTATACCTCAAAAAAGGGCTTTTTTTTTAAGAAAAAAACATTTAAAACCAAAGTGAAAACAGTAGCTCCAATTCTTGCCAGATTTCATCCTCAGCCAGGAACAACAACAACAACAAAAAAAACACAAGAAAAGTTAGCTACTCCCTGTAGAATTTTTCTATTTGCTTGTTTTCCTCTCTTGCTTGCTGTGGAGGCTTTCAGATAAACAAATGACGTGTATCACTGCCTGTCAGCCTTCTGGGGCTCCGCTGGCAGTCCAGGTCCCGCCCGGACCCCAGAGCCTGCAGCTGGCCTGGGGAGAGGTGCCAGCTGGTTCTCTTGGCTAACCATAGCAGGAAACGATGGCGACTCAGTTTAACATCCCAAAGTCATTTTCCAAACTCTTCAGGCTTTCCTCCCCAAGCACTCTTCCCCCCAGTTTGGAGTCCCTGGGGCCTTCAGTGAGATGCTCTCTGACGCTCAGTAATGTCAGTGAGCTAATGTTTCCTTCTGGGAGCTGCTCTGGGAAGGGGCTTTGACTTCCTTCCTTTTCAGGGCAGGAAACCCAGCACTGCTGGAAGTAAACAGCCAGAGGTGAGCACCAGGCTGGGGAATGGTTGAACAGGAAATTTGAAGTGACTCTGAACTTATCCCAGCACGCTCCTTGTTTCCATCCACCCATTCTCCGGCAAGAGAAGCAGACCCTGAGGGCTGCAAGTGAGACTGTAGATCACAGCTCCTTTGCCAACTGGCAGAGCACTCAGACAATGCATTTCTCCAGTTGGGAGCAGCCCCCGGCCAGCCTCCCATCTGCCAACCATGGAGTGAGAGAGCTCCAAGCCAGCTGCAAACTACAGATCTGGAAATCTTAATCCCCAGCTGACTGTACCCATCCAAGCCTCCCCAGACATTGCCCTGCTCCTAAAGGTAGCAAGGCCCAAATGGTGAGGTGAGAACAACATAACTGTTGAAAGAAGCAGAGCTCAGTTACCCTAGCAAATGACCTGTTGCCCTGACCTTGCTGCCCAAGTCTGCTCCATCCTTTCTTATTTGTATTTCTGCTTACCAGCAGACAGCTTTTACCCCTCAACATAAGGATGTTATTTAATAGCTTGTGCTTCTGCAAATGCCACTGGTGTGCTTTTAGGTGTCTTGAACTAAATTGTGTTTAAGCTCATACTTTCTCTTGCCTTTTAGTCCTCTGCCCCTGGCTACCACCAGCACAACCACACACACACACACACACACACACACACACACCCTCCTCTCATAAGGTATAGGCAGAGCCAGGGATTCTGTGTAGCTGTTCTCGGTCCTTCCGATTTTTCATTGTTATGGGCCTTTTAAAGGCAAAGGAAACCTTCCCCCCTCCTCCTCCTCCCTTTGCCTTTTGAATTTTGCATCCGCAGCACCCCCAGCTAGTCTGCTTATTAAAAAGCAGATCTTCCCAGAACAGTCTCCTCGGGGGACAGTCAGGAGCTGGTAGCATCTGGCTTCTTCCAGCCCCACCTGACTCCACATCAAAGGGAAGGAAGCTGCAGGCGCAGACTCTGCCCAGATGAGGCAGAGCCCCTTCCGGCCCCTCAGGAGCCTCTTCCCTCTGGGGGGCGGCAGTCCTGCCTTCGTCTTTACCCAGACTCTACCCTCTTCTCCAGGTCCCCTTCTCAAGGTCTGTTAGGTCATGAACTGAGAAGTGTGAAATCACCTTTGCGCTACAACCTAGCGAGCCCCAGGAAGACTAAGCACTTTATGCCACTCAATCCTACACCCTACTTTGATCTCATTTTACAGGTGAATACACTGAGGCACGGAGCTGTTTGAAACTTACCTAAGTTCACCCAGGTAATGAGTGACAGAGCCCAGGTTCAAATCCAACAAACCACAGACAAAAAAGGAGTCAGGAGAGAGCGAAGAGCTGAGCCAAGGGGGCACAAGGTCGCCCCATTTTTTTGCCTCATGTGTTGACAACGGTCTAGCATGTGGCCCTGACTCTGTAGGATCAGAGGTGCAGTTTTGCTCACTCACTCAAGAGTGGATCCCTCTCTCCGGGCAGGCTGCTGTGAATCACACTCAAGACCGAGGTAGGGCCCTACATGCCAAGCCGCATGACAATTGGGATTGCTGCTAAGCATGAAATCCAGAAAAAAGGGACTTAGGATTCAGATATTTAACAAAATCAGGCTGATACGGTTCGATGGCTGCTACACCATGAAGACAGCCTCAATCCACAACTCCTACCTCTGGGTCCTCCCCACCCTGACCTCTGCCTCCCTTGGCTGTATTTAACTGTGACCTAGGCTGGGTGGGTGTGCTATTCTCTCTAGATCTCCAGTTTTCTGCACTCTTTCAGCCGCTCTTCAGCCACTTGCCTTTGAGGTCGACAATTCCCTGGACTTGAACTGGTTATGGCGAGGCAGGAGACGGGGAGGAGGAGGGTGCCTCCCCTCCAGGAACCTCCATCGAACCTACCCATAGTTGTCACCTCTGCCTCCAGCTTACTCAGTGCAAACGTCAGGGCCTTAGAGATCTGGGCTTCCAGGGAGAGAACCATGAAAAAACAAAAAGGTGATGGGGCCATTTCCTTATATCCCACCACTGCCTTGTTCCAATGCCCCGCTTGAAATCAGACATTGCTGGTTTGAGAATGGATTCAGCAAACCTCTGCTGAGCACCCAGGAATATGGCCCACGTCCCACCCCCAAGGAGCCAGGTCTGGCAGGCTGGGTGGGTCAGTGGGCTGGCACAGAGAGTTGATTCCGGCCACATCTGACTTCAGCCAGTTGTGACACATGGACTTCAGGCCCATGAAGACTTCTTAAAGGTCATGGACCTCCTGTCTTGCATAGTGGGAAGTGGGCCTCTGGGCACTCATTCAAATGCTTGCAGCTCTCAGACTGGGTCCTCAAGGTCTGGGTCCCAGCTCAGTGACTGATCTGGAGGGCTGAAAAATCCACAGTTTTGCGGGGAAGGTGGGAGGGATGTCTGAAGGTCAAAATGTTCTGGTCTCCAAGACAGGGATCCCTTCAAATCCACACCCAAGAAAGGACGGGGTTCCCCAGTGCCCTTCTGAGAAGTGTTCAGAGTGCAGATCCATGTCCCAAGCTTGGCAGAGTCAGATAAGTAGAAGCAAAGCTGGTACCTCTTCCCTGAGCATCTCCAAAGGTCTGAGCCAATAAACCTCCAGGCAAACTCAGAAACACCAGAGCCTGACCGTGGAATAACAGGTTGGCAAATGAAGAGAGGCTTGAGAAAGCCGGACGTGAGGGGCCAGGTGAACCCTGCAGCCATGTCCTCCAGGACCCTCTCTCCCCGACACCCAAAAGCCAGGTGTCCTCCAGACATCACAGAGCAGCACCAAACGTATGAGAAGCCACACAGAATGTCTCCACCACACCCCTCTGCTCCAGCATCTGTATGGTCCACCGCCTGTCTTGTCCACCCCACTCCATCCGCCACAGGGCCTTTGTCTTGGCTCTGCCATTAGCCACTGTAGTTCCTTGGTCATTGGGTTCAAACAGCGCTTTACAACACGTGCATATTTTTTTCATTGGCTTCCACAGCACTGAGCATAAGCAGCATAGACATTACAGTCACCTAGAAATAGGAAACTCTTAGCCAGGCTCCTTTGGATCGCCAGCGACAAAACCCAGCTCAAACCATCTTAAGCAAAAAAGGGAATTCATTGGCTCGTGTAACTGAAAAACCTGGGGATGCTGTTTGGTGGGATCTGGGGACTCAAACGATGGCACCTGTCTCGCTCTGTCTCTCAATATTGTGTCTCTAGCTCAGCTGTATTCACAGTCAGGCTTCTCTTCATGGGGTCACAGAATCGCCCGCAGCTCCCGGGTCACATCCTCATAGCTCCTAGTTTAAAGTCCTAGATCTGATGCTCACTGGACTGAAATGAGTCCCAGACCCACCCTGAAGGTGGAGTCAGTCCCACCCAGGCCCTGTCTACCGAGAGTGGTTTCCAAGGAAAATGGAGGTGGTATTTGCTGTAGGTTAGTCATGCAAAATCAACAGTTGCCCCCAGATGGTAACAGATGGGGGAGCTGGGTTCCAACCTTTTAAATCTTTAATGAGAAGTGACCGAGAAAGAAATGAACTGAACTTGACACTCCTCACCTCAACTGGGCTGGTTGTTTCTCACCCGTGGTGTCATTTAAGACTGAATATCCAGACTTAGGTTATTAATAACCAGACTTGGGAAATGAACTGATGTCACCTTATAAAGCAATTAGCTTACTGGGGCCAGGAGTCAGACCTCACCCTATGAGTGGGAGCAGCCTTTCCTGTAATGGAAATAGATGACCCAACTGTCAGCCCCGCTGGGAGGAGGTTGATGTGGGGCCAGAGGAGGGTGCATAGGTGTGAGGCTAGGCTGGAATTAGGGGAAGGTCTTCCTTTTTGCTTTGTGGCCAGGGTTAGTTGGTATGCGGACACCTGGATTTGCCAGTGGGAGGGCCAGGCACAGGTCATCTGCGGCCAGGTGAAAGCCAGTGAGAAGTGAGCCGGAAGCCTGCTACCGAAGGCCAGCTTCATGGGGTTGCGACCTGGGCAGCCCCACACTTGGAAGGACCCCATGTTTTGTTTAATACTCTGCTGTCACTATCTTGAGAGTCTTAAATTTTGTTCAAGAAGCCCTCTATTTTTATTTTGTGCTAGGTCCCACATGATGTACCTGTCCCTACTGTCAAATAAGTCCCCCTGGAGTGGGGGTCTGAGGCCAGGTCTTTGCCGTAGTTCTGAGCTATTCTCTGGGGTGTGTCTCCCTTCTTTGGGCCTCACGCCACACCTGCTTTCAGAGGAGCCATGCAGAGCCCGAGGAGGGTTACCTAATGCCTTGGGCAAAATGTCAAAGGGATGGGCAGAGCTCCCCCCAGGGCCTTCATTGTGTTAGGAATAGCAGGGAATGGCTGTGTCCAGCCGTAGAGAATCTGCGAGCTCATGGGCAGCAGGAAGCTTGGTGTGGAAGGCAGATGAGAACACGCAAAGGTGGGCCTTCAGGAGGCTGGGGAAGAGGTGAGGGGGACTTGGGCTTGTGATCTGAGCACTCTGCTGGATGAAAGGCAGCTTTTATTGGTGGCTATTAATTAATAACAGGAGCCATTATTATTAATAACACGTTTAGTTGCAAAACTTGAGAAACGCAAAAGAAAGAAAAAAGTTACCTGTGTTGCCACTGCTTCAAAACACACATCTTAAATAAAACTGGAATTGTGCTCAAAATATATATTTATGTTTTTATTTTATATATATATAATATATATTAAATGTCGATGGCAAAATGCCTGTTTTATATATATATAAGAGGCATTTTGCCATCCACATTTCACTGTCATTATTTTTAATAACTACATAGTATTCCATGGTATGAATATGTGAAAATTCATCATTAATTCTCAAATTTTGAAGCTTATGAAAGGTAGAGAGTAGCAAAGCAAAAAAAGAGTTCCTCATGTACCCACCATCCATAGCTAACATTTTGCCTTAGAAAAAAGCATTGAAGGAGCCTTCTACTGGGCCTCAGGCAGTAGCCCTAAGGAACCTTTCAGAGATAGCTGGGATCTGCTGGCGACGTACTGGGGGTCTGAGCTGACAGAGATCTATATATACACAAACACATTGGGAACCAGAAGGTTACTTTGGCTACTTTGAAATCACAGGCTGGAAGGTCTGTGGCACTTTGATTAAGCCCCATCTTGCAAAGGAGTAAACAGACCCTAAGAGATATTCTGTGATGGCCAAAGGCCACTCAGCAAGTATGTAAAAGGCAGAGCCCAACTCAGGGCGTCTGACCTCCCTCCCTGGACCCCCAGAGTGCTCAGGGAAAGGACCTCCCCAAACTCTAGTGCAGCCCTGGTGACAGTCCCAGCCTGGCCCAACACAAACATGGAGGCAGCAGCAGTGCCAGTGAGGGACATTCATTCACAAAGCAGACTCAAGACTCGACCCCTGAAGCCATGCAGATCCATTGGCAAGTAGCCCTGGTGGAGGGAGTCACTGTTAATTGGATCGCAGGAGCAGAAGCCAAGCAACGTTATCCCCCTGGGATTTGCATCCGACTGCAGGATAACAACCCAGGAAAGCCAGCGAAGATTGATGGACACCAAGACTGCTCTGGGAAGGCTCTCCCTCACCTTTGCCCCACTTCTTGTTCTCATGTCTCACTGTGTTGAAGATAAAGTACTTTACCTCTTCACTGCTTCTACTTTCATTTGCCATCCATCGGACCCCGGGGTATTTCAGTGGGAGGACACACTTCTGCTTTTGTGGTTTATTTTTAATTTCGCACAAGCTGTGTGAAATTTTGAAATGAGTACATTGCTTGAACGTTGGAACTCTTTCCAGTGACCAGAGGGCTGACCTGGGCAGTGTGGCTGAGACCAGGGGCTGTGACCTGTTGCTTCTTTGTCAAAGAAACTCTCACCACCCTTGAAGGGAGCAGCATTCTACATGGGAAAGCCATGAGGAAACTCAATGTGGCTGCTTTCCAAGTGGCAAACCTATCAGATCCTTAAATAGCACAAAGGCACAACTGGCATTGGCTTGTGGTTTTACTGGGGGAGAAAAATAACGTTAAAATAAAAGGGCTGCATAGGCTTGTCCGTTCAGTGCAAAAAGCCTCATGACGCAGACCAGGTCATCTGATAACTTTGCTAATTAATGTGAAGACAAGGAGAGTGGGCCAAGGGCTGTGATGGACCCTGAGAGCTACCTTAGGCAAGCATCTTCCTCCTTGGAAGAAAAAAAAGGCGAATAATGAGCTGTGTGGCTTCAGGAGTACTGGTAATGTTCCATTTTTTCAGGAGGGGGATGGGTAAATGGGTGTTTGCTTCATTATCCTTTGTAACATACACACACACTATGTAGACACATGGTATGCATCAAATATTTTATAAGTTAAAATGAAACAATAAGCTAATAAACAACAGGATTAAGGATATCTGGGCTTGCAACCCAGAAGACAGGAAGGTCAGGCAGAGCGATGTGGGAGGTTCCAGAAACTCCCCAGGATGGGATTTTTATTCTGGAAACTGTAGTGAACAGAAGAGAAGACTTTCCTCCACTCTGCAAAGAGTAGAATACTCCCACAGAAAGGTTCAGAATGTCTGTCCTCTATTTCTGCTCTTAGAAACAGAGTCTTTCCCCTTCTGTAATTCTGAGCCTGTCCTCAGAGTTTCCTTCAGTGAGTCAATCTGGTGAGTCAGTTGCCCTCCCTTGATGCAACAGCCACAGATATTCAGGGCAGGGTCATGTCAGTTGTGGGCACAGGGGAAGAGCTTGTGTGGGGCCGGCAGAATCTGACTGACTGAGGGAGCCTTTTCACAACCCATGTAAGACTCTGGGGCCCTCATGAGAGGCATCTTCAGTCAACGTCCAAACCAATATGGTTTCCAGAAGCGTTTGGGGAATGCTAGACTCCAATAGCTAGGAGAGAATCCCTGTCTAGGGAATAGCGTGAACAAGGTCCCTCCCTGGCTGCCAATCCTTAACCCATACGTGAGTACCGGCCTTGTAGGAGATTATGCATGCACAACATAAATCCACATTGTCATAAAGTTACTGGCTGTCATTTCATGGGAAACATTGCCTACTATTCTGACTTGGGGTGCTCAAATGTCCTTTTTTTATGTGAAATCATGGTCGTAACAGATGGTTTAGTAGAAACTTTCTTAAACATTCACTCACTAAACCAACTTCCTAGATCAGCCAACACCCTTCAATCTTGTGGGGAGACACTGACTTTATGCTCATGGAAGTGGGTAGCCCCCTCATTTCTGCTGTCACCCATTGACATGCATGTTTAACAGAGTCAACTGTGTTCATGCCCAAACTCATTTAGGTAGGTCATACACATTAATTATAATTATGAAATGTATTTAATTCATCCATAAACTAATCAAAAATGTAAACAGGAAAGATATTGACCAATGAACTAGGAGTATAAACAAAAAGAGAACTGTTATTTCTGCAAAAACTAGATTGCATGCTTTGGAAAGAATCAATAAAAGCATGCCCTTAAAAATTGCTGTCGAATTAGGAATGCATGAGAGAACTGTAAAATCTGTGAATGCCTGAAAAAGGAGAAGCGTTTTGCAGATGGCTTCACAAGTGTCTAGATGTCTTGCTCCAAGTTAGAGAAGCTGGAACTAGAACAACACATGTATGTGTGGTTTGTGCAAAAAAAGCAACAAGCCCCTGCTTTCAGGAGATCCATAAGCAAGAAGGCTTAGGTCTACATCAGAATACTAGCAAATTACTATACATTTAGATATTTTGAATCACAATAAGTCATTTAAAGAAATAGTATTTCTCTTATAACTCCCTGATTTAACCAACATTTTCAATGAACTGACCAATGGCCAAGTCCAATTACACTGGATAAGAATACACTTACTTGGTAAAATAAAAGGCTGATCATTGTATCAGTCCCTCCCAATCTAAAAATTATTGGCACGTGAAATCAACTTATTCCAGCAGGCTGGCCCTTCCAAGGCTAAGCAGCTCTGAAAGCTATTTTCAGAGCACCCAGCAAAGGTAGCCTTCAGCCTCACTTCAATCCCACGTTTATCTTAATCATGCATTTTGGAGGTGACCAGCCTGGTATGTTTTTCTCCCTCAAATGACTTTCAAAAAGTCTCTGTCTTCGAAAAGCCAGCAATATACACAGAGTTCTCCAAAAGAGATGGTCCAGATCCTACAATCTGTATAAAGTGGAATCTTTAAATATTAATAATTCAAAAACCAAAGGAGGGAAACCCCAGCAACTTTAGACAGGCTATAAATAATCAGTGCTGAGTGGGTTAAATATCTTGGAGTTTGTCTTAACAGAATATGCTTTCCTGGAAACCATACAGCAAAATGGTAAATGTCACTCTCAGTCAGACCAGAAGATCCATACCTGAAGTTTCTCTCTCTTACAATAAAGGCACTAGTCCAGCACCCAATATATACGCCTTAGCAAAGTCTTTATGGAGCAGTCAGAGATGGCTGAGACAACACCAAGATACCAATCTACAAACATTATGAAACAATTTCCCTTCAAGCCTCTTGCGTATGTTTGCCTCCCTTCCCCCAGGCCTGACTTCTTCCCCAGCACTCTCTGGACTCTAGTTCAGGCTTGAAGAAATTGGGCTGGATTCAGGGCCCAGTGCTGCAGTCATGGCCTGACACCCAAAGAGCCTGCGTGCTCCCCAAGAGGACCACCCATCAGGAATCTGCTCTGCCCAGCTGTAGAATGGATTGGACAGGTCTCATAAGTGTCATGGGCTAGTCAGCTCCATCTCTGAGAACAAAAAGAGTTCCCTTTTCAGACAGCCACCAATCCAGCTGGTTAAAATTTTGGATAAAGATATCAAATCCAACGATATATCTGATAGACACTCTTTTAGAGCTGGAATAAGGCAATTAAAAGTAATCAGAGTGGATCTTTCTAAGCTGATTTACCTTTCCTCAGTTCAACCAGGGTGCCAGAACCTTCCATTTCCAGCCCATATCCACCATCTAGATAAAGGCAGAAGCAACCAGATTCCTGCAGACAAACCAAACTAAATTCTCGTCTTCCCTGTGTTTCTAGATTT
The DNA here is from genome assembly GCA_032199065.1 of Smutsia gigantea. Classification (NCBI taxonomy): domain Eukaryota; kingdom Metazoa; phylum Chordata; class Mammalia; order Pholidota; family Manidae; genus Smutsia; species Smutsia gigantea. The sequence continues at coordinate 25,979 of JAVSCE010006922.1, read as the reverse complement.
ATGCCAGAAGTTCCATGGCAGTAACCTTCACTAGTACCTGTGATCGATTACCAAAAAAGATGAATTCCTTACTATCCAGCACACGCATGTACTTATAGATTCTGTTTGGTGCTGGCTGCTTCAAAACTCAATAAAAAACCCGTTTTTTACATAGTAGTTAAAATGGTACAGCGATGCACAGGCCCAAGGCTTGCTGTTAGGACTTCTATTCTTGTACCTTGACTCACTCTAATTTTGCTCTGCTTTGAGGTTTTCCACTTAAAGTTCTTTCTGTAGGCACTTCGTGCTCTGTAAATCTTAAAATGGCCTGGGTCAAAAACAATCTCACTCTGACCCCACTGGCATAAATGAACAGCCCAAGACTATTTAAGCTTGCCTGGGCTCTGCAAATTCTCCTAGGATAGTAAAGCTCTTGCAATTCTAAGGAATCATCTTTTGGGGAGTGGGAGGCAGAGCAAAGAACAGCACATGCTGAGATCCACCAAGCCACCTCCCCCAGACCTCAGTGGGTGTCCAGGGCTGTGAGCAATTGGACAACCCGCAGGACCCACTGATGATGGCCCACTAAGCATCCTACAGCTTGTGCACCTGCTGGGCCACTTCCCTGTGGCCCCAGGCCTAGCTTGTTGTTTCCTTCACAAGCCATGTCTCTTTTCCCTGACACTTCATCCCAGCAGCCACCAAAGACACTCAAGTGAGGTGTAGACCCTTGTCCTCCAGTTGGAAGGGTGCCGGCTCCTCACCTCTCCCCTGGTTGCAGGAGGGGAGAAAGAAGGCTCTCCACTTCATGCTTCTGGGAAGTTGATTGTGAAATCCTGCCCAGGGAGCCTGGACTCCCTTCCTAGAATAATGGACACAGGTGCTCCTGAAAACTTGCCTGGGTTCCCAAATCCAAACCATCATGTTATTTATGTATTCATTCAGTCAACATAGAAACACTTGAGAACCCACCACGTCCCAGACGTTAAGCTAGGCAGGGGAGGAGACAGCAGCGAACAAGAAAAAATCCCCACCTTCCAGCAGCCTACAGCCTCTCAGCGAGGGGAACCAGTGAACCCACATGCCGATAACTATGTGCGTTCACAGAGCAGTGAATGCCCTAAAGGCAGTAAAATAGGGCAACTGGAGGCAGTAGCAGAGCCTACTGCCCTTGGTGAGGTCAGGGAAGGCTGCACTGAGAGGGGACATTGGAGTTGAGATGTAATGATAAAAAGAAGCTATTCACATTCTGAAGGAAGAGCATTCCAGAAAGAAGGAACAGCAAGTGCCCACATCCTGAGAAGGGAGCAGGGCCAACCCTGTTAGAAGCATAGAATAAAGCCCAGCATGGATGGGACAGATCAAGTGTGCACAAAAGCGGCTGGGGATGGGCCATGGGGGCAGGATGGACCCGGGCCTCAGGGATGCAGGAGAAGCCACCAGAAGGTCATAAACAAGGATGAGAAGATCTGTGCTTCAGAAAGATCATTCTGGTTACTGGGAGGGTAATGGGCTCAGGGCAGAGAACGAAAAGGGACACTGGGCAAGAGACAGGACAGTTACTTGGACTAAGCTAGTAACCATGGAGACAATGATGGGATGTAACAGAATTCAGGACCTAATCTCGAGGAGGGCTAGTCCAGACCCAGTCTGACATCTGGTACATGCTCGCTATCATGTGTGAGTAGCTGTATGAATGTGCATGCTCGTGCACACACACTCTCTCCTTGTACACACAGTGCAGGGTAACAGCCCAGACTCCAGACTCTGGAGCCAAAATGCCCAAGTTCAAACTCCAACTCATCCATTCACTAGCATAAAACATGCTAAGTCGCTGAACCTCTCCGTGCCTCGATTCCTCATCTGTAAGGTAGGGGCAATAACAAAGGTGCCCTCGTAGGGTTGTTTTGAGGATCCAATTAGCTACTACAGTAAAAAGCATTCAGGAAAGAGCACCTGCCACACAGCGTATCTGTTTCCTGCTGCTGCTGTGACAAGTTACCACAAATGTAGTGGCCTCATTAAAACAATGTAAATTTATTTTCCTACAATTCTGAAGGTCAGAAATAGAGCATCAGTTTCACCGGGCTAAAGTCAAGGTGTCGGCAGGGATGGTTCCTTCTGGAGGCTCCAGGAAGCATCCATTCCTCGCCTTTTCCAGATCCCAGCGGCCACAGCACTCCTTGGCTCCTGGTCTCATCGTTCCAACTTCTGCTTCCATCAGCCTCTGCTCTCAAGACCTTCTCGCCTCCTCTTATAAGGGCCTTTGTGATCTATTTAGGGCCCATCTGGGTAATCCAGAATAATCTCCCCATCTCAAAATCCTCAACTTCATTATATCCACACCATCCTTTTGCCGTGTAATATATGTTCACAGGTTCTGGGGCTTAAGGTGCAGATAACTGTGGGGGCCATTGTTCAGCTCACCACACACAGTAAGCAATAAATAAGGTTAAATACTATTACTACCATTATATCATCATTTTCATTCCCTTAGCAGCCCCAGAGACTATCCTAGCCCCCTCCCAAGCTACGTGGGAGTTGAAGGAAGGTAGAGACACCTCTGTCTAGCTCCCAGAGCCCCCTGAGACCAGGCCCCCAGTCCAGGTCAGAGCTGGAAGGATGCTCACTAGCTCAGATGGAGGCCTCGGGCACTGGGTACTCCTTGGGCTGGGGCAGAAAGCAGACAAGGTAGGAACATGATCACAGGCCTGGGGCTGGGCCAGAGGGGGGCCTGGAGCACAGGTTATGACTTCCTGATGGTGCTGTATTGTGAGGGCTCTTCGTGGCTCCTGCTGGGAGTGCGGGTGATGAGGCAGCCCGTGTTGCTGTAGGTTGGATCCTGATCCAAGGTGTGCAAATACAGAGCTGCATAGGAAATGTCCTCCTTGAGAAAGGGAGCCTGCAGTAAAGACACCCACAGGTCAGAGAGCCTGGCAAGAGGCCATGCCCACAGGTGGAGGCTGCCTCAGATGAGGCTGGGGGTCAGACCGTTCATGGCTTTGGAAGTCCACTCCCAGGCTCTCCAATTCCCCTCCATCCCCTCTGCCAGGTGCCCCGAGCTCTGGCCTCAGCAGAAAACATTCTCCCTCAACTCCATGCCAGAGCAGCATGTTTTGCATGGAATCCCAGGTCACTTGGCCTGTTGGGTCTCCCCTGCCCAGCACAAAGACCATGTTTGCCTGGTCTCTTTGTCCCCTTGGGGACACTTCCAAAGGCCAAGAGCCTAGGGAGCTCCCCAGGTAAGTCTTTCAATGGCTGCAGCTTTGCCCAGAGCCCTCGCCTCTCCTCCCCACCTGCCTGGATGGGAGAATGCCATGCTCAAGGCAGGGCAATGGCAGGTCTGGCTCGGAGTACACAGCCCCACCAAATACTCACCATGGTGACATACTCCACTTCCTCCTGGCTCGCCTGGGCAAGGAAAGGGGGCTTTTTGGAGGCCTTCTTCTTGGAGGAGTCTCTGGGCTGCTGCAGGGTCAGGTTTGCATAGCAGAGGTCTCTCTCCAGGGGCTGAAGCACCTACAGGAGGAAGCACAGGTCATCCTCCCAGGAGGCACATGGGCCCTGCTTCCCTGAATCCCCCCCTCCCAGCTTCCTCTGCAAACCCCACGCCTGTGCGTCCCAGCTTCCCTCCCTTCTGGCTGTTTCCAGCACCCCCACCATCCTCCCGGCCGCTCCCCTGGGCCCTGCAGCACAGACACCTGCGCATATGGTTTATGGACACATTTGAACCTGTGTGCTCCTGGAAGATGGAAAAGGAGGAAGAGGGAGAGGAACTGTCTTGTGTCTGGCCTCACCTCAGGGCTCTCTTACCTGCTCTGGAGGTGTTCCAGCAGCTAAAAGACAAAAACAATCAGAGTTAGAAAGCCCATCCTGAGACTCACAGGGCCCCCAGATCTGGGGGAGAGAAGCAAGGAGGAAAAGGGGAGACCCAGGCTGCAGGCCCAGAGAGAGGGGGTCTGGGTCTAACACTGTCTCCTCAGACGACACTCAGTGTGACACTGGGCGCTTTACGTCTCTGAGCTTCCGTCTCCCCACCCAAGAAGTAAGGAGAACTTGGCCCATCTATTCCCCAGATCACAGAACTTGTGAGCAACGGATCGGGTGCCCTGCCAACCATCAGCTCCCCTGGGATTAAGTTTCCTTCTATGCAACCCCAGGCTCAGCCTCTAACCTCTGCCAGAACTCTGCCTGGAACTCATTTCTCTGCCTGATTTGTCATTCAGGGGTCACCCAAAGCCACACCCATCTGCCCTCACTGCTCAAGCTTGTCTAACTGCCCTCTGCCTGCCCCCTGGCACTTGGTTTATGTCTGTCTTGTTGCCTTTGTCCCACTGAACTCTGGTGACTCTTCAGGTGAGCTGAGGGCCGCCAGGTGGCTGAGCCTGTCCTTGCTTCCCCAGGGCCTGGCCGTGCCTGTCACCCAAGCGCTCCTGAGTACAAGTTGTCTGTGGGGACGCCGGCTCCAGGCTGCCCTCTGATGGAGCGTAGGAGCTGAGTCCGTGTGGTATGGGCCGGCTTTCAGGGGCTCACCCGTCCCTGTTTCCTCCTACTCCTGGGCCCTTTCCCCTGCCTCCTATCTCCCTGCTTTAGAGACAACAAAGAGAAGGGTTTTTAGTTTCGAAAGTCTGAACACCAAGGAGCACAAAAGTGCTTAGAACGTAGGTTACAGACAATATATTTGGGAGAAAATCTGATGGACAAGAGCCAGGTTCCTCTCCTCCAGACTACAAGATTCCCGTGTCGTGGGAGGGGGAGTGCTGGAGAGGGCTGAGGTCCCCGTGGATTCTGAGAAAGGGAGGGGTGCAATCATTGTGAGAAAGTGGAAGTGGAGCCAGACAGGAAAAGGGTTTGGTGGAGGCCAGAACTTGTGACTGATGAGTGTAGGCTCCAAGCAGAGATTCTTCCCTAAAAAGCAAATTTACAAAGAACAAGTAGGTCAGCCTGAGAAGGGGCTGGGGCAGAGGAAGGACAAAAGTAAGCATTGCAACCAGCCTTCATGGTCAAATCCAGAGGGCAGAGTGTGTGTGCGTGTATGTGTGTGACTTACAGGTGCTCACATACACATGTGTTCGTGTGTGGTGTGTGTGCTTCTCCCTGCCCCGGGTCAGTTCAGAACCTCCTTGGTAACCACACACAAATCCTACTAAACCGTCTGGCACCTAAATGGGCTGCATGCCTAAGGCTGTGGCCGCCTCTGCCCCCGAGAGTCAAACCGGGAAACAGAGAGAGAGGCAGGTTAGGGAGAAAGGCAAGGAGGGAGTACAGGGTAGACAGCTAATGCCAAAACCTCCTGGGCTCACCCACAAGCTCCAGCCTCCCTCCAGCCCATTGGACTGCCAGCTGCCGGCAGCCTTTGCTACAGCGCCCTTTCCAGACCATGTGGGCAGTCCCTTGGCCAGATGGCCCCAGATGATGATGCCGGCCACTGGCCCCACATGCTTCCTCCCACCCAGCCCAGCGCAGCCCAGCCCAGCCCAGCCAGGCCCTCCTACCTTTCTTCTGCCGCTTCATCAATCTCCAAGCCAAGAACGAGGCCGCCACCAAGAGAAGCAGAAGCACAGTGGAGATGATGGGAAGGAGGATGCTGAGCTGCAGGGAGTCACTGCTGAAAACAGAAGGGTGCCCCATGCATGCGGCCTTCCTCTGGCCTCAGGCCTTCCCCCACCCACGCAGTAGCAGGGAGGGCCATACCCCTTGTCACCTGCAGACCTGTGGTTTCCCGCCTGGGTGCCCGCAGAGACACACACATACACACAGGAGGAAGGTCGGTGACGACAGAGGCGGAGATTGGAGCGACGCCGCCAGAGCCAGGGGCGCCAAGGATTGGCACACCGCCCCCCAGAAGCTAGGACAGAAGCCTGGGACAGGTCCTCCCTGTGAGCCTCAAGAAGAAACCAACCCTGCTGACACCAATTTCAGACTTCAGCCTTGTGTGCTAGGAGGCAGTAGTTTCTGCCGTTCTAAGTCCTCCTGCGTGGTGTTCCCTTACAGCAGCCACGGGAAATGAAAGCACCTTCCTGTAGTCCATCCTCCTCACAACAGCCAAGGTGGGGGGCCTTTTAAGCAAAAGTCCCAGTGTGTCCACAGCCCACAACACCGTTTCACTCTATGACAATGACTTCCACTGCCCCCACACTCCGCTCCTCGGCTCTTACTATTCTCACCCTTGTTTGCTTTATGGGGAAGGAAAGGACTGGTGTCCTTGGAAGAGATTAGGAAAAAGACACGCACAGAGGGGAGGCCACGTAGAGACACGGGGAGAAGACAGCCATGTGCAAGCCAAGGCAGAGGCCTCAGAAGGAACCAGCCCTGCCGACACGTCTGGCCTCAGACTTCTGGCCTCCAGATCTGGGAGAAAATAAATGTCTGTCGTTCAACCCACCCAGCCTGTGGTGCTTTGTTACGGCCACCTGAAAAGGCTAACACAAGCTCTATCTCTTATTCATCACTATTCACAGAAATTTGTAGAATAAATCCATCGATTAATTTCCTCCATTAAATTAATGAATCAGTTCTGTCTTGACTGTGAGTACCTGGAGGGCACACAGCTTGATTATTCTGTTCATCCTAGTATCCCCTTATAATCCCCTTATAAGGCATGAGTGGGTGTGCGATAATTATTTGTTGAATGAATGAACGAATTACGCATCTCATGCTGATCAAAGTCCCTAACTGGTCCTTACATCTGGCTCTGATTCATAAAATGTGGAAACTCCTTAGCTATTATTTATTAAAAGCAGTTTGGTAGAAGGAAACTTTCAAAACTGAGAGCAAATGCGAGAGAGGGAGAAGAGAGGGGTCCTGGGGGTCGAAAAGTCTGGGATCTCAGAGATCCAGCAGCAGGGGCTTGCAGAGATCTAGAAACAAAGTCAAGAGAGCCAAAAAGTGCAAAGGGAGGAAGTGAAAGGGGCTTCTCAGCTTCCGTAAAGCCCCTTTGGCTGAGCAGCTGGGCAGGACACTGAGAAGCATGAAGAAGGCTCAGTTCCTTCCTCTGTAAAATGGGGACATTCGTATTTGCCTACTGCTTCTCATGCAGTGGTCATAGGCAGGGTAAAAAAATTAACAGATAGTGGGCAGGAAAGACCTTTGTAAGCTTCCAAGTGCTCTAAAGATGCAAGAAGCTCTGAGCATCACTGTTCTTGCAGAAACGGTAATTCGGAGAAACAGGACATCCCCAGGCCCTCCCTGTTCTTCCAGAATTTGGACCAAGAACCATCCCTAGGACCCCATGACCCCTGAGCCCACACCACACCGGCCAGGCCATCTGCACTTCTGCCTGCCCTGCGCATGCATGTCCCACACTTCACTCTGAGCCCTGCAGGGGACCCTCATTTCGATGTCTCCAAGGCTCAGCATGGTGCTGGCCACGCAGAAGTCGACACAGTGAAAATGAGATGCACAACTTGAGTGCTTCAACAGCGCTACCGTGCCCTGGGCTCCGGGGTGAAGGGTCTGGGGGGGATCCAAGGGAACCTGAGAGGGAGTGGGGAGAGCTCCTGGCATCCTTGCCCTCTCAGAGGGGCCTGAGGGTCTGGAGACATGCTCTGGCTGGGACCTGAGACTATGAGGGCCCCCCACTGGAGGAGTCTGGGCCAAGTGGGCCACAGGGCACAGCAGCAACACAGCTGGCTTACCTGCCATCCAGGCGGTGGCTGGTCATAGTCAGGGAGCGCTGGGTCTCCTCTGGGGTGACTGGCGCTGTGAACATGGTGGTGGTGGAGGAGGTGGGGGTGGTGGCCGCCTCTGTTGTCGGTGCTTCACATACAGACCAGATTACATACTACTCGGCCTGCTAACCTGCCCGCAGCCCTGCATGTGGCTCTGGCCCTGGGAGGGGAGCCTTGGCTGCCCTGGCCTAGGAGGTGGGAAGGGGCCCAGGACCCAGACTACTCATATCTCCCTGGCCTCTAGGAGACCCAGAGGCAGGTGGGGCTGGGCACAGGGCCAGGGTGGACATCCAGCAGGCCCTGGAAAGGTAGTGGGGGGGCCACGATTGCCTCAGGGCAAGGCCAGCTGGAGTTCAGCTGGACTTCCAACATTCCTGATGTCTGTGGCAGGGCCTCAGCCAGTGCCTCCCGCCGCCTTATTTATCCCGCAAGACCGGAGCAGAATGCGGGCTTGCCCTGACTGAGGCTAACACACCCAAGACCTGCGACCTCTAAGGTCAGGACCAGCCCTGAACAAAATGATGGTGTTCAGGAAGAGCCTTTCCTTTGGGCAAATTATTAAGCTTCTGTGGGGGGGTCACTTCCCAGGCATATCGTCAGGCTTTGGTGACACAATGAATGTGCTGTGCTCTCCAAGTACAGCTGCCTCCACGTTCCAGGGACGGGGAGGGCTCTGTTGGCGGTGTGTTCCCGCCTTGCCTCAAGTGCTCTGTGAGCTGGTGCTACCTGTCCGAGGGTCAGCAGAGGAGGGCCCAACAGACACGCTTGTTTGAACCAAGGCACTGGGACCTCTGAGCTGCCCGTCCTAGGAGTGTTTGCACTAGAAGATCTTAGGAAGAGAACATCGTTAAATACAACAAGCTCATGATGGCATTCAGACACCAGAAATGTAGCTGTTTGACTGTGGAGGCCCTTCCGGCTCTCAGAACTAACCACAGCACCCCACCGTGCCGGATCTCTTTCTCCCTGAGGGTGGATTTGGAATGGCAGTGGGGAGGGGGGAGTTGTGACGGGTAATGCAGGCAGAGGGGGCGGTGGGCAGCCACTGTGAGGTCCCAGCCCCAGACTCCAGAAGGAGCAGGCCACCTGAGCACCAGACGTCCCGGGAAAGCATTGGCAGGAATTGGGGTCTCTGGGTCCCACAGAAGAGGGTCCCTGTGACCCAGGGACTGAAACTGGGACCGTCACCTTGATCTCTGTGGGCAACAGACTCAGGCACTGAGCTATGCAGAGAAAAACACATGCCCAGAAAGGCTTGACCCCATCCTGGAGGGGGCCCGGGAGCCGTGAGAGCATCTAAGGGAAGCCCCAAGCCTCCAGCCGGGCTCCCACGAGACTCGGGACCCAAACCACTCTGTGACGGTTCACTCTGAGTGACAGTCAAGTCCTTGGAGAGGGACCTCAGGGACCGGAACAGAGCAGGCCCTGAGGAGACATGTCCACACATACACATATTCTTACCTGGGTCAATGGCCACTTTAACTTGGACCCCAAGGTCACGTCCGGTTCTCTCAACCCCACACCAGTAAGTGTCTGCGTCGCTCCACTTGAGCTCCTCCAGGGTCACAGTGAACACGAGGTTTATCTGATCGTCCTCAATGGACACTTCGTCCATCTTCACCTTGTGCTCTGATCCAGTGGTTTTAACAAGGATCTTGCAACTGCCCCAATCAGCTCCCCGACACCACCACTTGATGTAGTTCTCCCACCCGTGGTCATAGTGGCACTGCACGGTCAGTGAGCCCCCAACCGGGCCTCTCACTGCTTCTGGACCCCTGATGGCAGGTGAGGCTGGAAAACACAAATCCATATACCTGTCACCTCCCAGCCTGAGGCCAGGGCCACATCCTCCTGTGTTGTAACTAGCCCAATAAATCCAGTGCCTCCTGAGTTGAGTAACAGGGAAGGAATACACCTTCCAAAAGGCAGAGCTCGTGTCCTTCAAATCCATTGGGCCAAAGGCACCACGAAAATCCCCTAAGACACAACTACAAATCCCAAAGAACAAAAATGTTGACACTGAGCAGTAATAGCTTCCTGTCATTCCCTCCCTCCCGGCTCTATGGCCAGTGCAACCTGGAGAGCATAGGGCCCATGCACAGGCTCACCACACAGACCCTGTCCACACTGACCCCATCTGCAGCTGACCCGGGCTGTCCCTTCTCAGCTCCAGACCCGCCTTCAGAAGGAAGGTGCTTTTCTCTGAGTTTCTTTCTGCTGTCTTGTCAAGGTTTGACATTACAGCCATGCTAGTTTCCTAAAATAATTCTGGCAATTTCCATCTTTCTTATTCTCTGAGATCAGAACATAAATAGAGCAAAAGAGTTTTGGTGTCTTTAGAAACCGAAAAGATTATCTGCAAAACTATCAGGTCACGTCTTTATTAGGCAAATCTTTTGGTTACTTAAAATTGTTTTCCCATGAATATTGACCTATTTAAGTGTGTTGATTGTTCTCAAATCAATTCTATTGTGTTTTTTTTCCAAAAAGTTTTCTATTTTACGGAGTATGTACTAGCACAAAGTTCTACGACTGGAAAGTAACCTTTTATAATTAAATTTTCATGTCTATTAGAGTGACACATTTTGATCACATGCATTGTTTGTTTTACTGGTTACATGCGCAGCAGATTTCTACCCCCTCCAACTCCTCTTTTCCTGCATTAAACCAGTTTCGAAATTCAGTTGGTAAAGCACGTTTAAGGCGAGAATTTGCTTTTCCCCACTTTTTAAATTGAGATATAATCACATATCATACATTTTAATCTTTTAATATATACTTCAGTGGTTTTTAGGATATTCACAAAATTATGAAACCATCAACTCTAATTCTGGAACATTTTCATCACCCCAAAAAGTCACTCCCCACTTCCCTCTCCCCTAAAGCCTTTGGCAACCGATAATCTCTGTCTCTCTAGATTTTTCTATTCCAGACATCTCATATAAATGGAATCATACAAGGTATAACCTTTTGTGTCTGGCTTCTTCAGTTAGCACAGTGTTTTTAAAGTTCATCCATTTTTAGAATGTATCCACACTTCCTTCCATGGTATGGCTATGCCACATTCTGTTTTCCTATCTATTAGTTCATGATATTTGAGTTGGCTCCACCTTTTGGCTATTGTGAATAAGGCTGCTGTCAACATGTATGTACCAGTATTCAGTATTTGTATTAAGACATGCTTTCAGGTCTCTGGGGCATATACCTAGGAGTGGAATTGCTGGGTCCATACAGTAACTCTATGTTTAATTTTTTGGGGAGCTGCCAAACTTTTCCCCAAGAAGTTACTTTGAAAAAGAGCTCTGACCATGTCACATATGTTTTTGGTATTTTTGTTAAAACATAATGAGTCTGTGTATATTTTTTATATTGTCTATAATCAGATTGAGTTTTTTGAAGGGACTTTTGCCTCCCGCATATCAAGTTTTATTTTCTGTAAAGCATTTTCGGATGTCTTTTTATTTCCTGCGAATAATTTGCAAGTGTACTCTTCTCTTGAATATTTAGCTTAATATTGTCTTTCCTTTGTGATGCAGGAATTTATTCATAGTTAGCTAAAGAAACCTTGAAAACTCATCTTTCCTCAAAGGGCTGTGTGTAGCTTTCTTAGTCCCTGTGGCTGTGATAGGAAGCAGATTCGAGTGTGCAGCCCCATTTCTGCGGCTGGCAAGCATCCATCTGGCAATGCAGTCCTGTCTACCTGCAGTGAAGTGTTCTGCAACACTCACCACTTTGAACTTCAGCTTTGTCAGAGATCCTGATACAGTCCAAAGTTTTCATATACTATATATATATATATTGATTTATTTATTTATTTGTTTGTTTGTTTGTTTGTTTGTTTATTTCTGTAAAAAAAAGACATCCAGAATATATAAAGAACTTCTACAACTTAATTTAAAAAATTAAACAGCTTAATCTTTGAAAATGCAAACAGACACTTCACAAAAGAAGACACTTCACTTCCACATGGCCAATGACACATAAAGTATTCAAGGCATCATTATGCATCAAGAAATGCAAGTTAAAACTGCAGTAAGATAGCACCTAAAACCCACTATATGGCTCAAGTTTAAAAGACCAATATCATAAACGTTGAAGACTGTATGATACAGCTGGATTCTCAGGCCTTGTTAGTAGGAGGGTAAAATAATCCAACCACTTTGGGACACTTTACAGTGTTTCTCTGTTTCTTATAAAATGAAACATGCATCTACCCTATGACCTAGCAATTCCACTTCTGGATATATATCTAAGAGAGAGAAAAACAAACATCCACAAGAAGAATTTTCTTGGCAACCTTATTCATGATAGCCGCAAATCAGAACTAACTCAAATGTCCATCGACAGGAGAATAGATAAAATACAGTGGCAATTCATAGCAATTGAATACTGCAAAATAATAAGAGGAATGAACTAATGATATACAACCTGGATGAATCTCAAAAATATGCTGTGTGAAAGACATGCAAAAGAGGACATACTTTATGATCCCATTTATGTGAAGTTCTACAACAGGCAAACTAATCTTTGGTGACAGAAATTACAACAATGATTCATAGGTGGGGGAAATTGGGAAGGGGGCTAAGGAACTTTCTGGGTGATGGGAATATTCTGTATCTTGATAAAAGTTACAAGTTATGTGCATTTGCCAAACCTCATAAAATTGTATACTTAAGATATATGCATTTTGCTATACTTGAATTATATTCTAATTTTAAAAAATCTTTTGGGATACATCTAGAATTATGCTTAAGGATGTTTTATAGCATTAATGTATATATTAGAAAAAAAGGACTTTAATGTTAAACATTTATTTCAAGTGTTAAAAAAGGAATAGAAGGCAAGCTGAATCCAGGGATATGTAAGAAAGATAATACATCACCACGGTTTATGCCAACAATGTAAAATTGTTTGAACATTAGAAAATCAAGTATAATATGAAACTGCCACATTAACAGAGTAAAGGAGAAAAATCATATGATCATCTCAATAGATGTAGATGAAAGTATTTAATAGAATTCAACACCTATTCATGATTTTTAATAACTCTCAACAAAATAAGAGTAGAACCTCCTTTATTTGATAAAGATTATCTGTCAAAAACCTCAGCAAATATCACAGTTATTGTGAGACACTGGTATGTATTTCATAATAAACTATTAACCTGGACATTGATGCTTTATCCACTTTTCTGTACATGCCTTATTTTCTACAATTAAGAAAACTTTTAAGAATATCGTAATCCAACAGCCAAATTATTCTTAACAGTGAAATACTATAGGCATTCCAAGTTAAATTATGAATAAAACCTAAGTCGCCATTTATATACCAACAGGATGTTGGAAGTCCTGACCAATGTGGTGACACATGGAAACATACACATATATAATTATTGGGGGGAAATGATAACATTTAAAGAAAAAATTTAAATCTTAATAAGTATTTTAATTCATAATTGGATTTAATTGAGTGGCTAAATACGCTAAATACAAAATAAACATATGAAAGTCAATGGCTGTCCTGTAAGCCAGTGAGTGATAAGTAGTTAGGAAATAAATTGGAAAAGGGCTTATTTACCATAGTAATAAATTAATAAAAAATAATCTTAACAGAAACAATCAAAGCGTGTAGAAAAAAAACATACACACAATAAGATTTTACTGAGAAATGAAAGTTTTAAATAAGAGAAGAGCTATATTATGACCTACCCTTAATGAAAATGCTGTGTATTGTAGAGTCCCCTTCTCCCCAAATGAATTTATATATTAAACTCAAAATCCCAGAATACTTTTAGAGCAAATACATTTTTTAGATAATCTGTGGTATATGTGTATATGTATGTATGTATGTGTAGATATATACATAAAATCAAGTCTGAGTAATATTATATAGTAATATTACTATATTATATATATATATGTCTGTGTATATCTATGTGTGTGTGTATATATATATACACACACACTAGAGATTATCTGAATAGATCAACAGATGAGACTTTTTAGCATTTAAAGATGAGTAAGTTAGGTCTTGTCCCACCAAACGTTAGGACAGTAGCAGCCATAATGAAGAGACCAGCTTGGAAATTGGCAAGAATAGTAGAATAGAGTCAATAGCCTACAAACAGACCTAGCCTATTTAAGAAGTTTACGTATAGCACAGATGATAAAAAAAAGATAGGTGAGGATTTCAGTGTTGAATACAAAGATGGCGGCGTGAGAAGTGACATGGAGAACTCCTCCCAAAACCACAAATAATACAAAAATATAGTTAATACAACTAACCCTAAAACAGCAAGAAGAAAGAAGGCTGAACCAGACTGCATACAGACCTAACGAACAGAGCAGACCTCACGAAACAGGGTAATGTACGAAAGCCTTAATCCTGTGGGATCCAGGCCCTTCCCCCACCCCAGCTCACTGGCAGGAGAAAGAGAAACCGAGCGGAGCAGGGGTGGAAGCCAGGGACTGCTGAACACCTAGCCCTGGACATCTGCTTTGTGAGCAGAAGCCTATATTGTATGGTGCTCTGGATGCTGGAGAGCTGGGATGGGCGGAGGGCCTGGGACACTGACATTCCAGCCATTGTGGAGGAGGGGATCCACACCCAGCCGCTCTGTGTCAGAGGAAGGGTGGGTGGTCTGAGAGGCTTCCTAGCAGTGAGATGGCTGCTGAAAGGGTGGGGTTTGCACGGAGCTTGCTGCACGGGAGAAGGGAGAGCTGGGCAAGGTAGTCTGGGCGCGCTCTGCCCAGCTGGTTGGGAACTTTGAGGAGCTTCAGGTGCTCCATCCCTCTGGCTGCCTACTCAGCTCTGAGGACCCCACTGTGACACACAGCCTGCGGAGCCTTCCTACTGGCCTTCAGGCACCTGCTCACAAACCAGCAGTCACAGCGCTGGCATCAGGCCTGTCAGAGGGAGTCCCCACCTACAACAGCTGGAGATGCAAAGCACAGAGGCTTACACATGTGTGCTTGGCCCACTGGCTCTGACACTGGAGACTGGCACCGCAGACGGGAACCAGGAAACAGATCTTTCATCCCCCCAGGAACCAGCTCTGCTCCCCTACAACCCCCAACCTCACTCTAGGGGCTGAGCACTTCCAGAGACTGGAGTTTCTGCGCACTAGTGGGCAGCACACAGAAATATGAAACATCAAAAGAACATGGTTCAGACCAAAATCTCACAAACCCCAGAAAAAGGGCCAAATGAAACTGAACTCACCAATCTCCTGAAAGAGAGTTCAAAATAAAAATTATTAACTTGCTTATGGAGGTACAGAAAAATATTCAAGAACTCAGGAACGAATTTAAGTCAGAGATTCAATCATTAAGAAATTCCATATCTGAAATGAAACATATAATGGAGGGATTTAAAAGCAGATTAGATGAAGTAGAAGAGACGGTAAATGGAATAGAAATTAGAGAAGAGGAATACAAAGAAGCTGAGGCACAGAGAGAAAAAAGAATCTCTAAGAATGAAAGAATATTGAGAGAACTGTGTGACCAATCCAAACAGAACAATATTCACATAATTGGAATACCAGAAGAAGAAGAGAGAGAAAAGGGGACAGAAAGTATCATTGAGGAGGTAATTGCTGAAAACGTCCCCAATCTGGGGAAGGAGATAGTCTCTCAAGCCATGGAGGTGCACAGATCTCCCAACATAAGGGACCCTAGGAAGACAACATCAAGACATATAATAATGAAAATGGCAAAGATCAAGGATAAAAACAGACTTTTCAAAGCAGCTAGAGAGAGAAAAAAGATCACATACAAAGGAAAACCCATCAGGCTATCATCATATTTCTCAACAGAAACCTTACAGGCCAGAAGGGAGTGGCATGATATATTTAATGCAATGAAGCAGAAGAGCCTTGAACCAAGAATACTCTGCTCAGCAATGTTATCATTTAAATTTGACAGAGGGATTAAACAATTTTCAGATAATCAAAAGCTGAGAGAATTTACCTCCCACAAAACACCTCTACAGTGCATTTTGGAGGGACTCCTATAGATGGAAGTATTCCTAAGGCTAAATAGATATCACCCAAGGGCTAGACAAAGAGTGCAGAATATGATTCATAACATACAAAGAATGGAGGAGGAAGAAAAAGGAGGAAAAAAAAAGCTTTAGGTTGTGTTTGTAATACCATATGAAGTGAGTTAAATTAGAGTGCTGGATAATAAGGGAATTACCTTTGAACCTCTGGTAACCAAGAATCTAAAGCCTGCAATGGCAATAAGTACATACCTATCGATAATCACCCTAAATGTAAATGGTCTGAATGCACCCATCAAAAGACATAGAGTCACTGAATGGACAAAAAAACAAGACCCATCTATAGACTGCCTACAAGAGACTCACTTCAAACCCAAAGACATACACAGACTGAAAGTAAAGGGATGGAAAAAGATATTTCATGCAAATAATAGGGAGAAAAGAGCAGGAGTTGCAGTACTTGTATCAGACAAAATAGACTTCAAAACAAAGAAAGTCACAAGAGACAAAGAAGGACATTACATAATGATAAAAGGGTCAGTCCAACAAGAGGATATAACTATTATAAATACCTATGCACCCAACACAAGATCACCTACATATGTGAAACAAACACTAACAGAATTAAAGGGGAAAATAGAATGCAATGCATTCATTTTGGGAGACTTCAACACACCACTCACTCCAAAGGACAGATCAACCAGAGAGAAAATAAATAAAGAGACAGAGGCACTGAACAACACATTAGAACAGATGGACCTAACGGACATCTACAGAACACTGCATCCAAAACCAACAGGATACACATTCTTCTCAAGTGCACATGGAACATTTTCAAGAATAGATCATTTACTAGGCCACAAAAAGAACCTCAGTAAATTCAAAATGATTGAAATTGTACGAACCAGCTTCTCAGATCACAAAGGTGTGAAACTAGAAATAAATTACACAAAGAAAATGAAAAAGCACACAAACACATGGAGGATTAATAACATGCTCCTAAATAATCAATGGATCAATGACCAAATAAAAACAGTGATCAAGCAATATATGAAGACAAATGGCAACAATAATTCAACACTGCAAAATCTGTGGGACGCAACGAAGGCCGTGCTACGAGGGAAATATATTGCAATACAGGCCTACTTCAGGAAAGAAGAACAATCCCAAAAGAACAGTCTAAACTCACAATTAATGAAACTAGAAAAGGAAGAACAAATGAGGCCCAAAGTCACCAGAAGGAGGGACATAATAAAGATCAGAGCAGAAATAAATAAAATTGAGAAGAATAAAACAATAGAAAGAATCAATGAAAGCAGGAGCTTGTTCTTCAAGAAAATAAACAAAATAGATAAAACCTTAGCCAGACTTATCAAGAAAAAAAGAGAGTCTACTCACATAAACAGAATCAGAAATGAGAAAAGAGAAATCACTATGGACACCACAGAAATACAAAGAATTATGAGAGAATACTATGAAAAATTATATGGTAACAAACTGGATAACCTAGAAGAAATGGACAACTTTCCAGAAAAATACGACCTTCCAAGGCTGACCCAGGAAGAACAGAAAATCTGAGCAGACCAATTACCAGCAAAGAAATTGAATTGATAATCAAAAAACTACCTAAGAACAGAACACCTGGACAAGATGGTTTCACTGCTGAATTTTATCAAACATTGAGTAAAGACCGAATACCCATCTTCCTTAAAGTTTTCCAAAAAGTAGAAGAGGAGAGAATACTCCCAAACTCATTCTACGAGGCCAGCATCACTCTAATACCAAAACCAGGCAAAGACACCACAAAAAAAGAAAACTACAGACCAATATCCCTGATGAACATAGATGCAAAAATACTCAACAAAATATTAGCAAACCGTATTCAAAAATACATCAAAAAGATCATCCATCATGATCATGTGGGATTCATTCCAGGGATGCAGCAAGGATGGTACAACATGCAAAAATCCATCATCATCATCCACTACATCAACAAAAAGAAGGACAAAAACCACATGATCATCTCCAGAGATGCTGAAAAAGCATTCGATAAAATTCAACATCCATTCATGATAAAAACTCTCAACAAAATGGGTATAGAGGGCAAGTACCTCAACATAATAAAGGCCATATATGACAAACCCACAGCTAACATCATACTTAACAGCGAGAAGCTGAAAGCTTTTCCTTTAAGATCGGGAACAAGTCAGGTATGACCACTCTCCCCACTTTAATTCAACATAGTTCTGGAGTTCCTAGCCATGGCAATCAGACAACACAAAGAAATAAAAGGCATCCAGATTGGTAAGGAAGAAGTCAAACTGTCCCTGTTTGCAGATGATATGATAGTGTACATAAAAAACCCTAAAGAATCCACTCCAAAACTACTAGATCTAATATCTGATTTCAGCAAAGTTGCAGGATACAAAATTAATATACAGAAATCTGTTGCATTCCTATACACTTACGGTGAACTAGCAGAAAGAGAAATCAGGAAAACAATTCCATTCACAATCGCATCAAAAAGAATAAAATACCTAGGAATAAACCAAACCAAGGAAGTGAAAGACCTATTCTCTGAAAACTACAAGACACTCTTAAGAGAAATTAAAAAGGACACTAATAAATGGAAATTCATCCCATGCTCTTGGCTATGAAGAATTAATATTGTCAAAATGGCCAACCTGCCTAAAACAATCTACAGATTCAATGCAATAACCTATCAAAATACCAACAGCATTCTTCAATGAACCAGAGAAAATAGTTCTAAAATTCATATGGAATGACAAAAGACCCCGAATAGCCAAAGCTATCCTGAGAAGGAAGAATAAAGCAGGGGGAATTATGCTCCCTGACTTCAAGCTCTACTACAAAGCCACAGTAATCAAGACAATTTGGTACTAGCACAAGAACAGACCCATAGACCAGTGGAACAGAATAGAGAGTCCAGATATAAATGCAAATATATATGGTAAATTAATATACAATAAAGGAGCCATGGATATACAATGGGGAAATGACAGCCTCTTCAACAGCTGGTGTTGGCAAAACTGGATAGCTACATATAAAAGAATGAAACTGGATTATTGTCTAACCCCATACACAAAATTAACTCCAAATGGATCAAAGACCTGAATGTAAGTCATGAAACCATTAAACTCTTAGAAAAAAATATAGGCAAAATCTCTTGGACAGGGACTTCCGGGAAGATGGCGGCGTGAGCAGGGCGGCAGAAATCTCCTCCCAACACTATATTTATCTACAAAAATACAGCAAATACAACTATTCCTAAAAGAGAGACCAGAATACACCAGAATGTGCACAGCGTGCAGCTACACTGGAGAGGACTCGGCACCCCAAGAGGCGGGTAAGATACGGAGCCGCGACCCGGCGGGACCCGAGCATTCACCCACCCCAGCACGCCAGTGGGAGGAGAGGACTCAGACCTGGGAGGGAGTGGAAGTACACCCCGCAAAATAATCAGCACTGGTGATCTCTGCGGGGAGCGCTGACACACATAGCATGGTGTAGCGGAGATTGGAGAGACAGAGGGTGCAGAATCTGAGCAGGGAACATGCCAGGGTGCTTGCAGCCGGCTCCCGGGAGGGAAAAAAGAAAAAAGAAAAGCGTGCGCTTTCTTCAGCGGTCTTAAAGAGACAGGAGCCCAGCGGAGGAGCCGGACAGCCCCGGCACACTCAGCCCAGTGGGCTAGGAGTCCTGGGGAGTTTCGGACCCCTTAGCTGGCGACTGGGAAAGCATGGCCTCACGTAGACTTCTCACTGAGATCAAGAGCGTCCCATTCGTTCCCACCCCGGGCAGAGCTACAAAGGGCCCTGCGGAGCGGCGTGGCCATGGCTGCGGAATAGTGGGGCAACAGTGCCACCTACAGCATCCCCACAGAATCTACTCCTGGTGGGTGTTTTTTTGTTTGTTTGGTTTTTGTTTTTTTGTTTTGTTTTCTTTTTTTTTGTTTTTCTTTTCTTTCTTTTTTTTTTTTCTTTTTTTCTTTTTTTTCTTTCCTTCTTTTTTTTTTCTCTTTTTAAAGTCTTAAAGAGCCCAGCTGACATACATGGCAACTACCAGCGACCACTTCTATAGCCATGAAAAGACAGAGGAATATAGTTCAGACTAAAATCAAACAGACAACCCCAGAGAGGGAGTCTGAAGGGATGGAAATGCACAGACTCCCTGAAAAAGAATTCAGAATAAAAGTCACAACCCATGCTGATGGACCTACAGAGAAATGTGCAAGAGCTGAGGGAGGAAGTGAGGGAACTGAGGAAAGACAATGCAGAAATCAGACAAGCGATCGACGGGCTTAACAGCAGAATGGATGAGATGCAAGAGACTGTTAATGGAATAGAAAACAGAGAACAGGAGTACAGAGCAGCTGAGGCAGAGAGAGATAAAAGGATTTCTAGGAATGAAAGAATATTAAGAGAACTGTGTGACCAATCCAAACGGAACAATATTCGCATTATAGGAGTACCAGAGGAAGAAGAGAGAGAAAAAGGGATAGAAAGTGTCTTTGAAGAAATAATTGTTGAAAACTTTCCCTCGCTGGGGAAGGAAATAGTCTCGCAGTCCATGGAAGCCCAGGGATCTCCTAACACAAGGGACCCAAGGAAGACAACACCAAGACACATAATAATTAAAATGGCAAAGATCAAAGATAAAGACAAAGTATTAAAGGCAGCTAGAGAGAGAAAAAAGACGACCTACAAAGGAAAACCCATCAGACTATCATCAGACTTCTCAACAGAAACCTTACAGGCCAGAAGAGAATGGCATGATATATTTAACATTATGAAACAGTAGGGCCTCGAACCAAGAATATTGTATCCAGCATGATTATCATTTAAATATGATGGAGGGATTAAACAATTTCCAGACAAATGAAAGTTGAGAGAGTTTGGCTCTCATAAACCATCACTACAGGATATCTTAAACGGACTGCTCTAGAGGGAAACACCGCTAAGGCTAAAAAGATGTCACCAGAGAAAATAAAATCATAGCAAAGAAAGCAGACCATCCAAATACTAACTAAAGGCAAAGAATAAAACACCTAGTATATAAAGAATGGAGGAGGAAGAATAAGAAGGGAGACAAATAAAGAAAGATCAGATAGTGTTTACAATAACTTAACAAGAAGTTAAGTTAGATTATTAGATAGTAAAGAAACAACCCTTGAACCTTTGGTAACCACGAATCTAAAGCCAGCAATGGCAATAAGTACATATCTATCGATAATCACGGTAAATGTAAATGGACTGAATGCACCATCAAAAGACACAGAGTAACAGAATGGATAAAAAAGCAAGACCCATCTATATGCTGCTTACAAGAAACTCACCTCAAACCCAAAGACATACACAGACTAAAAGTGAAGGGATGGAAAAAGATATTTCATGCAAACAACAAAGATAAAAAAGCAAGTGTGGCAGTACTTGTATCAGACAAAATAGACTTCAAAATGAAGAAAGTAGCAAGAGATAAAGAAGGACATTACATAATGATAAAGGGGTCAGTCCAACAGGAAGATATAACCATTATAAATATATATGCACCCAACACAGGAGCGCCAGCATATGTGAAACAAATACTAACAGAATTAAAGGAGGAAATAGACAGCAATGAATTCATTTTAGGAGACTTCAACACACCACTCACTCCAAAGGACAGATCAACCAGACAGAAAATAAGTAAAGACACAGAGGCACTGAACAACACACTAGAACAGATGGACCTAAGAGACATCTACAGAACTCTGCACCCAAAAGTAACAGGATACACATTCTTCTCAAGTGCACATGGAACATTTCCTAGAATAGACCACATACAAGGCCACAAAAAGAACCTTAATAAATTCAAAAATATTGAAATCCTACCAACCAACTTCTCAGATCACAAAGGTATAAAACTAGAAATAAATTTTAGAAAGAAATCAAAAAGGCTCACAAATACATGGAGACTTAACAAAATTCGCCTAATTAATCAATGGGTTAATGACCAAATCAAAACAAAAATCAATGAATATATGGAGACTAATGACAACAACAACACAAAGCCACAACTTCCGTGGGATGCAGCAAAGGCAGTTCTAGGAGGAAAGTATATTGCAATCCAGGCCTATTTAAAGAAGGAAGAACATTCCCAAATGAATAGTCTAAAGACACAATTACTGAAATTGGAAAAAGAAGAACAAATGAGGCCCAAAGTCACCAGAAGGAGGGACATAATAGAGATCAGAGAAGAAATAAATAAAATTGAGAAGAATAAAACAATAGAAAAAATCAATGAAACCAAGAGCTGGTTCTTTGAAAAAATAAACAAAATAGATAAACCCCTAGCCAGACTCATTAAGAGAAAAAGAGAATCTACACACATAAACACAATAAGAAATGAGAAAGGAAAAATCACGACGGACCCCACAGAAATACAAAGAATCATAAGAGAATATTATGAGAACCTATATGCTAACAAGCTGGAAAACATAGAAGAAATGGACAATTTCTTAGAAAAATACAACCTTCCAAGACTGACCAAGCAAGAAACAGAAAAACTAAACAGACCAATCACCAGTGACGAAATCGAATTGGTAATCAAAAAACTACCCAAGAACAAAACCCCCGGGCCTGATGGATTCACCTCTGAATTCTACCAGACATATAGAGAAGAAATAACAACGATTCTCCTTAAAGTCTTCCAAAAAATAGAAGAGGAGGGAATACTTCCAAACTCATTCTATGAAGCCAGCATCACTCTAATACCAGAACCGGGCAAAGACGTCACCAAAAGAGAAAATTACAGACCAATATCCCTAATGAACATAGATGCAAAAATACTCAACAAAATATTAGCAAACCGAATTCAAAAATACATCAAGAGGATCATACACCATGATCAAGTGGGATTCATCCCAGGGATGCAAGGATGGTACAACATTCGAAAATCCATCAACATCATCCACCACATCAACAAAAAGAAGAACAAAAACCACATGATCATCTCCATAGATGCTGAAAAAGCATTTGACAAAATTCAGCATCCATTCCTGATTAAAACTCTCAACAAAATGGGTATAGAGGGCAAGTACCTCAACATCATAAAGGACATATATGACAAACCCACAGCTAACATCATACTTAACGGCGAGACGCTGAAAGCTTTTCATCTAAGATCGGGAACAAGACAGGGATGCCCACTCTCTCCACTGTTATTCAACATAGTACTGGAGGTCCTAGCCATGGCAATCAGACAAAACAAAGACATACAAGGCATCCAGATTGGTAAAGAAGAAGTCAAATTGTCACTATTTGCAGATGACATGATACTGTACATAAAAAACCCTAAAGTCTCCATTCCAAAACTATTAGAACTAATATCTGAATTCAGCAAAGTTGCAGGATACAAAATTAACACACAGAAATCTGTTGCCTTCCTATACACTAATGATGAACTAACAGAAAGAGAAATCAGAAAAACAATTCCATTCACAATTGCATCAAAAAGAATAAAATACCTAGGAATAAACCTAACGAAGGAAGTGAAAGACCTGTACTCTGAAAACTACAAGACACTCCTAAGAGAAATTAAAGAGGACACTAACAAATGGAAATGCATCCCATGCTCTTGGCTAGGAAGAATAAATATTGTCAAAATGGCTATACTACCTAAAGCAATCTACAGATTCAATGCAATCCCTATCAAACTACCAACAGCTTTCTTCAATGAACTCGAACAAATAATTCTAAAATTCATATGGAATCACAGAAGACCCCGAATAGCCAAATCAATCCTGAGAAGGAGGAATAAAACAGGGGGAATTACATTCCCTGACTTCAAGCTCTACTACCAAGCCACAATAATCAAGACAATTTGGTATTGGCACAAAAACAGACCTACAGACCAGTGGAAAAGAATAGAAAATCCAAACATTAACCCAAACATATACAGTCAATTAATATTTGATAAAGGAGCCTTGGATATACAATGGGGAGATGACAGCCTCTTCAGCAGCTGGTGTTGGAAAAACTGGACCACTACATTTACGAGAATGAAACTGGACTACTGTCTAGCCCCATACACGAAGGTAAATTCAAGGTGGATCAAAGACCTGAATGTAAGTCATGAAACTATAAAACTCTAAGAATAAAACATAGGCAAAAATCTCTTGGACATAAACATGAGCGACTTCTTCATGAACATATCTTCCCAGGCAAGGGAAACAAAAGCAAAAATGAACAAGTGGGACTATATCAAGCTGAAAAGTTTCTGTACAGCAAAGGACACCATCAGTAGAACAGAAATACATCCTACAATATGGGAGAATATATTCATAAATGATGTATCTGATAAGGAGTTGACATCCAAAATATATAAATAACTCACGCACCTTCACAAACAAAAAGCAAATAATCCAATTAAGAAATGGGCAGAGGACATGAATAGACACTTCTCTAAAGAAGAAATTCAGATTGCCAACAGGCACATGAAAAGATGCTCCACATCACTAATCATGAGAGAAATGCACATTAAAATCACAATCAGACTTCCGGGAAGATGGCGGTGTGAGCAGGGCGGCAGAAATCTCCTCCCAACACTATATTTAACTATGAAAACACAGCAAATACATCTATTCCTAAAAGAGAGACGAGAATACACAGGAAAGCGCACAGCGTGCAGCTACACCCGAGAGGACTCGGCACCCCAGAGGCGGTCTTAAAGAGCCCAGCTGACATACGTGGCAACTATCAGTGACCAATTCTGTAACCATGAAAAGACAGAGGAATATGGTTCAGACCAAAATCAACCAGACAACCCCAGAGAGGGAGTCTGAAGGGATGGAAATGCACAGCCTCCCTGAAAAAGAATTCAGAATAAAAGTCATAACCATGCTGATGGACCTACAGAGAAATGTGCAAGAGCTGAGGAGGAAGTGAGGGAACTGAGGAAAGACAATACAGAAATCAGACAAGCGATCGACGGGCTTAACAGCAGAATGGATGAGATGCGAGAGACTGTTAATGGAATAGAAAACAGAGAACAGGAGTACAGAGCAGCTGAGGCAGAGAGAGATAAAAGGATTTCTAGGAATGAAAGAATATTAAGAGAACTGTGTGACCAATCCAAACGGAACAATATTCGCATTATAGGAGTACCAGAGAAGAAGAGAGAGAAAAAGGGATAGAAAGTGTCTTTGAAGAAATAATTGCTGAAAACTTTCCTCGCTGGGGAAGGAAATAGTCTCGCAGTCCACCGAAGCCCACAGATCTCCCAACACAAGGGACCCAAGGAAGACAACACCAAGACACATAATAATTAAGATGGCAAAGATCAAAGATAAAGACAGGGTATTAAAGGCAGCTAGAGAGAGAAAAAAGATGACCTACAAAGGAAAACCCATCAGACTATCATCAGACTTCTCAACAGAAACATTACAGGCCAGAAGAGAATGGCATGATATATTTAACGTTATGAAACAGAAGGGCCTCGAACCAAGAATATTGTATCCAGCACGATTATCCTTTAAATATGACGGAGTGATTAAACAATTTCCAGACAAACGAAAGTTGAGAGAGTTTGCCTCTCATAAAACACCACTACAGGATATCTTAAATGGACTGCTCTAGATGGAAGTACACCTAAGGCTAAAAAGATGTCACTAGAGAAAATAAAATCATAACAAAGAAAGCAGACCATCCAAATACTAACTAAAGGCAAAGAATAAAACACCTATTATAGAAAGAATGGAGGAGGAGGAATAAGAAGGGAGAGAAATAAAGTAACATCAGACTGTGTTTACAATAACTTAACAAGAAAGTTAAGTTAGATTGTTAGATAGTAAAGAAGCAACCCTTGAACCTTTGGTAACCACGAATCTAAAGCCAGCAATGGCAACAAGTACATATCTATCAATAATCACGGTAAATGTAAATGGACTGAATGCACCATCAAAAGACACAGAGTAACAGAATGGATAAAAAAGCAAGACCCATCTATATGCTGCCTACAAGAAACTCACCTCAAATCCAAAGATATATACAGACTAAAAGTAAAGGGGTGGAAAAAGACATTTCATGCAAACAACAAAGAGAAAAAAGCAGGTGTTATAGCACTTGTATCAGACGAAATAGACTTCAAAACGAAGAAAGTAGCAAAAGATAAAGAAGGACATTACATAATGATAAAGGGGTCAGTCCAACAAGAAGATATAACCATTATAAATATATATGCACCCAACACAGGAGCGCCAGCATATGTGAGACAAATAATAACAGAATTAAAGGAGAAATAGACAGCAATGCATTCATCTTAGGAGACTTCAACACA